>JAVGWX010000005.1:118934164-119534164 GCA_036924085.1 Ariolimax columbianus
GTGGGTATGGTTGGATGTGCCGTTATGCGAGAATGATTGTTTGTTTGTGTGATGATGTTTGATATTTGTAGTTGTGTTGCAATCTGTTTGAATGAATATTTTAGCTTATGTAAATTCCTTGTTACTTTTTCTGTTTGTGCTGATATCTGTTTGTTATCATTGCTTATGTTTGTGTTGAAATCATTGCTTGTCTTTTTGCTTAATATCATCTGTTTTTGGAGCAAGAACAATCACGGTCTGATGAAGCAAGTGATCAAGAACCCACCTCAAATAATTGTTTGTACTGGTATCTTTGCTGCAGTATTTATTGATGTTATTGCTTCTGTTTGTGTTGATATCATTGCATGTTTGTGTTGATATCATTGCATGTTTGTGTTGATATCTTTGCATGTTTGTGTTGATATCATTGCATGTTTGTGTTGATATCTTTGCATGTTTGTGTTGATATCATTCCTTCTGTTTGTGTTGATATCATTCCTTCTGTTTGTGTTGATATCATTCCTTCTGTTTGTGCTGATATCATTGCATGTTTGTGTTGATATCATTGCATGTTTGTGTTGATATCTTTGCATGTTTGTGTTGATATCATTGCATGTTTGTGTTGATATCATTGCATGTTTGTGTTGATATCAGTGCATGTTTGTGTTGATATCATTCCTTCTGTTTGTGTTGATATCATTCCTTCTGTTTGTGTTGATATCATTCCTTCTGTTTGTGCTGATATCAGTGCATGTTTGTGTTGATATCATTGCATGTTTGTGTTGATATCATTGCATGTTTGTGTTGATATCATTCCTTCTGTTTGTGCTGATATCATTCCTTCTGTTTGTGTTGATATCATTGCATGTTTGTGTTGATATCATTGCATGTTTGTGTTGATATCTTTACATGTTTGTGCTGATATCATTGCATGTTTGTGTTGATATCATTGCATGTTTGTGTTGATATCATTCCTTCTGTTTGTGCTGATATCATTGCATGTTTGTGTTGATATCATTCCTTCTGTTTGTGCTGATATCATTGCATGTTTGTGTTGATATCATTCCTTCTGTTTGTGTTGATATCATTCCTTCTGTTTGTGCTGATATCATTCCTTCTGTTTGTGCTGATATCATTGCATGTTTGTGTTGATATCATTCCTTCTGTTTGTGTTGATATTGCTTCTGTTTATGCAGTTATCATTGCTTGATACAATGGTTGAAAAGAATAGGAGCATGCATGTCGTAAAAGCCTACTGAAGAGTAGTGCATGGGGATGGCAACCTCATCATGTTAAATTAATGATTGAATAACTGCCACTGAAAATGCTCCTTGTAAAGTGTCAGATGCCGCGGTAGATATACGCTAGGTTACTGGTACTCACAGTCAAGTGCAACATACTGACCTTACATCTCCACTGTGCCTCTGGAAACAGACTGTGTTAAAGCAGCTTGGTCAACATGGTAGAGACCAACAGTGATCCACTTAATGATAAGGTTATTGTGATAACCTAGCATCGCACCACAGTCATGTAGGACCTGGGCCATCCTCTTCAGCGATATACGAGGAGTCACTTTAACCCACCGACACAGAAAAAGCATCAAGAGTGAACAACTCTTTCTTTGACAATATGCTCTTAACATGAAGCATAGAAGTGACCCAGTTATTATAATTGTCTCCCTTGTGTGTTCACAGAATATTTCTCTTGGTCCTAGCAATCATGGATATCACAAACTGTGTCGTCTCCGTGCCAACGGAAATCTACATTTTGACACATTTCATTTATTTACCCAACTCCCAATTTTGTACCCTGTCAAGGTTTACAACATACGTTACCAACATCTCCTCTGGAATGATATTTATAGCAATAGCTATTGATAGATACATTCGAACCTGTCGTCCCAATAAGAAACCAATGAGTGCCTGTGCCGCAAAGACAGCATGTGCTGCCGCATTCTGTATTGGTATCATCATAGCTGGGCCAACTTTATTGTTGTATGAAGTTATGGAATTTACAGCACCACATCCCAGTAACAATACATGGAACATCACAAGTACTATCTGTGGCTTAACAACCAGGAGAAGTAGGTTGCTTTATTCACGAACCTTCATAATCTCTCTGTGGACTTTGTTTACAATCAGTGTTCTTTTATTATATTATTTTTACATCCTCATCGGGTGGATTATTTTGAAAAACAGGAAACATGCATCATTAAAAGCCAGAGAAGCAGATTTACAGACCACCAGAGCCCAAGTTGAACATATAATATTATACAAGGAAGAACAACTGCCAGCGGATAGAGAGAGAAACACAGTTTTTGAAAAATACAACAGACAAAGCTCTTTTTCAAAAATAAGAAGCAACGTAGGATTCTGCAACATAACCTTGATGTTACTTTTGATAACCTCTGTGTTCATTATTTCATTTCTGCCATTTCTTGTCATTTTGACATATCGCCACTTATATGGACGAAAGATAATACTATCTTTTAGTCCAAGTAAACAGATTATTGGAAACCTATTTTTTAGGTCATACCTTATAAACAACTGCGCTGACCCTGTTATTTATGGGATGTGCAACTACAGGTTCAGGACCAAAGCGAGACAATTATTTTGCTTCAACATAAAACGGTCTGTTAGTCTATCTCGAGAAAAGACCATAGCACCTCCCTCGTCATTAGAATAATTACGCAGTAGATCCCTGGACTCTTAAACACCTGGGAGACAAATCAGCAAAGATGATGTCAAGACAAAAAGAGCCATACACAGTAATAATACCAATCCACTAATAAGAACAGCAAACAAGGAAACTTGGCTAAATAGATGGGTCATACTAAGAGATATATCTACAGACATATGGCAAGACATATCTACAGACTTATTGCAAGACATATCTACAGACAAATGATAAGATATACATAGGACATGAGGCAAGAGATATCTACAGACATATGGTAAGAGATATCTAGACATGGGGAAAGACATTTCTACAGACATAAGGCATTTCCTAATCCAAATGATAGCATTTAGCTCACAAAGAAAGGTCAGAATACCATTTTCTGACTAAACATCCACACACACCACTTAACAAACACATGAACAGAATCCCACACACACCACTTAACAAACACATGAACAGAATCCCACACACACCCCTTAACAAACACATGAACAGAATCCCACACACACCATTTAACAAACACATGAACAGAATCCCACACACACCATTTAACAAACACATGAACAGAATCCCACACACACCACTTAACAAACACATGAACAGAATCCCACACACACCCCTTAACAAACACATGAACAGAATCCCACACACACCACTTAACAAACACATGAACAGAATCCCACACACACCCCTTAACAAACACATGAACAGAATCTCACACACACCACTTAACAAACACATGAACAGAATCCCACACACACCACTTAACAAACACATGAACAGAATCCCACACACACCACTTAACAAACACATGAATGGAATCCCACACACACCCCTTAACAAACACATGAACGGAATCCCACACACACCACTTAACAAACACATGAACGGAATCCCACACACACCACTTAACAAACACATGAAAGGAATCCCACACACACCACTTAACAAACACATGAACAGTATCCCACACACACCACTTAACAAACACATGAACAGAATCCCACACACACCACTTAACAAACACATGAACGGAATCCCACACACACCACTTAACAAACACATGAACAGAATCGCACACACACCACTTAACAAACACATGAACAGAATCCCACACACACCACTTAACAAACACATGAACAGAATCCCACACACACCACTTAACAAACACGTGAACAGAATCCCACACACACCACTTAACAAACACATGAACAGAATCCCACACACACCACTGAACAAACACATAAACAGAATCCCACACACACCACTTAACAAACACATGAACAGAATCCCACACACTCCCCTTAACAAACACATGAACAGAATCCCACACACACCCCTTAACAAACACATGAACATAATCCCACACACACCACTTAACAAACACATGAACAGAATCCCACACACACCACTTAACAAACACATGAACAGAATCCCACACACACCACTTAACAAACACATGAACAGAATCCCACACACACCCCTTAACAAACACATAAACAGAATCCCACACACACCCCTTAACAAACACATGAACAGAATCCCACACACACCACTTAACAAACACATGAACATAATCCCACACACACCACTTAACAAACACATGAACAGAATCCCACACACACCCCTTAACAAACACATGAACAGAATCCCACACACACCCCTTTACAAACACATGAACAGAATCCCACACACACCACTTAACAAACACATGAACAGAATCCCACACACACCACTTAACAAACACATGAACAGAATCCCACACACACCACTTAACAAGCACATGAACAGAATCCCACACACACCACTTAACAAACACATGAACAGAATGCAGCAATAACACTCCAGAGTGATAGCTGAGCACATACTCATATGAAACTGTTGATCACCCACATCTCTTGGAGTGCCGGCTGAGTACATACTCATATGAAACTGTTGATCACCCACATGTCTTGGAGTGCCAGCACTGTACACACCTATATGAAACTGTTGATCACCTACCATCACCTAGCTGTGTACATACCCATATGAAACCATCGATCAATCTCTTGTAGTCATTCAATCAAAGCCTATCGCTCCTCTCGGTGCATAGGCCATCTGAAATATCTCGCCAGCGTACACAGCCCTGGGCTGCTTTTTCTGCCTTTCTCCAGGTGTAATTATTTAATTTTAGCTCCTCACATTCTCTTCTCCACGTATTTTTGGATCTACCTCTCTTTTCCTCTGAGGATGTCTCGATGTAAGAGCCTGTCTGGCTATGTTAGACTGTGCCTTCCGAAGCGTATGTCCTATCCAGCCCCTTTTTCTTCACTTAATTTGTTGTTCCAATGGCTGTTGTTGGCTCCTTTCCTACAAGTCTTCATTCCTCACCATGTCCTACAAGTCTTCATTCCTCACCATGTCCTGGCAGTCTTCATTCCTCACCATGTCCTGCCAGTCTTCATTCCTCACCATGTCCTGCCAGTCTTCATTCCTCACCATGTCCTGCCAGTCTTCATTCCTCACCATGTCCTGCCAGTCTTCATTCCTCACCATGTCCTGCCAGTCTTCATTCCTCACCATGTCCTGCCAATCTTCATTCCTCACCATGTTCTGCCATTATCCTTCGTCCACATCCGTTAACGAAGGACTGGAGTTTTGTTGTGTGACTTTGGTTGTTCTCCATGTCCCCGCTCCATACAGCAACACCGACTTCACAGTTCCATTGAATATTCTAATTTGGTGTGAATCTGAAATCTCTGGATCTCGATTTAGTGTTTAGTGTCAGGAATGTCCCTCTTGCCTTTCCAATTCTGATCCTTAAATCTGCATCTGAACCTCCTATTGTGCTGCTTAAAGGTATCCACTTCCTTCAACTGCTCTCCCTCCACCATGATTGGTTCTTTGCTGTTAGTGTTGAGTTTAAGGAGCTTGGTTTTCTTCATGTTGATATTCAGTCCCAGTTTGGTTGATTGTTCTTTCACTTTATCAAGTTTCTCTTGCATTTGACTATGACTGTGTGACAAAGTACGAGATCATCTGCGTAGTCCAGGTCCTCTAATTGTGACAATAGTCCGCTGAACACCAGTTTTTTTGCCTCCAATTGATGTCTTCATTATCCAATCTATAGCCAACAAGAACAGGAAAGGTGAGAGCAGGCATCCCTTTCTTCTCACCCCTGTTTGCACTCCGAAGCTGTCAGTCAGTTCTCCTGTGTCTTTGTACATATTCTGGATGGGGGTTGTGTACTTCTCTGGTATCCCATAGTTTCTCAACAGTTGCCATAGAGTACTTCGATCCACACTGTCAAATGCCTTTTCATAGTCCATAAAATGTGCAAATATGGATGATTTCCATTCAATGCTTTGTTCTACTATGATTCATAGCGTAGGTATATGATCTTCCCTGGCGAAATCCTGCCTGCTCCACTCTGCGCGTTTTGTCTACTTCAGTTTTCAATCTGTCCAAGATGATTCTGTTGAATATCTTGCCTGGCACTAACAGCAATGTAATCTCCCTATAATTACCGCAATCTACCAGGTCCCCCTTCTTGGGCAGTTTAATCAGATGTCCTTCTTTCTATTCTGTTGGCACTCTCTCCTCTTCCCATTCTGTTGGCCCTCTCTCCTCTTCCCATTCTGTTGGCACTCTCTCCTCTTCCCATTCTGTTGGCACTCTCTCCTCTTCCCATTCTGTTGGCACTCTCTCCTCTTCCCATTCTGTTGGCACTCTCTCCTCTTCCCATTATGTTGGCACTCTCTCCTCTTCCCATTCTGTTGGCACTCTCTCCTCTTCCCATTCTGTTGGCACTGTCTCCTCTTCCCATTCTGTTGGCACTCTCTCCTCTTCCCATTCTGTTGGCACTTTCTCCTCTTCCCATTCTGTTGGCACTCTCTCCTCTTCCCATTCTGTTGGCACTCTCTCCTCTTCCCATTCTGTTGACACTCTCTCCTCTTCCCATATCTTCTTGAATAATCCTTGCAATGTATCAGTGGCCTTATCTATATCTGCCATTATAGCTTCTACTGCTATTCCATCTGGTCCTGCCGCTTTCCCTTTCTTCAGTTTGGAAATGGTCTCTTGGATTTATATCGTACTTGATGGGTTGCAGTCCAAGTTCAGGGTCTCCTCTGCTGGTAGGATGTTTCGTGTTTCTTGTGGTGGAGGTCTGTTTAGACTTTCTTTGAAATACTCAACCCATCGTTTCTGCTGTTCCTCCGATGATGTAAATATCCTGCCTTCTCTTTATCTTTGATTGGTTTGTCTGTATATATCTATTGGCCATTTACTTTGTTAATGAGTAGAGATCTCTCATATTTTCTCTCTCTGTCTTCTGTGCTAGCTTGTCAATATATTCCCTTTTATTTTTCCTTACACAAGTCTTGACCTGTTTGTCTGTAACAGTATAATTACTCTGTGCTTCTGCTTTGGTGGCTGGGGATCGGCAATTGTTGAGTATAGCTTTCTTCTTTTTCCTTTCATCTATTTTATGTAATGTCTCTGTTGTGATCCGTTCTTTGTGTTGGTTTCTCTTGAATACCACAGTTTCTTCACGTTTTATTCCACATTTCTTTAGCCTGGTCCCACATACTATTAATGTCCATTTCTTCATCCTAATATACCTCTTGGTATCTTTTATTAAGTTTTAAGCTAAATTATGTCTTCTTCTCCTGGTGTTGAAATAAGTGTTCGTTATATCTTGTTCTCCTTGGGCCCTGTACTGGGTACTTTTCTAGTTTGAGGCTGCAAAATCTCTAGCAACATGTGGTGGTCTGACGCTACATCTGTACCTCACTTTACTATTACATCTTGTAGTGTACTTCTGAACACTTGACTGACACAGATGTGATCAATCTGATTTCCCGTTACATGGTCTTGAGATCTCCATGTGGCCTTATGTATCTTTTTATGTGGCAACATCTTTCCTCCAATTATCATTTTGTGTAGCGCACATAGCTCTGCAAATATTTCTCCATGTTCCATAATATGTTCGTAACCTAGCTTGTCTGCTCCCACGTTACCATTGAAGTCTCCCATTAATATTAAATCTGTCTTTTTCTGTGTGTCAGTGACCTCTTCCAGCTTGTTGTAGAACTCTTGCTTTTTATCATCGTCAGCCTCGTTAATGTGTTTGATGATTTAAGGTATGAGTGTAATGTGGTTGATGATTTATAATATGTCTGTGATTGATGATTTAAGGTATTTTGTAATGTGTTTGATGATTTAATGTATGAGTGTAATGTGTTTGATGATTTAAAGTATGCCTGTAATGTGTTTGATGATGTAAGGTATGAGTGTAATGTGTTTGATGATTTAAGGTATGTATGTAATGTGTTTGATGATTTAAGGTATGAGTGTAATGTGTTTGATGATTTAAAGTTTGCCTGTAATGTGTTTGATGATGTAAGGTATGAGTGTAATGTGTTTGATGATTTAAGGTATGCATGTAATGTGTTTGATGATTTAAGGTATGAGTGTAATGTGTTTGATGATTTAAGGTATGTCTGTAATGTGTTTGATGATGTAAGGTATCTTCTTCTTCTTCTTCTTCTTACGCTGTCAGACGTCAACCTGTATTTTTTCGAAAAAAGCAGCGGTCGACACTGCCATAGAGCTTGTCTAGTGTTGCCACTGGTGATGGCCACATCTGCTTTCTCTGATCCTCGTATGTCGGGCAGTTTTGCAGCAAATGTTCAGCGGTCATTTTCCCGGTACCACACGGGCATTCGTCAGTGCCACCTATCTTCAATTTGTTGAATAGGTGTTACCTCAGTCTATTGTGGCCAGTGCGAAGTCTGAAGACCACGACCTGTTCTGTTCTGTTCAACTGGTAATAGGCATCGTTTTTTGTGTAGCCAGTATGTTATGTTTCCCATTTGGTCATGGATCTAGCTCTAATAAGTCTTTTTGACTCTTCGTATGTCACACTAGTATCTGATTGTGGTAGTCTTGCACCTTCTTTTGCCAGTCTGTCTGTCTCCTCGTTGCCTTGGATATTGCAGTGGGATGGAACCCACTGTACCACTACTCTTTTTGGTGAGGACTGCTGGCATAGTTGACAGAGTACTGCTCTTAAATCATTAGGTTCAGTATTTTTCTGGCTTTTTAGTGCTGTGACTACGGCCAGGGCATCTGTGAGCAGGACTATATGGCTTTCATTCCTTTTACCTGTCACCATTTCTTCTACTGCAGCCCTCAGTGCCTCTGCCTCCGCTCTGAAATTGCTTGTGTATTTTCCAGTTGCCACTGACAGTGTTATTTTTCTGCCATTTGGTAGGCTCAGGAATACCCCTGCCCCTCCGTTCTGTGTTGTGTTTGTTACAGAACCGTCGGTGTATGCATGGGTCCAGTCCATACTTGGGTAGTTTTCCGTTATGTACCTCAGGGTTGTATCTCTTCTTTCTTTTTCTGGCTGTTTTTGTTTCCAATACCTGGTATCTTTTCTTCCACCTCTGGAAATATATGCTGCCTCCAGGTAGGTTTGCGTACAGTAGGGATGGGCTTTGGTGTTGTTAGTGCGTTCATAGGGTCTTCGTTCATCTTTGCTTTGGCTATTTCTGCAAAGTTTCTCCGCTTTAGTTTCCCATTTCCAAATCTATTTAGTCTCTGATGCATTGGATGGTCAGTCAGTCTTCTAAATTTCTCTGCTGGGCTCTGCAGTCTCTTCTGTCGGTCATGGATTGCAGTTTTGTAATCTTTTCAAGTTCTACAATTGGCGTTGACTTCATGCCTCCTGTTATAACTCTCATGGCTTGGTTTTGAAGTTTGCTAATTTTATCGAAGTTCGCCTTTGCTGCTGTTGTCCATGCCGCAATGCCATACTCGAGAACTGGTCTCACTCTTCCAGTGTACAGTTTCTTTAGTATACTTTCGTCTGCTCCCCAGCTTGTGCCAGAAAGTTTCCTCATGATTGCCATTCTTTTTCTGGCTCTTATTTGGTTTCTCTCAATCTGACTTTTCCATGTCATGCGCCGATCAAATGTGACTCCCATGTAGTTTTGGTTGTCGTTTGGCCGCAGGTATTTACCGTTAAGACTTATTTTGGTGTTTTGGGGTTTGTTTGAAAGCGAGAATATCGTACATGTTGTTTTTTCCTCATTTATTTTGACCAGCCATGAGTTCGCTCACTCTTCCAGCGATGTTAGGGCCTGCTGCATCCGATTACTTGCTATGGTGAGATTCTTTTCAGAGGTCCACATAGCCAGATCGTCTGCAAACATTGAGCTGTGGACACTTCTTGGTATATTCTCTGTTATGTTATTTATATACACTAGGAAGAGTGTGGGTGACAGTACTCCCCCTTGGGGTACTCCCTGCTCAAGTGTCTCTTTTTTGCTCATCTGCCTTTGTACTTGAACTCTGGCCGTTCTGTTTTTGAGGTAGTGGCTGATCCACTTGTACATTTTCCCACAAACTTCACTTCTTCATAGCTTGACTTTAAGTCCCTTTTTCCAGACTTTGTCAAATGCCTTTTCTAGATCCACCCAAACCGCTACTGTGTGTTTTTGCTCCTGGTAGGCATCCTCTATTTCCTGCTATGAGTCATCTGATCCTCAGTGGATCTGTGCTGTCTAAAGCCTGCTTGCTGTGGAATTAGTATGTGTTTTTCTTCCAGATGCCACATCAGTCTGGTGTTTATCATACGTTCCATCAGTTTGCCTACACAGCTCAGTAGACTGACAGGCCTGTATCCATTTGGATCTGTTTTATCTTTTCCTTTCTTTGGTACTGGTACAAGTACTGCATCTCTCCATGCCTGAGATACAATACCCCTTTTCCAGCTTTGGTTCAGGACTGATAATAACTTCCTCTTTGCTGTTTGGCCCAGCCACATCAGCATCTCGTTTGTTACCCCATCTTTTCCGGGTGATTTCTTTTTCTTTAAAGTTCTCATCGCCTCTTCCATTTCATTTATTGTTAGTTTTGCCATCATGTGCTCCTCTGGTGCCATATTGATGTTGTCGTGCCCATTTTGTTCTTCCCAAATGTCTGTATGCCTATATGCAGGGACATCGATGTGGTTTGCTCTGGCATAATGTTCAACAAAAGCGTTTGCTGCCTTTTTTCCAGTGAGCATGTTTTTGCCCTGTGTTATGGTAATTTGTTTGTTTGATGGAGTTTCGTCATTCATGGCTATGACTAACTTTCATCGTGTGTTCCCATCTTTATCTAAATTGAGGCTTTCTATTTTGTTTTTCCAGCTTTCTCTTGTTATTTGGTTTAGAGTGTATTTGTATTTCGCCGTCGTGGCTTTGATGGCGATATTTGCCTCCATAGATTGTTCTCTCTCTGCCATGTTCCTAGCATTTGAGACTTTGTCTTCCGCTTTCTGCAATTCATCATTCCAATAGGGCTTATAATTTTTCCTTGCCCCTCTTGTGATGGTTTCAGTGGCAGCTTGCATTATTGCTTTGCTTAGGCTTTCCACCATGGGCTTCATATTGTTATTCCGTGTGTTGATGGTTTCACACAGCCCATCTGTCATGATTGCAAATCTGTCCCAGTCGGCTCATTTGTAATTCCAAGGTGGGAGCGGTTTTATTTCCTGTGGGCCTACTTCCATATCAACTTCTAGCCTAATTGGCCTGTGGTCGCTACCTGCCAATTGGTTTAGCACCTGGCAGTCTATTTTGTGGTGAATATCCACCGTGGAAAAGGCAAAGTCTGGAGTAGAGGTGGTATGCCATGTTCTAGAATAGAAGCTAGGGCTATCCTCCGGCCTATTTATAAGACAGAGATTTGTGTCTATCTCCCAATCTTCCACTTCGTCACCTCTGCTGTCTGTGTCCGAGTATCCCCATCTCTCCAAGTGGCTGTTGAAGTCTCCAACTACTCTGCGGTTGGAGTCTTTGACTTCCATACTCGAGAGCGACAGGTCTTTGTTTGGTGGGCCATACAGGTTAAAGATGCGGATCTTCGTCTCTTGTGCCATTATGTCAACTCCTACAATTTCTGCTTGTCCGGTATGATTGACAGCTACCGTGCTACTAGGTATGCAGTTACGTGTCAGTATCAGAACCCCTCCTTTGTGACCTTCTCTATCGAGACGGAAGGTCTGGTATCCTCTGATTGAGAATTTATGGTTGTTGTTGAGGTGCGTTTCTTGGATACATGCCACATCAATCTTACCTTCATGCAGGTGATGTGTTAGGGAAAGCTTTTTGTTAATGACTCCCTCCGCATTCCACTGTAGTATTCTGAGGGTCTTGTGTTTTTGGTCAATAGTTTTTGCCCCATCACCTTGGCTACACAGCACATGGGTGGGTGATCAGCAGTAGTCAAGGGTGGGCCCCTTTGAGGCGTGGGGCCCGGAACTCTCGCTGCCTGGCGGGACTCCACAGGATCAGTGCCATGCTTTTTTCCATTAGGTCGTACAGTCATCATACAGCGATACTTGTTAAGCCTGTGGCCCAATGTATCAGCTTTCAACAGGCGTTTCTGTAGGGATGCCCTCCTTAGCCTTTGGCTGTCCCCAGCCTATCTGCAAGGCAGCAGTTGATTGTGATCAGAGTTGTCTCTCTTATGGAAGTTGTCTTACAGGACTATCGAGTCTTCACCACTCGTGTCTATAGGGTGCGGTGATGATATATTATATGGACTATATACTGGTTTGTACTATCCCGGAAGAGAGGCAGTCCAGTGTGTCTGTATCCCAGGATCGTCACGTCCTGTCAGAAACGTAGCATGTGCATGTGAGTGGGGTATCTCTTTGCTCCCTTTATTTTCTCGGCCTCTCTGCAGTGATGGCACGCCTAGCATTCCCCGCCACCTGGGAGATTGTCACAATAGGGCAGAGATGCAATGTCCGCTGGCCTGCATCTCTTCTGCGTCCATTGGGATGACTGATAGCAGACAGAGGAAGAGAGCAAGGCAGGAGTGCATTTAACCAGGCGACAAGCTTGGCAATGGCACGGAGATGTTGTTCGCCTGGTGTGCGGATATATCTCATGATCAAGGGTTGCGTCTCAACAGTTCGCAGTGAGGTGGCTGCTCTACTGCTTACGACACCTCGACCGAGAACTAAGTCTTCTACTAGTGGTTTCACGCCTCCTCGCCGTATGGGGTGAATATCGAGCAGCTTCCTGCCCGCTTTGATCGGCGGACGGCAGTGACCTCTTTCTGCGGCTCGACTGGGTGGGGCTGAGGCGCGAGCCCCAGGTCTCGACCATATCGTAGCCTCCCATCGCAGTGGTGCTGAGATTTTGGGCGGGATTCCGGCTTAGAGGCGTTCGGCCGTACTCCCTCAGATGGTAGCCTCGTCAGCCTAGCACGTGGACCAAATGTCTGAGACCTGTGATTCCTTTCGAATTAAGAAAGGATTTCCAAAGCAACGCCCTGTCATTTGTAGGGTAAAACTGATCTGTCTTCCGAGGGTCTAATACCAGCGTCCGTTACCTATTAGACCCAACGAATCAAGAGGGCTTTTTACTCAGTCAATGATCAAGTGAAACCTGCAATTTCTCTAGGGTTGAGCAGCCATCTTTCATTTAGAGGGTAAAACTGACCTGTCTTTCGTGGGTCTAATTCCAGCACACGTTCCCTATTAGACCCAACAAAAATGCTCTGTCTGTCGGTCATTTTACAGTGTTGGCGTGTTGAGTAAAATTAAGCCGCAGGCTCCACTCATGGTAGTGCCCTTCCATCAATTCCTTTATCGAACACTGGATGCGAGACAATCGAGTGACCGAGAGACCAGCCCCAGATTTTCGAGGGTCTAATTCCAGCACACGTTCCTTATTAGACCCAACGAAAATGCTCTGTCTGTCGGTCATTTTACAGTGTTGGCGAGTTGAGTCAAATTGATGTTAGGTATGAGTGTAATGTGTTTGATGATTTAGAATGTCTTAACTTAACTTAACGTCTTTATACTGGTTTAGAAGACCCTGCAGAGTCTGTATACAACCAGTTACATTTACATCACCTTGCTCTAAAAGCTATGCGCATCCAGTTTATTCTTAAATGCATTAACTGTCCCTGCCTCCACCACCTCCCCTGGCAATGCATTCCAAGCAGACACCACTCTCTAACTAAAAAAATATTTCCTAATATCTAATCTGGACCTCTCTTTAGTCAGCTTGTAGCTATGCCCCCGTGTTATTGTAGGTGGCTGTATTTTAAAAAACTTGTTATAGTCTAATTTATCCATTCCTCTGAGCATCTTATAAACCTGTATTAAGTCACCACGAATTCTTCTCTCTTCGAGACACTGTAGACACTTGACTAGGTCCAAAAGGGGAGCAAAGAACTTGCCAAGCATGTTGTAAGAGGTGACTAAAGGTAGGTTGACATTGGCCTGGCTATCACATCCCATAGAAACTTTAAGCCACAAAAACTTCAACAATTATGGACATGTCACCAGAAACAAGAGCTAATGTTGTCGCGTATTTGTTAAATAGAGAAAAATACTGGAATCTCAACTAGTCCTCAGAAGATGTTTAACTCCAATAATAATTTTGCTCTTAAGTCGCTAGCACTTCCTACTTCATGTCCACGCCACACACTTGAAAACAAGTTGTGTTAACACAGCTTGGTCAATGAGATGACCTACACTCAAATCACCACACACACTTGAAAACAAGTTGTATTAACACAGCTTGGTCAATGAGATGACCTACACTCAAATCACCACACACACTTGAAAACAAGTTGTGTTAACACAGCTTGGTCAATGAGATGACCTACACTCAAATCACCATTGTGGTGAGCCTCAATAAGAAAGTATAATATTGCTATTGTGGCTGTCCTTATGCTCTGGCTAGAGTGAAAAAGGGACATATGAAGGAGGGAGGGGGGGGGAGAGATGGGGAAGGAAGAGAGTATGCAAGAGACTGAGACCTAAATAAATATACAACCAGCAAACTAAGAGGTAGGTATCCTAGCAACTTAGTCACTCCATCAATAACAGCTCAATTCATTTAATTTTATCATGGGGGAAATCAAGAGCATTAACTAACGTTTTCAAACTGGTATTTCCTGGAACACAAGCTATATATGGGCCGTGAAAGATGATCAGAACTGAAATAAGTTCAAGAATTTTGTTTTTGTTTTTTTAACTTAGCTGGCAGTTCTGAGCAGTAAGCCAGCAAACATGTATGCCAGTGTGTGTGTGGGGGCAGTGTGTGTGTGTGCAGAGAGCCAGCAAACATGTATGCCAGTGTGTGTGTGTGCAGAGAGCCAGCAAACATGAATGCCAGTGTGTGTGTGTGCAGAGAGCCAGCAAACATGAATGCCAGTGTGTGTGTGGGGGCAGTGTGTGTGTGGGGGCAGTGTGTGTGTGGGCAGAGAGCCAGCAAACATGTATGCCAGTGTGTGTGTGGGGGCAGTGTGTGTGTGTGTGCAGAAAGCCAGCAAACATGTATGCCAGTGTGTGTGTGTGGGCAGAGAGCCAGCAAACATGTATGCCAGTGTGTGTGTGGGGGCAGTGTGTGTGTGGGCAGAGAGCCAGCAAACATGTATGCCAGTGTGTGTGTGGAGGCAGTGTGTGTGTGTGTGCAGAAAGCCAGCAAACATGTATGCCAGTGTGTGTGTGTGGGCAGAGAGCCAGCAAACATGTATGCCAGTGCGTGTGTGGGGGCAGTGTGTGTGTGTGTGTGCAGAGAGCCAGCAAACATGAATGCCAGTGTGTGTGTGGGGGCAGTGTATGTGTGTGCAGAGAGCCAGCAAACATGAATGCCAGTGTGTGTGTGTGTGCAGAGAGCCAGCAAACATGTATGCCAGTGTGTGTGTGTGGGGGCAGTGTGTGTGTTTGCAGAGAGCCAGCAAACATGTATGCCAGTGTGTGTGTGGGGGCAGTGTGTGTGCAGAGAGCCAGCAAACATGTATGCCAGTGTGTGTGTGGGGGCAGTGTGTGTTTGGGCAGAGAGCCAGCAAACATGTATGCCAGTGTGTGTGTGTGCAGATAGCCAGCAAACATGTATGCCAGTGTGTGTGTGTGTGTGCAGAGAGCCAGCAAACATGTATGCCAGTGTGTGTGTGGGGCAGTGTATGTGTGTGCAGAGAGCCAGCAAACATGAATGCCAGTGTGTGTGTGTGTGCAGAGAGCCAGCAAACATGTATGCCAGTGTGTGTGTGTGGGGGCAGTGTGTGTGTTTGCAGAGAGCCAGCAAACATGTATGCCAGTGTGTGTGTGGGGGCAGTGTGTGTGCAGAGAGCCAGCAAACATGTATGCCAGTGTGTGTGTGGGGGCAGTGTGTGTTTGGGCAGAGAGCCAGCAAACATGTATGCCAGTGTGTGTGTGTGTGCAGATAGCCAGCAAACATGTATGCCAGTGTGTGTGTGTGTGCAGAGAGCCAGCAAACATGTATGCCAGTGTGTGTGTGGGGGCAGTGTGTGTGTGTGCAGAGAGCCAGCAAACATGAATGCCAGTGTGTGTGTGTGTGTGCAGAGAGCCAGCAAACATGTATGCCAGTGTGTGTGTGGGGGCAGTGTGTGTGTGTGCAGAGAGCCAGCAAACATGAATGCCAGTGTGTGTGTGTGTGTGCAGAGAGCCAGCAAACATGTATGCCAGTGTGTGTGTGGGGGCAGTGTGTGTGTGGGCAGAGAGCCAGCAAACATGAATGCCAGTGTGTGTGTGTGTGTGCAGAGAGCCAGCAAACATGTATGCCAGTGTGTGTGTGTGGGCAGAGAGCCAGCAAACATGAATGCCAGTGTGTGTGTGTGTGGGCAGAGAGCCAGCAAACATGTATGCCAGTGTGTGTGTGGGGGCAGTGTGTGTGTGGGCAGAGAGCCAGCAAACATGTATGCCAGTGTGTGTGTGGGGGCAGTGTGTGTGTGGGCAGAGAGCCAGCAAACATGAATGCCAGTGTGTGTGTGTGTGGGCAGAGAGCCAGCAAACATGTATGCCAGTGTGTGTGTGGGGGCAGTGTGTGTGTGGGCAGAGAGCCAGCAAACATGTATGCCAGTGTCCAATCAATTGGTTATGTTTTCTATTCAGTTTTCGTCCAGGATTTACTGTTTAATATTCCCAATAAATTGTTAATTTTATTCAAGTTCAAGTGTCATCTTCACAACAAAAGTAAGCTGAAATGGACCTGAATATCCTCTGTCACCTAGGTTGTCCAATCTGCAAGGCTGTTTTCTGTCTCTCACCTAGGTTGTCCAATCTGCAAGGCTGTTTTCTGTCTCTCACCTAGGTTGTCCAATCTGCAAGGCTGTTTTCTGTCTCTCACCTTGGTTGTCCAATCCGGAAGGCTGTTTTCTGTCTCTCACCTTGGTTGTCCAATCTGCAAGGCTGTTTTCTGTCTCTCACCTTGGTTGTCCAATCCGGAAGGCTGTTTTCTGTCTCTCACATTGGTTGTCCAATCTGCAAGGCTGTTTTCTGTCTCTCACCTTGGTTATCCAATCTGCAAGGCTGTTTTCTGTCTCTCACCTGGTGGTCCAATCTGTCAGACTTTTTTCTGTCTCTCACCTTGGTGGTCCAATCTGCCAGACTTTTTTCTGTCTCTCACCTTGATGGTCCAATCTGCCAGACTTTTTTCTGTTCCTCACCTTGGCAGTGCAACCTACCTTGCTTTTCCATGTCTCTCACTGTGGTGATGTGATCTGCTAGGCTATTCCCACGTCAATCTTTTTATGTTATTTTCCCAATTATTGAGTTATTTCCCTTTGCCACGCCCATCCTCCGTTTTTCCTTTTAGTTTTATTTTCAGCAAGGTCTTATTTCTTTTATGTGACTCAAATATCTTAACCGTTAAACTCATTCTCCTTCTACACCTAATTTCTCCAAGACTTTATTTTATATCTTTTATTTCCAGGAGATGCGCCCCATTCTTCTATCCACATTTCAAAGGTAGAAATACATGATCATTCTGATTGTTAATTTCTCACCGACTTGCTTGGATGGTATATGACTCATGATGGTGAAAACAGATTTGACCATCTCAATTATATTCTCTTCTTGATTTCTATTTCACACCTTCCATTATTATATATTATGTTTATTACAGAATTTAATAAAATCAATAAAAGTGAGCAAGAACAAAGAGTATTAGATTATTAACGATTATATTGATCAAGCTAACATACATTGAATCGTTGATATAATCATCTGATTTATAAGGGTTCTGCTGAGAATTCACAATGATTTCCAGTATTCATCTTGAATAAAAATGTTGACAAACACTGGGCTGGCAACTCTTCTGGCCTCAGATGTAATACAGGCCTGAATATGCAACTCTGTGAATGACCTGAGAGCAGCCAACAATTCATTGCATTAGGGCCATAGAACAGACAAAGACCCTATTCCACCTTCAAGTGGCAGCCCTGGAAACAGGCTGCACTAGTGTAGTCTGGCTAAGAGAATATGGAAAGGAAAACCTGGCACCCAAATAAGCCAGCTGAAACCAGATGTGTCATGTCAAGTCCAGCCCCGCTGTAAGTTATGACACAACGTACTTTTCAGGATGAATGCTGAGGAATATGTAAAACAAAGCTCTAGCAAATGTGATTGGTTGGTAAAAGGTTCAGAGACAATTGCGGGCACAAAAAATAAAACAGCACACATGAAAAAAACTCTGGCAGCAGCAGCAGACAAAGTGTATCAAATATCAATGATAACAAAAATATCTTTTGTGTCCAACTCCTGATGAACTTGCATATTGGAATAGGTGATGGCCTTGACCTCTGTCCCCTAAAGCAGCAAAATAAACAATAAAATGTTTATGTTGAACATTCAAAAAATTTCTCTGGTAAATTTATTTCAATCTCTTTACAATCCAAATTGTCCACTCGCAAAACATGTTAACAGTTCTAAAATGTCTGTCAACCTCTATGCTGCACTCTGTCACATAGCAACAGTTTCATTTCGTAGACAGATCCTCGTTATGTACGGCCTTCCAGTGCTACAGAGGCTTTCATTTAATGAAGAGTTGTCGATAACCTGCAGGTGAAGAGTTGTCGATAACCTGCAGGTGAAGAGTTGTCGATAACCTGCAGGTTAAGAGTTGTCGATAACCTGCAGGTGAAGAGTTGTCGATAACCTGCAGGTGAAGAGTTGTCGATAACCTGCAGGTGAAGAGTTGTCGATAACCTGCAGGTGAAGAGTTGTCGATAACCTGCAGGTATTTATATTTTTGATAAATTATTCAACTCAATGGTTTCGAGGAAAGGTGTCCGCCTCGTGTACGAATCGTTGGAGATTGTTTTTATTTCATGTGAATCTTCTGTTAAAAATTCTTCTGATCTCTGGGTAGTGAGATTGGACTCCGGTGTTCAGTGTTGAGCACATTAAAAATCCCTTGGCGGTTAGAAATAAAAAAAAGGGTAGGCTTAACAGCCCACTGCCTGGACAATATTCACCAAAAAAGTTATACTGAAAAAATCTACCTAAATTATTTGCACCTTCTCCCAGGCCTAGGCAGGCCACAGGAAGTTTAAAATACCTCATATGGATAGTCTTCTGCCCCCTGGCAACATGCCTGTTTCTTCTTCTTCTTCGAACGCACTCAGACAGTAACCATTATTTTTTCGAAAAAAGCGGCGGTCATCCTGAGGCTGTCGCCACTGCCATAGAGCTTGTCTTGCAGTTCCACTGGTGATGGCCACATCTGCTCTCTCTGATCCTCGTATGTCGGGCAAATCTGCAGCAGATGTTCAGCGGTCATTTTACCGGTACCGCACGGGCATTCGTCGGTACCACCTATCTTCAATTTGTTGAATAGGTGGTACCTCAGTCTATTGTGGCCAGTGCGAAGTCTGAAGACAATGACCTGCTCTCTTCGGTTCAACTGGTAATAGGCATCGTTTTTGGTGTAACCAGTATGTTCGGTTTCCCATTTGGTCATGTATCTGGCTTTGATAAGCCGTTTTGACTCTTCGTACGTCATACTAGTATCTGTTTGTGGTAGTCTTGCGTCTTCTTTTGCCAGTCTGTCTGCCTCCTCGTTGCCTTGGATGTTGCAGTGTGATGGGACCCACTGTACCACTACCCTTTTTGGTGCGGACTGCTGGCACAGTTTGCAGAGTGCTGCTCTTAAGTCATTAAGCTCAGTGTTTTTCTGGCTTTTTAGCGCTGTGACTACGGCGAGAGCATCTGTAAGCAGGACTATATGGCTTTCATTTTCTTTATGTGTCACCATTTCTTCCACTGCCGCCCTCAGTGCCTCTGCCTCCGCTCTGAAATTGCTTGTGTACTTACCAGTAGCGAATGACAGTGTTATTTTTCTGCCATTTGGTAGGTTCAGGAATGCTCCTGCCCCTCCGTTCTGTGTAGTGTTTCTTACAGAACCGTCGGTGTATGCATGGGTCCAGTCCATGCTTGGGTAGTTTTCCTATATAAAGCTTAGGGTAGTATCTCTACATGCCTGTTTGATTACCAGGATTCCAAGTCCAAGTATACATTATTTCAGGTTGTGGCTTTCAAACTGATTGAATATGTAAATGAAGAGCAAAATGAGGACTCATTATTTCATCAGGCAAATGATCATGTATCTGAATTAGATGAGGATATTGAATCATCACCATGTAGCATGTCTTTTGCAGAATGACAGCCAATTTATAGGACATTAAATCCCTGGTCAGCTTTCCTGCCTCTGCAATGTCCCATGTCCATCTTTTCCTCAGCCTGCCTCTTTTTCCAGGTAATGTACCCTCTAGTATTGTTCTGTCTAGGCCAATGTGACATTTGATGTGGCCAAAGTATGTTAATCTACTAGATACAATTATGTTTACTGTCAGTTTAGTTCTACAGCTCTTGTAGATTAAGTATCCACGGTATGTCAGCACCCTCCTGTAATATTTTAGCTTGAAGGATTCAATCTTCTTCTATAGTGTTTGTGTAGTTGACCATGTCTCGCATCCATTCGTTGTCACTGGGAATATGCAAGTCTTCATGATCTTTATTTTGATCATTCTGTTAGTGAGAAGAATAACCATGGCACTACAGATGAACTAAAATGAAAATCTTATGACAGAACACTTCTTTTCGGCAATCTCTGTTGTTGCTTATAGTCGAGCCGAGATATTAAAAACTTGTGCCGTTCTGAACTATCTTTCTCTAAGATAACTTTAGTTCTGGTGTTCACCTTGTCAGTGCTCAATGTCGTAAGTCTTGTCGGTGTTTATGAATAGATTTTGTTCTTCACTATGTCGCTTAACTGACAGGGTCATCTATTTCAGCCCCACAGCAACTCTTCAAGAGGACAACTGTATCATCTGCATATCTTAGTTCTGGTATTACATTCCCACTGACTGTGAACAGGCTGAACCTTTAATGCTCTTTGTCCTCCTTGATATTTCTCATTATGTATTCAGCATAAATATTGAACAAATATGGGGATGAGCTCCCTCTTACTCCCTTGTGCACCACGAACCAGTCTGATGTCTCTCCGGCTATTCTTAACGTTGCTTGTTGTTCCTGATACAGTGTTTCGATCAGTTGAATCAGGTGAGTCGCAAATGTACATCTGTCATTATTTTCCATTGCTTTTTGAGTGGCATAGTCGAAAGCCTTGAAATAGTGTACATTGAATACAAAGTCTGATTTAGATTCTGACAGTGAAACAGGCAAAAGTGAAAGAAAGAACTAATGCAACAATTTCCACACATGTGGTGTTGTGAGTTGCATTTTTCCCTCCACATTAATTACATTTCATGCAATGCACTAATCTGCACTTTTTGATTATGAAAACTTCATATGGCAGATAATTCTGTGTCTTTAGATTCATTAATCATAATTTTAACTCAATTTATTTCATATTAATTTCTTTTTTGTTATGATCTTTACTATTCAATGTTGCCAACAAATGTTTATGTTGTATATTGAATACAATTAAAAAAATCAATGAAATGATCATAGACAATAGTTATTATTTGACAATTTTCTTATCACATTATAAAGTACTTTGATCATTGTTATTCCTTGAGACTTGGATATTATCTCAAAGGTTCATCCATGGGAAGGTTGAGACAAATAGAATGAGAATATCTAATTATTATCATTCATCTTTTTGCTCCAATGTGAAATAGGTCACCACTACACTTGGCATCTATTAAAGTAAGCCAGTTTCCAGGATCTAACAATCAATCATCTTTTTGCTCCAATGTGAAATAGGTCACCACTACACTTGGCATCTATTAAAGTAAGCCAGTTTCCAGGATCTAACAATCAATCACCTTTTTTGTTCCAATGTGAAATAGGTCACCACTACACTTGGCATCTATTAAAGTAAGCCAGTTTCCAGGAACTAACAATCAATCACCTTTTTTGCTCCAATGTGAAATAGGTCACCACTACACTTGGCATCTATTAAAGTAAGCCAGTTTCCAGGAACTAACAATCAATCACCTTTTTTGCTCCAATGTGAAATAGGTCACCACTACACTTGGCATCTATTAAAGTAAGTCAGTTTCCAGGAACTAACAATCAATCACCTTTTTTGCTCCAATGTGAAATAGGTCACCACTACACTTGGCACCTATTAAAGTAAGCCAGTTTCCAGGAACTTACAATCAATCACCTTTTTTCTTGGGGTCTGAGTAAAATGGCAAACATTTTTTTACTTCATGAGATTGCCAGCCTGAAGAACAACCCGCTACAATCTCCTTTGACAGCATTATTAGAACAGAACGTTTTATTTTTTTTCTCGTTGCCATATTTTTTATTTTATATCTACTTGTGACGTCCAGTACTCCAGATAAAGGTTGCCGTGATACAGAGTTGTTCATAGCTTCCAAATAACTTAGTGTGGTTGTTCGTCTCCATGGACCAGTGCGGAATAAGCAGCTGTCAAAGCATATAATGGTCTTGTAGGATATGTTTGGCCATATGGGCTGCTTGTGCGAGCGATAGTTGTTCCTCGCTTGGACGACTTTCCTTATAGCTTGGATAAGGATCATCATCTGGACCTGCTTGTGCGAGCGATAGTTGTTCCTCGCTTGGACGACTTTCCTTATAGCTTGGATAAGGATCATCATCTGGGCTTGCTTGTGCAAGTGATAGTTGTTCCTCACTTGGACGACTTTCCTTATAGCTTGGACAAGGATCATCTTTTCCTGGAAGGTGACTTGTTCTTTTTGTTCTCACGTTTCTGATCCCTCTTTTGCTAACTTGTCTGCCCTGTTTCTTAGTATGTCCCAGTGTGATGGTATCCACTGTAGCATTACCTTTATCTTGAATTTCAGTTCGCACAAGGCTTTTTTTAAGCTGGCAGTTGATTATTCTTGAGGACTTGCAAAACTGACATTGCATCTGTAAGGAATATATCCTGCTGACATTGTCTTGTGTTGTTTATTATTTCTGCTGACATTGTCTTGTGTTGTTTATTATTTCTGCAACAATGGTTTGTGCATGTACTTCTACCAATTAGTATAGACAGAATTTTCCAATTGGTGAGCTAGTGTTCTTTTCTTGATCTAGGTAGATAACATAGATTCCTGCACTTCCATTCTGTTCTTGATCTAGGTAGATAACATAGATTCCTGCACTTCCATTCTTTTCTTGATCTAGGTAGATAACATAGATTCCTGCACTTCCATTCTTTTCTTGATCTAGGTAGATAACATAGATTCCTGCACTTCCATTCTTTTCTTGATCTAGGTAGATAACATAGATTCCTGCACTTCCATTCTTTTCTTGATCTAGGTAGATAACATAGATTCCTGCACTTCCATTCTTTTCTTGATCTAGGTAGATAACATAGATTCCTGCACTTCCATTCTTTTCTTGATCTAGGTAGATAACATAGATTCCTGCACTTCCATTCTTTTCTTGATCTAGGTAGATAACATAGATTCCTGCACTTCCATTCTTTTCTTGATCTAGGTAGATAACATAGATTCCTGCACTTCCATTCTTTTCTTGATCTAGGTAGATAACATAGATTCCTGCACTTCTATTCTTTTCTTGATCTAGGTAGATAACATAGATTCCTGCACTTCCATTCTTTTCTTGATCTAGGTAGATAACATAGATTCCTGCACTTCCATTCTTTTCTTGATCTAGGTAGATAACATAGATTCCTGCACTTCCATTCTTTTCTTGATCTAGGTAGATAACATAGATTCCTGCACTTCCATTCTTTTCTTGATCTAGGTAGATAACATAGATTCCTGCACTTCCATTCTTTTCTTGATCTAGGTAGATAACATAGATTCCTGCACTTCTATTCTTTTCTTGATCTAGGTAGATAACATAGATTCCTGCACTTCCATTCTTTTCTTGATCTAGGTAGATAACATAGATTCCTGCACTTCCATTCTTCAATGCTCCTTAGTAGTGTCTGGTATTTCATCAATATATGTCCTGACTATTCTTTTCTACCCATGTATAAAGATATTTTTCTTCAGCCTTCCACTGGCTAGATATCCAAATCTGGTCTTCATTGGATGCGCTGTAATGTTCTTGTAATTTTCTGATTGTAGCATAGTCTTGGTGTCCAATCTATGGGATAGAGATGTGATGCCTGTGATTTTTTGTCCATTTCATTGACAGGAGTGGTTAGCAAAAATTAAATTTAAAAGAAACAGTTATAATACATAATTACAAGATGGTAAATTTCATAGGATGGGCTTTTGAGAACAAGTGAGAGTTCACATTCAATGAGGTCAGGTTATCATAGCTGATAAAGCAGTTTGAGTGTTAGAAAAATCATTGTACAGTATATCAGCTTTTGTGAGCAGGGGGTTACCATGATAAAATACAAAACTCTTCTAACCTGTGGGTGCTTTGATATATCAAATGTTTCCCCATATCTGAAAATGAAGAGAAAACAAAGAGCACATACAAAGATCTGCCGTTACAGAACCCAACTTAAATATTATCTTATTTAGCTGACCTCATCTTCTAAGATCATTGGTCAATGACTCGGCTAAGTGGCAAGTGACCACCATGCATGATAACAAGTTCTTCCTGGCATCTACGTTATTGAAGGAGGTATGGTGCCTCAGCACAAGATGTTGTGAATTCATACATTAAAATAATTGACAATGTCCATTCTTCCATTGCGCTTAGAATAACTCAAAACTTCTCAGCATCTACTTTATGTGGGTTCCATACCTTGCAGCCATATATCATAGCTGGAATAACCATGTGGTTAAATGTGATCAATGAGTGTTGACAGTGGGAGAGATGAACAGTAACACTACAATCCTGCCTGAGGCTTAAGGAGCATTGAGTATGGGGACAGCTACCTCAGTCTATAGAAGGCACAAAAATGTCAACAAATATAGTCAACCGAAAAGAAATATTCAGCTCAGCCATCAAAGAGAGAAGCATATCCTCAGTCATGAAGGGAAATATTCAGCTCAGCCATCAAAGAGAGAAGCATATCCTCAGTCATGAAGGGACATTATTCAGCTCAGCCATCAAAGAGAGAAGCATATCCTCAGTCATGAAGGGAAACATTCAGCTCAGCCATCAAAGAGAGAAGCATATCCTCAGTCATGAAGGGACATTATTCAGCTCAGCCATCAAAGAGAGAAGCATATCCTCTGTCATGAAGGGACATATTCAGCTCAGCCATCAAAGAGAGAAGCATATCCTCAGTCATGAAGGGAAACATTCAGCTCAGCCATCAAAGAGAAGCATATCCTCAGTCATGAAGGGAAATATTCAGCTCAGCCATCAAAGAGAGAAGCATATCCTCTGTCATGAAGGGAAATATTCAGCTCAGCCATCAAAGAGAGAAGCATATCCTCTGTCATGAAGGGAAATATTCAGCTCAGCCATCAAAGAGAGAAGCATATCCTCAGTCATGAAGGGAAATATTCAGCTCAGCCATCAAAGAGAGAAGCATATCCTCTGTCATGAAGGGACATATTCAGCTCAGCCATCAAAGAGAGAAGCATATCCTCAGTCATGAAGGGAAACATTCAGCTCAGCCATCAAAGAGAGAAGCATATCCTCTGTCATGAAGGGAAATATTCAGCTCAGCCATCAAAGAGAGAAGCATATCCTCTGTCTTGAAAGGTAATGATCTAATGCAGAGTAAGCTGCAAAGAATCCTGCATCACTAACCTGCCTGCTTTCACCTAGGAAAACTGCTAGATATAGTAACTGGCATGCTTGAACAATGTACGAACAGGTTAAGACTGCACATGTAACAGCGGTGATGAACTACATATTTGATATCCTCAGACTGGCTGAAATAAGGTGGAAATGCTGCCGTTAAAATTCTCTATCAGTACCAAGCACAATAATTAAAGGCCTCTATTTGTATTCAGCCAAATAGTTAAAGACCTCTATTTGATTTCAGACGAATAGTTGAAGGGCTCTATTTGTATTCAGCCAAACATGTAACTCTTTAAAGCTCTTTGGGACCGAAATTGACAGCTAAAACCCTACAAATAGCAATCAAAATGTGGTTGTGTTTCATAATTAAGTTAGCTGAATTTAATTTTTATGACGGCTTCAAATGATGGCTGCATCCTGTGCAGAGTTTAGCATGTGTTATGATCTTTGAAAGTCGACTATTGCAGCAAAAGTTTGGCTTCAAGACTGTAGAAATGATTTATTATTTGATTAGTCCAATGATAATCCTTCTGGATTACTCATGGATATCCAACACACATCTGATTCAAGACTTCGAATGGGATACATAATATGAAAGGTATGTGTATACAAATGTACGGATATATCTGCAAAACGTGATATGGCAAGTGTGGGAAAAAATATTTGTTCTCCAATTTCCATCTGTGCATTAATGTCATTTTACACTTCATACTAATATTTAATCTTTATTATGAATATTTCATGTCATAGATAGTTTGATTATGTGTCTCATGATGTTTATATCATAATTTTAGCTCAATTTATTCAATAATAATTTATTTTGAATGAAACTTTGACGCACAGAATTCTGGCATTCTGGTTCAGACTGAAAGACAAATCTGCCAAATTAGCCCAGGCTGAAAAGGCCTTTATTTGTATCAAGCCAAATAGTTGTTGTTGTTTGCGAATGCCCACAATGAGTAGGTTACTCTTTTGTGTGCCCTGAAAAGGACGTTAAGTGGCGGGTTGCAGTAGCTTTTCTCAGATCCCGAGCATGCTGATGAAGGTGGACCGGGGTCCTCCAGGTGGTTGTGCTATGCTTGGGTTCATCTGCGTGTCACTCACTACTACAGGGATCACATCGATCCCTCACCCCATTAGCCAGGGCGCCACAAAGATAGCCCGTTTCCAGGGAATGCTATTAGGAAGCCAGCATATTTTGCCTGAACAGACGTTAGTCTTACTCCCCTCAGCCAAAATAGTGAAAACCCATATTTGGTGTATTCCTAGACTATAGCGCTGCACAAGAGTACATTCCTGAATGTTGACACTCTTTTTAAATGGCTCACACATCATGATATGAGCAAAAGGATCTAACCCTAATATAAATTTAATATAACTGGCACAGTGGAAGACGGCTAGGCCCATAACCAAGAGGGTTATATATCAAATGCCATCCTCTGTTAAATTCATCCAAGCCAATCAATGACCACCTCTTGGATGATGAACATTTAAACCCTCCAACTGTCAATAACGGCCAATGGTCAGCCGTCATGGCTCTTCCCGTGGTGCTACGGCCATAAAAATGGGCTGAAAGAAAAATCGTAATTAAATTTGCGAATTTGATTTTTATTCTTTAGCAAAAAGGAGATTAATATAAATAATTGGTTTTTATTTCGTTTTGTTTCTTACAACATTGTCTAATTGTAACACTCCATGGTTGTTTTGCATTTGAACTGAGCGAGATTTTTTTTCACATTTTTCTGACGATGGGTAGGGTACATCAGGACTAGATAATAAATGTAGACCTTGATTATTTGAAGTTCTTCTGATGGATGAAAGTAATATCAGGAATGATTTTGAGGATATGGCAGTGATGAGTGGTGAAGTTGAAACAGATTGAGATATCTTGCTAGCTCTGGATCTAGTGTTGTCACTGACCAATTTGGTTGGGAAAAGTTGGATATTGAAAGGAATAGGCCACGCTTAGACCTTAATTTCATTGTTAGAAATCCTAACAGCTCCCAGAATATAGACTTGGAAAGGTGGACTATTTATAATATGATTGTGGTGGTACCAAGCAAAAGACAGAAAAATATATTCTACATCTCAAGTCAGATGCTGGTACTGTTGTGCACTGTCTTTTACTGTTTGATGGCAAGAGGAGACAGACAAAAGTGGTTTTTTTGCAGTGACACTGACAGAAGCAAGAGCAGTGACACTGACAGAAGCAAGAGCAGTGACACTGACAGAAGCAAGAGCAGTGACACTGACAGAAACAAGAGCAGTGACACTGACAGAAGCAAGAGCAGTGACACTGACAGAAGCAAGAGCAGTGACACTGACAGAAGCAAGAGCAGTGACACTGACAGAAGCAAGAGCAGTGACACTGACAGAAGCAAGAGCAGTGACACTGACAGAAGCAAGAGCAGTGACACTGACAGAAGCAAGAGCAGTGACACTGACAGAAACAAGAGCAGTGACACTGACAGAAACAAGAGCAGTGACACTGACAGAAACAAGAGCAGTGACACTGACAGAAGCAAGAGCAGTGACACTGACAGAAGCAAGAGCAGTAACAACAGCAAAGGCAGAATAAGAACATGGCAATGGTGTCCGTCATGCAAGGTTGGGTACCACAAGTACTGCAAGCAAAACCTCGTTCACAAGACTGACCAAGGACAATCAGAAAAGAGAGATTAATATTAAAATATATTATTCTTCTGTGTCAACTTTTGTTCGATATTAATAAAAACACAGATAAAGGTAATTTTTCACTGTTTTTATAGTTTTTCCTTTCTGGGAATGGTTGAATAGTATTTATTAGGTTATAGATTACAAAAATTCACATAAATTACATTTTTCAAAAGAAATCCACTATAAGTACACATTTTCTTCAATAAAACAGCTTGCAGTATCTGAAAAACTCAATACAATGGAAATTGGAACCAATCAGTAAGTGTGAGGGTAAGTTGAAAGCAGAAGATGAATTGCAAAATTTTACTCACTGCTTACAGAACTAGGTGAAGATCAACATATGTAATTCACAAACATACTAAATTCATACCATAATATTCCTTGTCCAATATGCTTTCAGAAAATGTACACTTATAGGGGCCCCAGATTTCATTTTCTATGTGATTCTGGTATTTTATTGGAACATGTCAAAATCCTCAAAACATGCCTGGGCACCCCAGAACAAATGCACTTAACAGTTGTAGGGTTAAAATGGGACTAGCAATGAGGGGTGCCTGAGAGCAGGACCAGCGCAGAATTGTGTACAACCATTAAGCTACGAGAACTATCAGTGTCCACAGCCTCCTCAATTTGCTGAAATAGACTGCTCACCTTATGGGTCTGCTCGAAGTGTGATGGCATGTTAATAGAACAGAAAGTTGGACCACATAATTCATGTACGCTGAAAACAGCCAGAGCTGGACCTACCCTTCAGCCTTGATCTTGAAGTTTTCCAAGTCAAAGTCTGTTATTTTAATGACCTGGAGAAGAAGGAATAAAATATGTTGAGTATTTCACTTTTCAGAAACTTCTGGGATTTTTATCATATATTTTTATCATATATTTTTATAATATATTTTTATAATATATATTGGTTATGATGCAATCACCTAAAACCATCCATTCCAGCTCTGTCTACATCTTCTCTGTTTCCTTTATGTTTGTTTCAAGCTCTCTTCTCTGTGTGTGTTTTAATCTGTCCCTATCTTTCTTGTCATGAGGATTCCAGAACAGAGGCTGTCTTGTAATGCTATCAACTAGGTTTCCTTAAATGTCTGTCCTATCCATTGCCAGCAACTTCCCACATCATGTTCCACTGATATATGTCTGGGATGACCAGCTCTCTTATAGCTGTTGTCTCTCTCCCTTCTTTAAAATGTATGATATCATAAATATTCCAGATGCAGGTTGTGCTTGATTTTTACAGTGTCTCCATTTTTGTCTTTGGGTATGATTCTGTTCATATCTTGTCTATGGGTGTTACTTGTGTTCATTTCTTGTCTTTGAGTATGATTCTGTTCATTTCTTGTCTTTGAGTGTTACTTGTGTTCATTTCTTGTCTTTGGGTGCTGATTCTGTTCATTTCTTGTCTATGGGTGTTACTTGTGTTTGAGATCTGCACAATATTGTCCATTAACTGTGTTGCCATGAGGCAGATAATTTTTCAATATGAAACCTTTGACATCCCAAAAAACAGTCAGCATCACTTTTCTTGCAGATTTCTGTGCTCTTGGCTTGACATGTGTTGGTGAGCCCCGAGGTTTTCTACTGCATGCTGGAAAATTTGGATTCTGGTTCATAATGGTCTCATCTACCAAGTCTCATCTACTGTTACCATGGTTGACAACATGTTTTTCGACCAACACATTTTGAGCAACTGGCCACAGTAATCAACCCTCGTTTGTTTCTATTCACATGTCAGCCGACACGGGACCCAGCGGGCACACACTTTTCTCATGTTCAGTCTGTCGTGTAAAATTCTAAAAACTGTACTTCCATTCAGTTTTGCTGACCTAGATATCTCTGCAATTGTAATTTTCCTATCCTGGTCGATGATTTTCTTCACTCTTGCAGCATTTTCATCGTTGCACTCTTGAGAATGGTCTTCCTGATCATGGAAGATCAACAACATGGAACGGCCACACTTAACTGGTTGCATACTATAAGCCGCTCCCAGTGCCAGAACACTTCTTCACCCACGGCCATAAGCCGCTGTTAGCGCCAATGTTTGTTTCATAGTAAAACAAGTTATAAATTTATAGTTTAAAATTTTTGGCCGTGATTATCGCAATAGGTTTAGGTAAAAAAGCATCGGTGAAGGATTATTGGGCACACAAACCACACAACTACAACCCATGGTACAGTCAGATGTTTCCCAGATTGAGATTTGAAATCATTTACCACACCATGATGCATGTTGGAGATGCTGAATCTGTAGGGAAGGACAATTCACCTATAGCAAAGTTCCAGGATGCATTTTATCCATTTCAGGATCTGGCCATTGATGAAATGGTAATAGGCTATAACGGACGCTGGAAGCACAAGCAGTACAATGCCTCCAAGCCAAGCAAGTATCACATCAAGACTTTTGGCTTGTGTGATTCTACTACAGGGTATGTCTACTCTGTATTGACATACTTCGGAAAAAACACATCATATCTCCTTGCCAATGACCGTACAAGTCAGGCCGTGAAGGTGTTTGATTACCTGCTGCAAGGAATTGGAAAAGGCCACCATGTATTTGCGGATAGGTACTACACTGTAGACACCGTGATTACATATCTGTTGAGTAGGGGTATTGATTATACTGGCACACTCAACATCAACAGGAACAATTTTCCGCTTCAGTTGAAGACCATTTCTCTACAGCTCCAAGAAACTAGATGGTACAGAAATAATGATGGATCCCAGATATGTGTTGCTTGGCGAGATAAGAAAGCCAAAAAGCCATGGTATTGTTGTCTCCACCAAGACTTCAGGTGGAGCAGGTTACAACTAGAAGAAGCAACACAGTTGAAAAACCCAAAGTAGTGCAGTGATACAACATGTGTATGAATGGATGTGACCATAGCGACCAGATGGTATCATACTATGGCAGCTTCCAAAGAAAAACAAGACAATGGTGGAAAAAAATATTTTATTGGATCATTGAGGTTTCACAGGTAAATGCTCATATATTATACACGCTCTGTCATGCTGATGAGAAACCTATGCCCTTGAAAGTCTTCAAAGAAAATTTGATCCATCAGCTTACTGAAAAGGCTGCATCCATCATCCCGCAAGAGGTAGTAAGCAATAAAGTTGGGAGAAAATTCAAAGAAGGAAACAAAATTCAAAGATATGAGGGTGCTAAGCATCTTGTGGATCACTCAGACAAAGACAGGAACTGCATTGTATGCTCAACTCCTGCAAAGAGAGCCTGCACACATTTTTATTGCACTGGTTGCCCAGAACAGCCATATCTCCATCCGAAGAACTGTTTTAGAGTGTACCAGTGTACCATACACATGATCCTGCAGATGGTGCTCACTAAAGACATTGATGTACTGGGAATAAATTGGATATATATTTTTTTTTTCAAATGTTAATTTTTCCAAAGATGTATTTTTTTTCAAATGTTTATTTTTCAAAATTGTTTTAATTGTTTCTGATCTGGTGTACATGTGGTTACATTAGCTATTAGAAGTGTAAATATTATCCAATTTCTGTGTTCTTGGATTTGTTTTTCTTATTATTGGATATACTTTATGATAACCACCAAGTAAAAGACATTAAATGTTTTGGACATTCAAAAATTGAAGGTGAGTTGGCACTTTTTGTATAATTGTGTAGTGCTTTTCTGTTGTAATTAATAATTTACTAATTTCCTACTAAAAAATAACACGCAATTGTTTTATATCTATCTTAGAGAACATTAATTTACCTACAAAATGGTATATCATTTATAAAAATATGTTAATAATTAAGAAAACTGCAGCTAAATTTGGACATACACCTGCAAATGGGAAAATGGGACCTAAATTTAATTCTAACACAGCCTGTTTTTCAATTCAGTAGCTAATCAGTTAAACTGTCTACACCAGTTTTTTACAGAAGGACAGAATTCCTCAAACACTGGTTCCATCTCCCTGTGTATTTCTGTAGGTGTTTTTCCCTGCAACATCAAGAATTTTTTCACAGTTCTGGCCTCTGATTTTTCCATTGTTCTGACAAATAATTAGAGTAGCAGATCCTGTCAATAAGGTGTGTTGCGCCATACCGGGTAAACCCGCCGAGGAGGGAATTTCATACTTCTCAAGTCCAGTACAAATTGAATGAGCTACATTTGTGCCAAATTTCAACTTTCTCTTCCTGCTTCTTCATAGTCAGGGTAAAGACTTATGACAAGCCTCTTGTATTCAGGATTGTCTAAGAGCAGGTTAGGGAAAACCAAATGCTGTCTTCCTCCATCTAGGGTGACAGGTAAATAATGAATGCTGCTTTGAGAACAAGTTAAAGGGCCCGACGCATGCATGGTGAAATCTCGAACACTTTCTCTCTAACAGCAGCATTCGTTATGAGATGAGCTTGATTTCTGATCATAGGGAGCTGAGACCCATACAGTCTCTAACAGTAGTGTACACCATGGGACCACCACTAAGTTAGGTCACCCCCACCTCACAAGTTCTGAAACCTAGTGCAGCCAAGTCCCCAACGGCAGTGTTCACTATGAGATCACCACTACATTAGGTCACCCCCACCTCACAAGTTCTGAAACCTAGTACACTCAAGTCCCAAACGGCAGTGTCCACCATGGGATCACCACTATGTTAGGTCACCCCACCTTACAAAAGCACATAGACTTTATTGGGTAGATGACACTTAAAAGCTATATATAATTCATTTAGGAGAATGAAAACTAACCACTACAAAGTACCTGCAACCTTGCAGATAGTCTGGTAAAAGTGAAATGCTTAGGATAGTTAACCTAAATTGTAGTCCCTTTCAGTCATGACTGACTATAAGATGATGGGCATAAAGGTGAAGCTATGTCAGTCCAACTCCACAATGTGAAATAACGCAACAACACATTCACTAACACAAGCCATTAACAGCACCTGACAAGTTATTTTTAACTTGTTAAATAGCCCTTTTGGTTATCTTTCAAATTATATATGATTTGTACAAATCTATGAACAATTAAGAAAATTACAGCTCAATTTGAACATTCATCTCAGGGTTAAAAAAATGTAATGCCACGGCTTGGTTTTTAGTTCAGTAGTTAATGCGTTTAACTAAGCTACAAATAAATATTATTAATAAAAATGTGCGACAGAAGAAGAAATCAACATTCATATCCAACCGATAAACAGTGACATTTACCCGAGGAATGAAGAATGGCTCAGCAGAGAACAGAAACAGGAACTCATCCAGAAAGTGGTACAGCAAAGACAGAATGTCATCACCTGTCAAGGATAAATAATGCAATCTATTAATAATTACTAGACATAGTCAAGATAAAGAAATGACTTTTGCCCTTCAATCTCTTCAGTACAAAACTTGTTCTGAGTTCATCACTCTTCACCAAACATTGGAGGTAGATCTGCATGCTCGATATAGTGAAATACAAGGTTTATAAGTAGGTTCCACATCTCTGTGTGAATCCCTACCATGTTGACTATAACAGCGTGTTTCCTGGGCGACTGCATGGATGAGAGGCGGAGGGTCTTGGTCTGTTTGTTACATCTAACTATGAATCTAGCCTTTAGCATTGTGCTGTAACAGGAATTCATTCCCGACTTATATTTTATACAATTTTCTTGAGTGCCAACCTGACTTCCTCACATTTATCTTGCATTCCCATCCAGTTTCTGGTTAAACTGCAACTAGAAACCAAAGAATAGTGGGGATAAAGGCCAGAATAGCAGATGTATCACAGTCAGAGTTCAAGAAGACAGCCCACAATATTAATGGTATGGGTGAAAAGAACAGGGCAATTACCAATACAACAGAGTAAGTGAAGATGGATAGGACACACTTTCAGAAATACATTGATATAACCACACATGTTCTGAATTCAAAAGAGGCGAATGGAAATGACAAGAAACACCTGGTGAAGAATGGTTGATGAGGAAGTCAGTTCAGCAAGCATCTCTCGGGTGAAAATTGTGAAGACATCTCAAAATAGAAACATCTGTTGTGGCCCTATGTTCTAAGAGAAACCAAACCGAAAAATAATAAGGATGAGTGAGACGGTTAACATTAGAGTCTGGTACGATATACCAATCAAGACCCCCACCTCAAGTACGGGTGATGCACCTGCAAATATACTGCTGCAGCAGCTTGGTCAACAAGAATTGCACTACATCTAGGACAATCTAGGTCCACATTCTTCAGTATACCCTGAGATGTAAGAAGAGCCACTGGAAACATGATACCAGAGAAAACTCAATACAAGTAGCTTCGAACAATAACTTCATGAAATGGGTGGGAGTACACCCACTGCAGCCCCTACGCATTAAGGAGAACCAGAAGTACAAAGCAAACTCAAGGAAGTCACTGATTAGCGTATTTGTCCATGCCATAAATTAGCTGATCACACGTATCCACTATATGTTTTTGTAGATTTGACTTACCATTATCGATATCAACATTCTTTCTCTTCTTGAATTCTTGGTTGACGACAAATGATCTTTCAAACTTCCTCCACTTTTATCTGCACTCATTTTTGTATAATACCAAGATATGTTTCAGGGTTTTCACTACGGCTTCAGGATTGAGTGGACATAAATAGCCCATATTAGAACCTCAACTTTATAAACAGCCATACCTGAAATATCTGTTCACAAAAAGTCCCTACTACAAACATCTATTTCACAACAAGCCTATTTCATAAACAGCTCACAACTGAAACATTTATTCCTCAAATATTCCCTACCAAAAACATAAATATCCCAAACAGCTCTTACTAGAAAACTAAGTTACACAAATAACCCCTATCTGAATTCTCTATTCCACTAAGCCCATACCCAAAATCTATATTTTAGTCTACCTTTAAACATCAATTTCACAAACAGCATCTACCCAAAACTTATAGCTCACAAAATGTGTCTGCCCAAAACATTTATTATATCACAATCATCCTCTAATACAAATGTCTACTTCACAAAATGTGTCTGCCCAAAACATTTATTATAGCACAATCATCCTCTAATACAAATGTCTACTTCACAAAATGTGTCTGCCCAAAACATTTATTATATCACAATCATCCTCTAATACAAATGTCTACTTCACAAAATGTGTCTGCCCAAAACATTTATTATATCACAATCATCCTCTAATACAAATGTCTACTTCACAAAATGTGTCTGCCCAAAACATTTATTATAGCACAATCATCCTCTAATACAAATGTCTACTTCACAAAATGTGTCTGCCCAAAACATTTATTATAGCACAATCATCCTCTAATACAAATGTCTACTTCACAAAATGTGTCTGCCCAAAACATTTATTATAGCACAATCATCCTCTAATACAAATGTCTACTTCACAAAATGTGTCTGTCCAAAACATTTATTATAGCACAATCATCCTCTAATACAAATGTCTACTTCACAAAATGTGTCTGCCCAAAACATTTATTATAGCACAATCATCCTCTAATACAAATGTCTACTTCACAAAATGTGTCTGCCCAAAACATTTATTATAGCACAATCATCCTCTAATACAAATGTCTACTTCACAAAATGTGTCTGCCCAAAACATTTATTATAGCACAATCATCCTCTAATACAAATGTCTACTTCACAAAATGTGTCTGCCCAAAACATTTATTATAGCACAATCATCCTCTAATACAAATGTCTACTTCACAAAATGTGTCTATTCTAATGCTCTATTGCACAAACTGATGCTACCCAAAACTCAATTCCATAAGCAAAGCATCCATTTTAAAAAGTCTCATTTTTTTTTAGAACCCCCACCAGAATCATCAAATCCACACACACAACCTATAATAAAAACTCTATTACACAAACAAATCATTTTAATAAAATCTATATTTCATAAAAACCTCTATTTCATTAAGGTTAAAGGCAAGAGCTCATCTTCATCGCCATGGGTTTCCCCATCTGGCTCAGTTCCTCTCAGCAAGAACAGTATCCCACCTGCCGAGAGCATCGCACAAAGCACGAACTCCGTAGCCAAAGTGATGAACCAAGGGATCTTCTAAAAAATCGACATCATGAACCGACCGCTGCAGCTTGAATTTGAATCTCAACCATCTGAACACAAGATAAACAACCCTTTACCTGAAATCTACTCATTACCTGAAATCTACTCATTACCTCAAATCTACTCATTACCTGAAATTTCAAGTTCATACACATACTTCATCTCCACCTTGTTGTAGTCTGTGGTCATGTAATTAAACATGGCAGTGCCCACCTGTTGTATAAATATTTGAGACATTACAGTTCTGACTAACCCATTTATACGAGGGGCGTTCAAATCAAACCGGGACTTTTTGTTCTAGTTCTACTTGAATGGGTTATAGCATGCTGGAACTGCTATCATTAGTTAGAGGCACTTGTGTCATATTACTGCTAGGTGGCCCACTTGGCATTCGACACGTGACAGATAAATAAAAATGGCAGACAACCCTGTTAGTGCTTGCATGGAACAGCGCATTGTGGTGAAGTGTCTTGTGAAAGAAGGCGTGAAATCTGCAGAAATTTACAGAAGATTGCAATCACAATACGGTGATGAGATACTCAGCCGCAGTAAGACATTTGAATGGGGTAAACATTTTAGAGAAGGCCGTACATCCATGAGTGTTGATCTTGGCCATGGTGGCTCTCAACCCACCAGTCATTCCTGTGAATCTCCAGATTGTGAAACACGTTGTTCTGGAAAATCTACACATAACCTGTCACGATATTGCACAAGAGGCAAGTCTTTCCCTAGGTACAGACCTCATACGGCTCACCGCACCATATGCCATTTGCAGCAACTCGACTGGGAGATATTGCCACATCCACCTTACAGTCCAGATCCCGCTCCAAGCAATTTCCACCTGTTTGGACCCGTAAAAGAATTACTTGGAGGTCAGATTTTCAGCACTGATGATGAAGTGAAACAGGTTGTCCTAGATTGGTTCAGACAGACTGACAAATAAAAGTCCCAGTTTGATCAATTCATTATATCAGGAACAACAAGCTGCTTTCAGAGTATCTGATGAAATATAAGATTTGCTCCAAGTACAAAAGGGAGTAAGGCAGATATGTATCCTCTCCCCATTCCTAACATTTATGCAGAGTGCATAATGAGAAATGCTAGAGATTATAATATAGAAAGTTACGATCGCTTTACAATCCGCTGACACAAGATCCCAGAGCTAAGACATGCAGACAACACATATTAGTGCAGAGGGGTTAGAGCAGCTAATTGCAGGGGTAAGCAGATGCAGCAAAGATCCAAACCTCTTTGTAAACATAAACAAAACAAATAACCAGAAACAAAACAAGAAGTCAACATAAATTCAAATACAGGGGTGTGGAAATAGAACAGGTCACGAACTTCAGGTTTCTGGACTCCAGAACTGACAACAATGGCCACTGCACAAAAGAAATCAGAAGGAGATTGTCGATGATAATACAAACACTACATAAGCTGAGGAAACTAAGGCAGAATACCAGCAACCCAACAAGTAAAAATTTGAACACCGTTTTTCCCATGGCAGCATACGGATGCAAAACATGGACAGTTACTCAAATCTCAATGAAGAGAATTGAGTCCTTCCGGTTGAAATGTTATAGAAGGGTCCTGAGAATACTGAAAAGAAGAAGAATGCAGACATTCGACAAGAGTTGACCATAGAGGAGAACTAGTTCATCAATTACATAACAAACAGAAAATGGAAATAATTTGGGCACACCGGTCTTGAGAGAATGGTCATGTAAGGTGTCAGACAAGAGAGACAGGTAAACCAAGAAGGCGATGGCAGTAAGATGTCAAGGAAAGCTTGGACATAATTCTGGAGCAGGCTAGAATTTTGGCAAGAGACATGCTATATGATGATGAATCAGACAAAATGGGACTATCTCAAAACCCAGCCCTTGCAGACTCAAATGGGGCAATTTCAATAAGTTTGGTTGTGTGAGCAGAATGAAAGAAGATCAGCTAATACAGCAAGCTAAGACCCAAGGATTCAGACCCCGGGATGACCTCTAAAGTCTAATGGGATGACAATATAAGACAATCTGTAAGAGACTGAGGACTAGACTGGAACCAGGCCAAGATGAAGACCAGATAGAATAGTCTTGCAAATCTCTACAGCCCAGAGTAGAAGAGGGGCCACTAAGTAGAAATGGTCTGATAGTCGTGTAAGCCGAATATATATGAGTGAAAGCCGTAAAACTCAATATTGATAATGGCCAATTTAGAGATACGGCTAGGAAAATATTTAACCTGAGAACTGGAATAAAATTGGAAATTGGCTCATAAAACCAACTTTATTGTTCCGGGCTGCCATCCCTATAATTACTGACAGTGCTAATGCTAGAGCATAAACCACACAGCTTCTAAATTTTCCGCTGACTTCATCAGTTACCCTTTTACAGATATTATAGGAGGTTAGGAATGACATTTTGAAATCAATCAATGGCCGCCTGTTAGATGAGGACACCGCAATAGGTAAAGCAGCAATCCACAGGCTGCAAAGTTTCAACATTAAACGAGATTCGAGCAGAGTATGGCGCATTAGAGGATGGAGCAGGAGAGTGTACAACCAGCGAGCTACAGAGACCATCAGCATCCATACCCTACATCATTTGCCGAGAGAGACTGGACACCTATGGGTATGCCTGGAGTGCAGTGACATCGATTCTTAGAAACAGAACAGATCAGCTGGGTAGACTGGAAGGAGCAGCCATACCATGAAAAAAACCATGACGTGCCCGTTTTGAGCACCACATGATTTTAAACTGGTACGTTGATTTCTGTAACAATGTTTGTTCAGGTTGCTAGTATCAGGCATAACCCACCATAGATGTATATTACAATATGATTGAAATAACAGTGGACCTATTCTTTCTTCCTGAGGTTAATTTACTTACTTTATCTGGCTCTTTTGGAGCACAGGGTTTTAACCAATGATCTGTATTTATATCCATTTTTGGCCACCTCCTGAACTTGGCCCATAGATTCCATTGCCCTGGCCTATTCTTCCGCTGTACTTCCCCGGGCGCTCTTTGGCTACCCAATCCATCTCTTCCTGTGTGAACTTCAATGCCATGCATGTCTGGTTATACTGTCATGCTCTTTCTGAGAGTGTGCTTTAACAACTTTTCCTCCACAATCTCCAGCTTGCGTTGTGTGTTCCTTGCCATAGATCTGTGTTTGTCATTACATCTGTCCATCTAACATAAAAGTGTGTGACGGAGACATCTGTTATTTAGTCTATTATGTGGATGTGATACTATTAGCCACATTCCAAAAGGCAAAAGTAATCATACAGCACACCTGTTTCATCACTTTTAGATTATAACCATCTTCTATTCACTCCCTGCAGCATTGGCTATTTTGTTATGTTTTGCAGTCAAAGCTGACAATTTTTTCTACCAGTGCTTCTAGAAGTTGTTTAGAGTGAATTTCTTAGAAATTGAGAGCAGTGCTATCATTGCAGTATGGTAGTTTTGTGCACTAAATGGTGCGCATTTGATTATTCAGCTGCAGCATGCACTTGCAAGTGATATATAGTGCGTTATTTATGTTTGTATGTGGCAAAAATGTATTTGCATGCTAGATAAAGACTATGCTTTGCCATTGATCAATTTTTGTTAGTACTCTGGTCCCTAGCCTGACAAATAAGCGAGGTCATGCTACATGCTAGATGTGATATTTGAAGAAGAAGACAGGGAAACATAACTTTTCTACTTACTTGCTCAAAACTCTCTTTCAGATCAGTGCCCCCTAAAAATAAGTTAAGGAAATGTGACACATGACAGCCAAGTTTGAGAACCTCTTAACCAGAATATAGTCTCTTTTGAGCTTGAGTTTTACCAGTATTGAAAAATTGATTGATATTGATATCAATCAATGACTACCTATTAGAAGGCACCACTTTAATCCAAAGGTCTGCAACCTATTAACCCGGCTGGTTAGTCCCGCCAGTGAGTGGACAACAGGCCACAATCAATTATTGATCAAATAGTTTAGGTCGCAATAATAACACACAGTTGTCCAGAATGTTTTTTACCCAATATTGTTTTATATTTATAAAAGACGATGTGTTTCATTCTGCAAAGAAAATTTATTTTCTTCATGCACAGATGCCGCTCATGTATCAATGTAACAGCTTCGCCAAATTAGCATAGGGATACCTTTAAATTTTAGTCCATGTTAGAACCAAAAGACAGGTAATAAAAAGTGTTTACTATTTTTCTAAACATATACAAAGGCGGCATCAAGTAATATGAATGGTGAACCCCCCCCCCATGGCCCAATTTGTTTGGCTGGAGGTGTAATGTGCATGTGCTTGCCACCTGCATGTGCAAATGGTATGCTCAATTCCCATTAGACATCTTCAACAAACTGTGGGATTGATGTAGTTAAAAGGTCTATTGTTTTTTAAAACAAAACTGAAGCAAGAATTGGTGTATAAAAGATGGGTGGGAAAAATGGGTTGAATGATATGGGTGGGGAAAAAATTGGAAAGATGGAGAGGAAGTGGGGATGTAGGAGGAACGCGACAACAATTCACTATTTTTAGTTGTCCCAGGCAATGGAAAGTACAACAGCTAGTAATTATATATATACAGCCACAATTGATTAATAGTGCATGGAGGACAAGATTCCACGTTTCATAACACATATTTTCAGCTGACATGTCAGAATTGGTTTGCAATCAGACGTTTGCTGCAATCAATGAGCAGCAATGTATTAACCACAAAATTTGGAATCTGCTGAAGTGGATCAAAGAGGAAGTGTGTACATTCAGCACATTGTGATAACCATCAGTATTCATGCTTATCACAATTTGCTGAAAGCAGTACCCGTAAGTCCCTATAGGCCTGCCAAGTTTGCAGTGACATTTATTTTTTATAATAGAAAATATAGACTAGATATATCTAATATGCTCAAATGGCTGACCTTGGACTCATGTGACCAGCAGAGGCACACTGGGTGCCAAAAAATATTTTTTTACCAAAGCGACCAACAAAAAAAAGGGTGGTTCCTGGAGGAAATTTTAGCAGTGAAAGAGAGACATTATTATTACCTATGTCTGATTGTGCAATCATCCGTTCATTATGTCGTTACCAAAATATAACTGGTGTTTATCTGTGTTCCATGTTGTTTGCAAACCAACGGCAAACCAAATGCGTGTCGTTCACTACTACGGGGAACATGTCATACCTCATCTTGTTAGCCAGGCTGTTGTACTCAACAACAGCCCTTTCCAGGACGACCAATGAGGAGATCAGGTGAGGGTCTTGGCCAGTATATTTCTCCTGACCCTGACTAACATTGTCTGATCAGTGTGGTTTGCCTGACCAGATGTTAGCCTCAATGTCCCCAGGCATTAGTTTAAAATTGGGTAGACCTGTACATTCTAATGATCATTTTGCTATGACAAATAACTGCTGCATCTGAACCGAAGACATAAAGAACAATTTTATTTTTGTAACTCTTTTGAGACAATTTTTTATCAAGTACTACAGAATATACTATAAAAATGTAAGCAGCACTGTGAAAGGATACATGAATGCAACCTGTAGATGACAGACAAAGAAATAAATTTGACATAATCATGTTACTTCTTCTTCTTCTGCGTACACAGTCAGACAGTAACCATTATTTTCTCGAAAAAAGCGGCGGTCATCCTGAGACTCTCGCCACTACCATAGAGCTTGTCTTGCAGTTCCACTGGCAATGGCCACATCTGCTCTCTCTGATCCTCGTATGTCGGGCAGTTCTGCAGCAGATGTTCAGTGGTCATTTTACCAGTACCGCACGGGCATTCGTCGGTACACCCTATCTTCAATTTGTTGAAAAGGTGGTACCTCAGTCTGTTGTGGCCAGTGCGAAGTCTGAAGACAACGACCTGCTCTCTTCGGTTCAACTGGTAATAGGTAATAACTGGTGTAACCAGTATGTTCGGTTTCCCATTTGGACATGTACCTGGCTTTGATAAGCCATTTTGACTCTTCGTACGTCATACTGGTATCTATTTGTGGTAGCCTTGCACCTTCTTTTGCCAGTCTGTCTGCCTCCTCGTTGCCTTGTAATCATGTTGCAATAAATTAGTATTTCAAAACTAAAAAATGGCTGACTTTTTTCAATCGCTGGAGCAATGAGTTTTCGCTTTTCTTTTCCCTGTGCCAAGTAGTGGAATATACATGTTTTATCATGTTGTTTTGTGTCCCCAGTACAGTGTGTAGGTAATACAGAGATGGGAGTTGGTGGTAGTAGCAATTCCTATTGTCTGTCACAGATGCTGCAGTACTGTGTTTGGTCTGCGGTCACTCTGTATGGGTTTGTCCAGTAGCGCATGTCTTGTTAGTAACCCAAAAATTGTACTCTGGTCTCTTCGGCTCAAATTGTTGATGCTATTTTTGAGATTAGGCTGAGACATGTCTGCAAACAGAGGTCTTGCCGTCCCACCTGTAGCCCACCCATTGTTGTAGATGATGTTTTTAGTAGTTCTCTTGTTGGTGGGGATGTTCAGCTGTGGCTTGTTTGCTCAATTTTTACCAGCACTTTCATTGCTTCAGATGCCTGTGTTGTCTGGCATTCTTTGTAAGGTGGTACTGATGCCATATTTTGCAAGTACCTTTATAGATTTAAGAATATTTGTTAGTGTTCTGATATCCAGCATTCAATGCCTGGAGTATGGATAGGGAATCCGTGAAGATGACTAGGTTTGTTGAGTGCAGTCATGTTTTTTTGTATTTTAAAATGATATTTCTGATATTACTTGGATCTTTGCATCAAAGTTTGAAAAGGATCTGCAGGATGTGCAGATAGTCGGTCTCATAGTTTTGTCTGGAAACACTATATAAGAGGCACATCCCGCGTAACAAAAATCAAACAGTAAATTAATATAAAAACTAAACAATTAGTATACGTTGTGAAGGCAGAGATTGTTTAGTGGTAGAACACACGCTTGCTACACGGGTGACCTGGGTTCATTTCTCGATTGGTGCATTCCTGCATATGGTCCCAGGGGCCCCTTTCTCGGTAGTAAAAAAAATTGAACAACCCTCTGTGCATGTCACAAAAGGTGACTAAACAGGGTTATGTATAGCATTAGCAATCACGTAAAACAAATTCCTAAAAAAAATCGCAATGGCAAGAGGACACAAAGTGTTTTAATGCAGACTTCCTGTAAGGAACGACCTACAATGGTGATCCTATGCTTCGCAAGAAACTTCATGGAGATGAATAAATTATATACTGGAACACCAATCATGTCGTGATCTTTGATATCCATGGTATTTACAAATCACTGCTCCAACCTTATGTTTAACAGCATATTTATAATTGCCCACCACAAGCAAAGATCGTGACAACATTGAGGCTGTGACTTGCCTTGTACTTGGATTTAACAGAGGATAACTTTTGCTGGTTGTCAATCTCACTCTCCTGCCCCGACTCTCTGAGCCATGTGACAAAGCTCAAGTCAAGATGGCTAGAGATAGCTACAGAATGCAGTAGATAACCATGGCATTCTAGTATCTCACCTTGATCTTTGTGTCCCGCATCACATTAGAGTTTAAGGTTTTCTAAATTCAATTACTGGGCCTCAAAAGAGAGCAGCATGGTTATTTTTCAAGTAGGATCTCGCCATAACATACAAGTGCTCATGACTATCCCATCTCAACTGTCAACTTCCATTTTTAGATATTGTGGGGATGTGCAATCCACTTCCAGGTGACATCTTTGTGGTCATTTTTATCTTCAATTTTGTTAGTGTTTCTATAAAACTGTGAGTTGATCACTTTCTCTGTCTTCCTTTTGCTATTGATCAATGATGTATGGTGTTATAGACCCATAGAGCAGACCCATTTGAAGGCCTTACTGACATATGGTCACATTTAATTCTATCTGCATGTATACTGCATCTATGGCAATCTTCCAACTTCTGTAGCATTTGTTTCATTCAAACTGTTCTTTCTAGTACCCAAACCTTTTTTAACTTGCATTTCACATTTTGAGATTTTTTGTTCTTGCTCATTGGACTGGGTCCATGTCAGAGACGGACAACAGACAGGTGATATGAATATAATAATAGCCACTTGTCTTTTTGAATACATTAGTAATGATAAACAACTAATTGTACATTATCAACTCACAATCTTTCTATGATTCTCTCATTTCCTGTTTTTCATATTTTGTGCACAATGTGAGGGAGGCACTACAACTAGCCTCCTTATCTGAGCATGTGCTAGCTTCATCAGCAATGGTTTTACATGATTAAGGTAGGTAGCCAAGACTAACGTTAGGGGCAGGTGAAACATACTGACCAAGACCCACAACGCACGTCCACTCTGGGAAACAGTCTGGTCAAAGACATGGGAATCCCCATAGTGGTGGAGCTGCTGAGACACATTGTATTGCACTACAGACAGAAAGGCCTAGGTCCAACTTAAATATGCCTCGAAAAATAAGGAAAGCTATCGCAACCCACTATCAGAGAAACATCGCCTAGCTTGACAAACTCAGCATGCGTAGTTTTTAACAACTTGAGGTTGCTAGCACCAAGTCCAATATTCACTAGTGACCATTTATGACATGCTTGGAAGTTTTTACAGTAATCTTCGTTTCACCACGGGCACTAATCAGACAATTCTGCCATTCTATCAAAACCTTACAGTACGTTGAGGAGCACAGGTCCAGAGCAAAAACACTCTATGGTTATTTATAAATACTTACTGTACATCCGCTGTGTGATCTAAGTCTGAAATAGATAAGAGTATTTATTTTTAGCTTCTTACACTAAAATTTATGGAATATCTTGACTTGTCCTATCTCTAGGATAATGTGTATTAACACTTGTATGTGCCAGGCAGTGGAGTGCACATGCTTTCTTCAGTTGTTTGGTGTTTCCATATAGGGCATTTGTTACAAAAGCTGCTGCTTTTTTTATCCTGTGCCAGGTAGCGGAATATGATCAGTTGTTTCCTGTCTCCATATTGGGTACCTGTATTTGCTCCAGTTAAACCTTTATGTACTTTCATAGGGGATATAGTTCTAACAGTATACCCCTTTCCCTTGACCATCACTGCCAGGAATATTGCTACGAGATGGGGGGGACCTGACAATATATATCAAGTTGGTAGGCTGGATGATCTACTTCCCATTGGTTTCAGTATCTATTCCCAATAAACGTTTCAACATCTCAGTCTCTTCATTCAAACGGAAGTCAACAAATTACTTTAATAATGCATTATCCGTCCATAAACGTGACAGATTGCAGCAATTATAAGTGGATTACATTGCTGTCAGTGTCCTGCAAGATATTTAACAAAATATACTTGGACAGATTAAAAACAGAAGTAGACAAAAAAAGCTCAGACATGCAGGATTTTGCCAGTGAAGATCACAAACAGATCATATAGCCACACTTTGCATCATAGTAAACCAAAGTATTGAATGGAAATCATCCATTTATGCAAATTTTATTGACTATGAAAAGGCGTTTGATAGTGTGGATCGACGTCATCTATGGCAACTGTTGAGATAGGGTGAAAGAACAATCAGCCTAATTAGGACTGAACATCAACATGAAGAAAACCAAGCTCCTCAACTCAACACTAACAGCAAAGAACTAATCATGCTTGAGGGAGAGCAGTTTGAAGAAGTGAATATCATTACCTAATCTGGACAGCACAACAGACACGCCAGGAGGTACAGATGTAAGGACCAGAATTGGAAAGGCAAGAGGGGCATTCCTGACACTAAACAACATATGGAGATCCAGAAAGATCAGGATTCACACCAAAGTTAGAATATTCAACGGGCGCAGTGTCAAGTCTGTGCTGCTGTATGGAGCTGAGACACGGAGAACGACCAAGGCCATACCACAAAGACTCCAGTCCTTCTTTAACAGATGCCTACAAAGGGTAACGGACATAAAGATGCAGGACATGGTGAGGAATGAAGACCTGTGGGAAAGGAGCCAACAACAGCTACTGGAACAACAAATTAAGCGAAGAAAATGGGATTGGATAGGACATATGCTGCAGAAGGCACAGTCCAACATTGCCAGATAGGCTTTTACATGGAATCATCAAACGAAAAGAGAGAAGTAGACCCAAAAATACATGGAAAAGAGAATATGAAAAGGAACTAAGATTAAATTATTACACCTGGAGAAAGAGCAGCCCAGGACCATGCATGCTGACGACATGTCAATGGCATATGCACCAAGAGGAGCGACGGACTTTGACTGTTCATAAAAAATATGAGCGTTACTTTTTTACTTCCCTGGTATATTCCTCTGACACTCCAATCACAAATGCAGGTACATGGCATGTCTTATTTTATGAAGATATGTTAAATTAAACCAATATCAGTGCACTCCGGGCAGATCACACTGGTACTCATAGGTGGTGTAGGGTTCATAGAATGGTTTGATAACAGACGTTCCATAGAAATCATTGAATATAATCCAAAATAAGGTGTGTGTTTTTAAAAAAATCTTAACTGGCAGAGACCAAACAGCCATGTAAGTCATTGCCCAATTAAAAAGCTGTTTTCTATTCGTTCTGTTTTATATCTATTTTTGGTAGCTTTGCTTTTCAACATTGCCAATAAATTATAATGTGTAGAATGTTGAATAAAATCAATCAACAGATCATAGATAATTAATATTAATTATATTCCCAATTAACTTATGCTTACATACTTTGACCTATGGATGCAATTATTATAATGTAGGAATTCCATAGGACCTAACAATTATTTCCTATTTTAATCAATTACCTTTTCAATCCAACATGACGCACAGACCACAACCGAATCTTGTCCCATTTAAGGGAAGCTTTGTTTGCAATCATTCACCTTTTCACTTCAGTGTGAAGCAAAAATGTTAGTGGGAGTTGGTCCCTTTATAGGAAGCCTGTATCCCAGCTGTAGCAGTGTCTGATTATAATGGTAATGTTTTTTGTTTTTTTACATAATGAGGTTACAGCCCAAAGCACAATCCTCTAAGTCGCCTTTTATGACACACTTGGAAAGTAACAGTGGTCCTATTCTTTTCATTCCAAGTATCACTCAGGCAGTTTTAAGGGTACCTTCAAGATTTTTTTTTAAAGTAATATAAAAGGCTGATATATATGTTGATGGTTCCTGTTGTTCGCTGGTGGTACACACATGCTCCGTCCTCTCAGGCATCCCACACTGCTCTCAAATGTATGCAGCCTAAGGATTACTGATTGATCTATTGTAGTCTTTTAATATGTGGCTACTGAGACATTTCAGAAGTCCTCCATATCTACATTTATTGTTTCCCCTACAATGCTTTCAAAGCCAGCATATTATCTCTGTCAACCTCCGTTAATCTCAGCTTGACCATAATATTGAATCCACACAAGCCCTGTGCCTTCTAGGTTTGAGGTCTGTGTGTTCGTTATCCATTCAAGCTGTTATCATCATCAAAAAATCTTTCAGCTCCCTGTGAAGTACAGGTCTTCAACAAATGCAAGTTAAGTCCTCCTGTCCAGGACCATCTGTTCCAGCTATTCATGTCTGCCTTGTTTCATTTATGTTTATATCTAGCTCTCTTTGCCGTGGGTGTGTTAGTCTGCCTCTACTTCTTTTGCCCTCAGGATTCAAGAATAGAGACCATCTTGTAATGCTATAAACTAGTTTCCTCAATGTGTGCCCTATGCAACATCATTCTATCCTCATAATGTCAGGTTCCATTGTCTAGTTCTTTCCAACAGTTTTTTTATCAGAGATCTTATCATACCATTTCAATCTCTCTATTCTGCACAGACACCTATTTATACTTATGTTGTTTTTGTATTTCTCCAAGTTTCAGAGCCATACAAAAATCCACCAGACTTTACACTTGAAGATTTGTATTTTTGCGTTGGACTTCATAACCTACTAGATTGCTTGGTTGAGAAGTAGGTGCACTAACCACTGTTCTGCCAACATATATCCAACATTTATTGTTGGCACCTATACAACATAATGATGCAGATAATGCAATCCATAAAAGCATAGATGAATATTTCTCAGTATTTTTAAGTAAAATTTATTTTTATAGTCAATCAATTTTTTCATGTATACCAATTTATACTTATTAGCAATATAGATGTATAAAAACTAGATGTTCCACGCATTTACACATACATATTAATAAGATGCACGGAAGAGGACAGGTGGTCATTATAGTTGAGAGATAAAGAGACATGGCTCTTTAGAAAAAAAAACATGAAACGGTGGGGGTTCTAAATCCCACACGTTTCAAGCGTTCCCCAATCTCAAGATCGGTGAAATGATCATCTAGTCATATTGAAGATTGATGACAAACGTGAGGATCCCGTGTACATGCTGTACTCGTAGAAGAACCCCTGACAGCAGAACAATGATAAGAGTAGGCTGTCAGGACAAAATAATCAGAAGTAATTACATTTCTACCCAGTACGCAACCCACCTTCTACAGGCATTTTAAGCCGCAGAACATTGCAAAATAAAGAACATACTATGAATAGCCTTTAGCTAAAAACTGCCTGTTTGAATACCAGAATTCCAAGTAAATGGACTCCTCTTTTGATTTCCATGTTCCCCAGTGCCCTTCAATTCACTTGGTAATATATTTATGTACAATATGGACATAGCTTATCCAAATGTGATGTCCGCACTCTGGATGATTTCAAAGCTGCCAAATAATTTTCATTGTCATGAATCCCCAGCTAGGAGCAGTACAGTAAGGGCACCTATCTCCTAGTCAGGACAATGTCAAATCCTGATCAGGATATACGAGTGAAATAAAAATGTGACTGCCAAAGCAAACAGCCTTTACTACCCATCCATATCATCAAATTCTCCAGAATATGTCAAAACTGGGAAACTGATATAACCTAAAAGATTTTGTCTGTGGTTGAAAGAGCGTACATTCGACAAGAAAATTAAACTCTTGACAAAGGAGAACAATAGGAAAAACACAATATTGATAGTTTTTGTTAGATGTAATCGCTCCCAACACAGCTGATCTACAAAAATCTGAAATTGTTGAAAAAGGATGTGGCCTCTTTGTCTGCTATCCACTCATGCAGCATGGTATATTTTATATTTTTTGTCACTTACACTCAAACTTGACTTCTGCAATTGCAGGCGCTTCTCCTTCTTCTAACAGCCTGCCCTCATTTTCTTCTTCACTCATGGTCTATTATGTATTCAGTTCTTTTACTTTTTTGAATAGGTTTGTCTGAAATTGGAAATTTAGATAGCTATCCTTCAATTGATGAATATATGGAAATCAAAAGCAATTAATCTAAATGCAAAAATAGAAATCATCAACTCCAATGTAAACTGTGTTCTACTGTATGGCTCTGAAACATGGTGAACAAATACAACAACAATAAAGGTGCCCTTGCACAGAATAGACAAATTGAAATGGTATGATAAGATTACTAATATTGAACTATTGGAAAAAACCAAATAGACATTAGTGGAACAGGAAGTGAGAAGAATCAATAATAAAACCAGCTGGCAGCATTACAAAGTTTGAGTTGGAATAATTTGAACAAGCGAGGTAGAAGTAGACCATGGAGAAAGGATCTTGAGACAAACATCAAGAAATAGGGAAGACATCAAAAAGGTTGGAATGGATGATTAAAAACAGGGAGACATGAACAAGGCTGGAATAGATGATTAAAAACAGGGAGACATGAACAAGGTTGGAATGGATGATTGAAACAGGGAGACATGAACAAGGCTGGAATAGATGATTGAAACAGGGAGACATGAACAAGGTTGGAATAGATGATTGAAACAGGGAGACATGAACAAGGCTGGAATAGATTATTAAAACAGGGAGACATGAACAAGGTTGGAATGGATGATTGAAACAGGGAGACATGAACAAGGCTGGAATAGATGATTGAAACAGGGATTGAGACGTGCATTTGTTGAATGTATGTGCTATATCTGGTGGCCCTTGGAACATGTTCTCCGTCTGTTACTATCATGTATCATCCACAAGACTCCACAATATGAACTGGCTTTCTCTTCCATTATTCTTCACTAATTTCTTTCCTTGCTGGTTTCAATATAGTGCGTCTGGTATATTGTTTGGATTCTTTCAAAGCATGCCCTATCTATCCTTACTTTCTCTCACAATTTCCTGCTGTATTGGATGTTGCCGTGTTCTTTCCCTCAGATTTGTTTCACTGTTTGCCATTACCTCTGGCCTTCTAACATAAAGTTTGCAATGAAGACATCCGTTGGTGAAAATCAGCAGCCTGCCTGGATGTCATACTATTAGTCACATGCCATGTTTCACTATCATTACTGTTCACTTATATCGTATAACATCATGGGCAGACGCAATCTTCTCTCGTGAGCCATCTGTGTGGTCGTTGATAAATTTATTTTCAATATTATAATTATACAAGCAGGGGAACTGAGATGCAATATTGTTTTGTCGTATCACCAAACAATTTAATTTTGTTTTATTGTCTGTCTGTTATAGTGTCATTTCTTATTTATAATTCTTTTCTATTGAACAATTACAATGACTCATCTGAAGAGAGGTTAAAAAGTAGTTAAGAGTTGTCTATAGTAAAGGCTGAACTTCCCGGCACCACATTTGAGGGATGCACCATTGACAGGTGCAATAGGTTGAAATACATAAAATATAGTGACGTTTGATCGCAGTCTCTCCTATAATTGCCATGCTGCCGACTTGGAACAGGGCCTCCTATTGAACCTATTTCGTCAGATTGTGTTGTCGGTTACAAACTAGACGCCCTCACACAATCAAGAACACAGTGTGAAAGGTTGGAACGCATCAGAATGAAGGTATACAACTGGTTCTAGGCTGCACTAGAGATACTCTGATTGTGAAAATGAGGTACATGCTGGAATTGTTATCTGTGGCACCCAGACATAAACTGGCACAAGTCAAAGCCTATATGCCACTAGACAGCCAGCACCATTCTGTACAGTAGTATCTCAGACATCAAGGCTCAAGACAGGGCATCATGAAAGGTACAGGCAAAGAAAACAATCGGACATGTCACCCCAGTTGAGGCGATAGCCAAGATGGAAGAATGGGTCCACACTGGTGATAGAATGATAAGAGTACCTGATAGTCATCATAGCCTTAGGCAAGAAATGCATAGAAAGAGGCAACAGGAGAGCAGAGCACGAGGTGAATCGGCTGACAAATAAGAACACGCAGGATAGTGATGCTGTCATATACACCGACGGATCAGTGCTGCGCAATGGGACATCGGGCTGGGGCTTCTCTCTCGGCTAGAATGAGAGGACAGGTCGTTGCCGAGCACAGTAGGGCAAAGCATACATGTCAACAACTTCCAGTTTGAGAACGGAGATGGAAGCAGTGACCTCAGCACTGAGATGGATTTCTGGGACTTCTATAACTGTGTGATCTGGCATAATACTGACCATGGTTAGGTGGTTTGTTAACTCATTAACTACTGAGTTAAAAAACACTCTGTGGCCAGATTAATTTGTGTTTACATTTTTCAACTAGAGAGGTGTCTATAATTTCAGCTGCAGTTTTCTCAATTTTCAACAGATTTTTTTAAATGATATATTAATTTAAAGATAAATGAAAGTTCTGTTTAAGTAAATACATATATTGGAAAAATTATGTGATTTTGTAGACATTATACTTATAACAATGTTACTGTAAAAAAACCAATTACAAAGATTATATAAAAATGTCTACTTACAGCCGAATCCCTGTGTTCTAAGACTTTTGTCTTTTTCTTGGTAATTCCCATGTAGTGTATTCATTTATGAGTATAAATCATCCAAGAACATGCACATATACTAATATTTATAATTGTTTTTATTTATCTAGCTACTTCCACTTTTCTTGGGTAAAAGAAATAATTTTCCAAAGAAATATGTATATAAAAATCAAAGCTTATTCATATTATTTACAAGATACTGATATACACCAGTATATAAAAAATATAATTCTAAGAGTTCTGTGTGTGGTAGAATCTGAAACAATTTTTAAGATGCAGGTGGGGCCATTCGAAGCAAACAATGCAATAAAAGTTTGTCCGTGCTCTTTTTTGCAGAGTTGAACACACAACACAGTTCTTATCCTTGTCAGTGTGTTTGACAAGATGTGTAACACCCTCCATTCTTACCAACTTATTTCCTTTGTTGCTCTTTCTCCCCTGCTTCTTGATTGCAGAGGACACTTTTCTCATCTGGGATTATGAAGGCCACCTTATCTATAAGCTGGTAAATCAATTGGTCCTAGAATTGTTTTAATGTGAGTGGTTCATCATCAGGATGACTAAGCATGTCAATTATATGGGCATTCACCTGTGAAACCTCAAGGAGCCAGTGAAAAATTGTCTTCCATTTTCTGGTCTTTCTTTGAAAATTGCCATAATATGACACCATTTAGTCAATATGATCGCAACCATTCATGCAAAAAATTGTAGCGGTGAACTGGTGCTGGCTTTTCAACTAAGTTGCAACTTCTACCATTTTAACAGATGTGTCAGTAAAACCACACTATATGGCTTCTTTGCCTTTTTGTCTCGCCAAACAAGTTATCTGCAAACAATCCCCATTTGAGTACCACTTGGCTTCTTTGAGTTTTAGTGAGATGGTTTCCAGTTGAAGAGGGAAATTGTTTCTGTTTGTGTTGACTGTGCCAGTGTAGTGGATCCCCCTATTCATCAGATAAGTAATAAGTGTGTCTACTGTATAGTACCTATCTGCAAATACATGATGACCCTTGCCAATTCCTTGAAGCAGCAAATCAAAAACTTTTACAGCCTGACATGTCAACGAGTCATTGGAAGGTATATATGAGATATTTTTTCCCAAAGTGTGTCAATATAGAGTAGATATACCCTGTAGATGAATCACACAATCCAAAGGTTTTTATGTGATAATTTGATGGTTTAGATGCATTGTACTGTTTGTGTTTCCAGCAGCCATTGTAGCCTATGACGATTTCATCCATTGAAAAGGATAAAATGCATCCTGGAATTTGGATACCAGCAAATTCACAAATGGCTCTATCTTGTCCTTTCCTTCACATTCTGCATCCCCCACAGTGTGGTAGATGACTTCAAACCTGTTTCTTAGAAAACATTTCATTGAACCAAGGTTGATAATAATGTGGTCTGGGCCCAATAATATTTTATTGTTGACTTTTTCCCAAACCCATCACTATGGTTACTGCGAGAAATTTGAACAGTTCATAGTGACTGATTGGGTACCAAGTGCAGTTGTGTTAGATACTGTGTGGTTTGCAATCTTATTTGCAGCATAGTCATTCATTTCTGTGACTCAATGTAGCAACACATCTGGTGTTAACAAAGTAAGCCAGCAATCCAGCACAGAAGAAGATGCACCGTGATGTGATTTGCATGAAGACCTGGTTCACAAGATGGAAAAAAGCTAATGTTTATTCTTGTTACACCCTCAGTAATTTCAAACCACTGATCCCTTTCTTGAACAGCATATCTCCTGCACCATTTGTACCTCTAACTGATGTCTTGGTAACTTTATGGCGCTTTGATGGCCCAGGATTTGATGGTACAAGACTTGCTGGCTGTTCGTCTTCACTAAAATCAGCTCGTTCATTACCACTACCATTGCTATCAGAATCATTAAAATCACTGTCCACGCTGTTTTCGCTATCTTCGATGTCACTAGATCTATCAGACATCTCCTAAAATAATTTCCTAGTTTGTTCTGCAGTAAAGCGAGTGCTGTTTGTGAAGCATTCGCTGGTTGCCATGGTAAACAATTTCACACAACTTTGTGACAAGTTTAAACTAATATATTTGCATAATTTGACAACAATATCAACACTCTTGGTTACATTTTGATAATGAAAGATCATTTCCTGTAGTACTTTAAAAATTAGGATCGCATTTTAATGCGATTAGTCTTTTTTTAAAATTTCATTTAGTTTCTAATTATACCATACATAGCATTGTGAGCGGCTTCTGGTCCTATTTGATAAACCTACGAGCTGCTGTGAGTAGTGTAAGTGGCTTCTGGTAGCAAATGTGTTAAGAGCAGCATTTAGATGGCACCTAACAAGCTGCGGGTCTACTTTGCTCTAGTGTTTGAGTCTATTAAGATGGATTCACACCTGCATTATTCCCCTGTAGAAGTACAAGTCAACTAAGACTATAACAAGGGCAGTCATCTTGACAGACGTACTTCAGAAGATACAGAAAGGACGGCTTAGGTATGAGTGGATAGCAGCTGTTGAGGCCTCAAACCTTCAAACTTGACTTCAGAAGCTCTCATCATGGGCACGTTAGTGATGGTTAGTATTAATGACATTTTGAAATCGATCGATGGCCGCCTGTTAGATGAGGACACCGCAATAAATAATAGATAAAGCAGCAATCCACATACCATGATACTGCAAAGTTTCGTCAGACATTTCATTAGAGGTTCGAATGGGGTGAGGCGCATGAGAGGATGGAGCAAGAGGAAAGTTAGTCAAAGTATACTGTACAACAATGAACAAGTTGTTGAACAACCTAGTCACTACTACTGTACTTACTTATACTAGGCTGCCTAGTGACAAACCACACCAGTAGAGTGACTGAGTGAGCTACACCTACACAGTTACAGGGACCATCAGCATCCAGACCCTGAACCATTTGATGAGAGAGACTGAGCCATTATGGGTATGCCCGGAGTGCAGTGACGTCGATTCTTAGAAATAGAAACAGTTATTTTTTTTCTTCCCACTTTTTCTGATCTGTGACTGTGAGTGGGTGAGACAGACAGACAGTCGGATTTTCTCAATTCTGTACTGTTCCGGTGTTCGGTGTTCCGTTCAACGGTTCAAGTGACTCTGAAGCATTTCACAAATTAAAGTTTACTTACAAAGCATTTGTAATTCTGATAGAACCTCGTCCGATGTCAAAATGTAAGTATAAGTTTACTTACTGTCTGGTTCATGAACTTTACAACAGATATGTTTTGATTACTGTTGTAGTCTCCAACAGAAACAACCGTTTGTTTGCAAAACAAGCGTGCAATGTAAGCTTCCTGTACGAAGGGTAACTCTCTAGGTACAAAGATTATATCGCAGTTATCTGCTCTTTGTTTGTAAATGCCATCATCAACATCATGTTGCAATGTACTTGTTGCTGACCGAATATTTGTAATGCAGGACGAAGATTGCACTGTTCGCCTGGTAGGCCTGACACTGTAATATATGCTTGAATAGATTTAAATGAGAAAAGTGTGCACTGTCGTCAACATCACTGTCTCTCATCCTGAGTTATCTTAACCCTATGCCTATGGCAAGACATAGTCGAGACGACTGACTGGGCTGGGCTTAGAAGATTATGTAAATTTTTGACAGCAAGACAAGTGTAAGTGATCGTTTCTTTTTTTTACTGAAAGGTAATTTTTGTCCCGTATCTGATACCGCTGTCGGAGATGAAGTGTTAGAAACTTAATTGTACTTGCTTATGAGATGGGGTGGCTAGATCTCTCTCCATCTCTCTCTCTCCGTTTCTCTCGTTGGCTCTCCTTACCTTGAAATTACAATGTGAATAAGTTACGTACCAACTTACAGCTGAATCGACTGAAGCATGCCGGTACCTGGAGTTGAGTCCTATACTTCTGCCGAGAAAAGTGAATGCTCTATCACTATACTAATCGAAAGCAGTATAGATCTTGTCTGTTTAACATTTATATAGAACCAGTGAGTGGCCTTCGGTGACGTTTCTCAATGTGGCCTAGGTTCGAAATAAACAAACAAATATATTATATAAATTTTTTTTTTAATCTATTCTGGTTTTCATCATCATCACCAGTCCCGCAACCTGGGAGGTCGTTGAAGTACCGCTATTATTCTGGTTTTCCCGAAAGTTTTTTATTTAATTATTGTGGATAGGCATGAGTAAGTCATTTTATGGTCTTTTCGTGACGCATCTTGGCTTTGTGAAAATTACTGATATCACAAAAGCCATTATTATTTCACATTCTGTTCTGTTTCGAACAGCACACAAAGCCAACAATACAGTCTGTTTCTTGATTTGCATACAGTTAACGATTTTGAAGAAGTATAAAGCTGTTTAAAAATGACGTGTTTAATCTTTCATTTTTGTTTCTGCAGAAATGTCTGGAGTTGGCCCATCTTTCGTTAATACTTGCTGTTTTTGTTCAAAACTGAGGGTTCCAAACGAAATTGTGAATCGAGAGAACAGCATTGCGACTCGTGATCGAATTACATCCCTTTGTCGTCCTTGTACTAATTTATCTCAGACCTTTGTTGTGAGGGAACAGTTTTCAAATCCGAGTCCTCTTCCATATTTCACCTTTTGAAACACTAGCAATCTTTGCAAGATCTCTCTCGTTAACGGGAACAATTACATACGTTTAATAACCACAACATTACCGCCCATAAGAAGCAAACGAAAATTATAGTTTACTTAGACAGAACGTCAACTGGCTAAAACATACCCTATTGTACAGAGGGACTATGTACTTTAGCGCTGACCGGATATTGATTTTTTAGAATCGGGATAGTCCGTGAACTATGGCGTCGCGAGAGTGTTCCCGATAGCCCGCCAACCCTGAGACAGGTGTTAAGAATGTTGGTCCAAACGAAAAACCCCGCGATTTTTGAGAGTATATAAAGCCATTGTATGCACAGGAGACAAACTGACCCAAGTATAAAAAGAAAAAATTTGATTGAAAATTTGCGCTTTCATCGGAATTTCAAGCAATTGTAAAAGGTAAGTTTTCATTACTATAAATTAGCTACTAGGCCAAGGTATTGAGTACTCCAATGGTATTTATAAACTTCTTCATCCACTTATCTGTATGTTTTGTAAATTTGGGGGGAAGCCCGTTTAATTTTACTTGTGGAATTTGAAATTCAAGCCAGTCACTTTATCATGCTGGTCCAGGGTTACAATTTCCGCCATTGTTTTTCCTCCTTGACCAGTCCGTCCTGATTACAATTAATCAGTTTTAGACATAGGTACTTCACTAATTTGAAACATGGTCATGGTTAAGTTATTTGATCGATCTTTATCACTTCAATCATGTTCTGCAATTACATTTGATACACATTGCTCAAACTTATATAATATTTAGTTAAAAACTGGCATACAATTTTTACTCATCAGGTCATCAGTATCAGACTTCTTAATCTTATCATTTAATGTTCATTCTATAGGTAAGTTTGTATGGTTGCACCTACTGCAGTGAAGGTTTACAGTGCACCAATGATATTTTGTACACTTCTACATCCACTGATCTGAATGTTTTGTAAATTTGAGGGCTGCTCGTTTAATTGAACTTGTGGAATTTGAAATTCAAGCTAGCCACTTACCATGGTGGTCCAGGGTTACGATGTCCTCCATTTTTTTTTCAATGTTCATTCTATAGATAAGTTTGTATGGTTGCACCTACTGCAGTGAAGGTTTTCAGTGCACCAATGGTATTTTACACACTTCTGCGTCCACTTATCTGTTTTTTTTAAATTTGAGGGCTGCTCGTTTAATTGGAATTGTGGAATTTGAAATTCAAGCTAGTCACTTTACCATTTTATTGTTATTGTAAATTAACTTTATTTTCAGAAATTGCTCTGATACAGAAAGTCAAAACTCTTATTCCGACTACATTTATAGACCAGGATAAGTGTGTGGATGAGATAAAGCTTGGCAATGATCTGAGGGCCTTCCAGAAAGAATTTAAGCAGAAGAAATGTTGCAGCCCTTTCCTGTTTTTTTAAAGAATTGTCTAATACTGTTTTGTTGCAGCCACAAGAGATTTCCTCACCTACTGAGGTGCCAACTGTTTCAGTTGCAACAGCTGGGCTCCCATCCCCAAAGAAACTTCGTAATGATTGTCATAACTGTGTTTCCAAGCAGCGCACACTCAATAATTTGAGAGAGACTATTGTTACATTGCGCAGGCGTTTGTTTGATCAGAAAAGACACCATGCACAAGAACTGGCAAGTTTTGCTCCAAAGGTGGTCAATCAAACAATCCGGAGGAAGGTAAATAGCATAAAGACTTGGAAAGCCAAGTACAATATTGCTACTGTGAGAAGCAGTGATTTCACAAAGGTGAAGAATTCTTTAGCGATGTTGAAGAAGAAAAGCAAAGTGATGAACGAGAAGATGCGAAATTATGAGTTGAGACATGAGAGCACCCAGAAGGAGCTTGAAAAGAAAGATCAGGCTTTTGAAGTTCTGCTGAACATTTACATATGTTTAAAAAGTTGGACAGAAATCGTACAAGAGTAATATCAACACAATTGGCTTGAGAAAGACACTCTGGGCTTTTCGTTAAGCTTGCGAATAGATGATAATTAAGGCAAAACAGAAATCCTACAACACAGCTTTCGACAATAATTTGGTTTGGCTTGGCTTGGCTTGGCTTGGTTTGGCTTGGCTAAATCTCCTGCTACCAAGTCCTGAAAAAGGCTTTGCAAGTAGAAGAATGTAGTCCAGAGTTAGGAATGCGTTGTGTCGTAGTTTACAGCCTGATCTGATATTTGCACTTTTCAGTCCAACACATCCGACTTCAGCACGACATTTTTTAGTACCGGGTTGCATTCTCTCTTCGATCCCCTCTACTTAGTTAGTCTGCTCTGTTGCAGCTTGTTATCCAGTATCACCGCGTGAAGGTGTAGAAGAGTCTTGGCAGCTTTGGTTCGCTGGCCCTAAGGGTGGCAGTCAGCTATGGGTCGCTGGCCCTAAGCGTGGCAGTCAGCTATGGGTCGCTGGCCCTAAGGGTGGCAGTCAGCTATGGGTCGCTGGCCCTAAGGGTGGCAGTCAGCTATGGGTCGCTGGCCCTAAGGGTGGCAGTCAGCTATGGGTCGCTGGCCCTAAGCGTGGCAGTCAGCTATGGGTCGCTGGCCCTAAGCGTGGCAGTCAGCTATGGGTCGCTGGCCCTAAGGGTGGCTGTCAGCTATGGATCGCTGGTCCTAAGGGTGGCAGTCAGCTATGGGTCGCTGGCCCTAAGGGTGGCTGTCAGCTATGGATCGCTGGTCCTAAGGGTGGCAGTCAGCTATGGGTCGCTGGCCCTAAGGGTGGCAGTCAGCTATGGGTCGCTGGCCCTAAGGGTGGCAGTCAGCTATGGGTCGCTGACCGCTGCAGCTCATGCACTTCTCAGCGTCTTGCTCGCCGACTATAATATTAACAGACTTTGATAAGAAGAGAATAAACGTACATTATTGTAATGGTTAATACAGAAATCCTGCAACATGGGCTTACAACAGAAACATCAACACACTTGGCTAGGGATAGAAAACGTACGTGATTGAGATGAACAGAAGTCATACAAATCACAAATTACTTCTAGCAGCCAAAGCAAAACACATTTCTAAAGACTGAAAAGTGCAGCTTCCGACAGAGTAGATGGATAATGCTAAAACAGAAATGATTAAAAAGCCAACACGATGTGCTTGGCCTACGAGAGAAAACATCTCCCCTAAAGACATATCTACAGGGCTTGACACATTTTAGAGTGGCTTACCAGTCAGTCAAAAATTTCAGCAGTCAGCATGACTGCAGTCATGCAATTTATGTTAACAAATGTCAACTAAGCCCTAATTCATCTTTATTTTTACATAAAAATGCGTACCAAACCAAAATATATTGTATTACTTACACAGTATTAGTCTATTTCTTCTTAAGAAAAAAATGCACTGCTGTTAGAGGCATGGCGTTTGTGTCCTTGAACATTCTTGATAGTTTCAGCACTGTAGGTACCATTTATCGTAGACTTTAATAGGTAAGGGGGGGGGGGGGGGGGGGGGACTGGAAAAGATCAACAAAATAATAAAATGACGTAATTGAATTTTGACCTCTAAAGTTGAAACCATTATTAACAACAAAACAGCACTTCCGACTGCACAAGATCAGGAGACCATGATATGCCATGCTGACACCTTAAGACATGGCCAAGACAGGACATCCACAAAAGACCCGTCTAAGTGTACGGGAGATTGGTGCGCAACTATCACCTCGTAACCACTCCGAGTAAGACAATTTCTGACAAGATTATTGATAGCAGTATTTTGATGTATAGAAGTGTGTTCATCGTAGCTATTGAGGACCGTCAACCTGACTATCATTTTAATTTGTACATCACTTTCGGATTTATGGGTACGTGTGTAGCCTCCTAAGTCGATATGACCAGGAAAATTCCTGCCATACGACTGCGACACTTTTTCTGCCGACAATCCTTTTTACTTACCTCTCTGTGCTTTTGAAATGTTAGTATATCCAAGGATGCCTGTATACTCTACTTATCCCAGGTAGCGACACATGTTTTATCTGCATCTCTCCAAGTCAGGCGATTGAACATCGAATGTCTCCACTTAGTTACGTTGATCGGACTTCTCTTTAGAGACGCATTCAGGCTGTTGCCATCTTGTACGCTTATCTTCCCTTAACTCACTAAACTATGAGCTCTTGTAAAAGTCGCTAATTTGAAATTATGTTATTTCCTCCGTCTTCGTGGAATAGAAAGAGTGCCGTAACGAGAAAGGGGAACATGAGGTTAATCATGAATACGAACACTCTCCATCACAAATGGCGATTCCAGGTCCTTTTAATGCTAGGTGATGCTTGGCTGTCAGAACAAATTCGATGACAGGATCGGCAGGGCAGAGGGTCTACTATATGTCACCTGGGACAGATGATTGTGAAGAAGAATAAAAGCAGCACTATGACAAAAATACCAAACATAAAAAAGTGCGGCCGGATCAATGATGAAAAATTAAAATTTGTGGATGCGAGCAGACAACTAAAAGATAACGGACTGCTGAAAAAGATCGAGCTACATGGACTGAACAAGCAGATCAGACACAGACTCAAAGTAGACTATAATCAATGTAGATTACAAGAACTGGTTAAAGCTGAACAAGCAGATCAAACACAGACTCAAAGTAGACTATAATCAATGTAGATTACAAGAACTGGTTAAAGCTGAAAAGCAGATCAAACACAGACTCAAAGTAGACTATGATCAATGTAGATTACAAGAACTGGTTAAAGCTGAACAAGCAGATCAAACACAGACTCAAAGTAGACTATGATCAATATAGATTACAAGAACTGATCAAAGTTGTCGTAACGGGACTAACTGTGATCAAATGTTGAAAAGATCTTCACCGGTCGAGGTGTCTCAGTTGTCGAAGTGTCTCAGTTGTCGAAGTGTCTCAGTCATTCAAGTGTCTCAGTCGTCGAAGTGTCTCAGTCGTTGAAGTGTCTCAGTCGTGTCAGTCGACCAAGTGTCTCTATCGTTGAAGTGTCTCAGTCGTGTCTTAGTTGACCAAGTGTCTGTGTCGTCCAAGTGTCTCAGGCGTGTCTTAGTTGACCAAGTGTCTCAGTCGTGTCGTAGTTGACCAAGTGTCTCAGTCGTCCAAGTGTCTTAGTCGTGTCTTAGTTGACCAAGTGTCTCAGTCGTCCAAGTGTCTCAGTCGTGTCTTAGTTGAACAAGTGTCTCAGTCGACCAAGTGTCTCAGTCGTGTGTTAGTTGAGAAAGTGTCTCAGTCGTGTGTTAGTTGACCAAGTGTCTCAGTCGTCCAAGTGTCTCAGTCGTGTCTTAGTTGACCAAGTGTCTCAGTCGTCCAAGTGTCTCAGTCGTGTCTTAGTTGACCAAGTGTCTCAGTCGTGTCAGTCGACCAAGTGTTCCAGTCGTCCAAGTGTCTCAGTCGTGACTTAGTTGACCAAGTGTCTCAGTCGTCCAAGTGTCTCAGTCGTCCAAGTGTCTCAGTCGTGACTTAGTTGACCAAGTGTCTCAGTCGTCCAAGTGTCTCAGTCGTGTCTTAGTTGACCAAGTGTCTCAGTCGTGTCTTAGTTGACCAAGTGTCTCAGTCGTGTCTTAGTTAAACCAAGTGTCTCAGTCGTGTCTTAGTTGACCAAGTGTCTCAGTCGTGTCTTAGTTGACCAAGTGTCTCAGTCGTCCAAGTGTCTCAGTGGTGTCTTAGTTGACCAAGTGTCTCAGTCGTGTCTTAGTTGACCAAGTGTCTCAGTCGTCCAAGTGTCTTATGAAAGCTCTAAACAGTGAATACGATATTACCATGTTGGATTGAGCGGAAATAGAGGAAGCATGTAAGAGATATTACACTGACAAATAATACTGATGCTAATTCTCACTATCACTCCTGGTGAAGCATAGTGCCACCACTTCAGTTGGTCTCTTTGCAGGAAGCATGCATCTGAGCAATTTCAGTGGCGGTTTTAATAGCAGCGATTTTACATGCGGAGGTTGCAAGATCCATGTACAACCTTCTTTTGTCGTCTTTACAACATGATTGGAAGGTTACAGTGGACCTATTCTGTTCTAGCTGAGTACCAGTCGGATGGTACGTTGCAACACTCTGGATGATGATAAATGATACTGTCGTTATCATCAAAGATTATTTCGATAGTTAAAATCACATGGAATAGGTGGCGAAGTTGCCAAATGGATTGGAAATTGGTTGACGGGAAGAAGGCAGAGGGTGGGCATAAATAAGGAGTACTCTGAGTGGAGTGAAGTGAAAAGTGGTGTGCCACAGGGCTCGGTTTTGGGACCAATTTTGTTCTTGATATATATAAATGATTTGGACATTGATATGGGATCCATGATTGCAAAATTTGCTGATGACACAAAACTATGCAGTAGTGTCTCATCTACAGCGGAAGTGGATATATTGATGTCGGATTTAGATAAAATTCGAGAATGGTCTGTAAGCTGGCAAATGGAGTTTAATGTAGATAAATGTACAGTCATCCACATGGGTAGATCCAATATGGAACATAATTACAGAGTGGGAGAAAACAATATTAGAAAGATAGATAAGGAAAGGGACCTAGGGGTTATAATAGATCATACAGGAAAGGTGAGTGAGCAAGTTAAGGTAGCAGTGAAAAAGGCAAATGCAATGTTAGGTATGATAAAAAGAAATATTAAACATAGGAGCAAGGAAGTGATCGTCAAACTGTATAAAGCTTTAGTTAGACCTAGATTGGAGTACTGTGTACAGGTGTGGAGTCCTTATCATAGAGGGGACATAAACATGCTAGAAAGAATACAAAAAAGAGCGACAAAGATGATAGTTGGATTCCAGAATTACAGTTATGAGGAACGACTCAGAAAAACGGGCCTACAGTGTCTCGAAGAGAGAAGAATTTGTGGTGACTTAATACAGGTTTATAAGATGATCAGAGGAATCGATAAATTAGACTATAACAAGTTTTTTAAAATACAGCCACCTACAATAACACGAGGGCATAGCTACAAGCTGACTAAAGAGAGGTCAAGGTTAGATATTAGGAAATATTTTTTTAGTCAGAGAGTGGTGTCTGCTTGGAATGCATTGCCAGGGGAGGTGGTGGAGGCAGGGACAGTTAATGCGTTTAAGAATAAACTGGATGCGCATAGATTTTAGAGCAAGGTGATGTAAATGTAACTGGTTGTATACAGACTCTGCAGGGTCTTCTAAACCAGTATAAAGACGTTAAGTTAAGTTTATACCGATGGATCTATGCTGTGTGTTGGTGATTTTAGTATGGGACTTCTCTGTTGGAGTGAGAGCCAGGATAGTTACCGAGAGACATCACAACCTCCAGTATTTTTGTCCCCTTGTTTCTTAATACTAGTGCGTTGCATAGCATTGTGCGCCTTACCGCCCATTGCATAACGCTTATTTATTCTGTTAACATCTTACAGGGGTGCGACCATTCTAGATCATGGGTACCAATACATGCAAGTTAAGTTTGTGAACCGTGTCACTACCCACTTAACAGTATTGCCCCAGCCTCCAGTATGGGAACATAGATTAATGCATCTACTTCCGCTTTGTACTGACTTGACCTATTTAACAGGACAGTAATCACATCGGACTCTCAATCATTACTAAAGCCTCACCCAGCTCCTATGTTCCTTCTTCTTCTGCTTTCGTTCTCAATCTCCCACTACTAAGCCATGAACAAGGCTTTGCAAGTTGCAGGATGTAGTCCGGAGAATAGAATGCGTTGAGCCAAGCTGTAAACTAGCGACACAACACATTCCATTCTCCGGACTACATCCTGCTACTTGCAAATCCTGGTTCAGAGCTTGGTAGTGGGAGATTGAGAACGAACGGAGAAGAAACGTAAGAGCTGGGTGCGGGCGGCTTTAGTGGATAACAGACATGAAGGCCCCCAATCTGTGGAGGCCTGGGTACGGGCGGCTTTAGTGGATAACAGACATGAAGGCCACCAATCTGTGGAGGCCTGTGTGCGGGCGGCTTTAGTGGATAACAGACATGAAGACCCCAATCTGTGGAGGCCTGGGTGCGGGCGGCTTTAGTGGATAACAGACATGAAGGCCCCCCAATCTGTGGAAGCCTGGGTGCGGGCGGCTTTAGTGGATAACAGACATGAAGGCCCCCCAATCTGTGGAAGCCTGGGTGCGGGCGGCTTTAGTGGATAACAGACATGAAGGCCCCCAATCTGTGGAGGCCTGGGTGCGGGCGGCTTTAGTGGATAACAGACATGAAGGCCCCCAAAGTGTGGAGGCCTGGGTGCGGGCCGCTTTAGTGGATAACAGACATGAAGGCCCCCAATCTGTGGAGGCCTGGGTGTGGGCGGCTATAGTGGATAACAGACATGAAGGCCCCCAAAGTGTGGAGGCCTGGGTGCGGGCGGCTTTAGTGGATAACAGACATGAAGGCCACCAATCTGTGGAGCCCTGGGTGCGGGCGGCTTTAGTGGATAACAGACATGAAGGCCCCCAATCTGTGGAGGCCTGGGTGCGACTCCTGCCCTCGTCGTTCTTGGCTTCTTTTTTCCCCCTTTTTTTTCAAAGACCAAAATGCCCGAAAATGGACATTATTTATTAGTGTTTTAAATTCCCCTACACGGACATTAGTTATGGCGAAAATGCATTACTTAAAAGTTAAGGTAAGTTTTAAATAAATCAATTTATAAATTATTTTGAATATTCAGGAACCAGTCCATGATCTGGCAGGACTGTGCGGAAGTTAAGGATTCAGAAACTCGACATGATCTGCTCAGAGATCTCGCGTGGTTCAAGAAGAAAGCTCTGAAGATCGTATTGTGGAAACGGTCAGTTCTAATCAGGCGAAGGTGTAGGGGTAGCTTTACTGTGTTTTTCATTCTTGACGATTTTTCTAGCAGGTTACAGTGACTCTTCTTATATGCCGAGGTGTATTGAAGAAGGGATCTGTGGGTTCTCCTGGATTTAGTGCAATGCATGCTTCTCTACCTGATCGTCACTATGGAATCATAGTACTGATCCTCTACCTTATTTATCAGGATTGTTGTAACACTTTGACATTATCGACTGAGCACTATAATTTAGATGTTAGCTGTACTTGCTTACTCTTACTACATTACATGTTTGTATTCTTGCTGATTATTTGTTTATTTGAAGCTACGTTAGACTTGTGGACGGATTTATTCGCTAGCATATTTATGGACAGATTGTTGAAAGAACCGCTGTACCTTGGTGCATAGCCTGCTCATGAACAGAACAAAACATGGTGATACAGAGAAATCCATAACATTTCAATAAATGTGTAATATTCGCTCGACATTCACCTCATTAGTATGACATTTGGTGATAATTAGAAGACCAGTATCTCCTTCCAATTTTGGGTCTCAAATGTAGAATTTCGAGCGTTCAATTTAACGTCTTGCAGGTGAAACAACTGTAGTTCGTCTGCTGCTAAATGGCGTTACATTAAAAAGAAAGAAACGGCTTGCAAATTGCCTCGACGAAACAAACATTATGGTGAGAAACCCCTTCTCTATGAGTTTCAAAACAAGGAATGAGTTTTAGGCGGACTGACGTATATGTTGCAAAAGAGAGAACGAACCGGCACTGTTGAACGACGTTTATAAAGACACTGGTCGAACATGTCTGCCTTCGTTGGCAATATTAATGCTGTAAACGATCTTGGGCGAAGTAACAAAGAACGCCAGCAAACACATCTTGATTGTCAGATGGGCGAAGTAACAAAGATTCTGCGACAGATTTAAATAAATGCACACAAAAAAGCGACAGCTTTCCCTTTGTTAAGATCTTTTGCGACGCTTTCCAGGGCATAAAATGAGTTTCTTTTTTTTTCGTAGATAAAAACTTTCGACTGTTGCTCGGTCTAGTAAAAGGCTGAATTGTCCGGTGTATAGCTGTCAACAGAACAAGAAATATATCAGCTAATTGGTTGTTGAGAGCATAACCGAAGTTGAAAAAATCAGTAATGGTTTTTGTTGGTATTTCATCATTAGACCATACAAATCAGTAATGGTTTTTGTTGGTATTTCATCATTAGACCATACAAATCAGTAATGGTTTTTGTTGGTATTTCATCATTAGACCATACAAATCAGTAATGGTTTTTGTTGGTATTTCATCATTAGACCATACAAATCAGTAATGGTTTTTGTTGGTATTTCATCATTAGACCATACAAATCAGTAATGGTTTTTGTTGGTATTTCATCATTAGACCATACAAATCAGTAATGGTTTTTATTGATGTTTCATTATTGGACCATACAAATCCATAATGGTTTTTGTTGGTGTTTCATCATTGGACCATACAAATCCGTAATGGTTTTTGTTGATGTTTCCTCATTGGGGCACACTAGAACTCATAAAGTTCAACCAGGTATCAAGTTAGATGACGATTACTACCGCAATGAAATATTGATGAAGGGCCTTCTTACTAAAATGAGGAAAATGAGGAATTATTGATCTTCCAGCAAGAGCAGAGATACAGTTGCCATGCTGATTAAGCAGACACTGGATTCATTGAGCCGAATTTGTGACCACCAAACTATCATGATCTTGTGTACTATGGCGTTTGGGGCGCTTTGCCAGAGCATGTCTACCAAAAGAAATTGGACAACATGAATGAGCTAACACAGAATTGAAGCTTCCGTGAGGAAGTGACGTACCTCCCATTTGCTGCAGCTGGCGGCAGATATTTTAAGGTCAAATATACGTCAACATTTTCTTACTTTCGTTGACAAATTTTAAAAATAATATAGTAATTTACAGCAAAGTTTACAAAAAATATATTTAATTACTAGGCCAACCTTGTACAAAACATCTTTTGCCTACATATCAATAAATGTAATTATATGAAACACGGGTTTGGTAAATATTCTCTTTGCGTTAGAGAGTGTCAGTCTAGAGACATTTCAAGATCTTTCGAAAAAGAAAACATGCCAAGATCGTTCAGTTGGACAGCAAAAAGTAGTTGAATAATAAAAATAGTTTCTTACCCTTTAAATATTTGTATGCCGTTGAGTTGCCATGAAGTTTCCTAATTGATCATCAATTTTCAGCTGTAATGCCCTCTCCCTCCCATGCCCACAGTTGTCCACTTTTTACAATACCCTCCCCTCGTGTCTTTCCCGTGAGCCTATTTTATAGACAACCCTTTATCTGTATGTTGCACCAAATTCAGAAGAAACACATTGTTGCTAAAATGTCACACATTTAATTTGAATGACAGGATTGAACCGTATTTGCCAGAACTACTACCAGTAACGACCACTAACCCGACCATCGACTACATCGTTGGAATGACACTTCATTGCTTCATCTTGTCAGTTTTCGTGCTATCTGTTGCTGCAGCCAGAGCCACAATGAGTTTGCTAAAATTTGCGTGCCACGTTACATTGCACTACGCCATCTACAAAGGGGATTTAACTGTAAGATGTATTTGTTGTTGTTGTTTTACAAACCTACTGACAGGGGCGTCACTAAGTTTTGGTGTCATCCCACATGAACATACTCACCCTGCTTCTCCCCCGTCTCCGTATCAGAACATACCGATTAGTAGACATGTGGGATCAAGATGATCGGTTATGCATGAGCTGGAGTGGCCAGTGACCCATAGAAGACTGCTAGCGTCAGGACCAGCGAATCAGAGCTGCCAAGACCCTTCTACACCTCCACGCGGTGATCCTGATAACAGGTTGCAACAGAGCAGGCTGGCTAAGGAGAAGGGATCGAAGAGAGAAGGAAACCCAGTACTAAAAATGCCTGCTGTCGAAAACGGATGTGTCGGACCGAAAGGTGCAAGTATCGCAGTCAAGCTGTAAACTAGCGACCCAACGTTCTACGCCCAGACTATACCCTGCTATTTACAAAGCCCTGTTCAGGGCTGTCACCAAAACAAGAAAAATACCAGCTAATTGGTTGTTGAGAGCATAACCAAATTTGAGAAAATCATTAATGGTTTTTGTTGGTATTTCATCATTAGACCATACAAATCAGTAATGGTTTTTGTTGGTATTTCATCATTAGACCATACAAATCAGTAATGTTTTTGTTGGTATTTCATCATTAGACCATACAAATCAGTAATGTTTTTGGTGGTGTTTCATCATTAGACCATACAAATCAGTAATGTTTTTGTTGGTATTTCATCATTAGACCATACAAATCAGTAATGTTTTTGTTGGTATTTCATCATTAGACCATACAAATCAGTAATGTTTTTGTTGGTGTTTCATCATTAGATAATACAAATCAGTAATGGTTTTTGTTGGTGTTTCATCATTGGGGCACACTAGAACTCATAAAGTTCAACCAGGTATCAAGTTAGATGACGATTACTACCGCAATGAAATATTGATAACGGGCCTTCTTACTAAAATGAGGAACATATCGGAAATATTAATCTTCCAGCAAGAGCAGAGATACAGTTGCCATGCTGACTACATCCTGCTATTTACAGAGCCTTGTTCAGGGCTTAGTCGTGGGAGATTGATAACAAACGCTGACTACATCCTGCTATTTACAAAGCCTTGTTCAGGGCTTAGTCGTGGGAGATTGATAACAAACGCTGACTACATCCTGCTATTTACAAAGCCTTGTTCAGGGCTTAGTCGTGGGAGATTGATAACAAACGCTGACTACATCCTGCTATTTACAAAGCCTTGTTCAGGGCTTAGTCGTGGGAGATTGATAACAAACGTTGACTACATCCTGCTATTTACAAAGCCTTGTTCAGGGCTTAGTCGTGGGAGATTGATAACAAACGCTGACTACATCCTGCTATTTACAAAGCCTTGTTCAGGGCTTAGTCGTGGGAGATTGATAACAAACGCTGACTACATCCTGCTATTTACAAAGCCTTGTTCAGGGCTTAGTCGTGGGAGATTGATAACAAACGCAAGAAGAAGAAGAGTAGTGGCCATGTTCTTCGGGTAATAATGTCGCCTGTAAATCAGAACTTTCTTTAAAGCTGCGATAGTATCAATCACTTCACTGAGATCGATGCTTTTCGTCCACTCACTTTCTAAGTGAAAACACTGCAGGGTCGGAAAGCATGACTATTCCATCCTGGATCACAAATAGCTGTTTTTTTTAAAATAATTTTGTATCAGGCATAATGTCAGCAATTGGAAAACATCCATTGGTTATGAGATTCCCCGAGAATCACAGCCTGTGTGCCTATGCTCGGCCACAGTTGGCAGGAAAATAAATTCATATATTATTTTTAACGTTTGCTTGATACACTGCACCCACCTGTTATAGACTTTCATGTTGGTGTCACTCCCTTCTGACGCTACTAGTGCTGAGCTCCAAATGCTGACTTATTTTCTCTTTACGTGTTTGCGGTGACTTTTTGCATCTAGATACGTACTGGGGAATGTCAACCTAGGATCATCCTCGCTGTTGTGCATTAATCTAAACAGTCTCACAACAGCAAGCATTAAAGTGTCAATCTTCAAATAGTTGACTATTATGATGTGACACAGTCTGTTTCCAGGTGTCAAGATCATACATTGCTCACCCTGGGGGCCACTCTTCCCCTTCTCTCTTCTCACCTCACTCTGTTTCATTTGACTCTGTCCTACAGTCACACCCTTGCACAACTTTCACACGCGCCCTCGTGGTAAAGCCCTTCCATTGCACTTTGGTTGGGCTAGCTTCTGAGGGCGCACAAACCTAGCATAGGTACATACAGATGCACACATGCATCCAAGCACTGGTTTATGCGTCCTGATATCGCCCAATTGACTACGGTCTGGGGTGGAAAATGGCGCGCCTCCGCCAGTAGAAACTAGCGAGGCAAACATTTAAGCAAAAAAAAAAAAAAAATGTCCAGGTGTCTGGCGTTGACCAGTAATGGGAGTCGAGGTGTCTAGCGGTGACCAGCGATGAGAGTCCAGGTGTCTGACGTTGACCAGTGATGGGAGTCCAGGAGTCTGACGTTGACCAGTAATGGGAGTCCAGGTGTCTGACGTTGACCAGTAATGAGAGTCCATGTGTCTGCCGTTGACTAGCGATGAGAGTCCAGGTGTTTGGCGTTGACCAGTGATGAGAGTCCAGGTGTCTAATGTTGACCAGTAATGATAGTCCAGGTGTCTGACGTTGACCAGTGATGGGAGTCCAGGAGTCTGACGTTGACCAGTAATGGGAGTCCAGGTGTCTGACGTCGACTAGCGATGAGAGTCCAGGTGTCTAGTGTTGACCAGTGATGGGAGTCCAGGTGTCTGATGTTGACCAGTAATGAGAGTCCAGGTGTCTGCCGTTGACTAGCGATGAGAGTCCAGGTGTCTGGCGTTGACCAGTGATGAGAGTCCAGGTGTCTAGTGTTGACCAGTAATGATAGTCCAGGTGTCTGACGTTGATCAGTTATATGAGTCCAGGTGTCTAGTGTTGACCAGTGATGGGAGTCCAGGTGTCTAGTGTTGACCAGTGATGGGAGTCCAGGTGTCTGGCGTTGACCAGTGATGAGAGTCCAGGTGTCTGACGTTGACCAGGGATGGGAGTCCAGGTGTCTGGCGTTGACCAGTGATGGGAGCCTAGGTGTCTGGTGTGAACCAGCGTTGGGAGTCCAGGTATTTGGTGTTGACCAGGGATATGAGTCCAGGTGTCTAGTGTGAACCAGTGATGGGAGTCAAGGTGTCTGGTGTGAAACCAGTGAAATGAAAATATGTAAGAGTACTAGATACCTACACTTCATAAAAAGGTGCAGCATTGCAATAAGGCAACTTACACTTGATCTTTGAAAGCACTGCCCGCTATAGATCTTCCCTTACGTTAATATACATACAACAACTGTTCCCAACCTTTTCTAGATCGCTGACACCTTGCATCCAACAATGCTTGACCACACCTCCCTTACCTTGCATCCAATGATGCTTGACCACACCTCCCTTACCTTGCATCCAATGATGCTTGACCACACCTCCCTTACCTTGCATCCAATGATGCTTGACCACACCTCCCTTACCTTGCATCCAATGATGCTTGACCACACCTCCCTTACCTTGCATCCAATGATGCTTGACCACACCTCCCTTACCTTGCATCCAATGATGCTTGACCACACCTCCCTTACCTTGCATCCAATGATGCTTGACCACACCTCCCTTACCTTGCATCCAATGATGCTTGACCACACCTCCCTTACCTTGCATCCAATGATGCTTCACCACACCTCCCTTACCTTGCATCCAATGATGCTTGACCACACCTCCCTTACCTTGCATCCAATGATGCTTGACCACACCTCCCTTACCTTGCATCCAATGATGCTTGACCACACCTCCCTTACCTTGCATCCAATGATGCTTCACCACACCTCCCTTACCTTGCATCCAATGATGCTTCACCACACCTCCCTTAACCCATCTTTACTCTCCCCAATCCCATAATGCATTACTGGAAATATCCTTCTACCCTGGAGTGTAGATGCTCTCAATATATACTTCTGTTGATTGTGTATACCAACAGGCGGTTAGCGAGTCGTATTGTTGTATGGTGAAGGGCTTGTCTCCGTTTCGTATCCACCAGAATGGATTAAAGTAAGTTCCCCCGTCATCCCATTAGAAGACTCACAGGTGCAACACGGCAAATGACATATGACATCCATATCAAGCCCAAACACGGGCTAACTAGCTATCAACTAATCACTATCTATTCTCGTATCACTAATCAGCCCAATTCCACAAGGTACCCCCTGTCGCATTACTGAGGAAATAAGAACACGGCACTGCACACAGAACATGCATATTGTAAAAGTGGACTAAAGAGAGTTGTACATAGGACTAGCGAACTGTCGTGTAATACACATTGCTACCGCCAAAACGTACACAAAATTATTTGGCTTCGGCTTTCAATATGGCCACTGTCGTGGACGATCTATATTCTGGCGGGAGAATACAAGTGACAAGTAGGACATGCCCAATATGGAGCGATCACGTGATGAATGATCAGACAATATTTTTACTGTGCTACCATCAGCCAGCCCTGAGACAGTGTTCACCTATTTTGTTCAACAAAGGCTAAAAACGAAAGATTATGGGAGAGAAAACAGGATTCACAAAGGCTAAAAAGGAAAGGTTATGGGAAAGAAAATATAATTTACAAAGGCTAAAGACGAAATGCTATGAGAGAGCAGTATTCACAAAGGCTAAAGACGAAAGGCTATGAGAGAGCAGTATTCACAAAGGCTAAAGACGAAAGGCTATGAGAGAGCAGTATTCACAAAGGCTAAAGACGAAAGGCTATGAGAGAGCAGTATTCACAAAGGCTAAAGACGAAAGGCTATGGGAGAGAAAATATGATTCACAAACGCTAAAAACGCAAGTTTATGGGAGAGAACATAAGGTTCAACAAGGCTAAAAACGAAAGGTTATAGGAGCGAGAATAGGGTTCAACGAAGCTAAAAATGAAAGTTTATGAGAGAGAGAACAGAGTTCAGCAAAGCTAAAAACTAAAGTTTAGGCGAGAGAGAACAAGGTTCAACAAAGTTAAAAACGAAAGGTTATGAGAGAGAGAACAGGGTTCAACAACGCTAAAAACGAAAGTTTAGGCAAGAGAGAACAGGGTTCAACAAAGTTAAAAACGAAAGGTTATGAGAGAGAGAACAGGGTTCAACAAAGCTTAAAACGAAAGGTTATGAGAGAGAGAGAGAGAACAGGGTTCAACAACGCTAAAAACGAAAGTTTAGGCAAGAGAGAACAGGGTTCAACAAAGTTAAAAACGAAAGGTTATGAGAGAGAGAACAGGGTTCAACAAAGTTAAAAACGAAAGGTTATGAGAGAGAGAACAGGGTTCAGCAAAGCTAAAAACGAAAGTTTAGGCAAGAGAGAACAGGGTTCAACAAAGTTAAAAACGAAAGGTTATGAGAGAGAGAACAGGGTTCAGCAAAGCTAAAAACGAAAGTTTAGGCAAGAGAGAACAGGGTTCAACAAAGCTTAAAACGAAAGGTTATGAGAGAGAGAACAGGGTTCAGCAAAGCTAAAAACGAAAGTTTAGGCAAGAGAGAACAGGGTTCAGCAAAGCTAAAAACGAAAGGTTATGAGAGAGAGAACTGGGTTCAACAAAGCTTAAAACGAAAGGTTATGAGAGAGAGAACAGGGTTCAGCAAAGCTAAAAACGAAAGGTTATGAGAGAGAGAACTGGACAAAGACAGAAGGAGAGCACATCTTAAGAGCAAGATGGCGTTGCATACATGCCACACGTTGAGAACACCTCAAGCCACCATCATCAGTCAGTCTTTGTCGTGAAATCACCGTATAGGCGACTGAAATCCAACGATCACACGGAGAAGAGACCTAGAGGATGATACAAAAAACACAAGCAGAGGAAAGCTTGAAAGAACTGAAGAAAATAGCACAGGACAGTTCTACTTGGACAGGTTTAATTTATGGTCTATACACGCTAAGATGATAAGAGATAGATGAAGATTCAGCCCATCTTAAATCTAATATGCTAATTAATGTCTGTATACGTCTCTCTTTCAACAGCCCATATTGGAAGACAGCACAGTGAGTACAATAGGCTATCCACACATTAAGAGCATTTACTATAGAAGTGAACCAAATAGTCGTTTTGTGTTCGCTTTGCAGTTGAAAAGTGCTTCCAATGAGCAATTCATATCCGCCCAAATACTTAACTTAACTTAACGTCATTATACTGGTTGATAAGGTTCTACAGAGTCTGTATACAACAGGTTTATTTCACTCTACGGATACAGAAAATACTTTGAGCATCCAATCTATTTTTGAATGCATTAACTGACTCTGCTTCCACTACATCCTGCGGCAATGCTATCAAAGTTCAAAGCATTTACCACTCTCTGACTAATCAAATACTTCCTCATATCACATCTAGACCTGTCTTTTCAATTTGAAGCTGCGATATCTTGTTCTTGTAGCCGGTTGTACTTTGAAAAGCTTGGTATAGTCTAATTGATCCTTTCCATTTATTAATTGATACACTTGTCCTAAGTCTTCACGAATTCTTCGTTGTTCGACACACTGAAAACCAGTCTTTTTTAGTCTTTCCTCATAACTATAATTCTGAAACCCCGCGGTCATTTTTTTTAGCTCTTCTTTGTTCCCTTTCCAGCATGTTTATCTCCACTCTATTATATGGACTCTACACCTAAACTTAGTACTCCAATTTAGGTCTCACTAATGATTTATATAGCTTGACTACTATTCCTTTGCTCTTATGTGAAATGTTTCTTTTTATCATGCCTAACATGACATTAGCCTTTTTCACTGCCACCTGGACTTGCTCCCAAACCTTTCTTGTATAATCAGTTATAACTCCGAGGTCTCTTTCCTTTTTTTTATTGTCCTAATATTGTGTTCTCCCATCATGTAATTATATTCATTATTGGATCTTCCCATGGGGATGACTGTACATGTTTCTACATTAAACTCCATCTGCCAGCTCTCAGACCATTTTTGAATTGTATAATACACAAACAAATTATGCCTATTATCAATTGAACAGAAGAGAGCAGGTCGTGGTCTTCAGACTCCGCACAAGCCACAACAGACTGAGGTACCATCTATTCAATAAACTGAAGATAGGTGGCACTGACGAATCCAGTTGTGGTACCGGAAAAATGACCGCTAAAAACATCTGCTGCAAAACTACAAAACTGCCCGAAATACGAGGACCAGAGAAAGCACATGTGGCCATCACCAGTGGCAACACTAGACAAGCTCTATGGCGGTGTCGACAGCCTCAGGATGATCGCTGCTTTTTTCGAAAAAATACAGGTTGACGTCTGACCGAACGGAGAAGAAGAAAGAAGAAGAGGAATTGTATAAAAATCTGATCTGAATAGATCCACCTCTGCCGGTGAAGAGACCCTGTCGCATAATTGTGTGTCATCCGCGAACTTTGTAATCTTGGATCTGATATCGATTTCCAAATCATTGATAAATATTAAGAACAAAATTGTTCCCAATACCGATCCCTGGGGCACACCACTTATTACTTCACACCAATCAGAAGACTCCCTATTTATGTCCACTCTCTGCTTTCTGCCCGTCAACCAATTTTCTCTCCAATTGGCAACTTCACCCCTATCCCATGTGGTTACAACTTTCTAAAAAATTGTGATGAGGTACTCATGAGGATCAAAGGCCTTTGCAAAACCCAGATAGATAACATCCCCCGGCTCTCTCCTAAAAAACATTTTGGTAACCTCCTCCATGAATTCTAATAGATTGGTTAAACACGATCTTCCTTTAGTAAACCCCTGCTGACTATTTTTAATTTAATTAAACCTGTCCAAGTGCCGTACTATGTTGACCTTGACAATGGACTATATAATGTTGCAGAGTATGCTCATCAAACTCACTGGTCTATACTTGGCTGGATACGATTTTCTGCCCTTTTGGAACAAGGGGATCACATCTGCATCTTTCCAATTCCTTGGAATAATTCCCTTATCAAGAGTGTGAGAATAAAATATCGCTAATGGTTTTGCTAACTGGCCTCTAAGTTCAAACAGTAATTTTGGATGAATACCGTCTTGACCAGGCCATTTATCCACCTTCAACCTATCCAATTTTTGTAAAAACCATTTTCTCGGTAATGTAGAATGAAAGTAATCCTTTTATGTCCATGTCCCGTTGGAAAATATTGAATGGCTCTGGGATCCGGGACCAGTCTTCTTTTGTATAGACCAGTGTTTCTCGACCCTATCTGAACTGGCGCCCCCTTTTCTAACGAAAAATGTGTAAACGTCTCGCTCCTGACAGCAATCATACCTTTCACATTACTTTCAATCATTAGTTTTCAATCATTCATTGAAAGATTGATTTGTTATAAAAAATATCACTTATCAATTAAATTTAACGTGATTCATGCGCTTTGTGTGACATAGCTAACTGAACAATATCTGGTTATATATTTGTTAAAAGAAGTCTCAAGGCTCCTCTGTCACATATTTAAAATTGATTGCGTTGTTTTTGCAGCAGCGTAGCTACATAACTAAACCCTTTCTCTTCTAAATATCATGTTGGATATACTGTAATAAGCAGTTGAATTTGTTGCCAAAGAAGAGGATAGGACATCCTAATCTGGATCCACATTTTTTCAAATTGAATGTTACTAAACCGTGCTTTTGCCTCGAAGTGATTGTGTAGCTCAATCAGCTCTTCCTGGAGATGTCCGCTAACAAGTGCCGCGACTACGTTGAGATCCTGCACATCTTTCAATCTGATCGTCATATCATTCTGAACATCCTCCAAATGGCCGCAATACATTTCCAAGCTGTCCTGTCTAATTGCTGCAAACAAGGAAACTGATATAGCTCACGACGACCGAAGTTATTTTTAATGGGAAAAAATTGATTATGTGGTCAGCACCAAGTCGGCCGACTGAACATAGGACCACTCAGATGCGAAGCCAGTGTGCTAACTACTGCGCTACGCGGCTCCCTATCGGGTTACATGGGCTTTTATTAAATTCCAAAGAAGGTAGACCTGGAGCATCATAGCTGTAATTCAAAGCGAAGCTTCTTAGTAGGCTCCAAAAACAATGGGAATCACACCGCTGATTACCGCTTCGTTGGCCAGACTACAGAAACAGCCATTTTCCTGCAGAGTGTCGAAGACGATTGGTGGGTTCTTGACTAGCATGATTCTCCTGACCCTGACGTCAGTCTTGGCTCCGTCACGCACGTCGTCAAAGATTATTAAACACTTGTACATTGGGTAGCAACCTCATCATGTCAAACCATTGCAATTCAAACCTCCACTGCTAATTGTCGGATTCCGGTAAAAGAACCCAGTGGCGACTCACCGAGAGCGAAAAAGTGAATCATCATCATCGTGAGCGGGAAATGCCAGTACTTGTATTATTGTCCCTTGTTGCCACAGCAACCAGCTATTATTTCGTCTAACTGTATTTATTACTTCACAGGAACCGGTAACAGTTGACCAGTTGCGGGAGGCAACTATCTTTAATTCGTCAGGTCTGAAGATTGTTCTCGTTCACAGTAAGTGACCTATTTCTGAATGTTCCTTTCATATAAAGACAGATTGTGTTGTACTGTGTTTTTGTAACACACTTCCGGTTGATTCTATTTCTTCTATCCTGGTCGTGGAGGTCAACTTGAATTCTTGTGTAACACACCCACATACTCTTATATCGCAATCAAACCCTAGACCACATGGATCAAATACTCCAACACACGTATACCACCCTGACGCTAGCAAACTCTGACAGAGATATACACTTTCTGCATTCACTTCGCTCAACGAACCACTGAGAAATACCATAATACTAATCATAGAAAAAGACAATTTATTTCACTTTTACAAAAAGTCAAAAAGCACATTTGATCTATAGAAATAATCATCACATTTTGCTTTAAACTACCAAACTGCTACATCTGAGATTACGTGCCCTAGCACTGATGGACAGCCTGTACAGAGGATCTCAGGTTCTCTCTAAAATCACTTGTACAAACAAAGCCTAACCCTTGTATCCTTTTTCCAGTCTGGTGACTGAACTAAAGATTCTAACACAAATTCCAGAGCGGGCGATTCCATTGTAAATATGGAGACTTGTATCTTTTGTAACCTGACTTGGGCTCGAATTAAGTTTCTCATCACCTTCTCGGAGACTTGTATCTTTGAGAACTTGACTTGGGCTCGAATCGAGTTTCCCATAATTCTTCTCCGCTGATTTAGTAAATGTTGGGGATATCTTGAATGTAGATATTTGAACTACTTTCCGCTGACCTCTAACTGAATAAATACTCTGGACCAGCTCTTGTATGTTAACGCAGTCTTGTAAGCAGCCAAGTTATTACTTCAATTCCCTTGCCTCGCGTTGATTTGTAGATGTTAAATTGATATCTTTAGATGTAGATATTTGAACTGCTTTCCACTGACTTTCATGTGAATAAATACCCCGAACAGGCACCTACGCTTTAGACCTGAAATTTGACTAGTTATAATAATCTGGAGTTCTCCTTCTGAGTTCAGCTCTGTCGATTTCTAATTCTCAAGCTCCTGACCCAGCACAAGTTTTTCTCCAACCTCTCTCCTCGTGGCTTCCTTCCTAACTGAACGTGACTACCAAGCTTCTTCTTCTTCTTCTTCGTGTACGTCCATCTCGTCAAACACTTTCAGACATCAACTTCAATATATTTCAACATTATCACACATACTCTCTATGTTTCTATCACTACAAACAATATCACGTCTGCCCTCATCCTCCCCCCCCCCATTTTTTTCTCTCAATACAAACATTATCACGTCTACCCTCTCTGTTTTTTTCGCGACAATTATGATCGCTACAAATCTCGTAATTTCTCTCCGACCAGACAGATCACCAATCAACACCAACCGAATACCCACCACAACCCCACGGCCTCGTGATTCTGGAAGCGACTCGTCGCAGGCACTGTCCAACATCTTCAGCTTCTCCTCAGCATAATCACGTCTGCATGAAGAACTTCGCACGCAAATAACTCTAGAATTGGTGGATTGGGAAATGACTGACGCAAGATCAAGTGGTGATATACTGATATACTGTGAACAAGATCAAGTGCCGATATACTGATACACTCTGAAAAAGATCAAGTGCCGATATACTGATACACTCTGAATTTGTAAAGCAACGAGCGTCAAAGATCACAAGTACAAGTTGATTTGTGTAAACCACTATTGTGTTGTCTAAAATCCCTACATGCTCCCCAGATGGAGCCCAGTACTCCGCAGCCTCGGGATGATGGCTGCGAGGAGTGTGTGTTGAACAAATGTTTGTGTCGGTTTTCCTTGTCTGGCTGTGTCTGATTCCCTATTTCCTCGCGTTCCACCACCGTGGCATCTAGACTGTGTCCATCTTCGGCTCAGCGTGACACTTGCTGTAGTGAGAATACGAGGTCTTGAGGTGTAAACTCCGGTGGAAGGGGCCATAATGTGGGCGGTTTCAGTCCATTTAGGAACGGTCAACGACATCCCAGACTGTTTTCTTATGGTTTAAGCCAGGCACAGCCGCAGCAAGATGCGGCATGACAACAGGATAACCGAACGAAAGCACATGCATTCCACATAATAAAGTCCTTGATACCACCTGGTGAAGGAGTTGGGAAATATAATCCGAACAGGAACTAGAAAACAGCAGAAAACGACACAAATCCCGGAGCGAGTCGATGGCGCGACCATCTTCCTTTTTTTTAGCGCATATGGTAGGATACATCTGAGAAAAAAATAAGCCCACTTGGCGCATATAGTAGGATACATCTGAGTATAATTCTTTTCATCGTCGCTTTTGTCATTTTGTTGATAATATTTTAACAAATCAGTTCAATTGTTGCATATACTGTAGTAATTGTCACCTTAGTTGTACCCGCGTTGAAAATAATAGGCCATCTGTAACCTTTGGAGCTTGTCGTAAAAGGCAACTACATTGTATTGTTCATGGGGTAATCGACCTCATTATGTGAAACCAATACTTTTGAAACGACCAATACAAATCAACAGGTAAAAGCTACATGTAAGGGTGTCATCTGTAGTGGGTGACTTTATCCTTTACTTAGAGCAAAAGGTGAAACATCATTAATCATTATTATCATCGTTAACAAAATCATTATAATAATTATTGTCACCATCATTATCATCAGTATTATCAATATTATTATTATCACCGTCGTTATCATCGCCTATATCATCAATATAATCATAATTATCCTCTCCATCAATATCATTATTTTAGTCAATATCATCATTATCATTAATATCATCACTATCATCACTATATGACTAAACAACACTGCTCTATCTACAATTAAAAGTAGACACTTCATTTATTGTTTGCCTAGTTTGTTTGTTGTTATTGTTGTTGTTGTTATTGTTGTTGTTGTTGTTTTTGTTGTTGTGTACATATTGTAAACTTGACTGGAGCGTCGGAATCACAGAATGGCTGGGCGCTTGTCTGTCTTAGCACGAGTAAGGTGTACGGACACTGGTTGCAGTACGCTCTATATTACTTAGCTGTAATCTGACAACTAAATAAGGTAAATTGACGAAGATAGTAGCTGGCACCGAACTTCGTAACAGAAGACCTGGCACAAGAAATAACTTCAACAGTTCATTGCTACCTCCAGCATCGGTGGACTGGGACTTCTTCTGTTTTTTCTTTTTTTTCCTTCTTCTTTTTCTTCCTTTTATTATTATCGTTTTATTATTATTATCATCTACTTCTTCTTCTTCTCCTTCTTCTTGTTCTTCTTCTTATTATTATTATCCTCTACTTCTTCGTCTTCCTCTTCTTCTTATTATTATTATTATCTTTCTCTACTTCTTCTTCGTCTTCCTGTTCTTCTTCTTCTTCTTCTTCTTCTTCTTCTTCTTCTTCTTCTTATGGTAGTCTATGTTTCATCATCATCATCGTCATCAGTCCTGTAAACTATAAGGTCGTTGAGGTACCGTTATTGCAGCTTGTCGAGCCAGATCTCGCCATACGTCTGGATTTGTCACCAGGGTTTTAGTTTCAGCTATAGATCTTTCCCGTCAACTCTTTTATATTGTCCTACCATCTATTTTTCTGTCTCCCTCTCCTACGTTTCCTGGGCACAGTGCCTTTCATGACGGTCTTGGTCAGCCTCACCGATCGTGACATATGTCCATACCATGTCAATTTTCGGTCAGTCTATGTTTAGATGCGCAATCATCCTATCAAAGACATCCTGGTCACTCGGACAAAATTAAGATATGTTGCAGCGTAACTTTTAAGTTGAGTAGTTTACTTATCTTAAGCGATACAACATATATCTACACCGAGAAACGATTTGAACACAGTAAAACCCAGTAAACGCTTTGTCCTGATCATAAAACCAAAAAATATTATTTCATGAATAATCATTGCACAATATTAAAAAAAGCAAAGGACTAAATAATCATTATATATATATATTTAACTACGACAAAAAATACAAGCAAATGTTGTTGATGTTATTTCTGTAACTACGCGTCAACCCAGGTTCTACGTCTATATCTGCAACAACAAAACTTCACACCTCAAAAAATATTCTAGCCACAACTTAATAGTTCCAGATAGTTCTCTGTCCTTCTTCTGCACCCTCAACAAACAATCATAAACCCGTCCTCACGATCGGATTACGTACTCAGTCAATCTGTGCATTCACATATAATCAGATTACGTAACATATAATCAGATCACATAACATATAATCAGATCACGTAACATATAATCGGATCACGTAACATATAATCAGATCACGTAACATATAATCAGATCACGTTACATATAATCGGATCACGTACTCACGTGTGATCACGTACTTAGTCGATCTGTGCATTCACATACAAACGGCTCACGTAAAATCAGGTGATATGTGCATTCATATATAATCAGATCAGTTCCCACACTCAGACGAATCTCTACACCCACACATACTCAGAACACGCATCGTTCCCAAGGTTTCCTGCACATATAACACACATTCAGATCTTTTACTGTTCACAGGGTGTCCATCATAAGCACATATTGAGCGCGACTGAGCAAACTCGAGGTGTATGATGGGACAACCACCATGCAAACTCTCTCACTTCCAGACTCACTCCCAATCTTCCTGCCAGTTTATTGAGTTTATCTCTGCAGTGTCTTTTATAGTCTCAAGTAACCTCATGGCTGTCAAATGGACTTCTGTGGGTTGTCTGATTTAGCCATTACTCCTAATTTGGAACTACCCCCATCAAAAATGTTATTGGTTGTCTATCACCAGTCACTGTCATTCTAAATGGGATATCCGATCGTGGTAGTATCAGATTGTCACCAACCCCTTTCCTCATCACTTCTGGCGCTAGAGTGCTCAGTTCTGAAACCCACCCCTGGACGAGACAAAGTCTTATACCTAACCCCTCGTTTCATTTGTCGACCTAGTCTCGAAATGGTGATTGACCCTGGCGTGACCTGCGTTTGTCCAACGCATTCGAGCAACCTTTGTTTTCTTATAGTCGCCAGCCCAATCTCCCCTGTCCTAAACATCTATGCGCCACCTGGAACTTTCACCTGTTTCTTCATCATCTTCTCCGCTTCGTCTTCTTCGTCCGTATCACATTATATGTCATCAACCAGTCGTGTCCTGTGTAATTTTCTTACTTAATCTGTTTAGCTTCTCTGACCGTTTCTTGTATCTGTCTGTTCAGCTGTTCTAACTCTTCCATGTATCTGTCTGCACGACTCTTATATAGCTGCCAACATCAAATTATGAGAACTGGTCAGTGAAGCTTTTAGCTCATCATTACAAATTGCAGTACTGGTATTAATCTTGCTTCTCACGTTTTATCAACTGTTTTGTATTGTATTCAGAAACAAGGGCAATTGTAGGTTGTCGTTTGTGTTCTGTATAGTATTTCTTGTTAAAACACTTTCATCTAGTCTAATCATTAACTCACCCATCATTCACCTATCTATCCCCTCACCTACCTACACTACCTATGCATCCATCCACTCACCTACATACACTATCCATCTATCCACTCATCTTCACTACCCTACCCATTCCTCCACACTCCAACCTACCCATCCATCCATCTACTCACCTACACCACCCCTCCATCCACTCACCTACACCACCCATGACCTCACCTACACAACCCATCTACTCAGCTACACCACCCATGACCTCACCTACATCACCAATCTACTCACCTACACCACCCATCCATCCACTCACCTACACCACCTATCCATCCACTCACCTACACCACCCACCCATCCACTCACATACACCACCCACCCATCACCTCACCTACACCACCCACCCATCCACTCACCTACACCATCCATCTACTCACCTACACCACCCACCCATCCACTCACCTACACCACCCACCCATCACCTCACCTACACCACCCATCCACTCACCTACACCACCCACCCATCCACTCACCCACACCACCCATCCACTCACCTACACCACCCATCCACTCACCTACACCATCCATCCACTCACCTACACCACCCATCCATCCACTCACCCACCCATCCATCCACTCACCTACACCCTCCATCCACTCACCTACACCACCCACCCATCCACTCACCTACACCATCCATCCACTCACCTACACCATCCATCCACTCACCTACACCACCCACCCATCCACTCACCTACACCATCCCTCCACTCACCTACACCCTCCATCCACTCACCTACACCACCCACCCATCCACTCACCTACACCATCCATCCACTCACCTACACCACCCACCCATCCACTCACCTACACCACCCATCCACTCACCTACACCACCCATCCATCCACTCACCCACCCATCCATCCACTCACCCACCCATGCATCCACTCACCCATCCATCCACTCACCCACCCATCCATCCACTCACCAACCCACCCATCCACTCACCTACACCATCCCTCCATCCACTCACCTACACCACCCATCCATCCACTCACCAACCTATCCGTATATCTATCCATATATCGGGCGACCAGGGCCCGTCTCTTCAGATGACCAATTGCATGACCAAGTCTGATGGCCGCGTTCTAGGAGCCTGCGGTTCTGTTGGGGCGGTGACGATCTGATTTATCAAGGTGTTGTGACGGCGGCCCCGGTGACGTGTCCAGTCCGTTCGCCCGACATAACCATCGCTGATATCACCGAGGCCAGAATTCCGGGTGACGGGCAATTCACAACCGCAGAAACCCCCTTCCTTTACTCCGGTGGTAGATCGCGCCATAATTGCGTCGACTTCGCCCGACGTGGCCATCCCAGGATAACCTCTCCACATGCTACCCCATTTAAGACAGACTTATGTACGTTAGACTGCGACATAGACACGGATACATCTCCATCTTGGTTGTATTTGTCCCTACGGATGTCTCTCACACCGACCAGAAGGACATGTTTGACTCCTAACTGCACTCCTCCACCCACCCAGTTCCCCCTCCCGACGAGCTTGTTATAATCGGTGACCTCAACACCAAATCCAGAATTGACCGGAAAGGCCTGGAATCCATCGTAGGCCCATACTGTAGTGGAGCGCCGAACAACAACACGTTCAGATTCCTCTCCTGCTGTGCCTCTTTTGGCATCAGGATAGGGTGCACCTGGTTCAGACGGAAGACATCCCACCGGTTCACATGGATCTCAAACGATTACCGGACCAGAAAGATCACCGGACCAGAAAGATCACCGGACCAGAAAGATCACCGGACCAGAAAGATAACCAGACCAGAATGATCACCGGACCAGAAAGATCACCGGACCAGAAAGATAACCGGACCAGAAAGATCACCGGACCAGAAAGATCACTGGACCAGAAAGGCGCTGGATCATACCCTGTCTAGAAACCCGGATTTTATCAGAGCGTACAGGGTCCACAGTGGAGCCCAAGCACCTGCCAGCACTGATCATCTTCTCGTCCCTAGTGTGGCCATCTTGCCAAGATTCCACAAAAAGACTTCATCAGTTGCCAGATAGGACACGAAATCCCTGCGTACCAGCGCTAGTCTGGCAGCCCAGTATACCGCATCCATAGACAGCAAATTCGCCGCTCTGGGTACCTTTTCGGATGAGCCTAAATCGGCCTGACACATGGTCGCCCATGCCATCCACAAAGATGCCGACCCAGTCCTAGGTCATAGGAAGAATATTTGGAAACTATGGATGACAATTTCCACCCTAGCAATCCTAGAGGAAACCCTGGCTGACATTGTCCACCCTGGCAACCCTAGAGGAAACTTTGGCTGACATTGTCCACCCTGGCAATCCTAGAGGAAACTTTGGCTGACATTGTCCGCCCTGGCAATCCTACAGGAAACTTTGGCTGACATTGTCCACCCTGGCAATCCTACAGGAAAAGAGTACAGCGAAAGCCAGGGGCGACCACCCGGAACGGCGACGCTTACAAACCAAATTCCGGTCTGCCGTCAAGAGGAAACTTGAGTGTCATTACAATTCAATAGCCGACATCGCCGATTAAGCTCTAGTACGCAACGAGATAAGAGCGACATACCGTGGAATAAAGGCTCTCAGCTTTGATCCCCCCCCCCCCCCAACGATCCTCCGGAACCCCTCCCCCCCCCCAATGCCTGAATAAGTCCGATTAATCCCCCTGCACCTCAGGAGTGAGTCTTTCATAGCAACTCCTGACGCTGACGCCAGCCCTGACGCCCCTACCATTGCTGAGGTTAAGGCAGCCATAGAAAAACTGAAAGATGGCAGAGCCACTGGCGCCGACAATATTCCCACTGAGCTTTAAAAGTACACCTTAGACCTGATGACCACCACCCTGGACCAGATAACCACCACCGTGGACCCCATGACCACCACCCGATGATCACCACCGTGGACCAGATGACCAACACTCGGGACCTGATGATCACCATCCTGGACCAGATAACCACCACCGCGGACCAGATGACCACCACTCGGGACCTGATGACCACCACCATGGACCCCATGACCACTCCTCTGGACCCAATTACCACCACCTCGGACCAACTCTTCGCGATGGTGTGGAACACTGGTCAAGTGCCCGTGGCAATGCGCGACCGAATAATAATTTCCTTATACAAGGGAAAGGGCTCCTGTCTGGAATGCGACAATTACAGGCTTATTACCCTACTGTCCGTCCCCTACTGTCCGTCCCCTACTGTCCGTCCCCTACTGTCCGTTCCCGGCAAGTCCTCGCACATGTGCTCCTCTTCAGACTGCAGCCCCTTTTAACCAGGCATCGTCGCCTCCAACAGTCAGGGTTCACACCTTCTCGCTCCATCATCGTCGCCTCCAACAGTCAGGGTTCACAGCTTCTCGCTCCACTATCGTCGCTCACAACAGTCAGGGTTCACAGCTTCTAGCTCCATCATCGTCACCCCCAACAGTCAGGGCTCACACCTTCTCGCTCCATCATCGTCGCTCACAACAGTCAGGGTTCACAGCTTCTCGCTCCATCATCGTCACCCCCAACAGTCAGGGTTCACACCTTCTCGCTCCATCATCGTCGCTCACAACAGTCAGGGTTCACCGCTTCTCGCTCCATCATCGTCATCCCCAACAGTCAGGGTTCACCGCTTCTCGCTCCATCATCGTCACCCCCAACAGTCAGGGTTCACAGCTTCTCGCTCCACCAATGATGCCTTTTTTGCCCTCCGCCTCCTCACAGAACTGCACGCGAGTTTAACCGTCCTCTTCACTTCGCCTACCTTGACCTACGGGCTGCCTTCGATTCTGTGAACAGACACGCCCCGTGGAAGGCCCTACAATGCGTGGGTATCCCAGGCACCCTGCTGACCCTAATTGAGGAGTTCCACAGTCACACCAGAGCCAAAATTCGGCTGGGTCCTCGCTGCAGCACGTTTCTACTGCGCATGGACTGGATCCTCACAGTCTTCTACCCACAACCCAGGGGCCCTTGCCGATCCACCATGCCATACAATCCGACCACCTACTAATTCAGTTACTCATCTATCCTTCCCACCCATTCACCCGCATATCCATCCACCAGTCGCCTATCCGTAAACTGTACATCTCTCCATTTACATATTTCATCCACTTTTCACACAGTCTCCGCCATCCATTCCCCCAATAATCCATTCATTCATCTTATATATATATATATCGTAAACATATTACATGAAACAGCTTGAAGTCTGCCAGATATGAGGTCAGTGTTACTCACGCCACAAATTGTAAACAAAAATATCCACATGGGAGCAGGTTTGTGCATCTTTCAAGCGTTCAAACAGTTGCCCAGAGATGTGTTGTTTTTTAATGTTGCTCTCCACAGCTTTAGTTGTGTTTTTTTCTGGATAATCTATGTCACCACCTCCAACCCTGGAATTCTACAAAAGGTCTCTAACTGTTTTATAAATGAAATAAACATCGTTTTTGTTTGTATTTTTTTTTATATTTAAGGAAAAACTGAACTCTTATGTTGCAGACAATAGCCTGACATCGCTATATGTCAGTGCACAGTTGATAGGATGTACTTTATATTGATACGTAATTCATCTGTGATTGTTGGCAGCGAGACTATTGTTGAAAACATAACTTTGTTTATGTTTTCTTTCGTTTATCGAAAGTATTCAAATCAGTGAACAGATCATAGATAAATATTGTGGTACCATTACATCTATAATTGACTGATCGCTTTAACCTACGATCATCTGTTGTTGTTTACAAATTCCCACAATGAGTGAGTTTCCTATTTTTGTGAGCCTTGAAAAGGACGTTAAGTAGCTTCCCTCACATCTCGAGCGTTCTGATGAAGGTGGACCAGAGTCCTCCAGGCGGTAGTGTTAAACTTGGCTTCAACTGCATTAGTTTTGAACAGTTTATTTTCTAAAGAGAAAGTTGCCGAGGTCTAAGTCCGACGAAGGTATATGCAAGTTTATCTTGTTTGTTGTTCTGGAGTCAGTGTAACGAAGGTATATGCAAGGCTGTCTGGTTTGTTGTTCTTGAGTCAGTGTAACGAAGGTATATGTAAGGCTGTCTGGTTTGTTGTTCTTGAGTCAGTGTAACGAAGGTATATGTAAGGCTATCTGGTTTGTTGTTCTGGAGTCAGTGTAACGAAGGTATATGTAAGGCTATCTGGTTTGTTGTTCTGGAGTCACTGCGCTGATTTTGGTCATTCTTCCGCTACGTGGAAAATAAGCAATTTATGAAGAAGCGAAAACGCCAGGAAACATAGATAACCATGCAAAGGAAAACATTTGTTGCCGAAATATTACGTCATAACCAGCCTTATTTCAATTACTTTTCCGCCCACTTAGACTGTCAAGCAGCTTGGAGCGTTGCTGCTGTACTGTTGAGACATGTATGTTGCGTCGGTAGTTGTAAGCTTGTGATGTTGTAGTGTTTCTGTTCTGTCATAAATTCAAATTAAAAGTGGTTATCATTGTGCTGTATTGTGCTTATGAGCGTAGTGTTTGTTAGTTTATCAGGTCAGGCAGCTGACGGAACAATCCTCTGTTATGGCTGTGTATTGAATACAAAGAGTAGGTCTCACACCATGTCAGTGTCATCAGCGTACATTCACCACAAAACACTCCTTAGCTACGACAATGTATGTCATCAGCGTACCATGATAGTGTCATGTGTCAGTGACATTGTCATGTACTTCAGGTGTGTGTGGAAGACAGTGTCATGTGTGTAACATATGGAAAAGTACATGTATAAAGCAAATTAGTTATAATTTACAACTTAGACACTGAGAACTCAAGTTAGCTGATACAATAATAGAATATGTTAGAACAAGTGGCAGGTCAGCCACGGTGGGCATTCTTCGTCAGAGACGGTCTGTTCAAGATGGCGGGAGGCTGGGCATTTAGAGGCATAGGGGCAGAGCTAGCATTTTGAGAGACATTTGAATTGATGACAGGCTGTCACATGATCGTCATGAAATTGACCATATCGTGTGCAATCGTAGAACAGCAACAGATGTCTCATTGGTTGGTTTCCTCTGCACTGGAAGCTACCATCGCCTTCTCCGTGCCCGTTTCGACTTCGATCTTAAACTTGTCAAGTTCCAGCAGCAGCGGTCATATCGGGGTCCAGAAACGCTCATTAATCCCTCGATTGCTAGCAAGCCACTCTGAGCTTCTATAAACACTAGCATCGATGCTGACTATGCAAATCTGCAACACTCACATCCATTTCAAAAGGCAGCCAGTCTACCAGCACCCACTCACACCCCAAATCCCATTTCACTTACCACTCGAGCTTTGCTAGAGGAGCGGCGTAAGATGGCTCGTTCCCCAGACCAGCACACAGCCTTTACCACCTTAAGCCAGATCTCCCGCCAAAAACTCAAAGAACATCATGAACATTTTGACCGCGAACGTCTCCTGAAAGCTCCTGACAATCGGCGCGGCATCGAACTAGCTACTCGTATCCCTGCCGAACACCGACAAAATCATTCCTTGTCTGCAAGCTTCCGATGGGTCTCGCACAACGACAAATCTGGGCATGGAGACAATAATGAAAGCATACTACAGCAACCTGTTTAGATGATTAGAACCCCCTCCAATTGACTTCCCATCCACTTTACCCCCTCTTCCACACTTTCTACCCTCATAAATTCGCCAAGTCAATGCCATCTGGAAAATCACCAGATGAAGATGACATCACTGCGGAGGTCATCCGGACTTGCGGTCTACCCCTTTACCAAGCCCTAGCGCAACATTTTACACGCTATCTTCATTCGGGGGTAACACCTCCTGAGTGGCACAACTCGAGGACAACACCTGCTGCCTGACACAACTCGAGGACAACACCTCCTGCCTGACACAACACGAGGACAACACCTGCTGCCTGACACAACTCGAGGACAACACCTCCTGCCTGACACAACACGAGGACAACACCTCCTGCCTGACACAACTCGAGGACAACACCTGCTGCCTGACACAACTCGAGGACAACACCTCCTGCCTAACGCAACTCGAGGACAACACCTGCTGCCTGACACAACTCGAGGACAACACCTCCTACCTGACACAACTCGAGGACAACACCTGCTGCCTGGCACAACTCGAGGACAACACTCTTGCACAAGAAGGGAGACAACGAGCATCTTGAAAACTATCGCCCAATGACTCTTCTCCCGTTCACTTACAAGTTGTTTACAAAATACATCCTTGCCAGAGTCCGCACCACTCTTGAAGAATTGCAACCAGCTAGGCTTTCGACGCTCGTACAGCACAATGGACCATAATTTAACCTGCTGCCGCTTTATTAAGGCAGTCCGAGAGTTCCAGACACCCTTGATACTCACCTTCGACTATAAAAAGGCTGTTGATTCGGTAGAACCACGTTTTGTCTGGCGTTCACTGTTGGAACAAGGTGGGGATCCTGGTTACATCAGAGTTCTCACCAACAGTTATACGAACTGCACTACCCCATTTCGTCCCTTCGAACATCCATTTGTGGTACAAATTCAAAATGAAGTCCACCAGGGCGATCCTATATCACCGAACCTCTTCTCCGCACATGTTTGGAATCAGCCATTAGCCGATGCAACTGGGACACCTTTGGTATCCTTATTGGCGGTAGACGCCTCAATCATCTTCGATTTGCCGATGACATGGGCTCATCACAGAGTCAGCAGCAGAAGCCAACCAAATGATGCAGCTACTCGATGGAGAGGGCAGGAAAGCGAGTCTGGAGATGAATGTCTCGAAGACCAAAGCGTTGCGCAATCGCTTCGCCACTTGTGATCCAGCCTTCCTTGGCGATAGACGATTAGAGGATGTCAACGAGTACATCTATCTTGGGCGTCTTCTCAATATGGAAAAAAAACCTGGAACCTGAACTGACAAGACGTCGCCGTACGGGTTGGGCGGCCTTCTCGTCTATTAACACAGTCCTGGACAGTTGCCATGACCACGACCTACGAGCCTCTCTTTTAAATTCCACTGTACTCCCTGCAGTGTGCCACGGTGCCGAGACGTGGACACTAACAAAATCACTAGAGGACAAATTGAGTGTTCCCCAGGTCTCCCTTGAGAGACGCTTGGTCGGAATCACTCTCTGGAACCAACGTATGCAATATCTCCACAATTCTGACATTCGACGATTGTCCGTGGTGAAGGGTGCGGTAATTCATGCAGACAGGGCAACACATAGATGGGCAGGTCGCATGTTAAGACGAAGCGATGGTACCCCCGAGGTAAGAAGAGACCGCGGGGAACCCTTCTCATGCGTTGGTCAGACTACCTTACTGTACGCCGCAACATCCAAGATGCCTCCAGAGAAGTACTTACCACGCACATCTCGGTGACCCAAGACAGGGTCCTAGATGATCACTTACCACGCACATCTCGGTGACCCAAGACAGTGTCCTAGAGGAGTACTTATCACGCACATCTCGGTGACCCAAGACAGGGTCCTATAGGAGCAGTTACCGCGCACATCTCGGTGACCCAAGACAGGGTCCCAGAGAAGCACTTACCACGCACATCTCGGTGACCCAAGACATGGTCCGCTGGAGACGAAGTCGGGATACGCAGCAACGCTGAGGAACGGGTCATCAAGATCAAGATATTGTTAGTTAGTAATAGAACAGGATTAATAATAGAAAACAGAACTGGCTTTCCGTTTCCGGGACTCCACCAAGCCAGTTGCTAACAGATCTCGATACAGTAAAATCAGTAATACTTACTGAACAATAAGTCATAATGTAATGACTAGATATGAAATAAATGAATTGTCTTGTGTTTTATTATCCTAAGCAAGTTTTGCTGTTTTCTTTGTTGATATTGTGTGAAAACAATACTTGACTAGAAAGAAGAGGAGTAGATCTGTTACAGTGTATTCACCAGAAAACACCATTTACTCATCACAATATATATTACAATATCATTAGCGTACATTCACCACAAACAATTTTAGTTTAACACTCCCGCGCATTTAGCAGCACAGGTTGTGATACCATGGCATCAAATGAACACGTGTACATCGGCATCCTTCAACTTTATGTAGATTTATGCACCAAGCTATCTCACGTTTTAGATAATAGACACATCCTATTGCAGAAATAGACATAGAAGAAAGCGGTGTGCATGCCAATTTTGAAATACTTAAGCTATTATCTCGTAGTACTGTGCATTTTATTGTGGCACGTAACTAAATCTATCCCATCCATAACGTGAATATTCACAACATATATTATATGTCTCCGAGAATTTCAAATCCAGACAGTAGATCTAAAATTTATAATCTCTATATCATCCACAGATCTGCACTATCTGTTGTCTACCTCACATGTAACTAAGAGTATCACATTTTGACTACAGTCTTCATCAACATACGTTTTCGTCCTATGTGACAGAGTTTTCTATCGACTAAAATCTTCACCATCACATGTCTTCTCCACATATCACTGAGAGAAGAGTGAGATCAGGGTCAGGTGAGAGAGAAAAGTGAGATCAGGGTCAGGTGAGAGAGAAGAGTGAGATCAGGGTCAGGTGAGAGAGAAGAGTGAGATCAGGGTCAGGTGAGACATACTGATTAAGGTGAGAGAGGAGAGGAACATCAGGGCCAGGTGAGAGAGAAAAGTAACAGCAGGGCCAGGTGAGACATACTGATTAAGGTGAGAGAGGAGAGGAACATCAGGGCCAGGTGAGAGAGAAAAGTAACAGCAGGGCCAGGTGAGAGAGAAAAGTAACATCAGGGCCAGGTGAGAGAGAAAAGTAACATCAGGGCCAGGTGAGAGAGAAAAGTAACATCAGGGCCAGGTGAGAGAGAAAAGTAACATCAGGGCCAGGTGAGACATACTGATTAAGGTGAGAGAGAAAAGTAACATCAGGGCCAGGTGAGACATACTGATTAAGGTGAGAGAGGAGAGGAACATCAGGGCCAGGTGAGAGAGAAAAGTAACATCAGGGTCAGGTGAGAGAGAAAAGTAACATCAGGGTCAGGTGAGAGAGAAAAGTAACATCAGGGTCAGGTGAGAGAGAAAAGTAACATCAGGGTCAGGTGATCAAGGTGAGAGAGAAAAGTAATATCAGGATCAGGTGAGAGAGAAAAGTAATATCAGGGTCAGGTGATCAAGGTGAGAGAGAAAAGTAACATCAGGATCAGGTGATCAAGGTGAGAGAGAAAAGTAACATCAGGGTCAGATGATCAAGGTGAGAGAGAAAAGTAATATCAGGATCAGGTGAGAGAGAAAAGTAACATCAGGGTCAGGTGATCAAGGTGGGAGAGAAAAGTAACATCAGGGTCAGGTGATCAATGTGAGAGAGAAAAGTAATATCAGGGTGAGGTGAGAGAGAAAAGTAACATCAGGGTCAGGTGATCAAGGTGGGAGAGAAAAGTAACATCAGGGTCAGGTGATCAATGTGAGAGAGAAAAGTAACATCAGGGTCAGGTGAGAGAGAAAAGTAACATCAGGATCAGGTGAGAGAGAAAAGTAACATCAGGGTCAGGTGATCAAGGGGAGAGAGAAAAGTAACATCAGGGTCAGGTGAGAGAGAAAAGTAACATCAGGGTCAGGTGATCAATGTGAGAGAGAAAAGTAACATCAGGGTCAGGTGAGAGAGAAAAGTAACATCAGGATCAGGTGAGAGAGAAAAGTAACATCAGGGTCAGGTGATCAATGTGAGAGAGAAAAGTAACATCAGGGTCAGGTGAGAGAGAAAAGTAACATCAGGGTCAGGTGATCAAAGAGTATCACATTTAGGGACTCTAGCTGACAGGTTCATGGATCTCAAGAAACTAAAGGGAGAAACGGTGGGGCTTCAAATTCCAAGTGTGTCAAGTATTCCCAGGTCTCAAGCAAAGTAAGACCAGCTTGTAGTCATATTAGAGATTGTCGAAAAACACGGAGATCCCATGTACACTCTGTGCATGTAAAAGGATCACTGGCAGTTGCAAAACCGATAACAGTACGCAATTATTCGCTGTCAAAGCAACACTCATGAAAGTTAATTAAATGCCTACCTAACACGCAACCTACTTTCCCAAAGGACTATTAAGGCACAAGAAGTAAACATTGCAAAATAAAGAACGTACTACGGAGAGCCTTCGGCTACCTGGCAGCAGGTATAACGTGTCTGTTCTAAAAACAGATTCCAAGTTCCAAGTATCCAAGGTATCACACCAACATATGTCTATGTCACATGTAACTTAGAGGCTCAGTCAAGTTCCAAGTATCCAAGGTATCACGCCAACATCTATCTATGTCACATGTAACCAGGTATCCCAGGTATCCCAGGTTTCCCAAGTATCTAAATATCCCAGTATCCCAAGTATCCCAGGAATCACACCTACATCTGTCTCTATCTTACGTGTAACTTACAGGCTCACAATGCTCATAAACAGCAGCAAAGATTGCGCCGTACCGACTGCGTGTCTAACATTGCTCTTATGTTTAAGTTCATTATTGATGACGACATGTCACGGATTAGTCTGGAATTCACACTAGTGGACGACTTACACTTGTGTCCACGGAAAAGTGTCGTTGTTTTCCATTTGGATTGGTTAATTCTTTCATTTTCTGTGTTTTCTTCCCTCCGATTGCTTGGCCTGGACATTGACTATTTGAATTAATACTACAGTTAAACATGTATTGTTTTGTCACTGTCTAGTCCACCCGGCTGAACCTCACGAGATTGGTGCCCTTCGCCTTAGCCGCAAACAGCGTCGGATTTGGTGTGACTGTGAAATTTAGACACGACTATAATGGACTAGAACACATCGCCCGGGAGAGATGCCCAACACAGCAGCTACACGCTGAGTGATGTCCCTACAACCTCTTGCGGTTATGGGAAAGGCAAGAAACACAACGATTGATAGCATCTCCCCCCCCCCCCACCTGCCTCCACTTCCGCTGCCCTGCAGGATACCTGTTTACGGCAGGCTTCGAGAGTAAACCCTGAGAAAATATCTGCATTCTGTGCTACCTTCAGTCGTCTCGATATTATCCTGCCACCGGCCAAAGGTGTGTCTATTAAGTCTGAATATTCACTGGTCCGGGTCAATCCTTTCACACGAGTAGCTGTAGACAAGACGCACGCACTACACACCAGCACTTCAAATAACATAGGTAATAAAACCAAGAGAAGTATGCCATGTAGGTGATAGGCAGAGAATAAGCATAAAAAATCGGGAGGAATGTATTCGCCGTGGAGATATAATGCCAGACTACCGCCAAATCATCATTACCCCGAGGAAGTGATGCAGTTACCGGTGTAACGTGAAAGCCAACCTCGAGGTTCAACATCTTCGTCAATGTTCGTCCTGATAAGCACGTCTGGGACGGTGTGTCATAGTTTACATTAGGATGTATATCTGCACCTTTCGGCCCGACACATCCGATTACAGCATGGCATTTGTGGGACCTGGTTTGCTTTCCCTCTTGGATCCCTACTCTGTTATTTCCAGGGCACCACTCGGAGGTAGAACAGGTCAGTTATGTCCCACGATGACTGGGAAAGAATTACCACCAATCTCACAGACTGGCGCAGCACCATTGCTGAGGGTGTTCAGAGACATGAGGCACCAAGAATAGATGAGGCTATCCAGAGACATCAGGCACCAAGAATAGATGAGGCTATCCAGAGACATGAGGCACAAAGAATAGATGAGGCTATCCAGAGACATGAGGCACCAAGAATAGATGAGGCCATCCAGAGACGATCGCTCCGTAAGTCATCTCAAATCAACCCTTCTTCAACCTCGGTGGATTGAGGTGTCTTATTTCCCTGTACAAAGTGCAACAGACAATTTAAGACTCAGATTGGCTTATTTAGCCATCTTCGAACTCAAGCGAACAGTGAATTTTTACAATGTGGTCCTCATTGATTACTTTAGGCGAACAACATAAAACACAAGAGGTTAGTCATTGTTCAGAGACCCAGATGCAAGCAGCCAGCTATGAGTCAGTGGCTGCTGTCAGCTCATTCATTGTAGCATGTTCAGTCCCAGACTAAACATCTTATAAGTGGTAATGTCGAGCATGATGATGGTGCTGTCATAGTTGGGGACAGGGTCACTGTGCAGTTATGCACACACGACAACATCTCCAGTATGGGAATTCAGATCGAGGCATTGACTTCGGCTCTCAATTGTGTGAGACCCATTTATTTAGTGATTTATTTAGTCAAACGACTCGAAACCCTTGCTTCAAAACGTACAGAAGGGCTGGTATATGTGGACAGTGGACAAAGATTTCTTCGAGATCTCATGTGAATAAACTGAATTACTTGAACTGAGGTTTGCGGTAATGAAACAGCTGACATCATGACTTCAGTGGCTCTCCGTAGTCGTGAGTTGGCAGTTGGTAAAGTGAAATTCTTTTTGGGTGAAGACATTCCAATCGATACACAGACTGCAAAGTGATGCAATCATACGTATGGCCAAGTCGAGAGTGCCACCTCAGAGCACAGAGCAGTAGTGTCCCGTGGGTCAAGCCGAGAGTAGCACCTGAGAGCAAGGAGCAGGAGTGTCACGTGGGTCAATCCGAGAGTAGCACCTGATAGTACTGAGAGGAGTGTCACGTGGGTCAATCCGAGAGTGCCACCTGAGAGCACGGATCAGGAGTGTCACGTGGATCAAGCCGAGAGTAGCACCTGATAGTACAGAGAGGAGTGCCACGTGGGTCAATCCGAGAGTGCCACCTGAGAGCACAGAGCAGGAGTGTCTACAGCTTGCATGGTACGCGTGCCATTAGTGCCGACACTCTTCGCCATTTGCGGAAAGGAAATTTGCCCTACGGGTCTGCCCAGAGTGCAATTCCTAACAGAACAATGCATGCACCACAGAGAACAACATATAATGGACACAATAGATCGATGTGCGATCTTTATATACAATTGGTGGACTTGTGCACCTCTGGTGGTCTCATGACAGTTTGTCAAATACTTACTGGGGAAAATAGAAACATTTGGGCTGAAAAACGTATACCTGCATGAGAGCTGTAGGGCAGTTTCGAGCGCTTTGAGCTGACTGCTGTCATTTGTTAGAATCTTTTGGGTTGGTGTATGATGGCGAGCGAGGAATGCGAAGAAGAAAACAGGAGAATGATGATAAACCGTTTATATAATCTTTGACCTGCTTAGAAAAAAGAAACATGCTTACTAGCCGAATGCAATACCTGGTCACAATTAGCGGTAGAAACTTGGATCCTATTCTCGCGTGGGCTTGGCTGGCCTCCAAAACGCACGCGCACAGAGAGGTAGGTATGATGCGGGCATATCTGGGCTGTGAGAGATCAAACCAGCTAATGCACTTCTCCTGAATTCCTTTTCTCCTATTCTGCTGTTTCAGATGTGTTTGCCATTAAACAGGGACTTCGCCTTGTTGTTTTCTGTGAGATTGTAATGTAAGTATTACTCAGTTGAGTTGCTTTTATTTAGACCATGTCTGCGGTACCCAAGAGGTACCTGGGATTTAGACCATGTCTGCGGTACCCAAGAGGTACGTGGGATTTAGACCATGTCTGCGGTACCCAAGAGGTACCTGGGATTTAGACCATGTCTGCGGTACCCAAGAGGTACCTGGGATTTAGACCATGTCTGCGGTACCCAAGAGGTACCTGGGATTTAGACCATGTCTGCGGTACCCAAGAGGCACCCGGGATTTCGACCATGTCTGCGGTACCCAAGAGGTACCTGGGATTAACAAAATAGGACTACTGTAACCTCAGAAGTATGTCCTCAAAAACAACTAAAATGGGTTGTGCAAGCGGTTAGCAGCATCATCATGTATAACATTTGCTATTGAAACCACAACTGCAGCGAGCGGATTTGTTCTGCTTGTAATAGAGCCAGCTGTATTGGTGTCTCTATGCTTTCTTGAGCGACGAGACCACCCAATCAATCAATCACAATTGTCTTCGATCATTGATTAGCAGAATTATAAGAGTGCTTTCTTCTTGTGGCATATAAGATTCGTTCGTAGATGTGTACACATTCCAACTAACCTAGATGTGGACACATTTCAACCAACCCAGATGTAAATGGATACCTTACGTACAGTTTTAAAGGCAAAAATGTGAAGGCAGGAACTGGTCAGAACAGCTGTTTTTTTTAATTACTCATACCTCGATAAAACAGTCTTAACACTTCATCTACGACGACAATATCTGCTCTGGAACCATCTTGATATTTCATCATGTCCTCAAAATACACGATGCACTGATTGAAACAGAACGATCAATACAGGTAAACGTGTAATGTGCATTCGCATTGCTCGGGTCCATTGGTACCATTACTAGGGCTGGGGAATAAAGGCTGTTTGTCTATTCAGGCACTACGCATTGTAAACAGTAAATTGTTATTTTCCCAGGAAGCAAAGACTAATAAGGATCAGGTGAAACATGCGGATCAAAACAGGAATGAAAAGTCATCAGGGTCAGATGAAACATTCTAATCTTCTTCTTCTTCGTTCGTTCTCAATCTCCCGCTACCAAACCATGAAAGGGCTTAAGTAGCAGAATGTAGTCCAGAGAACGGAATGCTTTGTGTCGTAGTTTACAGCTTGGCTGCGATATTTGCACCTTTCGGTCCAACATATCTGACTTCAGTAAGCATTTTTTAAGTACCGGGTTAACATTCCCTCTTCGATCCCTTCTCCTTAGCCAGTCTGCACTGCTGCAGTCTGTTATCCAGGATCACCACGTGGAGGTATAGAAGGGTCTTGGCAGATATGGTTCGCTGGCCCTGACGCTAGCAGTCAGCTATGGGTCGCTGACCACTGCAGCATCTTGATCCCAAACATTCTAATCAATAAAGAGTAACCGATAAAGAACTGTTAAGACTATATTAGAAGACACTTTTGGCTTGGTAGTGGCACTGATGCCTCGTAGAAGACACTTTTGGCTTGGTAGTGGCACTGATGCCTTGTAGATTCCAAACATATAAGGGTTATCAGAAGAGCAACAGTAACCAGAAAGAACGTCAAGAGGGAAGAATCTAGTACCGCACGAGTAGCTTCCAATGAACATGTCCCTGGCCATGAAAGTGTGTGCGAAAGAAAGGAGGGAGAGAGAGGGAGAGTGAGAAAGAAGGATAAAAAGGTTTGACATTTTTATTTAATGTTTCTAACGACAGTTACCAACTGCTGAAAAAGGGAGCAAAGAATAGTACACTGTCACCTGTCAAGCAAGACATAATAGGCGACTATAGAGAGTTGGGCATGGTCCTCGTTTCCTGATCCTGTAAAAAACGAACGATAAACACTTCATTGGGCATGGGCCAGTCAAAGTTTGATGGTGTGTCGTGTCATTGTTTAGGAGAGAACTCCACAGCGAGTTGAACAGATTTTCAATTTCCTGGATACTGCATTTGAAAAGTGTTATTGTACGAGGCGTGTTCAGATGAAACCGGACCAAATTGCAACAAGTGAACATGCTTACAATGCGCATGATGACGTCACTTCTGGTGTTGTTGTTTGCGAATGCCCACAATGAGTAGGTAACTCTTTTGTGTACCCTGAAAAGGACGTTCAGTATCGGCTGCAGTAACTTTCCTCACATCCCGAGCGTGCTGATGAAGGTGGACCGAGGTCCTCCAGGCGGTTGTGCTATGCTTGGCTTCACCTGCGTGTCACTCACTACTACTGCGTGTTAGCCAGGCTGCCATGAAAACAGCCAGTTTCCAGGGAGGGCTACAAGCAAGCCGAGGTGAGGGTCTTGTCCAGTACATTTTGCCAGACCCTGACTAACATGTCTGATCAGTATATTTTGCCTGACCCTGATTAACATGTCTGATCAGTATATTTTGCCTGACCCTAACTAACATGTCTGATCAGTATATTTTGCCTGACCAGACGTTAGTCTTTCTTCCGTCACTTCTGACGTAAACAGCACATACCAACCGTCAAGTTTGCAAAATGTCATTATCCTACGACTCATAGTTTCCTCAGCGGACCGTTGAAAACGTGGCGGATGTGATACGGAATCCGTCTAGAGTTGATCAGCGAGCGGTGATTCGGCTTCTAACAGCTGAATGTTGTCGACCAGGTAAAATTCATTGCAGAATGCAGGAAGTGTATGATGATAAAATGTGTGTCGTAGACAACAGTAAAGAACTGGACAACGATGTTTAAAGAAGGACGTGAGTTAACGCAACAATATGCTCCTAACTTGGTCTCGGAAGATCTTTCGTTAACTCACGTACTTCTTTAAACATCGTTGTCCAGTTCTTCACTCGTGTCTTCGACAAGAGGAAACTGCTGAAGAAACTATGAGTCGAAGGATAATGACATTTTGCAAACTTGACGGCTGGTATGGGCTGTTTACACCAGAACTGACGTCCTCATGCGCATCGTACGTATGTTCACTAATTGCAGTTAGGTCCAGTTTCACTTGAATTATTTCTGCCTTGATTTGGTGAGGAACTTTGCCTTGAATTACAGACAAAGGAACGTCATAGACTAGTGGTTGACTCGGCTCACAGTCCGTAGGTAATGGGTTTGCTCCCCAGACTCAGCACCGACCGTGTTGTTACCCCCGGGAAGCAAACCCTTAGAAAATGTATGAGGGAGGAGACCTTACATAAAGTGCATGAGGGAGCAGACCTTAAATAAAGTACATGAGGGAGCTGATCTTACATAAAGTACATAAGGGAGCTGACCTTACATAAAGTGCATGAGGGAGCAGACCTTACATAAAGTGCATGCCGAAGTCGAATACCTTGGACGGACAAGCACAAAATTTAAACATAGAGCAACGCACACAGCCTTGGGGAAGAAAGAAATAAGGCGAACTCCAAAAAAATAAAATACGGACAGGGTCCTTTTGTTTATATCAAGACTTGATCATGTGCCAGCCCGTCTGGGATCCGCTGAAATATTTGGTATTATACTGTACCTGTTTTAATGAAAGTTGATTCTTGGAATTGTACCTGACTTTCTTTTTATCGGAATTCATTCTTGGAATTGTACCTGACTTTATCTTTATAGGAGCTCATTCTTGAATATGTACCTGACTTTATCTCTATGGGAGTTGAATCTTGGATATGTGCCTGTTTTTGTGGGAGTTGAATCCTGGATATGTGCCTATTTTTATGGGAGTTGAATCCTGGATATGTGCCTGTTTTTGTGGGAGTTGAATCCTGGATATGTGCCTATTTTTGTGGGAGTTGAATCCTGGATATGTGCCTATTTTTATGGGAGTTGAATCCTGGATATGTGCCTGTTTTTGTGGGAGTTGAATCCTGGATATGTGCCTATTTTTATGGGAGTTGAATCCTGGATATGTGCCTGTTTTTGTGGGAGTTGAATCCTGGATATGTGCCTATTTTTGTGGGAGTTGAATCCTGGATATGTGCCTATTTTTATGGGAGTTGAATCCTGGATATGTGCCTGTTTTTGTGGGAGTTGAATCCTGGATATGTGCCTGCTTTTATGGGAGCTGAAGTACCTGGTCGTGTTCATGTCTTTATGAAAATTGAGTCCTGAGCCATAAATAGACTTACAGATAAACCACTGGCAGCATTTGAAATTATCCGGATTCACGTATACCTAGACCAGATGAAAGATCAAATTCACGTACACCTAGACCAGATGAAAGATCAAATTCACGTACACCTAGACTATATGAAAGATCAAATTCACGTACACCTAGACCAGATGAGAGATCTAATGCACGTACATCTAGAGCAGATGAGAGATCTAATGCATGTACATCTAGGACAGATTATTTGACTACGAGTATAAGTCAGTAAGTAGATCACAAACTTATATAGATGGCAATTGTAATCGGTGGTTTCTAAAGATATCAGTCGGTGGTAGCCACACCCAGCTTGATGGTTACTTTACGTAACAGACGAGTAATAGTGATACATCTGTGAGGGGTTTCGTTCTTGTGGCTTACTAGGCTTGTGGAAGGTACAGTTATGCGGTGCCCAGCTTCCAGCATTTTCCGCGTTGACAGAGTCCGCCAAGCTGTATAGGACCTGCATTTTGTCTTTGGTTGATCAAGATATACTACAAGAAAGTCAAATTAAGTGTACAATGTTAACTTAAGTATTTAGCTGGCGGCCACTGTTGATGACACATGCTCAAGAAGGAAACAATGGGTAATCTTGTTAAAACGAGAAAGCCTGCTGGGCAATCAGAAAGAGAAACTGGTTTCAAATGGTCTAGCAAACTGCATGTCATAACAAACATCATTTAAAAGCTAGAATAATAAAATAGTAAATGGTTGTGGTGGAATGTCTTAATTTTCATCGTTCGCTGTCAAAAACCACGATTTATGTCACAAACTTTCTGGTTTTTCTCGGATTTCTCGGGTCACAATACAGTTATGCTCTCATTTAACCTAATCCCTTTCTCTGGTAAACTTTAAGATTTTCCTTCAGGTAAACATGTTGCAGGAAAGAGAGTTAATGAGTTCGCGCACCCAATGAGCTGATTGTAGACGACATACAAATATTCGAGTACAATAAGGTTGTTGGAGACTACTAAGTTAATACTAGAGGATGTTATTGTTGTAGTAGGCTGCAATCGCTCTTCTTATATCCCCAGTCGTATTTTATGTGGTTGACTGTAGTGCAATACGAGGCTTCTCAACTAGCTCTCATCATTGGTCCGACAGTCTGTTTGTAGGAGCATGAACGAGAGGAGGGTGTGGTAAGGGTCTTCATCCCTGTGTTTCAGTCGAAGTGACGGCCAACATTATTATTCTGTTATTGTAGTTATTGATTGAATGAGTGTTTGAGTGGTGTGTGAGGTTGTCCTCGCTTATCGTGGTAATGGTACAGGGATCGATGTCCATTAATGACAAACTACATTCGACTCACCTGTAAATGGGTATCTAACTTACTGTTATGAAAGGTAATGCAACAAGTAAAGAAACTGATCACCCCATTTAAAACATAACATTCTGAGACCTAGTACAACAAAGTCTTTAACATTTCATCGTCGCCAGAAGTTTCTGCTAAGGGACAATGCTTACTTACCTTAGATGATGAAAGTAAATCTTACAACTATGTGTACATTCACAACTTCTGTCATTTGTTACGGCAAAGACAAAGAAAAATTGTATCATCGGTCAAAGCAAAGATGAGCGAAGACCCTATGAACACCGTAACAACACCAAAGCCCATCCCTACTGTACGCAAACCCACATGGAAGCAGTATATAATTCCGGAGGTGTTAGAAAAAATACCAGTTATTGGAAACAAGAACAGCCAGACTGAAAAAGAAAGAAGAGACATAACCCTGAGGTACATAGCGGAAAACTACCCAAGCATGGACTGGACCCATGCATACACCAACGGATTTGTAACAAACACAACACAGAATGGAGGGGCAGGGGTATTCCTGAGCCTACCAAATGGTAGAAAAATTACACTGTCAGTGGCAACTGGAAAATTCTCAAGCAATTTCAGAGCCGAGGCAGAGGCACTGAAAGCTGCAGTAAAAGCAATGCTGACAGGCGAAAGCAATGAATGCCAGATAGTCCTGTTTACAGATGCCCTGGCCGTAGTTACAGCACTAAAAAGCCAGAAAAATACCGAACAATGATTTAAGAGCAGTACTCTGTCAACAATGCCAGCAGTCCACACCAAAAAGAGTAGTGGTACAGAGGGTTCCATCTCACTGTAACATCTAAGGCAACGAGGAGGCAGACAGACTGGCAAAAGAAGGTGCAAGACTACCACAACCAGATTCTAGTGTGACCTACGATGAGTCCAAAACATCTGCTGCAAAATTGCCCGCCATACGAGGACCAGAGAAAGCACATGTAGCCATCACCAGTGGCAACACTAGACAAGCTCTATGGCAGTGTCGACAGCCTCAGGATGACAGCTGCTTTCTTCGAACAAATACAAGTTGACGTCTGACAGCGTACGAAGAAGAAGAAGTATCATCGGTCACTCGTAACGTACGTCGAGAAGGACCGCTACATGTGAATCTTATATAGATCTACGTTTTTCTTCTTCTTCTGCGCCTTCTTTAATTGTTTGGCTCTTATCATAATTGAGTATATATGACATTAACTAATCATTATCAAGCAGATCTGCCCATGGCTATTTTCACCAGTTATTTCCAGCTTCTCTTAGTTTTTCTTGTATCGGCGTCTGTGTTTCTTTTCCATGTGTTCTTTTATCGATATATGATGCTGATGATACTTCTTGTTCTACCTATCTGAATCATGTTCTCTTGTCATCCATTCGTTTGTAACCTTGCCGAGGCATAGCATGCCAATATTTCTCATGAATAGTTCGTTTGAGAAAGTGTTACCAAACACGCTGAATTACTTGAATCTTTCGGTGAAAAACGGTGACTTACTTTTGAGTTTCATGTTTTCTTGGTATTTCTTTATGGTACAGTGAATTTTCTTTATGCGTTTTCTCTTTGAAAGTCACCATCAGTTATCGCGGATACTGTTTTTTTTATTTACATTATAAACATCACATCTTCTATTATAATTTTCACTTACATTTAACTGATGTTTCTCTTTAGTTTGAGTATGTTTCTGTTTTGGGAACAAATATAGACGGTATCTCTTATGTTATGTAATGTCTGCTATGTGTGTCCAACTATTGCTAACGCTTACCATATCATCTGCCATGTCCTAAACATAACGTTTTCGGGGGCCGTATGTGGCCCGCAAAACCTGAGTTTGAGATCCATAACATAACACTTAATTACGACTATCTTCAAGTCCAATAGCAGAAGCTGCCATCGTGGATGAAGTTTTAGAGACTTCATTGTACTAAGCCACAGCTGGTGTGTGGTGGAGTGGTCAGTTCCTTTTCTTGTCGCCTTTCCTTCTCTAACAGTAGATCACGTACCCAAGTACAAATGAACCCTAATTATCAAATAATAATGAACACATTTATATCCAACGCGGTTTTTACGTAGTGAGGTTGCTAGCCGTAGCATCACATTCCCTAGTTGCCTGGGATTCCCTTCCTGGAAGGAAATTTTGGCTCCTCTCAGGAAATACTCAAAGTTTCAGGGGAGTACTTTGAGATACTATCAGCAGAGCAAGTGAGGAACAGAAATGATGGGCATATATTTTGTAAACAAATATTACATTCCATGCTGATGTTCACCAGCTTGCATCGATCTCTGATGATCGATAATGAGGCTTTCCTATTGGTGTTCAGACACTAATCATTAATTTCCCAGCTCATTCATCATTGACTTGTAATACTGGCTCACCCCAACTATTCGACATAGAAATAGTTCCTCTGATGTGCAAACAAATCGTCTGTAATGTCTCGAACGACGCCAGTGAAGGCGCCGCCGCATTTTTGGCGCGGTCTACAAGAAGGTGTAAAGTCACGTTTGGAGCTCGCCAACTAGCGGCGCCTGTCTTGCACATCACAAGGTCATCAAAGTCCCGCTCGTACCCCGGCCGGGCTGAAACAGCACTCAGATTCAAACCTTTTGCTGAAGTTATGGATCCAATTTCACACACTTCTATTCACAAATGTCATAAACCTACCGAGTCACTATATATTTGGGCTGAAAGCGGCTATAATAAAAAGCCTTAAATATGATGTACGTGTATGGTGATTCGACTTTCCTCAGCACGTGAAGCATAAGATCTACTATTACAATGGGCCCCCATCACAGGAAGCCTGAATCTTATCAATCACCTATAGTAATGGTTCATAGCAATGGCTTTATACGATGAGGTCGCTAGCTACAAGCACACCCCTCTTTAGTCTCCTTTTACGACATGTTTGGAAGGTAACATTTGTTCAATTGTTTAAACCGGATTCCACCATTTGCATTAAATAACGATTAGCTCGTTTTCCTGGTGATCAGAAGAAGAAGATGAAGACCACAATCTTCAGGAGCAAACAAAACATTCCCCAATTCCCCCAAGCTATAGCCACGCCACTGTAAGCCAACCGTAAAACGAGAACACGTGTACTTGTATAAGATGTACCTTTACTTGTTGTGAGCAAGGAGTTATCATGGTCAGATGAAACATGACAAGTAAGACCTCACCTTGCCGCTTCGTTAGTGATCTTGGAAACAGACATAGCGGTATGGTAATGAGGTGGTGGTTGACACTGTAATCCCCGTAGTGATGAGCTCAGTGAAAAGACCCACATTGTAGTCCAGACAGGAAGACCGCGGACTAGCTCCTGGAGTACGATTTGGTATTTACCAGGGACAGTCATTAAGTAGTAGCAATTTTATTATATAGTGCGTAGAAGAGTATGTACAATGGAAAATATTATTTCAAGACACAAAATGGTTCCTCTGCGATATTCCATGTAGGGGTTGTGACGATCTGAAGCGAGACTTGGAGCACGTGCACTAAAACGGAACGGTGGCTCAACACATTATACATGAGGTGTCTACGGCGTATATTGTGGATTAGGGGGCAAGAGAGAGTGTCAAATAATACGGTCTTGCAGAGAGCAAACACTCACACCATGAACACGATGTTGAGCCAGCGACGTCTACGACGGTTGGACATGTTTATCGCATGGAAGACGAGAGGCTGCCAAAGGATATCCTTTACGGGCAGCTAGCCATTGGTATTAGAAGAATTGGCCGTCCCACACTGCGATCAAGGACGAATGCAAGAGGGACCTGAAGTCATGCGACGTCCCATTCGAGGGCTGGGAAAACATTTCTCAGGATCGAGCTATCTGGAGACAGTCAGTTGGAGGGGGCATAGTGGCTGCTGATGCTCGTTGAGGTCTTCTGGCTGCAGAGAAAAGAGAAAGACTGAAGAGATCAAGGAACAGCCAGGCAAACCAGCCTCCTCAGTTTGGTTGCACGATCTGTGGCAGGGACTGTCCCTCGCGGATCGGCCTTTACAGCCTTAAAAGATCGTGTCGAAATAAAGGAGACAGAGCTGGATAAAACTTACAGGGCGCCACGGGCATGGTCTACAGGAGACAGAGCTGGACAAAACTTACAGGGCGCCACGGGCATGGTCTACAGGAGACAGAGCTGGACAAAACTTACAGGGCGCCACGAGCATGGTCTTTAGAGACTGAGACGCCTATGATCATATATACCAACACATACACACACACACACACACACACACACACACACTCACAAGGGGGACAGTCATTCAGTAACCCCAATTGTATTATAAAGTGAGTATGTACAACGGAAAATCCTATTTCAGGGTACAAAGTGGCTCTTTAGCAAAAATCCATGTAAGAATTGTGGTGATCGAGAAGTAGGCGCATGCGCATAATGGCGTACAACATGGTCGCCACACTGTCGACTTGTTCCGTAGAAGCACAACGTGGCGTTATCTGTGGGCGTTTTGGTGATCAGAGTGTGCGAAACTTTCTTAAATCTACAGAAGAATGAAGGTTCAGTATCGAGGCAGTTGTTTAAGTCTGGGGAGTGTATGAATGGGTAGAACGATTTCCAAACAGAAGACAAAACTTCATTAATGAACTGCAACATGGGGGATAAGCAAGTGTGACAACTGACACAGTGAAACAGCAGACGGTCCAGTTAGTCCGTGGCAACAGGTGAGTCTCTATTGATGATTTATCCGTTGATTTCAACACGAGAGACGGCACTGTGCACAAAATTGTTTATGATGACTTCAGCTAAAGGAAAGTGTGTAGCATATGGATCCAGCTGTCCGATGATCACAATCGTGGACAACAAAAGAACAAACACAAGACAACAACAAAAGATGACATGAATACAGTTTGTTCAGCCTGTGAAGATACAATAATACCAAGATGATCAGACCAACAATAGAAATGAACAAGATGAGCACTTAATATACATGTAAACAATAGCAAGCTAAAGCAGGCTTGAAGGTTCTAACACGGTACGGGGAAAGTACTTGTACAAAAGATGAGACGTTTGACAAAGAAATTGAAACACATGGACATCAGCTTGACAACAAGGTGACAACTGATAAATAGTACTTGTAAACTACTGTGTGTTACATATGTCAGAGATGGTGCATATATAAGGCAAGGGAGGAAATTTTACAATGTGGGACATGGAAAGTATAAGATAAGGGAGGGGCTGTTACAATGTGGGACAGGGATGTATAAGGTAAGGGAGAGAATGTTACAATGGAGGACACGGAATGTGTAAGGTAAGGAAGAAAATGTTACAATGTGGGACACGGAATGTGTAAGGTAAGGGAGAGAATGTTACATATGTGGGACATGGAAAGTATAAGATAAGGAAGAGAATGTTACAATGTGGGACATGGAAAGTATAAAATAAGGGCGGAATGTTACAATGGAGGACAAAGAATGTGTAAGGTAAGAGAGAGAATGTTACAATGTGGGACACGGAATGTGTAAGGTAAGGGAGAGAATGTTACATATGTGGGACATGGAATGTATAAGATAAGGGAGAGAATGTTACAATGTGGGACATTGAATGTGTAAGGTAAGGGAGGGAATGTTACAATGTGGGACATGGAATGTGTAAGGTAAGGAAGAAAATGTTACAATGTGGGACACGGAATGTGTAAGGTAAGGGAGAGAATGTTACAATGTGGGAGATGGAAAGTATAAGATAAGGGCGGAATGTTACAATGGAGGACAAGGAATGTGTAAGGTAAGAGAGAGAATGTTACAATGTGGGACACGGAATGTGTAAGGTAAGGGAGAGAATGTTACAATGTGGGACATAGAATGTGTAAGGTAAGGGAGGGAATGTTACAATGTGGGACATGGAAAGTATAAGATAAGGGAGGGAATGTTACAATGTGGCACATGGAATGTATAAGGTAAGGGAGGGAATGTTACAATGTGGGACACGGAATGTGTAAGGTAATGGAGGGAATGTTACAATGTGGGACATGGAATGTGTAAGGTAAGGGAGGGAATGTTACAATGTGGGACATGGAATGTGTAAGGTAAGGGAAAGAATGTTACAATGTTGGACACGGAATGTGTAAGAGAGTCATTGGTGTCGCCATGAGAGATGATAGAGAAACGATATAAGAAACATGATGAAAACTTGCCTTTGTGCTGAATTTATTGACGGGCCAAAAATGGGATGGTTCGGCCATGTGGCGAGAACCCAACCTGATCAACTGCTTCTGCACGCTCATAGCACACAAATATATGGATAAAAGACACATGAAAGTCCAAATGGCACATGGACAGATGAGAGAGAAAAGCTATATATATATATATATATATATATATATACAGTCTTCTCCTGACGAAGCTTAACGGAACAAGTGAATAGACAAGTAGGTTAGTAACTAGGTAGTTGTGACAGTGTGGGGAAAAATACTGTCTGTTTGTAGTTGTTCAGTTCCCAAACAGATGTTCGTATGTTTAAGTAGTGCTGACGGTTGGTCAGAATCTAGTCTTTCTTGTAATTATCCAATATTCAAGTTTTGTTAGGAAAGTGTTTACTAGATCATTGAACTTTGGGGTCAGTTTAGCTTCTCTTTACTACCTCCTTTTAACTCTTTCTTTCCTTTTCCTCCTTTCTCTCTCTCTCTCTCTCTCTCTCTCTCTTTCTGTTTGTCTCTCTCTGTCGCTCTTCTTTACGTCACTGCCTCTCCGTGTATAAAGTATGTATAATCATATCAATCAGAGTTAAGCGTCTTGATTACAAAATGATGAGGTCGCGGCGAACGAAAACCATGAATGACGCAATAAATAAAGTACGAGGATATAGACAGTCAGGTACGCTTGCTTTCTCGCAAGCTTGGTGTAGATGTTCAGTGATTTTCCAAGTGAACAATATGCCACAACTACAGATGACTAGGGACGATGAGGCTAACGTCTGGTCAGGCAAAACACACTGGTCAGATAATGTTAGTCAGGGTCAGGCAAAACACACTGTTCAGACAATGTTAGTCAGGGTCAGGCAAAACACACTGATCAGATAATGTTAGTCAGGGTCAGGCAAAACACACTGTTCAGACAATGTTAGTCAGGGTCAGGCAAAACACACTGGTCAGACAATGTTAGTCAGGGTCAGGCAAAACACACTGATCAGATAATGTTAGCCAGGGTCAGGCAAAACACACTGTTCAGACAATGTTAGTCAGGGTCAGGCAAAACACACTGTTCAGACAATGTTAGACAGGGTCAGGAGAAATATACTGGCAATGTTAGTCAGGGTCAGGCAAAACACACTGGTCAGATAATGTTAGTCAGGGTCAGGCAAAACACACTGATCAGATAATGTTAGTCAGGGTCAGGCAAAACACACTGTTCAGACAATGTTAGTCAGGGTCAGGCAAAACACACTGGTCAGATAATGTTAGTCAGGGTCAGGCAAAACACACTGATCAGATAATGTTAGCCAGGGTCAGGCAAAACACACTGTTCAGACAATGTTAGTCAGGGTCAGGCAAAACACACTGTTCAGACAATGTTAGACAGGGTCAGGAGAAATATACTGGCAATGTTAGTCAGGGTCAGGCAAAACACACTGGTCAGATAATGTTAGTCAGGGTCAGGCAAAACACACTGATCAGATAATGTTAGTCAGGGTCAGGCAAAACACACTGTTCAGACAATGTTAGTCAGGGTCAGGCAAAACACACTGATCAGATAATGTTAGTCAGGGTCAGGCAAAACACACTGTTCAGACAATGTTAGTCAGGATCAGGCAAAACACACTGATCAGATAATGTTAGTCAGGGTCAGGCAAAACACACTGATCAGATAATGTTAGTCAGGGTCAGGCAAAACACACTGATCAGATAATGTTAGTCAGGGTCAGGCAAAACACACTGATCAGATAATGTTAGTCAGGGTCAGGCAAAACACACTGATCAGATAATGTTAGCCAGGGTCAGGAGAAATATACTGGCAATGTTAGTCAGGGTCAGGCAAAACACACTGGTCAAATAATGTTAGTCAGGATCAGGCAAAACACACTGATCAGATAATGTTAGTCAGGGTCAGGAGAAATATACTGGCCAAGACCCTCTCATGACCTCCTCGTTGGTCGTCCTGGAAATGGCTGTTGTCGAGGACAACCATCTGGCTAACAAGGTGAGGTTCGACGTGATCCCCGTAGTAGTAAGTGACACCCAGATGAAGCCAAGCATGGCACAACCGCCTGGAGGACTCCGGTCCACCTTCATCAGCACATTCAGGATGTGAGGAAAGCTACGACTACCCGTCACTCAACGTCCTTTTTAGGGCTCACAAAAGAGTAAACCTAAACATTGTGGGCATTAAACAACAACAACAACAGATGACCACTGTACGTCTGTATCCGAGCACAAGCATTCCTGGTTTTACAAGCAGTTCTTTTGCACAATCCTCTTTATTGGTGATTGACGTGTTAATCCGTAACTTATCTTTTGTATTTCTGCATCTCTGAAATAACCACATAAATGTGATAAAATGGCTCGATTACAAGCAACAATGCAGATCATCAAAAAAGAAATGTGAAAAAGAACAGTTATGGCATTGCAGGGGTTATCCCAAACGAAAAACGTTTGACATTACACTAACAATATGACAAAAATAAAGCTCCTGAGGATTTGCATCTTCCCAATGACAACGTACGAATGCGAGACATGGACAAAAACGCAAACACTAAGGAAGAGAATTTAATCCTCAGAGCCAAAATGTTAAAGTAAAACGCTCAAAATAGCATGGATAGAGAGAAAGGAGAACCCAGAAACCTTGAGGCGCTCGTACAGAACTAAACGTCCTAGTAAACAATGTTACGTCTAGAAAAATAAAACACTTTGGCCACATCAGAGGCTGCAATGTAATGTAAGGAACGATGCTGGTGGGGATGGTACCTGGCAAGCTAGGCTGAGGCAAACCTAGGACAAGATGAGCACGAGGTTCTAAGGATGATGGAGACAGACGCAGGAGAGCTGGTCAAAGATCGACTCTTACAGATCGGCTGTTATGACAACGACGTTATGTAAAAGACATGCTACATCACCTTAGACCTGCCTTGCTAAACTAAAATAGATAGGTTTCCCTGTGCATACTCTGTATAAACAAAGATATGAATGGATCGTGCAACCCCTTATAATGCAGCCCGATATAATATCAAATAATAGAAACCAACACGACAAAAACACACGTTTGGCGGCATAACCCGTGCTGTGTATCGATGTAATGGAAGCGAAGAGTAATCAGGGGCCGGTGAAACATATTCATCAAACGCCACCACATCTTGCTCTAGTTCGTGTTCCTATAGTCCATCTTTTAATTCATGAACAAGATCTGAATCAATTTTTTACTAAACAGCATGTCAGATTCAAATGATTTTTCGCATCCAGCCTTAGAATATCCATGACGCTAAAACATTGATATTATTTAGTCCATAGATGTTAAGACATTTGCACATCGGCGAATTATTTTGATCTTTAAGGACCATTGCAAAGAAGTGGCATTAAATTTAAGATTTTACAGTACGCACCTTAATTTATCGTCGCATTTTGTTCATAGGCGTATCTATTTAACGTCTTGATAGACCAATTTATTGTTTGTGTTGCCCTTTATGCACAATCGTAAAAATGGCACCAGTATGCAATAGTTAGAACAGCCCTTTGGTCACCTTTAGACCCCCAATGTTGTATCAATTGAGCAGCTAAATTTATGTTATGTAATGCATTGAAATATTTAAATGAATGTCATTGTATGTACACCTAATTGGTTTGATAAACATACGCTAATTTATCCAAGTCTGCTAATCAGTATGTCCACAAAAGATGATATTAATCATCCGAATATGTCGATTTAAAGAGGTTGATAATTGTTACTGGCTGGACAAATTGTAATCCATCTAGTTGCCAGTACTGTTCTTCTTCTCGGAGCACATATTCAACACACTTCTTCCAGGACTGAATGTCCATTTTTGAAAGGTACTCACGTGTCAGCACTTCAACATCACCCATTTTAAATGTCCTGTTCTGTTCGAAAACTTGTCCTTTGACTTTAGCCCACACAAGCTCTATGTGGCTTAGATGCGTATGATATGCAAGCAGTCTCAGAGAAGTATGATCGTACTCTTCAAAGATTTGATCAATATGATACACATCTGTCTTCCTCACAAGCTGCAACAACTCGGGCTTCAAATACGTGTCATCGAAATTCACGTTTTCCTTAGCCAGCGATGTCCTAATTTGAGCTTCCGTATTTAATGCAGTTGGTATTTTGTCTCCCTCTTATACTGCATTGTGATATGATGCATTATCTATTACTAGGCATGGCGTTCTATCCAGAATTGGAAGTAGAAGCAGATCTTTCGTCATCCAGTGCTTGAGAATGTGTCTATTCATTGCAGTGTGGTAGTCTCTCATTACTTTTTGATTGGAAAATAAGTTCAGTGTCAAGGACAAGTCCGTTCTCACTGTTTCCGGCATACGTTAGTATAATGCTCTGCCCTTTGCTGCTTGGAATTTGTCTTTTCAGTTCGCCGTCAACTGGTTGCCATTCTTTACCATAGGTGTGGTGAGCATTGACCCAGGATTCGTCCAAGTATACAATATCATAGCCTTACCTACGCCGTTCACGTATTTGTTTAAGGTATTTCTTCTGGTAACAATCAAATGTGGCTTTTCACATTTAATATTCCTGCCGCGTGAAGTTTTCCTGAATATAAAGCCGGGGGCTTTTAAAACTTTCCAAAGAGTAATTTTGGAGCCTTCAATACTGCAGTCGGATTGCAATGTTAATCGTAGTTTCTGGAGAGTAACAAGTTCATTTTTCGTCAACAGTTTCAATATCTTCCGTTTTATGACATCTCTGTAAAAATCGTTAAATTTCATTTTCCTTCCTTGCATGATATGAGTGCACTTTGATACATGTCCAATCCAACGGTAAAAGTATGATCTATCCAGACCAAGTGCCAATTGCGTTCGTTTCTCTGGGTCATGAATATAACAATATAAATCACCCCTCTTAGATTCCCTACGAAAGAACTGGTATAGTAAAACGATAACCTTTTGCATTGTTATAGATGCACAGTTCAAATTCATTTTGAAATGGTATCAATGTAAGTTTTGAAAAAGCAACCATATGCCACAATAGCAACACCACAAACTACTAATGCATATACAGATAATTATTAGATAGTTTCGCATGAATTACTTTAGTTATTTTCCGCATTCGACAGTGTTCAACTGGTGAACGGGAAAACCAGGAATTTGTATTTACTGAACGTAGTTGAAGGTCAAAACATATATTTTTGAAAAAGCGTGTCTTTGTACCTTAAACATGTTAAATTATGTCCAATTAACTGATTTTTCTTTTAAAACAAACTAATGAATACGTTTTTTCAAAATACATCAAATGTCTTAGAGAAAAAAACATTTACATAACGTCTTGGATATTCTAAGGCTGCATGCGAAAAATCATTTGGATTTGACATGCAGTTTAGTAGAAAATTGCTTCGAACCTTGTTTAGGAATTAAAAGACGTACTATAGCAGTAGGCTGTGTCATAGCAGTCTTGCTAATGGGGTGAGGAACGACACTGCAATCCCCAATTTTGTGAGATTACTGACGAGCCTCGCTTTGAACTACAGCTATGATGTCAGTGTAACACGACACCAAAGAGCGTTATCATACGTTAACTCTACTCAGCACGAGAAGCGTCCAATAACAACATCAATAACAACAACATCAATAACAACAGCAACATCAATATTCTAGCCCTGACTTAATATCCATCTAGCAACTCTGGTCGACATGCACCAATTAATTCAACATCACACAGTTCACAAAACGGCCAGCGGTTCCTAAACCCTGTAACTGTCGTGGTCTAAAGGCATCATTTAATTATATGGGTCATATAAGGTGTCAAAAACTTCCATATAATCAAAATGTCAAAACGTCCATATTTCGGCATATTAAAAGTTGAAAACGTTCATATCTCCTATTGTCAAGATGAGCCAGACGCCGATTTCTCGGCTTGTTAATATGGGTAAATGATGTCCATATATCGGCACGCCAAGATGAGTCCAAAATGTGACAGATACACTTATACAGTTTTAGAGCCCCTTTAACCGGAGTCTGTGTTAAGACGCAAAAAGCCATGCAAAGTGACGTCATGTAAAAACGGCGTGCATTCCGGGAATTAGAAACAACGCACCTCAAAGCGCACTGACCATTGGTCAAGAGGGACAGTGGAGGCCAGTCATGATTTCCCACCAAAATCACGACGTGCCAGATAGCGGGAGCGAACGCCAATATTCAAGTCTCACGCACATCAGATGAAGATGAACAGATAGAAACGGGAGATATGTACGTGAGAGGAACAGCGAAACGGTGTGATTGGGAGAAGTTGAGAGACAGGTGGTGGATTGAGAACTCATCCAGTGGTATTCATCCAGTTTGTAGAGAGCAGAGTTCAGGAAAGCGTTCAGTTCATTGTATGTTGCACTTTATCCTGACACGAGATGGCTGACATGGTTAGTATGTTACTCCTGACCATGACGTGAAGTGGGGGTCTTTGTCAATATGTTGTATCTAATCCTGACCTGAAGTTGGGGTCTTGGTCGATAGGTTGTATCTAATCCTGACGTGAAGTTGGGGTCGTGGTCAATATGTTGTATCTAATCCTGACCTGAAGTTGGGGTCTTGGTCAATAGGTTGTATCTAATCCTGACTTGAAGTTGGGGTCTTGGTCAATATGTTGTATCTAATCCTGACGTGAAGTTGGGGTCTTGGTCAATATGTTGTATCTAATCCTGACCTGAAGTTGGGGTCTTGGTCAATAGGTTGTATCTAATCCTGACGTGAAGTTGGGGTCTTGGTCAATATGTTGTATCTAATCCTGACGTGAAGTTGGGGTCGTGGTCAATATGTTGTATCTAATCCTGACCTGAAGTTGGGGTCTTGGTCAATAGGTTGTATCTAATCCTGACTGGAAGTGGGGGTCTTGGTCAATATGTTGTATCTAATCCTGACCTGAAGTTGGGGTCTTGGTCAATAGGTTGTATCTAATCCTGACCTGAAGTTGGGGTCTTGGTCAATATGTTGTATCTAATCCTGACCTGAAGTTGGGGGTCTTGGTCAATATATTGTATCTAATCCTGACCTGAAGTTGGGGTCTTGGTCAATATGTTGTATCTAATCCTGACCTGAAGCTGGGGTCTTGGTCAATAGGTTGTATCTAATCCTGACGTGAAGTTGGGGTCTTGGTCAATATGTTGTATCTAATCCTGACCTGAAGTTGGGGTCTTGGTCAATATGTTGTATCTAATCCTGACCTGAAGTTGGGGTCTTGGTCAATATGTTGTATCTAATCCTGACCTGAAGCTGGGGTCTTGGTCAATAGGTTGTATCTAATCCTGACCTGAAGTTGGGGTCTTAGTCAATATGTTGTATCTGATCTTGACGTGAGGTGAGGGTCAGACGATATGTTGTATCTTATCTTGACGTGGGGTGAGGGTCAGACGATATGTTGTATCTAATCTTGACGTGAGGTGAGGGTCAGACGATATGTTGTACCTGATCTTGACGTGAGATGAGGGTCAGACGATATGTTGTATCCAATCTTGACGTGAGGTGAGGGTCAGACGATATGTTGTATCCGATCTTGACGTGAGGTGAGGATCAGACGATATGTTGTATCCGATCTTGACGTGAGGTGAGGGTCAGACGATATGTTGTATCTGATCTTGACGTGAGGTGAGGGTCAGACGATATGTTGTATCCGATCTTGACGTGAGGTGAGGGTCAGACGATATGTTGTATCTAATCTTGACGTGAGGTGAGGGTCAGACGATATGTTGTACCTGATCTTGACGTGAGGTGAGGGTCAGACGATATGTTGTATCCAATCTTGACGTGAGGTGAGGGTCAGACGATATGTTGTATCCGATCTTGACGTGAGGTGAGAGTCAGACGATATGTTGTATCCGATCTTGACGTGAGGTGAGGGTCAGACGATATGTTGTATCTGATCTTGACGTGAGGTGAGGGTCAGACGATATGTTGTATCCGATCTTGACGTGAGGTGAGGGTCAGACGATATGTTGTATCTAATCTTGACGTGAGGTGAGGGTCAGACGATATGTTGTATCTGATCTTGACGTGAGGTGAGGGTCAGACGATATGTTGTATCTGATCTTGACGTGAGGTGAGGGTCAGACGATATGTTGTATCCGATCTTGACGTGAGGTGAGGGTCAGACGATATGTTGTATCTAATCTTGACGTGAGGTGAGGGTCAGACGATATGTTGTATCTGATCTTGACGTGAGGTGAGGGTCAGACTATATGTTGTATCCGATCTTGACGTGAGGTGAGGGTCTGACGATATGTTGTATCTGATCTTGACGTGAGGTGAGGGTCAGACGATATGTTGTATCTGATCTTGACGTGAGGTGAGGGGTCTTAGTCAAAATGTTACACTTGGCCATCACAGTACCAGGGCAAGAACATGTTTGCCAGCACGTTAGCCCTGATCCTGACGCTCGTTTTGACACCAATAGTGGCATCACGGGGTTCGACCTAGCCACCTTTGAGAACCAAATGGTCCGCCTCTCTGCTTCCCAGACGTTCAATGTAACACAGCCGTGTGCCACAAGTTCAAGAATATGTCTATTCAGCTTCCACCATTAAACTGTACGTTGCCATTGCAATCTGTTTCGGGTCTCGCTCTATTGGCTCCAAACATGGCAGGAATTTATCTTAGAACGAGAGCCCTTAAACATGGCCAGGTATAAATGTGTAACAAGGTGGACTTTATCAATCCGCACTGAAAAAGTTGTGTCTTTTGGCTGACGTGGCAAGCTGCGACGCGTGTCGTGTGCTGGGTTTGAAGAAAAGAGTGAAGTATGTTAATATTTCATTACTTATGTATTGTGCTGTCATAAAATATGTGTATATCTTATATACGTATATATTTGTAGGTGTGCCCATCATATATTTATCAATTCACCCATCTATTTATCATTTCATTCATGCATCCATACATCTGTCAATATTTTCGTACATATGTCAATTAATTCATTCAATTGTTTGGTATCCATGCAAGGCCAGCTGTCATTTTATCAAGTTAAATCCATGTATCAGTCTATCCATCGAATTATTCATCCACCTACAATAACATCACTCCATCCATTCATATATCGATTTTAACGAGTTATCCATATATCAAAACAGTTCCCACCCATCAATCTAAGAATTATTGTTTTGTCTATCAATATATTTATATATATATAAAATATACCAATTCATCTATAAATAGTCATGCATATCCGTCTCTGTGTGATTGACTCTCCATATCTGTCTGCGTGTACATATATCTATATATTTGTCTACTTATGTATCTATCTTTATATCTATTTATCTGTATCTACCTATCTATCTATCTATCTATCAACCTATCTATGGTCGTGTACATTGTCTCTGTGTTTCTTTGTGTCTGTCATCTTACTTTGCTCAGCATGTAAACGACCTTGCTTTGTACACATGTCACATCAGTATACGACAGTTCATTCATACAACAAACACCCAAAAGCAAAACAAAAAAAAGATAATCTTATAGCAAACACTGCCGTCTGTGATGAAGTGCTAGAGAATGTTAGGTACTAAACTTAAGATTACTGTGACGAGGGGCAGCAAGTTCCATTCCTGGTCTGTCATAAATATATCTAAGTAAGGTATCCATTTACAGCTGTATAGACGTAATCGTGCCTCTTTTAGGAAAGAACAATTAAATGAACTTCAGTAGTGAGGTGCTTTGGCTTCTTTGTTATCGACCTATTTAGCAGCACTCTCTAGCCTATCCACCTACATATGTAACTAGCCTAAACTGAGCGAAAGCAAGGTGGCGATGACAACAGCTGGTCACCCGACATAGGAAGAGACGGAGACATAGACCCCACGTACAAACAGATGGCAATCAGAGCAGCTTACTCCTTGGATTTTTTCCTAAGGAGAAATTCAGTCTTGTTTAGCTAACAAATATATTTACTCAAGAAAGTTGCAGAACTCATTAAATACGAGTATATCATCTAGAAATGTGCGGCAAAGCTCAATAATCAAGAATATCTTGTGACCTTGAAATATTTTTGTTCTTGCAAAAGTTGAAGAGGACGCGTAAAATGACTGTGGTTAAGTCGTCTTCAATAAAGTTGGCAGGCTTAAGTTGTGCCTTATTCTCAGAGGAAGATTCAGTGAATTCCCCTTTCTTTGTTTTGGGAAAATGGTGATTTTATGGTTGTCGCTGTTGGTCATGTGATGACGGTTGTTGGGTCGGAGAAGATATGGGTGAATGTCGGTCGATGTTGGGTCGGAGAAGATATGGGTGAATGTCGGTCGATGTTGGGGCGGAGAAGATATGGGTGAATGTCGGTCGATGTTGGGTCGGAGAAGATATGGGTGAATGTCGGTCGATGTTGGGTCGGAGAAGATATGGGTGAATGTCGGTCAATGTTGGGGCGGAGAAGATATGGGTGAATGTCGGTCGATGTTGGGTCGGAGAAGATATGGGTGAATGTCGGTCGATGTTGGGGCGGAGAAGATATGGGTGAATGTCGGTCGATGTTGGGTCGGAGAAGATATGGGTGAATGTCGGTCGATGTTGGGTCGGAGAAGATATGGGTGAATGTCGGTCAATGTTGGGTCGGAGAAGATATGGGTGAATGTCGGTCGATGTTGGAGTTACGTCTTGAAAATGGAATGTGATGTAGTTTGCTGCATTGAGGTCAGTCCTTGCTCGAAGCATGTTGATCGTAACAGGCTATTGAGTGGTGAGGCATTAAGGCACTTCTTTCTAAAATTGGAAGAACATGAGCTGCGGTCAATTGTGGAACAGACTGAACGATTGGTTTCAGAATCATGCTCATTAACATTGTGGAACAGACTGAACGATTGGTTTCAGAATCATGTTCATTAACATTGTGGAACAGACTGAACGATTGGTTTCAGAATCATGCTCATTAACATTGTGGAACAGACTGAACGATTGGTTTCAGAATCATGCTCGTTAACATTGTGGAACAGACTGAACGATTGGTTTCAGAATCATGCTCGTTAACATTGTGGAACAGACTGAACGATTGGTTTCAGAATCATGCTCGTTAACATTGTGGAACAGACTGAACGATTGGTTTCAGAATCATGCTCGTTAACATTGTGGAACAGACTGAACGATTGGTTTCAGAATCATGCTCATTAACATTGTGAAACAGACTGAACGATTGGTTTCAGAATCATGCTCATTAACATTGTGAAACAGACTGAACGATTGGTTTCAGAATCATGCTCATTAACATTGTGAAACAGACTGAACGATTGGTTTCAGAATCATGATCATTAACATTGTGGAACAGACTGAACGATTGGTTTCAGAATCATGCTCATTAACATTGTGAAACAGACTGAACGATTGGTTTCAGAATCATGCTCATTAACATTGTGGAACAGACTGAACGATTGGTTTCAGAATCATGCTCATTAACATTGTGGAACAGACTGAACGATTGGTTTCAGAATCATGCTCATTAACATTGTGGAACAGACTGAACGATTGGTTTCAGAATCATGCTCATTAACATTGTGGAACAGACTGAACGATTGGTTTCAGAATCATGCTCATTAACATTGTGGAACAGACTGAACGATTGGTTTCAGAATCATGCTCATTAACATTGTGAAACAGACTGAACGATTGGTTTCAGAATCATGCTCATTAACATTGTGGAACAGACTGAACGATTGGTTTCAGAATCATGCTCATTAACATTGTGGAACAGACTGAACGATTGGTTTCAGAATCATGCTCATTAACATTGTGAAACAGACTGAACGATTGGTTTCAGAATCATGCTCATTAACATCGTGAAACAGACTGAACGATTGGTTTCAGAATCATGCTCATTAACATTGTGAAACAGACTGAACGATTGGTTTCAGAATCATGCTCATTAACATTGTGAAACAGACTGAACGATTGGTTTCAGAATCATGCTCATTAACATTGTGGAACAGACTGAACGATTGGTTACAGAATCATGCTCATTAACATTGTGGAACAGACTGAACGATTGGTTTCAGAATCATGCTCATTAACATTGTGGAACAGACTGAACTTCTTCTTCTTGTTCTTCTGCGTACGCAGTCAGACAGTAACCATTATTTTTTCGAAAAAAGCGGCGGTCATCCTGAGGCTGTCGCCACTGCCATAGAGCTTGTCTTGCAGTTCCACTGGTAATGGCCACATCTGCTCTCTCTGATCCTCGTATGTCAGGCAGTTCTGCAGCAGATGTTCAGCGGTCATTTTACCAGTACCGCACGGGCATTCGTCGGTACACCCTATCTTCAATTTGTTGAATAGGTGGTACCTCAGTCTGTTGTGGCCAGTGCGAAGTCTGAAGACAACGACCTGCTCTCTTCGGTTCAACTGGTAATAGGCATCGTTTTTGGTGTAACCAGTATGTTCGGTTTCCCATTTGGTCATGTATCTGGCTTTGATAAGCCGTTTTGACTCTTCGTACGTCATACTGGTATCTGTTTGTGGTAGTCTTGCACCTTCTTTTGCCAGTCTGTCTGCCTCCTCGTTGCCTTGGATGTTACAGTGTAATGGGACCCACTGTACCACTACCCTTTTTGGTGCGGACTGCTGGCACAGTTTGCAGAGTGCTGCTCTTAAGTCATTAAGCTCAGTGTTTTTCTGGCTTTTTAGCGCTGTGACTACGGCGAGAGCATCTGTCAGCAGGACTATATGGTTCTCATTTTCACTGTGTGTCACCATTTCTTCCACTGCCGCCCTCAGTGCCTCTGCCTCCGCTCTGAAATTGCTTGTGTACTTACCAGTAGCGAATGACAGTGTTATTTTTCTGCCATTTGGTAGGTTCAGGAATGCTCCTGCCCCTCCATTCTGTGTTATGTTTGTTACAGAACCGTCGGTGTATGCATGGGTCCAGTCCATGCTTGTGTAGCTTTTCGTAATGAAGCTTAGGGTAGTATCTCTCCTTTCTTTTTCAGTCTGGCAGTTTTTGTTTGCAATACCTGGTATATTTTCTACCACCTCTGGAAATATATCCTGCCTCCAGGTAGGTTTTCGTACAGTAGTGATGGGTTTTGGTGTTGTTAGTGCGTTTATGGGATCTTCGTGCATCTTTGCTTTGGCTATTTCTGCAAAGTTTCTCCGCTTTAGTTTCCCATTTCCCAAATTGTTTAGTCTCTGGTGCATTGGATGGTCGGTCAGTCTTCGGAGTTTCTCTGACTGCAGTTGGGCTCTGCAGTCTCTTCTATCGGTCATGGATTGCAGTTTTGTAATCTTTTCAAGTTCTACAATTGGCGTTGACTTCATGCCACCTGTTATAATTCTCATGGCTTGGTTTTGAAGTTTGTTAACTTTATCGAAGTTCGCCTTCGCTGCTGTTGTCCATGCCGCAATGCCATACTCGAGAACTGGTCTCACTCTTCCAGTGTACAGTTTCTTTAGTATGCCTTCGTCTGCTCCCCAGCTTGTGCCAGCAAGTTTCCTCATGATTGCCATTCTTTCTCTGGCTTTCATTCGGTTTCTCTCAATCTGACTTTTCCATGTCATGCGCCGATCAAATGTGACTCCCAGATAGGTTGGGTTGTCGTTTGGCTGCAGGATTTTGCGATTTAGACTTAATTTGGTACTTTTGGGTTTTAATGAAAGCGAGAATATTGTGCATGTGATTTTCTCCTCGTTTATTTTGACCAGCCCTGAGTTCGCCCACTCTTCCAGCGATGTTAGGACCGTCTGCATCCGATTTCTTGCTATGTTGAGATTCTTTTCAGAGGTCCACATAGCCAGATCGTCTGCAAACATTGAGCTATGGACTCTTCTTGGTATATTCTCTGTAATATCGTTTATATATACCAGGAAGAGTGTGGGTGACAATACTCCCCCTTGGGGTACTCCCTGCTCGAGTGTCACCTTTTTGCTCATCTGCCCTTGTACTTGGACTCTGGCCGTTCTTTGTTTGAGGTAGTGGTTGATCCACTTGTACATCTTCCCACAGACATCACTTCTTCTTAGCTTGACTCTAAGTCCATCTTTCCAGACTTTGTCAAATGCCTTTTCCAGATCCACCCAAACAGCTACTGTGTGTTTCTGTGCCTGGTAGGCATCTTCTATCTCCTGGGCTATGAGGATGACCTGGTCCTCAGTGGATCTGTGCTGTCTAAAGCCGGCTTGCTGTGGAATTAGTATTCGTTTTTCTTCCAGATGCCACATCAGTCTGGTGTTTATCATCCGTTCCATCAGCTTGCCGACACAGCTCAGTAGGCTTATGGGCCTGTATCCATTTGGATCTGTTTTGTCCTTTCCTATTTTTGGTACTGGTACCAGTATTGCGTCTTTCCATGCCTGTGGTACAATTCCCCTTTTCCAGCTTTGGTTCAGGACCGATAGCAGTTTCTTCTTCGCTGTTTGGCCCAGCCCCATCAGCATTTCGTTTGTTATCCCGTCTTTTCCGGGAGATTTCCTTTTCTTTAGTGTTCTCATAGCCTCTTCCATTTCGCGCATTGTTAGTTTGGCCATCATGTGCTCTTCAGGAGCCGTATTCATGTTTTCGTGTCCCTTTAGCTCTTCGCTAATGTCTGTATGCTTATCTGCAGGGACCTCGATGTAGTTTGCTCTGGAATAGTGATCGACAAAGGCGTTTGCGGCTTTCTTACCTGTGATCAAGTTCTCGCCCTGCTTGATAGTAATTTGTTTATTTGACGGGGTTTCGTCGTTCATGGCTCTGACTAGCTTCCATAGCTTGTTCCCGTCTTTGTCCAGGTTTAGACTTTCCGTTTATTTTTCCAGCTTTCTTTTGCTGTTTGCTTGAGAGTGTGTTTGTACTTCGCCGTGGCGGCTTTGAGGGCGATGTTTGCCTCCATGGATTTTTCTCGCTCTGCCATGTTCCTAGCAATTGTTACTGCATCTTCCACTTTCTGCAACTCATCATTCCAGTAGGGCTTATAGTTTTTCCTAGCTCTTCTTGGGATGGTTTCAGTGGCGGCTTGCATTATTGCCTTGCTTAGGCTCTCCACCATGGGCTTCATTTTGATGTTTCGTGTGTTGATGGTTTCACACAGCCCATCTGTCAGGATTGCAAATCTGTCCCAGTCGGCTCGTTTGTAATTCCAACGTGGGAGCGGTTTTGTTTCCTGTGGGCCTACTTCCATGTCAATGGTTAGCCTGATCGGCCTGTGGTCGCTACCTGCCAGTTGGTTTAGCACCTGGCGGTCTATTTTATGGTGTATGTCCTGTGTGGAGAAGGCCAAATCTGGAGTCGAGGTGGTATGCCATGTTCTTGAATAGAAGCTAGGGCTATCCTCCGGCCTATTGATTAGGGAGAGATTTGCATCTATCTCCCAATCTTCCACTTCGTCACCTCTGCTGTCTGTGTCAGAGTATCCCCATCTCTCCGAGTGGCTGTTGAAATCTCCAACTACTATGCAGTTGGAGTCTCTGACCTCCATACTCGAGAGCGATAGGTCTCTATTTGGTGGTCCGTACAGATTGAAAATGCGGAGCTTCGTCTCTTGAGCCATTATGTCAACTCCTACAATTTCTGCTTGTCCGGTGTGATTGACAGATACCGCGCTACTCGGTATGCAGTTTCTGGTCAGTATCAGGACCCCTCCTTTGTGGCCTTCTCTATCTAGACGGAAGGTCTGGTATCCTCTGATTGAGAATTTATGGTTATTGTTGAGGTGCGTTTCCTGGATACATGCCACGTCAATCTTACCTTCATGCAGGTGATGTGTTAGGGAAAGTTTTTTGTTAATGACTCCCTCCGCATTCCACTGTAGTATTTTGAGGGTCTTGAGGTTTTGGCCAATAGAAGTTGCCCCATAGCCATGTGCCTTGACTCCACGACACATTGGTGGGTGACTACCAGTAGTCAAGGGTGGGCCCCTTCGAGGCGTGAGGCCCGGCACTATCGCTGCCTGGCGGGACTCCGCAGGATGAGCGCCATGCTTTTTTCTAATAGGTTGTACTGCCATCATGCTGCGATTTACGTTGCACTGTTTTGTTAGGCTTGCGGCCCCGTGCATCCGATTTCAACAGGCGTTTCTGTAGGGATGCCCTCCTTAGCCTTTGGCTGTCCCCAGCCTATCTGCAAGGCAGCAGTTGTTTATGATCAGAGTTGTCTCTCTTATGGAAGTTGTCTTACCAGACTATCGAGTCTTCACTACTCGTGTCTATAGGGTGCAATGATGATATGTGAGATATATGAGATGGACTGGTTTACCCGGAAGAGAGGCAGTCCAGTGTGTCTGTATCCCAGGATCGTCACGTCCTGCCAGAAACGTAGCATTTGCATGTGAGTGGGGTATCTCTTTCTCCGTTTATTTTCTTGGCTTCTATGCAGGGATGGTACGCCTAGCATTCCCCGCCACCTGGGGTGTTGACACAGTGGGGCAGGTGTGCAATGTCCGCGAACAGACTGAACGATTGGTTTCAGAATCATGCTCATTAACATTGTGGAACAGACTGAACGATTGGTTTCAGAATCATGCTCATTAACATTGTTGAACAGACTGAACGATTGGTTTCAGAATCATGCTCATTAACATTGTGGAACAGACTGAACGATTGGTTTCAGAATCATGCTCATTAAAATTGTGAAACAGACTGAACGATTGGTTTCAGAATCACGCTCATTAAAATTGTGAAACAGACTGAACGATTAGTTTCAGAATCATGCTCATTAACATTGTGAAACAGACTGAACGATTAGTTTCAGAATCATGCTCATTAACATTGTGGAACAGACTGAACGATTGGTTTCAGAATCATGCTCATTAAAATTGTGAAACAGACTGAACGATTGGTTTCAGAATCATGCTCATTAAAAAGTTCATAAGAGCGAATTCGCGTTCGTTTGCAAGGATTCCGGTTATAATTGGAGACGTTCGAATAAGTAGGTTCGTATAGCGAGGAACAACTGAAGTAGAATGAAGCCTTTAACACGTTATGTCTGACGACAGAGGCAGCTATGGGACTACCTTCGACTTGGTTTAATATAGAAATCTGTAGCCAAAGAAGGAGGAAACGAGACTTGAACTGAAGACGGTAATATCTCCTTCATACGTAAGGGAAATGTAGTCTCACAGCAGACACTGCTGTTGGAGAGGAAGTGTTAATGAAATTCACTGCATGAGATCACATCTTGTTTATGAGTCGGGGTGGCTAGTTCCCTTCATCGCTTCTGTTCCTTCTCTAACAGTAAGTAAGGTGCTCATTTACATCTGAGTCGACTGGAACTTGTCTGTAATAGAAGTTGAGCCCCGTACCCTAGCCATGAAAAGTTTATGCTCTACCACTACACTAATTAAATCTGTCTTCTGAGATCTTAAAGGCATTGCCTAGTAAAACTGCCAGCGAGTTCCTCGAAGGATGGTATCTTCAAGTGCAACAACACACTGACTCCACTTCACTCGGTCTGCAGCCACTCGTCGTACCGTGTCCCAGCTCTGGTTCATAATTCCTATTCCAACATGCGCTCTTCACCGAGCTGTTCCTGTGGTCCCATTATGGTGGTTCTGGCGATGACATCAGACGTTCACCTTAGGACGTGACCAATCTATTTCCAGCATCTACATGTCATGATTGTGTGCCCATCTTCTCGGTTGCTCGAAGCAAGCAGTTCCTTTTTGATGATATTGCTTGGTCAGAATAATCTATGAATCTTTCACAAACAGGTTGTGACAACAATTGAACAGTCGTTTTTCTATTACTCTTCAGCACGTTGCAGCATACAGCAGCACTGCAAATACGAAAGTCTTCATATCGCTTGCTGTTTGTGCACAACTTTAAAAACTTCGAAGATAGTAAAGGTTATTCTGACACTCGTCATTCTGTTTATAATGTCTTTGTTTGTAATATCGTCTGGTCATGACCTACTTTATATAGCTGTCTGACTCACCGGGAAAATCCCTTTTAAATGTCACACTCTAAGGTCGACTAAATAACGGAACTCCTATTGTGCCAAGGTTTATAATTAATGATCCACACAGAGAAATAGAACAAATTCACGATGCAAAACACAGCAAATTACTGTTGATCCCTTCACAGAATCCTGCCCTGAAACTAACTGCATATCCATTTTTGCTTCCCGAACACGCTATTAAAGTTGCACTGATAACTGACACGTGCAAGTTCCGTTATTTAGACAGTCTTGGAGTGTGACGTTTCAAAAGGATTTCTGCGTCAGTGAGAAGACCTTATCTACAGTAGGTTTGATGTAACTGTGTCTCTTGGGCACGAAAATGTGTCCGTCGTATCCAGTTTTTCATTCCCTATTTTAATGAGCTGAATTTGACTTAGCCAGTCACTCTATTTGTTGAAGTATGCGCCCAACACTGCATTGGACTCCCAAAGCCAGATGTTATGAAAGCCTGATTTCAATCATTTATTTTTCAATTGGTGTCAAGACTGAGAAACGTATGGCCGAGCTGTTTGGATGTTGGTATTCTACGATTGAGGGCATTCGTTGAAAACATCGGTAAGGTATAGTATTTTTTTGTATTCTATCGAATGTAATACACAAATTAGTCTGTTCAGTGCGTGGTGAATGCAGGAACAAACGGCTTTTATTCTTCAGACCTGTATATTCTCTTAGTGGACCTCATCAATTGATATAAACACCGTTCTAGTAGATTGTTTAGTAGAGCCATGTCTGCTCTCGATTAATGTTCAGTCTCACGTGCTGGCTATATGCACTCAATCGTTCAGTTGCCTCTTTAATCTGCTGAAATGAGCTTTCAGTGTGCGGGCTGTAGCACGTCGTCATGGTAACACATCAGCAAGTCCATATAATGATAGAAAATAAGCTGACACAATTGGCCAAGAGAGCGGCCAGAATTTCATTTAACAGAAACGTGATCATCATCACCAAGTGCCATGCCGGTCAATGTTGACGATCACTTACCTGCATTTCCTCTCATCACGTGTGTCGGTTATCAGTTCCACAGTTGATCGCCTCCCCTGCCTTCAAGTTGTCCAATATTTCCTCTCTCTGTTTTCTCCTGTCCCTTTTACCTGCGATTCTGTCTGTTGTCACAGTATTCCAACCCGCTTCGTCCAGTGATAGGCTGTTGTTGCACAAGATTCCCCTTATACTCTGGAAGACTGATGTTGCCTTGGCTATTCTGTTCTTTATTTTATAAGTGTATTTTCAATCAAAACTGATGTGATTGCCCAATTATTGAAATGTATGTACTTGTTTTAGTTTCGTCTCGTTCACCTTTATACATAAATATGGAGACATGTGTGCTATTTATATACAATTATTACTTCGGATTTCTTTTGATTTAATCTGAGGTCTTTATTTTCGTTTGAATAACTGCCATGTTGACCATTTCTTGTAACTTTGACCCATTCTGCACTATCAACACAGTGTTATCAGCGTAACGGAAGTTGTTGATTTTCTGTCCACCAATTGATATTCCAGGCATTGCCTTCTATATATAATCCCAACATACGTTCACTGACAGAGAGACCAGATCAGGTGACAGCACACATCCCTGACTCACTAAGTTTTTTTGTATATGTCTGAAGTTTCCTACTGTGTTATCTACTCATATTGTTGCAGTCTGTCTCCAATAAATGTTCTGAATAATTATCAGTTCCTTGCTTACTTACTTACTTATTTGCTCCTCTTCTACCGTGAGGTGTAGAGAGAACGCCACACTGCTCTATCTGCCATCTTTTTCCTGGCCTCTTTCCAATTCAGCCCTCGATCACTTAGGGACTGTCGTATGTTGTCTTCCTAACGTACTTTGGGACGTCCTGGCGGTCTGCGTCCTTGACTTTTTATCTCCCATGACCGCTTTGGTATCAGATCTTCTTCCATTCTACAGACATGGCCAAACCACTGTAGTTGGGACTGCTCCACTCGTGTCTGCAAGGGTTGAACTTCGAGATTGCTACGTATTGTCTGGTTACGGATCTCGTCCGTTTTCGTTACCTGAATCTTAGATACCTCATTTCTGAAGTTTGTAGTTGCCTTTCTTGGGTTGTAGTCATTGTCCATGACTCACATCCGTATGTCAGGACAGTCAGATAGGTCGAGCGGTATACATCCATCTTTGTTTTCCTGCTTATTTCTCTTTTACTGTGGAATCCTCTGTTTATTGCACAGAAAAGTCTACCTGCTGCTGCCCTTCGTACAGTCAACTCTTCATGTCGGTGCTATAAATATGAACCTTTTCTAGCATATGTATCACTTCTTGTGCTTCATCCTGTCGAATGCCTTGGTATAGTCTATGAAGCACATATTTCAATCTGCTTTCATCTCTCTCTCTCTCTCTCTCTCTCTCTCTCTCTCTCTCTCTCTCTCAATATGGCGTTGTTTCTGCTCTTGTCTTCCATGAACCCGCATTAATCAATTGGGATTTCTGGTTATATTCTATTTCTGATTCTTCTCGTAATGATTTCTAGAACTATCTTCGTCATGAGACGCATGAGGCTAATATGAAACTTGCAATTCATTAACTAAACGTAGCTTCTTTATACTGGTTTAGTAGATTCTGCTAACTTTATATGCAACCGGTTTCTTCTAGTCCCTTGACCTAAAATTAATTCTGTACAAATCCTTGCCGAGAATAAATCTAGTGACAACATTCAGACTACGAATCCACTGTTGCGGAACGAAACATTATATATTAAATAAATTGTAAAATTCAACACAGACATACGCCCATGTGTGAACGACAAAAGGCAAAGGCCGCCGACCATCGCAGACAACGATGACCTCATTTATTTGCTAGCGATATTTTTAGTAAGGATTAACTGCGATTCTTGTTATCCTCACTCTCTCGTCTCGAGCCGCCCGACCCCAGTGGCAAGTCAAGGACAGACGACTAGGGTGCGACTACGAGATGCAGGGGACTCCGGATAAAGCACCCGTGAAAAAGACGGCGGAGTCCGGAGTCGAACCCACACCACTTGATCACGAGGCCGACGGCTTAACCACTTCGCCACGGAATCCGTGTGAACGACAACTCACAGACATATATTGCAGATTCTAGGTTTAGCTGAGTAGTTTACTTATCTAAAGAGTTACAACATGTATACACACTACGACACGACTTCACACAGTAAATAACACAATAAACACTTTATTTGATTTAATAACATCAATATCAACAACAAGAGGAAAGTACATGTCAACTAAATAATCATTCCATTAGCAATTTCCGTCATGTCAGACGATAGTAATTGTGCTGTGAAAAGGTCTGCAACTACAGTCCATGACGGTAACGAATGTGACACGTAAGACCAATCCGGGCAGAGAAGCATCTTCCACAGTGTGTGCAAGAAAAATCAGGACCGTTTGCGGAATCGCATGGTGTGGCTTGTCTTCTCAAACTCTGAGTCTTTAGTCCATCAGCAATCAGTATCTCCTTTGACTGTACTCCATGCTAAATCCTGCCCCTCCATGTAACACGATCCACGGCGTCCTGTTCCCATGATTCCAAATCGATGCCTGCGTCATTCATATCCAGCTTGCATACATCCTTGTACCGAAGTAGTGGCCGGCACCGAGACCTTTTCCCAACTGAAATTCCCCATAGAGAAGATATTTTGTTATTCTGCCATTATCCATCCTCCGAATGTGTCCCAGCCAGCTGAGCCTTCGATGACTAAGCATGGAAATAATTGTGACAGTGCCTGTTCTCTCCAACACTTCTAAAAATACACCTCATGTGAAAGCTGTTTAGCCATCTCTCCTGGTGCATGTAGGTAGACCATGTCTCACTGCTATAAAGAAGAGTGCTGAGGACACAGGCCTGGTAAACAAGTGTTTTTGTTTTAACAGTGAGCTTTTTATTCTCCCAGACCCTTTTTGTTAATCTGTTCATTGAAGTAGCTACCTTTCCTATCCTGATATTGATCTCTTGGTCCAGGGAAAATTTACTATGTACTGAGGATCCCAAGTACGTAAAGTGATCTACTACATCGAGAGCTTCATCGTCAATTGACATCACTGGTGAGTTGTTTGCACCCTGGACCATAAGTCGTTTTGTTGATTGTTAACCCGAACTCACAGCAGGCATCCGAAAATAAAGATAGTAGGCTTTTCAGTTCCTCCTCTGAGTAAAAGGTAATCAATAGGTATTATATATATATATATATATATTGAACATAGGATGCTATATTGAATATATGAGGTTTTGAAACACTAGCTTTTGATGTTTCCCAAAAACTCATAACCCAGATTCTTGCCGTTGCACTACTTTATCTGCACACTCAACAAATCACAATCACAAACCCGTCCTCACGATCGTATTACGTACTCAGTGGTTCTGTGCATTCACATATAATCAGACCACTTTTAATCAGGTGATCTGTACATTCACCTGTAATTCATAATAGGCGTCTCAGTCTCTATAGACCTTCTGCGTGGTGCCCGTAAGTTTTGTCCAGCTCTGTCTCCTGTATCTCGACACTGTCTGCTAAGGCTGTAAAGACCGATCCGCGAGTGACAGTTCCTGTCACAGATCATTCAACCCTACTGAGGAGGCTGGCTTACCTGGCTGTTCCTTGATCTCTTTAGTCTTTCTCTTTTCTCTGCGGTCAGAAGACCTCTACGAGCGTCAGCAGTCACTATGCCCCCTTCAACTGACTGTCTCTAAATAGCTCGATCCTGAGCAATTTCTTCCCAGCCCTCAGATGGGATGTCGCATGACTTCAGGTCCCTCTTGCATACGTCCTTGAATCGCAGTGTGGGACGGCCGATTCTTCTAACTCCAATGGCTAGCTGTCCATAAAAGATATCCTTTGGCGGCCTCTCGTCGTCCATGCGATAAACATGTCCCAACGACCGTAAACGTCGCTGGCTCAAAATCGAGTACAGGCTGTGAGTGTTTGCTCTCTGTAAAACCGTATTACATGACACTCTCTTGCCCCCAATCCCCAATACACGCCATAGACATTTCATGTGAAAGGTGTTCATGTAATTAGATCACGTCAATTATAACCGGGTCACGTACTCACTTGTGATCACGTACTCAGCCGTTCTGAGCATTCGCATATAATCAGATCACTATCAATCAGGCGATCTGTGCATACACATACAATGGGTTCACAAAGTGTCCTACACATACGACACATTCAGATCTCTTACTGTTCACATGGTGTCCAATATACACACCTATAGTGCTGACTGGCCAAAACTCGAGGTGTATGCTGGTCCAGTCACCCTGCAAACTCACTCACTCTCAGACTCCTGGCAGCCTCTCAGCCTCCTCCTAGCCAGAATGATGAGTTCATCCTTGCAAAGTAGTTTATAGTCTCAAGCAACAACATGGCTGTCCAATGGACTTCTGTTGGCTGTCTGACCTAGCCATCACTCCAATTTGGAACTACCCTCAACTAATTGTTATTGGATGACTAGCCCCGAATCCCTGTCATTCTAAATGTCGTAGCCGGTCGTGGCAGCATCTGACTGTCACCACCCCCCCCCCCCCATCTACGCTCATTTGTGAAGGCCAGACTGGTCAGCTCCCGACCCCCACCTCAGATCCGAACATCCACCCCTGTAACAGACAAAGTCTTCCACCTAAACTCATCGTTTCCTTTGTCGACCTAGTGTCGAACCGGTGATTCACCTTGGCACGCATTCATGCAACCTTTGTTCTTTTAGACGCCAGCTCAATCCCACCTTCCCTAAACGCCGATGCTCCAGCTGGAACTGTCACACATACGCTCGTATATGAAAGACAACACGCAGACATACGCTCTTTTATAGAAGACGATACATGGACATACGCTCGTGTGTGAAAGACAACACGCAGACATACGCTCTTTTATAGAAGACGATACATGGACATACGCTCGTGTGTGAAAGACAACACGCAGACATACGCTCTTTTATAGAAGACGATACATGGACATACGCTCGTGTGTGAAAGACAACACGCAGACATGTGTCCGTATGCGAAAGACAGCACGCAGACAAACACATTGTACAACATTGTATCTCAGTGTGTATGCTCGACGAGAGGAGCATAATGACAGCATGGCCCTTGCCCCAAGTCAAATAACTCTTTCACTCTAGAAGATCTTGAACTTGTTGGCCCATTTATTTGTGAAATATAAAACTTCCCGTAGGAAGTGCATGTACATTGACACAATTGGGATAAGCTCTTATTGAGAAAGCTGTCAATATAAGTAATGTTCAAGCCGATGTGTCGGCTCTGTGACCTTATAAGAAAGCTTACAAGGCAATGTAGCGGATCTTTGGAGTGAATCAGTTATAAGAAAGCTTACAAGGCAATGTAGCGGATCTATGGAGTGGCTCAGTTATAAGAAAGCTTACAAGGCAATGTAGCGGATCTTTGGAGTGTATCAGTTAAGGTATCCACTGTGCCTATGACGAGAGTAGTCTCAGATAGGCCAGTAAGTGAATGGAGGAAGGGCATGGAGGAAGGGTATAAAGGAAGGGTATAAAGGAAGGGCATGAAGGAAGGGTATGAAGTAAGGGCATCAAGGAAGGGCATGGAGGAAGGGCATGGAGGAAGGGTATAAAGGAAGGGCATGAAGGAAGGGTATGAAGTAAGGGCATCAAGGAAGGACATGGAGGAAAGGCATCAAGGAAGGGTATAAAGGAAGGGCATGAAGGAAGGGTATGAAGTAAGGGCATCAAGGAAGGGCATGGAGGAAAGGCATCAAGGAAGGGTATAAAGGAAGGGCATGAAGGAAGGGTATGAAGGAAGGGCATGAAGGAAGGGCATGAAGGAAGGGCATGAAGGAAGGGCATGAAGGAAGGGCATGAAGGAAGGGCATGAAGGAAGGGCATGAAGGAAGGGTATGAAGGAAGGGTATGGAGGAAGGGTATGAAGGAAGGGCATGAAGGAAGGGCATGAAGGAAGGGCATGAAGGAAGGGCATGAAGGAAGGGCATGAAGGAAGGGCATGAAGGAAGGGTATGAAGGAAGGGTATGGAGGAAGGGCATGAAGGAAGGGCATGAAGGATGTATGTGTGGTTATTTGAGAACGAACGACCATGAAGAGGAAATTGAAACACAGAAAGAAGAAAAATGGAAGCAATATGAATAGAATTGGAGAAACAGTACTGGAGTACTGTGTACAGGTGTGGAGTACTGTGTACAGGTATGCAGTACTGTGTACATGTGTGGAGTACTGTGTACAGGTGTGGAGTCCTTTTCGTGGAGGAGAAATAAACATGCTGGAAAGGATGCAAAGAAGAGCGACAAAAACGGATAGTGGGATTTCAGATTTATGGTTATGAGGATAGACTAAGAACAACCGGGCGATAGCGTCTAGAAAAGAGAAGAATTCTATGGAATTTAATACAGGTTTATAAGATAATCAAAGAAACGGATAAATTAGACTATAACAAGTTTGTTTTCAAAATACAACCACCTACAAGAACAAGCGGGAATAGCTACAAATTAACTAAAGAAAACTCCAGATTGAATGTTAGGAAATATTTTTTAGAAAATCAAACAAAACAAGTAGAAGATAAGAACAAAGAAGACAAGAACCAGAACAAAACTTAGAAGAAAATAAGAAGCAGAACAAAAAGAAGAATTAAAGAAATCCAATAGGATACAAATGTTTCATATTTATCTGTTATCTTTCAACAGATTGCTGACAAAAAATCAACGATTTCCAACTCGACCGTTGCTGTCAAGACCCATCCATCAAGAAACTCTAAGCTGTTATTTAAGAACTGGAATGTCTGTCTTCACATTTACAGTAACCATCATCAAATGTTTCTTCGTAATTCATAAACTACTATCAAACGACACAACTGGATAGTGGTGATAAGATTAGATTATGTTCGTGATGCTTAACAAAATGAAAACATGTCCTTGCGTTTCCGAATATGAGTACAGACCATTACTCTAATTATTCGAATTAGTAAAGTTACTAAGGGTCCATGCATCTACCAATACACACCACTCTGCCTGATGGCAGATCCATTACCATCGACGCTTCAACAGACCAACAGATCTCGGATATGTACAACCTCATAGTCTGCGCCGCCAGAAACGGCGACGGTTTCGGGGTAGATGAGTACCCACAGGAGAAGGACTTCAGGAGAGAAATCGAAGTCTCCCGAAGCTTCATCCTGTCCGGCTGTGACTGTGGGACGATGATTGCTGCGTTCTCATTGGTCGAAAGTAATTTCTATCGTGGAACTGAAACAAAAATAGTTGACCCAATTATGATTGTCCGAAGATCAGAACGAGGCAAAGGCATTGGAGAGTTTATTTTTAGACAAGTTGTCCTAATTTCAAAGCGGTTGGGGTTTTCTGGAATTTATACAGACACTTTCACCAACAATATGGCAATGGTTAAAATAATTGAGCGTTCTCCGGGTTTTCAACTTGTTGGCAATTTCCCGCTAGGTGGCAAGATGCCTGATGGTACATTTGTCAGTGCTAACCTTTACTTCAAAGACCTGAGGAATACTTGCGAGGAACATGTAGTACGGTAATTACCTGCCAAGCAAACACCAGGACATATTCTGCAGGACAGCTCTACCAATTCAAACCAAAGAGGCAGTCTGGCCCGGAGGAGCGACCATGCTCGAAAAGCTTTTGTGGGACCGGCGAAGACCTGAAACGCAGTCTAATTCGTGAACCCCACCGGACTAGAAGTATAGAATCAGTTGATCGAAGAAGAAACGCGTTGCCAGTAATTGTAGAACTTGTCTAGACTCACGTGTGCATCAATTGAAGAATTTGGACAACAATTGCAAATGATCAGCATTCACCTAAAGTTGAACGACTAAGTTAGTTGTAATAATACATAGGCGTTTGGTTGCAAATGATCAGCATTCACCTAAAGTTGATAGACTAAGTTAGTTGTAATAATACACAGGCGTTTGGGAAGCTGGAACCAATATTGTACATATATTTATAAACAAACGAACCGATTCATTTATGACAATAATGTGCTGTTAATGCATCAATCAATCACCAGAGCTATTCGGCGCTGCGTGAATCACAGACCTTCAACAAATACACGCCAAGTTCTGTGTCCTGTGCCATCCATTCCAGATATTTGTCCATGTTCACCCTGTTTTGTTTATGTTTGTATCCAAGAAACTTCTCCGTGTGTATGTTTTTTGTGTCTACCTCTACTTTTGGTGCCTTGTGGGCTCCAGAACAGAGACTGTCTTGTGATGGTGACTTCCTTATAGCATGCGCTACCAAACGCCACCATTCTTCCCTCGCGCCATGTCCCATTGTTATACATCTAGTTTCATCCAACAGTGCCACATTGGTGATCTTATCATGTCAACCCGTCTTGTCTGCGCGATCACTCATTTATAAAGTGAACCGTGTTGGTTGTGGTTGTTGTCCATGTTCCAGAACCATACAATAGAGCGGGATGTACGTCATTGGAGTTTAGGGTTGTGATGGGCTTCATTCTTGTGATTTCTTTAAGTTCCTAAATGCTGAACTTTCATTTTGAATGTTCTTATTTGAATATCCTTATCGTAATCGATTACTTTGTCTTTATTGGCATCAAGATATCATCCTCTGGTTGATCAGTCCGGAGACTGGTTGTAAGGCTGTCTGAGTATGTCTCTCTATTTGACCCTATCCTCTGGTTGATCAGTCCGGAGACTGGTTGTAAGGCTGTCTTGAGTATGTCTCTGTATTTGACCCTATCCTCTGGTTGATCAGTCCGGAGACTGGTTGTAAGGCTGTCTTGAGTATGTCTCTCTATTTGACCCTATCCTCTGGTTGATCAGTCCGGAGACTGGTTGTAAGGCTGTCTTGAGTATGTCTCTCTATTTGACCCTATCCTCTGGTTGATCAGTCCAGAGACTGGTTGTAAGGCTGTCTGAGTATGTCTCTCTATTTGACCCTATCCTCTGGTTGATCAGTCCGGAGACTGGTTGAAAGGCTGTCTTGAGTATGTCTCTCTATTTGACCCTATCATCTGGTTGATCAGTCCGGAGACTGGTTGTAAGGCTGTCTTGAGTATGTCTCTATTTGACCCTATCATCTGGTTGATCAGTCCGGAGACTGGTTGTAAGGCTGTCTTGAGTATGTCTCTCTATTTGACCCTATCCTCTGGTTGATCAGTCCGGAGACTGGTTGTAAGGCTGTCTTGAGTATGTCTCTCTATTTGACCCTATCCTCTGGTTGATCAGTCCGGAGACTGGTTGTAAGGCTGTCTGAGTATGTCTCTCTATTTGACCCTATCCTCTGGTTGATCAGTCCGGAGACTGGTTGTAAGGCTGTCTTGAGTATGTCTCTCTATTTGACCCTATCCTCTGGTTGATCAGTCCGGAGACTGGTTGTAAGGCTGTCTTGAGTATGTCTCTCTATTTGACCCTATCCTCTGGTTGATCAGTCCGGAGACTGGTTGTAAGGTTGTTTAGGTATGTCTCTCTATTTGACCCTATCCTTTGAAATTCTCTTCTATCCATTGTCTGATCCTGGTTTACTTTTCGGCGTCAGGTGTATAAGTAATATATGGACAACGCCTTGGTGTGTGCTTCGTATATGGCTGCCTCCGAAATTCCGTCAATCCATTTTTTGGGGGGTCGACGTCTAGCTCTGGTACCGCTGTGTTTAAGTGGGACGCTGCTGTGTTAGAACCATCTGTGTGACACCGGTATGTTGCTGTCGCGATATGTGGCCAAACCACTGGATTTGCTGTTTTCTAATTAAGTATAGCACTGGCTTAGTGCCCGTCTGTTTCCTGATCTCATCGTTCCTAATTCTGTACCATATTATCACATTTAGCATTCGCCACAGGTATTTCATTTCTGTTAGTCTAATTTTCTCTTATCTGTTGCTGTCAGTGTCCATGTTTGACACTGGTAGCATAGTGTAGGAATGAATATTGTGTTGATCAAGGCTCTTTTGTGCCAATCTTTTGCTTGCTTGTTCTTCAGTATTGTTGACACATGGCCAATAATTTGGTTTGCTTTGGTGCATCTGTGATCGATCTCTTCTTTCATTCTTCCATTAGATGATTCTAGGCTTCCTAAATATTTGAAATCCTTCACTTGCTTGAGTTGTTGCTGTTCTATGTAGATCTTAGCGGTTGTTGTTGTTCTATGTAGATCTTAGCGGTTGTTGTTGTTCTATGTAGATCTTAGTGGTTGTTTCTGTTCTATGTAGATCTTAGCGGTTGTTGCTGTTCTATGTAGATCTTAGCGGTTGTTGTTGTTCTATGTAGATCTTAGCGGTTGTTTCTGTTCTATGTAGATCTTAGTGGTTGTTTCTGTTCTATGTAGATCTTAGCGGTTGTTTCTGTTCTATGTAGATCTTAGTGGTTGTTTCTGTTCTATGTAGATCTTAGCGGTTGTTCCTGTTCTATGTAGATCTTAGCGGTTGTTTCTGTTCTATGTAGATCTTAGTGGTTGTTCCTGTTCTATGTAGATCTTAGCGGTTGTTCCTGTTCTATGTAGATCTTAGTGGTTGTTTCTGTTCTATGTAGATCTTAGTGGTTGTTTCTGTTCTATGTAGATCTTAGTGGTTGTTTCTGTTCTATGTAGATCTTAGCGGTTGTTGTTGTTCTATGTAGATCTTAGCGGTTGTTGTTGTTCTATGTAGATCTTAGCGGTTGTTTCTGTTCTATGTAGATCTTAGCGGTTGTTTCTGTTCTATGTAGATCTTAGCTGTTGTTTCTGTTCTTGTCATTGTTTCAGTTTTACTCACGTTTGTTCTCGTGTTGTGGCCATCTGTAGCTAAGGTTGTTTAAGCGTTGTTGCTGCTTTCTTCATTGTTTTCAATGGATGCTTGGTCGTCGGCGAAGAGGAGTTCGCTACTGCTGTTGTCATCGTTAGATTTGGGCTTCTTTGCTGATTAGGTCCGTGTAGGTGATGAACAACAGGTGAGAAAGCACACATCCCTGTCTAACTCCTGTTTTGACAAAAAACCGTTCCGACTCACCGGCATCTGTTCGTACTGTTAACTGACTATTTTTATACAAACATTCACATATGCTTATCAAGTGCTGACTAACTCCATGGTTCTTCAGAATTCTCCACAGCTGTTGTCGGTTGACCCGGTCGAGCGCTTTTTCTTGATCTATGAATGCCAAATAATAATATAATGTTCCCTTAGGCGTCAGAGACCCGTTGCGTCGGTCGCCACATCCATGACCCACAGCTGTGGCGTGGTTCCGGACCTCGATCAGGGCGGAGGAGAAGGTTGCTACTGTTCGAGGACGGCCTTTTCTACGCTTCCAGTAGGAAGACTTTTGGCGCTGAGGAACAACTTGTGTAATATCTTGTGGGCCGGGGTTTCCTGGTCCAGCCGTACAACATGACCGAACAAAAAAACTCAGCTCTGGTCAGGTGTTTCTCAGATTGAGTAGAGGGCTGTTTTATAAAAGACCTTCACGTTGCGGATGTAGTCATGCCATTGGATGTACAGGATACGCCGTTGGTTACGCATTTGAAAGGCTTCGACAAGTTATATTTCAGCAATGTTCATGTTTCGGGGCTGTAAAGCAGGACTGGAACCACGGAGGACTGGTAGATGCAGATTTTTGTCCCAAGGGAGATCTTGCCATTACTCTACACACGTCGGAGGTCGTGCATGGCGGTCGCAGTAAGCCCGATCCGCCTTGATATATCGGGACTACTACGCCCAGCGGATGATATAATGCAGTGTGACCTTCAGTTTCAATACTCTGGGGTGCTGTGTCAGAAATGAGGTTCTGAACAACTTTGATCTTGGCCCAGGATATAGACAGGTCTAGGGAGGGCGTTTCACTGCCTAATATTTCCAGAGAGCGCTGCAGCGCAGATCTGTCTGTGCAGGAATGCAGATCTGTCCGTGCAGAATGCAGATCTGTCTGTGCCGAACAGGACAATGTCGTCCGCGTAAACGAGATCAGTGAAGACCGACTGATCAATAGTTATACCCTCCTGATGCGAGCTGAGACTGTCCAGTAGAATAGGTCGGGGGCAAGAACACATCCCTGTCTGACACCCGAAGTCGTGGGAAATCTGTCAGAGAGAGAGTGTCACCAAATCGAATTCAGGGGCCGGTGTCCTTGTGTAGCTCCTTGATCAAGTTCAACAGGGGGGCCGGGGTGCCTATTCCCTGGAAGGTTTTCCATAAAGCCAGCCGGTCAACCGAGTCGAAGGCGGACCAAGTCCACGTATGTAGCGTACAAGGGTCGATTGGAGGCCCGGTTCAGTTCGGAATGGAGGCACAGAACAAGGATATCGTCGGTTGCCTTTTTCTGCTTGTTCCCACGAGGCAAAGATGGCATCAGTGCAGCCCCTTTTTTTTTCTGAAACCCATTTGCGTTTCGCTTAGTTGGAATTCTATGGTTTGGGCGAATTTTATTTTTCGTGCTATTTTACAGAAAATCTTTTTTGTATGGCTCAGCAGTGAAATTGATATGTAAGTTGTGCGGTCTTCCTATCTTTTTCCCATATGGGCACGATTATGGCATTTCTCCAATCTGCAGGTGCCTCTTGGTTTGTCTATACTATGTTGAACAATCTCTTAAGCCAGGCTATTCCCGCGTCGCCCGTCGCTTTGATCCATTCAGATGGGGACTTGTTCGTAGGAGGATTTTGCACTGCTTCTCTTATTTCCGAAATCAATATTTCTGGTTCGGATTCTGTAATTATATTGAAGCTGATTGATTGTTGGAACATGTTTTCTGCTGGTGGTTTATTGAAGAGTTGGCTAAAATATTCCTGCCATCTTTTCATAATTAACTTAGGGTCATTTCGTTCGCTGCCTGAGCTGCCATTTATGAATTCCGTTGGGACGTAACACTCTTCTCTATTCCTCGTGGCTCGGATCTTCTGATAGAATTTTCTAATTGATCTTGAGTAGTCAGAATCTAAACTCTCCATAATCTTCCCATGTTTTGGTTTTAACAGAAGCAAGTACATTCTTTGTCTGGTTTCTTGCAGTTTTGTAGTCATCATAGTCTTGATCTGTTCTACTCTTAGCCCGGGCTCTATGTCTATTTTTCTTTTCTTTGACGGCAGTCTTTACTTCGTTAGTCCACCATTGTGTCATTTCCTTGGGCTGTCTATGCTGCTTCTTTGGGCCACATGTTTCTCTGCCTGCCCTGATAATACTGTCTTTGAACAAGGTCTATTCTTCTTTGTGCCACATACTTCTCTGCCTGCCCTGATAATACTGTCTTTGAACAATGTCCATTTTGCTTCAACCGTTTGCCTCTTTTCTGTTAGTTTTGAAAAGTCCTCTGTAATTTGTGCTTCGAAGGCTTTTTGAACAGCTTCTGTTTTTAGTTTATTTATGTTGATTCTTTCCTTTGTTGTTTGTACTAGTCTTGTTGGGTGTCTATTGTTCTTCTTCTTCTTCTTCGTTCGTTCTCAATCTCCCACTACTAAACCCTGAAAGGATAAGTAGCAGAATGTAGTCGAGAGAACGGAATGCATTGTGTCGTAGTTTACAGCTTGGCTGCAATATTTGCACCTTTCGGTCCAACACATCCGACTTCAGCAAGCATTTTTTGAGTACCGGGTTAGCATTCTCTCTTCGATCCCTGCTGCAGCCTGTTATCCAGGATTACCGCGTGGAGGCTCTAGAGTCTCTAACTTTCCTTCCCTCCGCTGTTCTCGTGAGTATGAAATCTATTTGGTTTCTGATTGTTAGATTGTTCCATTTATACCATGTTTAGATTTGTGAGGCTCTATGTTTGAAGAAAGTGTTTGTTATGAATAGATTGTGTTGGGTGCATAGCTCTAGGAGTCTTGAACCATTGTCGTTTTGGTGCTGTTTGAGTCGCCGAACGCCATTAAGTAGCTGTAGGTTCGATGATAAAACATACTCCATGTTTTGTCCTGTCGTGTTGTTTTACTCCCGAGTTAATGTACACATAGTTCACGTGGATGTGTTGGCAACCTTCACCTTTAGCTCGTGTGTCTGACATTCCCATTACGGCTATTTTCCTGTTCTTCATCTCTTCCACTAGGACCCCTCTTTTGTGTGGGACCCCTCTTTTGTGTGGGACCCCTCTTTTGTGTAGAACCCCTCAGATGTTGAGGGTGCATATTTTAGTTTCCGCCAATTCTCTTTATTGCAACGTAAGTTCGCCCTTGAATGTCCCTGCATGCCTGGGATGTAAAGGTGAGTCCTCTCTTCCCTTGAATCTTGCCCTCTAGTATCTTCTGTAGAAGACAAGATATATATGTTCTTATTTGTATATCCTTATCTTGGCCTTCTACTTTGTCTATATTGGCACCAAGATATATATATATGAATAATAGTATCAATAATGTACATATATGCATATAGAGGGTAAGGTACAATTATTACATTCGTGTGTACATACATTGGGACTAATATATTGAAAATAATGACATGTGACAATCAAATGTTGGCAAGAATGACATGTGACAGTAAATATAGTTACAATGGGTCAAGTTTAGAAACCAGTAATCCAAACATGTCTCCATTAATTAACAATAACAGTGACGGACATTCACATAGTTACAGACCACGTGTTCAATAATTAGCTTATGATGTTTGCCATGTCTTATGAGTGGTTGATGTAGAGACAGGAGATAAAGATATGTGAAGGTAGAGTTTAACACTGTATAGACACATTCCGACCTTTGTTGAACTCAGCATCAGAAGAAATTAGGGTTACAGTAACATCGGAGATTTCGAAGAAACTAAGAGGAATCCTGCAGTACAGACTCCCTGACAAATAAGAAGCGTAATCTATATACACAGTATCGATGCCCTCACCTCAATCGCTCATTTCTTAATATCAATACCCGCAGGTCAATCACTCCTTTCTGTCAAGATATTCAAGTTGATGTCTCTTTAGGGAGGGGTTGGCAAGGGGCTATTAACTTCATGGCGAGTTAAGAGTTGCCCAGCGCAGAGAAGTTTGTTCTCACACGGCCGGCGACTAAATCTTCCATGTGTTATAACTCATGGACTAGCAGAATCGTACTACTGTGAGAAGTAAACTCATTCTTAAGTGCTGATGTCGGATGTACTGGACCGTTACTCGCAAAACGCAATACATCAGGCCCTGCCTCAGGAAGTAAGGCGAACGCGAAGGGAACACTTAGTCAACGTCTGACAGCGTAAGAAATGGACGACAAATCAATAACGAAACTTGAAATAGACATGATAGAGAGCAGTTTTTTTTAAAGAACTATATTATTTAAAAAAAATAAAAAGTCCAGCTGTGTTTATGTTGCATCTTATTGTCTGTCGGCCAGTCAGAAAGCAATTTTTTTTAATTGTATGTAGGGATATGTTGTTCGAGAATCATATACTTGCTTGTATTGGATGTCAGTTAATTGAAGAACAAGATGCAATGGTGCCAACTTGTAAGAGATATCCGTAACATGTACAGCGTTGTTTCACATTGTCTTCAGTGGGAGGTCGTGTCCATTTTTAGACCAGCTTTCCAGGCAGGAATTTTGTTTCCGTTTTGTCATCTCCTCTCACCTGTCCGCTAATGTGGTCGTAGTCCAGAAAGCTGCAATCTGCTTTTGTGTACCATCTCTATGACCGTTCATTTTTTTCAATCCGTGCTTCTGTATTGTTCCTAGAACACCATCAATCCATAATTGTCTTGACTTTCCTCTTGCGCTGAAGCTCTACTGGGATTTATGTCTTTCCCGTAGAGCCATTGTTCTGTCTGTCTGTCTGTCTTATTTATTCAGTGCAAATGTCGCAGCGTAAAGCGTTTAACTGTCGCAGCGTAAAGCGTTTAACTGTCGCAGCGTAAGGCGTTTCTTCTTCTTCTTCTTCTGCGTACACAGTCAGACAGCAACCATTATTTTTTCGAAAAAAGCGGCGGTCGTCCTGAGACTCTCGCCACTACCATAGAGCTTGTCTTGCAGTTCCACTGGCAATGGCCACATCTGCTCTCTCTGATCCCCGTATGTCGGGCAGTTCTGCAGCAGATGTTCAGTTGTCATTTTACCAGTACCGCACGGGCATTCGTCGGTACACCCTATCTTCAATTTGTTGAATAGGTGGTACCTCAGTCTATTGTGGCCAGTGCGAAGTCTGAAGACAACGACCTGCTCTCTTCGGTTCAACTGGTAATAGGCATCGTTTTTGGTGTAACCAGTATGTTCGGTTTCCCATTTGGTAATGTACCTGGCTTTGATAAGCCGTTTTGACTCTTCGTACGTCATACTGGTATCTGTTTGTGGTAGCCTTGCACCTTCTTTTGCCAGTCTGTCTGCCTCCTCGTTGCCTTGGATGTTGCAGTGTGACGGAACCCACTGTACCACTACCCTTTTTGGTGCGGACAGCTGGCACAGTTTGCAGAGTGCTGCTCTTAAGTCATTAAGCTCAGTGTTTTTCTGGCTTTTTAGCGCTGTGACTACGGCGAGAGCATCTGTCAGCAAGACTATGTGGCTCTCATTTTCACTGTGTGTTGCCATTTCTTCCACTGCCGCCCTCAGTGCCTCTGCCTCCGCTCTGAAATTGCTTGTGTACTTACCAGTAGCGAATGACAGTGTTATTTTTCTGCCATTTGGTAGGTTCAGGAATGCTCCTGCCCCTCCGTTCTGTGTAGTGTTTGTTACAGAACCGTCGGTGTATGCATGGGTCCAGTCCATGCTTGGGTAGCTTTTCGTTATGAAGCTTAGGGTAGTGTCTCTCCTTTCTTTTTCGGTCTGGCAGTTTTTGTTTGGTAAGGCGTTTAACTGTCGCAGCGTAAGGCGTTAAACTGTCGCAGCGTAAGGCGTTAAACTGTCGCAGCGTAAGGCGTTTAACTGTCGCAGCGTAAAGCGTTTAACTGTCGCGTAGTTCTTATCCTATCAAAAATATCCTGATCACTCGAACCAAAATAAGATATGTGGTTGAGCCTACGTTTATCTGAGTAGTTTACTTATCTAAAGAGTTACAATATGTATCCACACCACGACACGACTTCACACAGTAAAACGCAGTAACCACTATCCTGAATGGAAACATAACATTATCATTTATTAACATGCATATCAACAAAACAATATTAACAAAAAGAAAAAAGGACATTTAAACTAAATAATCATTATATATATATATATATATATATATATTGAACTACATCGGAGGTTTTTAAGCACTAGCTTTTGTTGTTCCACCAAACTACATACCTCAGATTTTTGCCGCTGATCTCCCTTATCTGCCCACCCAATACACAATCACCAACTCCTACTCAAGATCAGATTACGCATTCAGTCGTTCTGTGCATTCACATATAATCAGATCACTTTCAATCAGGTGATCTGTACATTCACACACAATCGGTTTACATATGCCCCGGCGATTTGTGCATTCATATGTAATTAGATCACGTCACTTACAGTCGGATCACGTACTCACTTGTAATCACGTACTTAGTCGATCTGTGCATTCACATACAATCAGTTCATCAAGTGTCCTACACATACGACACATTCAGATCTCTTACTGTTCACAGGGTGTCCAATATAAACACCTATAGAGCGACTGGCCAAAACTCGAGATGTATGCTGGTCCAGTCGCCCTGCAAACTTACTCACAGACTCCTGACAGCCTCTCAGTCACTCTCCTAGCCAGTCTCAGACTACTGACAGCCTCTCAGTCACTCTCCTAGCCAGTCTCAGACTCCTGACAGCCTCTCAGTCACTCTCCTAGCCAGTCTCAGACTCCCGACAGCCTCTCAGTCACTCTCCTAGCCAGTCTCAGACTCCTGACAGCCTCTCAGTCACTCTCCTAGCCAGTCTCAGACTACTGACAGCCTCTCAGTCACTCTCCTAGCCAGTCTCAGACTACTGACAGCCTCTCAGTCACTCTCCTAGCCAGTCTCAGACTACTGACAGCCTCTCAGTCACTCTCCTAGCCAGTCTCAGACTACTGACAGCCTCTCAGTCACTCTCCTAGCCAGTCTCAGACTACTGACAGCCTCTCAGTCACTCTCCTAGCCAGTCTCAGACTACTGACAGCCTTTGGCTGTCTTCTAGCCAGTCTGTTTGAGTTGATTTTTGCAGAGTATTTTAGTCTCAAGCAACATCATGGCTGTCCAATATCTTCTGTTGGAACTACCCCCAACAAATTGTTATTGGATGAAATCTAAATGTCGTAGCCGGTACCTGACTGTCAGCTGGAACTGTCACATAAAGGCTTGATCTCAACATATGTCTAACTTCATAATTTCTATTGTTATCTCCCCTATGACAACAACTGTTCTTTGACATTTCATTTCACACATTATAATTATCTTCTCCTAGTCTTGTAGTAGCAGTATGTTTCCTACTTATTAAGAACTGTACTTCATTTCCATGGGCTATACATTTCCTGTTCTGTGCCTTGAACAACGATCACGATTGACTCTTCTTAAGAATAGTACATTGATATTCTTTCTCTGTCCTTCTCAATCCCAACCGAACAAAATCGTACTGTAGCAAGAACATTTTAGGGTACAGGTTTTCCAGTCCCATGGAACCTTTATGTACAGGTTTTTATCTGCTACAAGTTGCCACGAGTGAAGATGTGTAAGCAGCAAAAGCACTTTCATGTCAGACGTAAAAACAAATTGTTTCATAATCCAAGCTTTAAATCGTCTGGCTTATGATGCACCTTTCACACACTCAAGCGAACTCATTTGATACACAGATAATAGCTACATGATGAAACTATGCAATTTTGATATGATAAGCTATTGTCTGATTGGCCTCTAAATGCTTAAAAGCCAAAATACTTTGAGGTAAATGGTGTTCAATGTATATATCAACTATTATAGTGTTGGTAATATGTGCCAATTTGTGATTTACAAGTTCAGTCCTTTTAAATGTTAATTTGATGTGGGATGTACGTATTATACAATTGTCATTACAGTATGTCCTTATTTGTAGTAATACAACAATTAAAAAAACAATAAACATCGCTGTTCTGACACTTTTACTAACACACTATTGTTGTTCTCGTCACTCACGCTATTTACTCTATAACACACCTTGGATAATCACTTCTCAACTGTGTGCCACACTTATACTATTCAATTACAGAAACACAATGATTGACATTTTTATTAAATTCTTCACATTCCTTTACATACGTCTAGTACACATACACATAGCTCTAACGCTATCCTCCTTACGATCTATGTCTCCTGCCTACTATAACTATTCAAGATGTGTGGTGCAAATGTACGTATGTTGGTTTCTCTAATAACAATCCAGAGTTTGATCCTGTGGTCTGTATTTTTCTGCCACTAAATACTATGCTGCCTCTAATTTGAATCTGTATATTCTAAACTAACAGTGTTTCAGCTCACAATTCGTCTATTTAATGGGCGAAACAATAAGTGATGATATAGATCTTTAAAGATCATGTAGTGTTTCCGTAGGGCTCTACGAAAGGCAATGGCCTCAATTGGCGTTCCCAACTTTACGTTGAGTCTGGAAATAATCTGTTTCTGCTCTGGTCCTGTGAGACCTAACCACTTCCTCAGTTCCTGCTCAACAATTTAAAGAATGCTCTTGTTAAGAACTTACTTGAGTTTATCTGTACCCCTCTATGTTATTATTGTTAACACTGAACCTCTATCTCACTTCTCTCTGAATAAATCTGCCCACCTCCAAAATGTACCGTTTTAAAGGAAGCTACTAACTCCCTGAATGTATCGAGTTGAATAATCAATCTGCTAAGAACTTACTTGAGTTTATCTGTACCCCTCTATGTTATTATTGTTAACACTGAACCTCTATCTCACTTCTCTCTGAATAAATCTGCCAACCTCCAAAATGTACCGTTTTAAAGGAAGCTACTAACTCCCTGAATGTATCGAGTTGAATAATCAATCTGCTAAGAACTTACTTGAGTTTATCTGTACCCCTCTATGTTATTATTGTTAACACTGAACCTCTATCTCACTTCTCTCTGAATAAATCTGCCAACCTCCAAAATGTACCGTTTTAAAGGAAGCTACTAACTCCCTGAATGTATCGAGTTGAATAATCAATCTGCTAAGAACTTACTTGAGTTTATCTGTACCCCTCTATGTTATTATTGTTAACACTGAACCTCTATCTCACTTCTCTCTGAATAAATCTGCCAACCTCCAAAATGTACCGTTTTAAAGGAAGCTACTAACTCCCTGAATGTATCGAGTTGAATAATCAATCTGCTAAGAACTTACTTGAGTTTATCTGTACCCCTCTATGTTATTATTGTTAACACTGAACCTCTATCTCACTTCTCTCTGAATAAATCTGCCAACCTCCAAAATGTACCGTTTTAAAGGAAGCTACTAACTCCCTGAATGTATCGAGTTGAATAATCAATCTGCTAAGAACTTACTTGAGTTTATCTGTACCCCTCTATGTTATTATTGTTAACACTGAACCTCTATCTCACTTCTCTCTGAATAAATCTGCCAACCTCCAAAATGTACCGTTTTAAAGGAAGCTACTAACTCCCTGAATGTATCGAGTTGAATAATCAATCTGCTAAGAACTTACTTGAGTTTATCTGTACCCCTCTATGTTATTATTGTTAACACTGAACCTCTATCTCACTTCTCTCTGAATAAATCTGCCAACCTCCAAAATGTACCGTTTTAAAGGAAGCTACTAACTCCCTGAATGTATCGAGTTGAATAATCAATCTGCTAAGAACTTACTTGAGTTTATCTGTACCCCTCTATGTTATTATTGTTAACACTGAACCTCTATCTCACTTCTCTCTGAATAAATCTGCCAACCTCCAAAATGTACCGTTTTAAAGGAAGCTACTAACTCCCTGAATGTATCGAGTTGAATAATCAATCTGCTAAGAACTTACTTGAGTTTATCTGTACCCCTCTATGTTATTATTGTTAACACTGAACCTCTATCTCACTTCTCTCTGAATAAATCTGCCAACCTCCAAAATGTACCGTTTTAAAGGAAGCTACTAACTCCCTGAATGTATCGAGTTGAATAATCAATCTGCTAAGAACTTACTTGAGTTTATCTGTACCCCTCTATGTTATTATTGTTAACACTGAACCTCTATCTCACTTCTCTCTGAATAAATCTGCCAACCTCCAAAATGTACCGTTTTAAAGGAAGCTACTAACTCCCTGAATGTATCGAGTTGAATAATCAATCTGCTAAGAACTTACTTGAGTTTATCTGTACCCCTCTATGTTATTATTGTTAACACTGAACCTCTATCTCACTTCTCTCTGAATAAATCTGCCAACCTCCAAAATGTACCGTTTTAAAGGAAGCTACTAACTCCCTGAATGTATCGAGTTGAATAATCAATCTGCTAAGAACTTACTTGATTCAATCTGTTTCTTTCTGTGTGTCTCTTCCTGATGAGAACTTTTCCTTCTAAGTGGATGAAAGAATTTATTTCATCTACTCGCGTTCTTAACAGACACGCTTACTCGATTTTTGACCAATCACCGTAAATCTCACCATAATGTCCGAGGCAACGGGTGATCTCAACCGTAGTTAATTTCCTTATCTGGCGCATGAGAACCTTCTTCGCTCATTTCACAATCTGGATGATCGCCCCGACTGCAATTTATGATCTACTCCGTTAGAATTCAGTCTCTGTTTGGTGTCTGCCTGACTGGCATAAAGGCACAATTTTGTTGCAATCCTTTTCTTAAGCAGACTGTTGCGTGTTTCACATGTGCACAGCCTGTCCTGCTTTACACCTCTGGACCCTTGGCATTTGAACCTCAAAAGTACAAACTTAAATTTCCTGATACCTGCAAAGGTTCTAAAAAATCCAGCAACCAACGCCTTGGTCACGGTTCTGAAACTCCCGGTCCCGTAAATCAAAGGAAGGAAATCTATTAGCGAGTTGGAGATCTGTTACAATATTGTTTTTGTCCTATTTCTGTGGTTTGAATAAAGGTCACTTGTCACGACAGTCACCATACAGTATGTAAGTTAGGTTTGTGTTTCACCCGATATACAGCTGTTCAAGTCTTCACCTCACATCCTCCTTCTTGTTTCTGGAAACAGGCTATGTCCAATCAGTTTTGCCAACGAGGTGGGGATCAACATTTTGATCACCGTAGTGGTGAGTTTACTGAGGAGACTCGCATTGCACTACAGCCAGAAGAATCCACCAACTCAAATTTACCTCATGTTGCAAGAAAAGCCACTGTAACCCGCTACAAAAGAAACCTGGTCAAGAGTTAATTCTGCTCTCAGCTTCCAGAATCAACATTCTGATAGACAAAACTTACATCTCTACCGGGATTCAAACCCGGGTAGTTTCAGCTAGTAGACCGGTAATCTAACCACTTGGCTACCAGCTCCCCAAACTGTATATTTTGTTTATGCCTTTACTAAACCACATATTAATCAAAACATTTCAGCTCCCTGTGGAGGACGCTCTCTGGACAACATCCTGCTACTTGCACAGTAGCAATTGGTTGTGGCACGGCTCACAGCCCAAACATGTCACATCTTCCAAGTTCGAAGGTAGCGTAGTGAAATGGGTTGTGGGGGGATGGCGTGGCCTAGTGGTTAAGTGACACGGCTCACAATCCGAAGGTGCTGGGTTCAATCCCCATCACAGCACTGACCATTACCCCGGGGAAGCAAATCCTTAGAAAATGCAGGAGGAAGCAGACCCTTACATAAAAATGCATGCTGAAGTCGGATGCACTGGGTCGACAGGCGCAAAATAAAAACCACAGTGCAACGCACACCGCCTTGGGCATTAGAAAAAATAAGGCGAATGCTAAAATTTAAAAAAAAAAAAAAAAGGCGTTGTGGCACGGCTCACGGCCCAAACATGTTCAGATTCAGCAAAGTAGTGCCATTATGCCAAGTAAACCTATTTTAAAATGTGTGCCGAGTCATATGCACTTTACAATAAGGCGTAAATCATTGTATAACGCACTTCACTTTAGGGAACAAGGAAAGGAGAAAGGAAAAAAATACCAGGTTGGACATTTCATCCCACTGATTATGTGTACAGACTATCTCGGTTATCATTCATTCATTCCTCTGCTTACTCCAAATCTGATGCATAAGAAATCACTGCAGCCCATTTCTGTTAAAGGAAGCATGTCTACAAAGATTTGCAATCCTTCATGTTGTTTGCTCCAATCTGAAGCACAGACCATAACTGCACCTAGTTACTTTACTGGAAGCCTATATCCAAGCTTTTACAGATGTTGATTATAATAGCAATGATTTTTTTTACATATTGAAGTAGTCAGCCACAAGCACAACCATCTTCAGTCAACTCTTATGACATGCTTGGACGGTGACAGTGGTTTTTTTCTTTTCACCCCAGGTACCATTTCCGGAGGTGAGCTTTGCTTGCGTGCATGCACATTGTTTTATTTTCACAGGAGCGTGATCACCACTACAACCTGACCAACCAGCACACAACAACACTAGAGCACACAAAATAATGAAGAACAACTGCAAAGAAGAACACTGGTCAAACACTCAGGATATGGCCAAAACCAGAAGACAGTGTTTTAATATCTATCAGTACCATCTAAAATCGATGATATAAGTCATCTTGGATGTAAGCATCAAGCAGAAGGATTCATACAGGACAATGATTACTCAACTCCCATGGATATAGAACAGACCCAATGAACAATTAAATCTATAGACACTGCCTATATCCATCTCAAACAGGAGAACATTAGCTGTTTACACTGCCCAGCACTTCAATAGATGAGACAACTTCTCTTGTCTCAGAACCAAATCATTGAAAGCACTCTAGTCTCAGACCTAAACAACTGATCACAACTGTCACATTGTGACATCAAAATGATATAATGCTCATAGACTGATCACAACTGTCACATTGTGACATCAAAATGGTATGATGCTCATTGACTGATCAGAACTGTCACATTGTGACATCAAAATTTTATGATGCTCATTGATGGCAAACCAAACCAAATCAAGTCTTCAAATAAAATAAAGTCTTATGTACAATCAAATCAAGCCAAGTTAAGTCAAGCCCAATGAAATCCAGTCAAATCAAGTCTAACCGAATACAGTCAAATTAAGTCAAGTCTAGTCAAATCAAGCCAAGTAAAATCAAGATCAATCAAATCCAGTCTAAGCAATTCCAGTCAAATCAAGTCAAGTCCAGCCAAATAAAGCCAAGTAAAATCAAGATCAATCAAATCCATTCTAAGCAATTCCAGTCAAATCAAGTCAAGTAAAATCAAGATCAATCAAATCCAGTCTAAGCAATTCCAGTCAAATCAAGTCAAGTCCAGCCAAATCAAGCCAAGTAAAATCAAGATCAATCAAATCCATTCTAAGCAATTCCAGTCAAATCAAGTCAAGTAAAATCAAGATCAATCAAATCCAGTCTAAGCAATTCCAGTCAAATCAAGTCAAGTCCAGCCAAATCAAGCCAAGTAAAATCAAGATCAATCAAATCCATTCTAAGCAATTCCAGTCAAATCAAGGCAAGTAAAATCAAGATCAATCAAATCCAGTCTAAGCAATTCCAGTCAAATCAAGTCAAGTCCAGCCAAATCAAGCCAAATCAAGTCAAGTCAAGTAAAATCATGTTTAATCAAGACAAGTCATACATGTTTCATACAATAAAGCACACTGTCATGAATTATGTAGTGTTTTCAGACAAATAATACACATGTAAGGCTGAGCTGTAGGGGTACTGGTCTCAGACCAAGGGGATATTGGTTCAAAGTCAGTAAGGCATAGGTTTTTTTTCTGTAGAGGGTCACATAAAAACCTAACCAGAAAACTTGGTGGGGACAGTCCAATAAATCCCCAACCTGGACGCTGTAATGGGAAGAAATGATGTAATGATAGTTTCATCTGACATGCAAATAAATTATGTAAATAGACATATAATAAAGTCTTTATAGTCCCATTCAATGGGGATCAATGGTGTGCAAATCATCAGTTTACAATCTGATTCAATCAATATCAACGTCTATCACAAGTTTCGCTTTGTTGCTCAGCTACAATGTTTCAGGTTTTGTAGAACCTTAAGTAAGGTGAAATCTCCGGCACATGCGCATCTTTCATTTCCATTTAATCAGCATTAACATATGTGGTAAAGTTTAAAACGTGTTGACATTTTGCGAGATGGAATTAGTATATCAAAAACCAAGAAATTAATTAATATTTGATCATGCCAATGATCACATATCTGGATTACACACGGATATTCGATACGTCCGATTTAAACTGTGAGGGACATAGAAGAAAGTGACAGTAATGCTTTTCATAGATACTGCAAAAATACAAATACTAGTGGTGAATAAATTATATAAAAAATAAAGCGATGTTTTCCCTTCCCAATTTAACACGTCATACTAAAATCTATTTTTATGATCAATACTTTATGTCACAGATAATTTAATTAGGTGTCCTTAGATTGTTGGATTATAATTTTAGCTCAATCTGTTTATATTTTATGTATTTTATTTTGTAAAAATTTATTTGACATACAAAGTTGCAGCATTTATCTAGGACTGCAAGACAAAAATGTATTAAATTCAACCGGGCTGGAAAATATTAATCTATGATACGTTTATTCAATGATAATAATGTATAAATTAATTTAAGTGCTCTGTAAGGTTTTTATTTTTTGTCAGTATTTTCTATTCTGGTGTGCAGACAGACTGACAAGTATAGCATGGAATCTTTGAAATGAATTAATATTTCAATCAGCCTGCAATTATAAAAACATCACAGACCAACGTTCTAAAGCAATCAGCCTACTCTTCTTAAAAAAAAACTCTAAAACACAGAATTGGTCGCGTTGACTTTGATTTTTTCTAAAACTGATGAGACACATACGGCAAGGACTGCCCAGTTCTAAACACTGCTTGTCCATTAGACGGCCCGTAATTTGCATGAGAATAGATATGTCTGCTATGATTAGGAACAGATCTGGCTGTGTGCTGCGGTACAAATCCATTGACATTGTTCTTGTGTTTTATGCCTGCAAGAATGACAATAAAATGTGAGAATTAATCAGACAGTAGACTGCAAGATCATATCAATTCACTTGACACAGCCAGTGAAAGACATTCAAGAGAAAGTCAACAAATAGACCCCAAATGGATATTAAAAGAAAACTAAAATGGAGATATGAACTTGCAAACCATTTTTTATTTTTTGCGTTCGCCTTATTTTTCTAATCCCCAAGGCGGTGTGCGTTGCACTGCATTTTTATTTTGCGCCTGTCGGCCCAGTGCATCTGACTTCAGCACGCATTTTATGTAAGGGTCTGCTTCCTCCTGCATTTTCTAAGGGTTTGCTTCCCCGGGGTAATGGCCGGTGCTGTGATGGGGATCGAACCCAGCACCTTTGGGTTGTGAGCCGTGCCACTTAGCCACTAGGCCACGCTGTCCCCGTAAACCATTTAACATTGCACTGATATTTCCCATTATATCTCAACATAATCTCCCCCAACATTGCCACTTTATCCAACCGCCTTATCAGTGCATCAAAACCTGCAGCACAGAAATCTTTGATCTGCTGTGTCAGTTACATTCACACCTCCAGTTCTTCTTCTTCTTCTTCTTCGTTCGTTCTCAATCTCCCGCTACAAAACCCTGAAAGGACTTAAGTAGCAGAATGTAGTCCAGAGAGCGGAATGCGTTGTCATAGTTTACAGCTTTCGGTCCAACACATCCGACTTCAGCAAGCATTTTTTTAGTACCGGGTTAGCATTCCCTCTTCGATCCCTTCTCCTTAGCCAGTCTGCCCTTTTGCAGCATGTTATCCAGGGTCACCGCGTGGAGGTGTAGAAGGGTCTTGGCAGCTATGGTTCGCTGGCCCTGACGCTAGCAGTCAGCTGTAGGTCGCTGAACACTGCAGCTCATGCGCTGCTCAGCATCTTGATCCCGCACCTCGAGTTCAATCTCTTTGTCTTGGAAACATGTACTGCGAAATTGCATTTATAGTGGACCAAACAGGTGAAAATCACTCTGGGCTGTCAAGGCAAGTTGCCACTCTAGATGTTCAATTTTCCCCTGGGTTAATCAAAAAGTATGTGGTGTGGCATTGTCTTGATGGAGCAGTACTTCTGGAGTCAGTACGGCTGGTCGTCGTCGTCTTCTAATTGCATCTCAGAGCTTCAATAGAACTTCACAGTATGATGCTGCATTCACATTGTTATCAGCTTTTTTTTTGAAAATTTGTTAACAGCAATCATTGAGAATCCCAAAGCACTGTAAGCATAAACATTCCCTGATGATGGCACAAACTCTCAAAGCACTGTATGCATAAACATTCCCTGATGATGGCACAAACTCTCAAAGCACTGTAAGCATAAACATTCCCTGATGATGGCACAAACTCTCAAAGCACTGTATGCATAAACATTCCCTGATGATGGCACAAACTCTCAAAGCACTGTAAGCATAAACATTCCCTGATGATGGCACAAACTCTCAAAGCACTGTAAGCATAAACATTCCCTGATGATGGCACAAACTCTCAAAGCACTGTAAGCATAAACATTCCCTGATGATGGCACAAACTCTCAAAGCACTGTAAGCATAAACATTCCCTGATGATGGCACAAACTCTCAAAGCACTGTAAGCATAAACATTCCCTGATGATGGCACAAACTCTCAAAGCACTGTAAGCATAAATATTCCCTGATGATGGCACAAACTCTCAAAGCACTGTAAGCATAAACATTCCCTGATGATGGCACAAACTTGAATTTCTTAGCACGAGGCCAAGAATATATTTCCATTGCATTGAAGCCTGTTTTGATTCAGGTTTAAAGTGATGCATCCATGATTTGTCCCTAGTTGTAATTCAGTTTAGTATGTCTTCTCCTTCATCTACATAGAGAAAGAGATGTTGCTAGAACAGGCCCATTCAGTTCATTTGTCTTCCTCAGACAGCTGTGTGTGTGTGAGCCTATGTATATCTGTGTGTGTGTGTGTGTGTTGACTGTCTGAATGTATACATGCATGTATGTGTCTGACTGTATGTCTACCTGTCTGCATACATGTGTGTGTGTGTGTGTCGACTGTATGTCTGTTTACCTGCGTGTATGTGTGCGTGCCTGAATGTGTGCATGTGTATGGCGACTGTATGTCTGCCTGCTTGCATGCATGTGTTTGTCTGAATGTATGCATGCATGTGCGTTTGTGTGTGGGGCTGTATGTCTGCCTGCGTACATGTGTATGTCTGACCGTATGCCTGCAAGCATATTTATATGTGTCGCATTTCAGATCAGTTCAGACAATGATCATAGAAAATGGCCAGGAGCAAGTAATTTCCTATCATAGTAGAACCTCGAGAAACTCCTGCTAAATTATATTTCTTACATTTTTGCTTCTCTAAGCCCTGTCAAACACAAAACACATCTATTTATGTTTGTATAAGTAAGCTTGACAAGCTAAACAAAACAAAAGAACAAGCATGTTTTTTTAACGCCAATATCTTCCCAAAAAAATGTATTTAAAAGTCGAAGTAGTGAAACAAAATATCTGGCTCAAAGGACGAGGTTGTGGAAGGACTAATGGTCAACATCACTTGGGTAGACACTTCATGATGCTGCTAAATATGTAGGATCATTGCCAGGATTAAGTACACAATATTTTCAACATCAGAGCTTTATCTGCTGTCTTCTCCAAGAAATGTCTGGCATCACATTGACTGAGCAGCTGCTGATCAAGGCTATTCATAGTGGGTTGTTTGCCACAAACATTAACAACATATGATTGTGTAGCCATGCCTAGCAATCTGGAAGTAGGAAACCACCCACAAACTTACTACTAACAGCCAAGTGAAAGTCCAAAAGGTAAACCACGAAGACATGCGACAACACTATCTAAGTGCCGACAGGAGGGACTGCAGAATCAAAGGATAGCTTTGCCCACATGTCATCAGGCACAGATCAGATACCATTATTCCAGTGTGTGTGTGTGTGGTCTGTGCTTGGTGATAGGAAAGCCAGGATGTAATAGTGTCCCTACATTTGTCTGGATTGTTATCTAGTGCCCTCACTTTTCATTTCAAAGGTACATTTGTCTGGATTGTTATCTAGTGCCCTCACTTTTCATATCAAAGGTACATTTGTCTGGATTGTTATCTAGTGCCCTCACTTTTCATATCAAAGGTACATTTGTCTGGATTGTTATCTAGTGCCCTCACTTTTCATATCAAAGGTACATTTGTCTGGATTGTTATCTAGTGCCCTCACTTTTCATATCAAAGGTACATTTGTCTGGATTGTTATCTAGTGCCCTCACTTTTCATATCAAAGGTACATTTGTCTGGATTGCCCTAAATCTAAATTCCATAGTTAAATTAGATTGTTGTGAGATAGGCTAGGTTAATGATTACAATTTTGGTTTTGTTGTGCTAGTGCATTCAATTTTCATAGTAAAGGTACAGGGTTCAACTCCCATGACCATCACTCCAGTCAATCCAGCTGTACATTGGTACCTGGCAAATGACTAAGGAAGTAAAAGGCAGCAAGAAAAGAAACTGGCCACCCTACCTTGTACAAGCTGTGGCTTAGTATAAGGAAGTCTCTAACAACTTGATTTCTCTACATTAGTGTAACTACTATCAGACAAACCTTTAGGTAGGTCAGCTCCCTAACTCATGTCTTTCTTTGCAGGAAAACGCATCCAACCCCATGAGGTCCAATCACATATCATTTGACTTTCTTTTCTGTTGTCTGATGCATGGGTTTTCTGAGAGACTAAAATATACTTGTAATTGTGATTGTTATGTGTACATTGTTTGTTAACTATCCTCGGAGAATCCATTTGTTTTGCTAATTATCAAAGCTGAAGACAGCATTCCTTTTGAAATACCTACCATGCCAATGAGCGTCCATCTGTTGCTGAGAGTTCACACTGACCCCACAGAAACTGCAATATAAATAACTTCCAACGGGCCCTTTTCGTTGCTGACCTACTAACCCTGGGGGAACTGGTACCACCAAAATGGATGAGCTGGAGGCCATCTACAATACAAATAAAAGGTTTTAGGCATGAGCAGTTTTACTTAAATTACTTGCAGCTTTTCTATCTAGTCTTGTTCCAAAGAAGAAGTTTGTTAGGATACTAAACAGCAGTGTCTACAATGATGATTACCAACTGTTCCATCAGTGATGATTACCAACTGTTCCATCAGTGATGATTACCAACTATTCCATCAGTGATGATTACCAGCTGTTCCATCAGTGATGATTACCAACTGTTCCATCAGTGATGATTACCAACTGTTCCATCAGTGATGATTACCAACTGTTCCATCAGTGATGATTACCAGCTGTTCCATCAGTGATAATTACCAATGTTCCATCAGTGATGATTACCAACTGTTCCATCAGTAATGATTACCAACTGCTCCATCAGTGATGATTACCAGCTGTTCCATCAGTGATGATTACCAACTGTTCCATCAGTGAAGATTACCAACTGTTCCATCAGTGATGATTACCAACTGTTCCATCAGTGATGATTACCAACTGTTCCATCAGTGATGATTACCAGCTGTTCCATCAGTGATAATTACCAACTGTTCCATCAGTGATGATTACCAACTGTTCCATCAGTGATGATTACCAATTGTTCCATCAGTGATGATTACCAATTGTTCCATCAGTGATGATTACCAACTGTTCCATCAGTGAAGATTACCAACTATTCCATCAGTAATGATTATTAACTGTTCCATCAGTGATGATTATTAACTGTTCAATCAGTGATGATTAGTAGCTGTTTGCCCAGTACTGTTGCATCAGTGATGATCACTAACTGTCCCATCACTGATGATTATTAACTGCTTCATCAGTGATGATTATTAACTGTTTCATCAGTGATGATTATTAACTGTTTCATCAGTGATGATTATTAACTGTTCTCACAGTGATGATCACTAACTGTTCCATCAGAAATGATCACTAATTGTTTGATCAGTGATCAGTCCAGTGTGTGAAGTGGAAACAGTGCTCGAACATGATATGAAGAATGGAGATCAACTGAGGAGGATGTTTATTTGTTACAGACCTACATGAGACCATCAGTGTGACAGATTTAGTCTTGGCAGACAAATATTGTCTCCATATTGACAGATAATTTTGTCTAGAATTACGTCGAAATCGTAGTTATATATTTTTATTAATCAACTCACATCAGGAAATACTCAGACAGTGTAGCGGATTAATATCTGCGCCCAGGACACCATTTTGAAAGTAGGGTCGGCAGAGAAAATAGTCCGGTGTTATAAATACAGAGGTGGGCCGGGAGCCCAATACATTTGAATGAGATTATCAGAGTTATTCAGAGCGATTCAGAACTCGAGACATTGAATGAGATTCATTCAGACGATTCAGAGAGAGATGCATTACGAGACATTTGGAAAGAGAGATTCAGCGAGAGATGGCATTTTTGAAGAAACATTTTGAAAGAGACTTTTCCAGAGACGATTCAGAGAGAGACATTTCGAGTCATACATTTCAAGAGAGATTTTGAGAGTGAATGACGTATTTCCAAAGAGACATTTTGGAGAAAGACAATTCAGAGAGAGACAACAGATTTAGAGAGGGATTTTTCAGGGAGTCATTCAGACTCATTCAGATGCAGAGAGACGATTCAGGGAGAAACAGTCAGAGAGTCACATGCCGGAACGTCGCATTGACGGAGTTTCGGTTTACTAAAATAATGTATTCCTGATTTTTGATTTGTGAGTAGATTAGAATTCATTAGGTTAACATTTTAACCAGTGTCAGACACGTGGGTGACCTTTCAAGTTTATAGTCATCGCAGAGATCTCACAGAAGCAGCCTAGATCAGTCATAGCTACCCCCTGTGGGAGAGAACTGGCTTCCTGACATGTAGATCGGCTGAGAAAGAACTTTACCATTTTTACACATGTCATCCCACGCCAGGTTACCACGTGGGTAAACCTGCCTTTGTTCAACACACGCCAGTTTAAACACGTGGCTGCCTTGCCAAGTTTGTAGTCATCGTAGATTCACAGCGGTAGCCTAGTCTTTTGACAGTCGTCGCTGAGGAACGGAACCAAGGACGTTTATCTGGGTTGGGTTTACCACGAATTAACCATCGGAATCAATACACCATAATTCAGATTCACGTTACGGCAGGCCAAGTATGGAAATTAGACTGTGGACAATAGTTTTAGGTTTAGCGGTAGTTTGAGTTCTAAGTTAGGTAACCATTAGATAGGAGCGTGTAGGAAATTGTGTATGGTAGAAGAGTTGTAACGTGTAGTAACGTGTAGTAACGTATAGTAACGTGTAGTAAAAAAGAATATGTTTTTATGGTTTTGAATTAGTGTCCTTAGTTTATTGAAGCGTTAGTTGATGTAATAGATTTTAAGACTGAAATGGTGGATAGTCGAGGTGCGGCCTCAGAGAGCTGAGAGAGCAAAACCCCAATCCGTCTGCTACATCAGTGTGATTGTTACTAGTTGCTTCGTCATAAATTATGGGGTTCAAGGAGGAAACATGTTGGGGGCAATTTGCAAGGAATGACTGAAGGACAAGCAAAGTGCAGGGTGTTTGTTACTGCTCTAAATGACACATCTCCTGTCCTAAATGACAGGATCTCCTGTCCTAAATGACACATCTCCTGTCCTGAATGACAGGATCTTCTTCCTAAATGACATGATCTCCTGTCCTAAATGACACATCTCATGCCCTAATTGACATGATCTCCTGTCCTAAATGACACATCTCATGCCCTAATTGACATGATCTCCTGTCCTAAATGACACATCTCATGCCCTAATTGACACGATCTCCTGTCCTAAATGATACAATCTCCTGTTCTTTATAACACAATCTGCTGTGATTCTCATTGACTGCTTAGTTTGTCATTGACCAAGTATGAAAACAAAAGAAGTACTGAATACCAAATGAATGATGGCCACAAATTCACTGAAGTGGATGGAGTTTGTTACCGCCCTAAATGACACCATCTGATGTGGTTATCACTGAGTGCGCCGACAACCATCACCCAAGGATGTAATGATGGGGAGCCTGCCAAGAAAAGGAAGATGTGCAAACCTGAGATGGTGTTCTTGTTATTAATGCCAATGATGTTGTACTTGATGTGGTAAGCATGTTGTCGCCGCTGCTGAACGATGAGCCCAGTTGCGCACCTATAACAACCATAAGAGAACGAATAACATGCAACTGACAGAAAATGACAAATAAATCTACACTGTATAAGAAAAACACATGCAAAACAAAACAGATGTTTGGACTGAAAATACAGAGAGAAATAACCAAGATTATGAGAATAAAAGCAACTGATGACAATCAGACAGTGTTGGGAGATGCACTCCTGCATGATGTGGGATCATTCATGTATCTTGGTTTTGTTTTTTTCCCAATGTCCTAGGCACTATGCCACACTTCATTCTTCCGGTATTCAGCCATGTGGATTGCCCTGTTACTGGCACTCAGCAGGTCATCCATGCTACAAGTCTCTGGGAGGTTTAGGCAGATCATCAGATGGTCCTGGTCTTATGTTACTCCCCATTCGCATGTTTCATCATCTTTTCAGGCTTTTCCTGCATCATGATACACCAGTTCAAAGTCTAGAGACTTCCATGTTGCATAAGGCTGGAGATGTTCAGATGTGAGTTCCTCCCGTAACTCGATCAAGGGGACCTGTGTCAGCTGTTTCCAACTTTCGATATGTCGATATCCTGGACTAGTCTATAGGGGCTGAGTTGACTGTAAGAAACTTCATCTTGACTTTAGTCTTGGGCGCTGCTCCTGATGTCCGAACATAGAGTGTCTTGGATCATTTATCTGTTTCTCTCTTTCTATCTCTGACGTGACAGTTCTTCCTATCTCTGGGAGCGCTATGCAGATTATGGGGTAAATTTTTTCAGTTGGTGTAGGTTTTAGGCATCCAGTAACTATATGGCCTGTCTCATTTATTGCTGTATCTTGGTAACAATATAGATAAAGTATGAGATACAGATAACGATATCAAAATATGAGAGGAGTTTTCTTTGCACTGTGGAACTTATGGGATTCAAATTAAATTAAATCGAACACAAAAAACTTCCACTCCAATGGAAACTTGTTCTATTGTATGGCTCTGAAATACGGAGAACAACAAAAATAACAACTAAAATGGTACAGACCTTAATAAATGGGTGTCCCCACAGAGCAGAGAGATTGAAATGATAACTAATGTGGAACTGCTGGAAAAGACAAGACAGATATCAGTTGAAAAGAAGATGAGGAGAGGGCGCTGGAATTGGATAGGATTGTTATTGTTTAATGCTCACAATGAGTAAGTTTACACTTTTCGTGTGACCTGAAAAGGACGTTAAGTGGCAGGTTGTAGTAGCTTTCCTCACATCCCGAGCATACTGATGAAGGTGGACCATTGTCCTCCAGGCGGTTGTGCTATGTTTGGCTTCATCTGCCTTGCATTCACTACTGCAGAGATCACATCAATCCACATCTCGTCAGCCAGGCTGCCTTGAAAACAACCTGTTCCCAGGGAACGCTACTTGGAAGATAGATTGTGGTCCTGGTCAGTGTATTGTGCCTGACCCTGACGCGACATCCTGGTCAGTGTATTGTGCCTGACCCTGACGCGGCGTTCTGGTCAGTGTACTGTGCCTGACCCTGACGCGGCGTCCTGGTCAGTGAATTGTGCCTGACCCTGACGCGGCGTCCTGGTCAGTGTACTGTGCCTGACCCTGACGCGGCGTCCTGGTCAGTGTATTGTGCCTGACCCTGATGCGACATCCTGGTCAGTGTATTGTGCCTGACCCTGACGCGGCATCCTGGTCAGTGTATTATGCCTGACCCTGACACGACGTCCTGGGCAGTGTATTGTGCCTGACCCTGACGCGACATCCTGGTCAGTGTATTGTGCTTGACCCTGACGCGGCGTCCTGGTCAGTGTATTGTGCCTGACCCTGACACGACGACCTGGTCTGTATGTTGTGCCTGACCCTGACGCGACGTTCTGGTCTGTATGTTGTGCCTGACCCTGACGCGACATCCTGGTCGGTATGTTGTGCCTGACCCTAAAGCGACATCCTGGTTGGTATGTTGTGCCCGAGTGGACTAGCATCTCAGTTCCATATTAGATAGGATGCACTTTAAGGAATCACGCTGATCACAACATTACAAGGTGGTTTCTGGCCTGGAACCCCCAGGACAAGAGAAGTAGAAGCAGACCAAAACACACACAGAGATGTGAGCTCGAGATAAGCATAAAAGAAATAGGGAAGACTTAGGCAGAACTGGAATGGGTGACTCAGGAAAAAAGGATTTGGTGTGTATTTGTTGAAGACCTGTGCTCCACGGGGACCTGACAGGTTTTGATTCATTGACAAGAGAAAGGTATAGGTCATCCCACGGCAGAAAGTGCGGTTGTGGATGGTTGGCTTCTGTGTCCCATGGCAGAAAGTGCGGTTGTGGATGGTTGGCTTCTGTGTCCCATGGCAGAAAGTGCGGTTGTGGATGGTTGGCTTCTGTGTCCCATTCCTCTTGGAGTCCATAGCATGACAGTTCTGGACATGGCATTACTGCGTCTTATGAGGACAGTAGTCCCTAGTTTATCAAATAACAAACACTTGTCTATGGGGATGGTCTGTTAAAACCTTCACTATACTGTGTCTCAGCTTTTTGTGAGGTGGGGGGGGTGACCAGTTTCCTGCCTGGGTGCATGGTCATTAGGTTGGGTGCTCATTTACAGCTGGGTAGACAAACATATCACTGCTGTGCATTGGACAGAGCTGTTGTTGTTGAAGCTATTCATGCAGATTTCTTGATGGTGTTTTTTTGGTAGTGGGTTACAGTGGCTCTTCTTACATCCTGAGGTTACTTGAGAGGGTGGACTGGGGTCCTCCTGACCGTAGTGCAATACAAGGCTCCTCGTTCAGCTCACAACTATTGGGATTACTGTGTCGATCTCCACCTCATTGTCTAAGCTGCTGTGAGACAGCCTGCTTGGAAGAGCACAAGCAAAGACGTCAGACGGGATGTTGATCAATATATCCCATCTTACTCTGATTACTGTTGCTCCCCATCGAACATGCCATGTGAAACAGTGACTCTACTAACATAACATAAATTTATTAACCTGTCCTACCAGGTGCATCAACTGTGTGACGGATACGTGATTGACCTTTATATTTGGAAGTTAGCTGTCAGTATAAAAAAAACAGATGTGAACCAGAAAAAGTGAAAAAATCCAAAAGAAAGCAGCCCCTCCACCATGTCAAAACACACAAGATTAATCATGTTTGTCTACAAACTAGATTTCAAGCATAACCAGAAAGAAAACTGGACATAAATCTGGCGTTGTTTCTGGCAAATCTCTATACTTAAGGGTAGAAGACGAGCAACTAAGTAAGTAAGATATGCAAAGATATATCAATGTCAATTAATTAAAATCTGTTAAAATGACAACAATCAATGATTCAGCAATCCACAAGACTGCAGGAATTTTATATCAAAAGTAGAATAAGCCCCTGATGAGTGTGTACAATAAGGGAGCTAAAAGAACCAGATGTATCTATACTTTCCTTTCACCTTTTCCCAAAACAGGCTGAGCACCTTAAGATCTGGTCAGAGTGCAGTGATACTGATATTGCATAACATGATTTAACATCATTATAGTTGTGATTTATATAGGCCTACAGTTACATCTAATAACATAATATCTATTAATATAAAATTTTCTATATCATAACAAAACACACCATCCCGTAACATAACAATACACAACAGAAAAACACATCTCATAAAACTGGCAAACAAGAAGAAGAGAACTCATAAAATAACGAAACAAAAATTATTTATTTTTAGCTTTAAACTACCACAGCTGCTGAAGACGGATGTGTCGGATCAAAAGGTGCAAATATCGCAGCGAGTCTGTAAACTAGCGACACAGCGCATTCCATTCTCCGGACTACATCTAGCTACTTGCAAAGCCCTATTCAGGACTTGGCAGTGGGAGATTGAGAACAAACGCATAAGACGCAGAAACTATCACAAAGTCATTTATTCCCATTGGTGTGGTTGAGTATGGGGATTTATAGTACTGAGGAATAAAGGGGATTTATAGTACTGAGGAATAAAGGGGATTTATAGTACTGAGGAATAAAGAGGATTTATAGTACTGATGAATAAAGGGGATTTATAGTACTGAGGAATAAAGGGGATTTGTAGTACTGAGGAATAAAGGGGATTTATAGTACTGAGGAAAAAAGGAGATTTATAGTACTGAGGAATAAAGGGGATTTATAGTACTGAGGAATAAAGGGGATTTATAGTACTGAGGAAAAAAGGAGATTTATAGTACTGAGGAATAAAGGTCATTGTTCCTGCAGTTGCCACACAATGTACATGGCAGGTTTTTATTGTACCTACAATAGGAAATAAATCATATCATGTGAAGGTTTTAAATGTGTGTTTTGTGGTCAAAAGATCCAACATTCAAACCACTCGACCAGTCACTCCTCATAAAATTCAATTTTGAACTCCATAACAATCCAACTACTTACGTATTGACTGCGACAGCTTCATCTTCTTCTCATGTTTGGATCCAGCATAATGAGCGTCTACCACAGCCTTGGATGATAGCTGTACATTACAAATTTCACATACATCTTCCGACTTGCTCGTGACTCCTTCATCCTCAACCTTTCCTACAGGAATTGTTAGTAGAAGGTTGGGTTAAATATCATGAAGACTTTTATGTTTCAGGTGACACATGGATTTAGTTGTACGAAAAACATGATAGGATACTGTCAACTAGGTAAAGGTCAAGGCAGTCCCATAGCAGACACTACTGTTAGGAATGAATCGTTAGAGACTTCCATGGTGAATGAGATAACAGTAGTCAGTGACTCACACCTGGCTGCTTGTATCAGTCAGCACACCAGAGTTGTCCAAGACCCTATTCAGCCTCCAAGTGGTTGCCCTGAAAGCAGGCTGCAGCTGTGCTGTAAATTACAATGCAACATAACACAACATAACATAACACAACACAACATAAGATAACACAACATAACAAAACATTCTTTTTTTGGACAAATGATGAAGAAGAGATTACATTGTTCTACATCACAGCTTGCTTATAAAGTAGAGGGGTGCCCTCCCTCCCCTCCCCCAAAGTTTATTTATAAAGTTGAGAGGCATCCCTCCCCCCCCCCCTCAAGCTTACTTATAAATTGAGAGGCATCCCTCCCCCCCCCCTCAAGCTTACTTATAAATTTGAGAGGCATCCCTCCCCCTCAAGCTTACTTATAAAATGAAGGGGCGCCCCCCCCCTCAGCTTACTTATAAAATGAAGGGGCGCCCCCCCCCTCAGCATACTTATAAAGTGGAGGGGTGCACTCCCCCCCCCCAATACATATAAAGTGGAGGGGTGCACTCCCCCCCCCAATACATATAAAGTGGAGGGGTGCCCTCCCCCCCCCTCAGCTTACTTATAAAGTGCAGGGGTGCACTCCCCCCCCCAATAAATATAAAGTGGAGGGGTGCCCCCCCCTCAGCTTACTTATAAAGTGGAGGGGTGCACTCCCCCCCCCAATACATATAAAGTGGAGGGGTGCACTCTTCCCCCCCCCAATACATATAAAGTGGAGGGGTGCACTCCCCCCCCAATACATATAAAGTGGAGGGGTGCACTCCCCCCCCCAATACTTATAAAGTGGAGGGGTGCACTCCCCCCCCCCAATACATATAAAGTGGAGGGGTGCACTCCCCCCCCCCCAATACATATAAAGTGGAGGGGTGCACTCCCCCCCCCCAATACATATAAAGTGGAGGGGTGCACTCCCCCCCCCCCTCAGCTTACTTATAAAGTGGAGGGGTGCACTCCCCCCCCCCCCAATACTTATAAAGTGGAGGGGGTGCACTCCCCCCCCCCAATACTTATAAAGTGGAGGGGTGTCCTATCCGTTAGTGCTGTTTATCATTTCCATTTTTTATATTTTCCCTGAGGAGTGGTGCTGCAGAGTGGTTAGGATATCAACATTCTGATCAAAAGAACATGGGTTCATATCTTTTGTAACTGACCTACTTAGTCTCATTGTGCCCCTGGTGTAGTAGGCTTCTATAATGACTTTTCATGCTCATTTGCTGTGACCAACCTTCCTCGCAGTGTTCAGTATCAAGGACACAGCACTCAGCTCATCTTCCACCCTATGCCTCCATGTTGTTCTTGATCTAACATTATTTCGTTTCCTTTCTGGTGTTCAGGTGAGGGTTGGATTTGCCGAGATGTTAGGATTCATTCTCATGACATGTCCAAGCAATTTCCATATCCTCTTTTTTAGAAAGTTAACTGTTAGATATTTTGTTTGGAAAAAAAAACTCTGTGAAGTCTTTAGTGATGAAAAGTTGATAAATATATGAACATCTTTCTTAGTCATCCTCCGGCATTAAGATCCAATAAATAGAACTGGCAAGATAATACTATTGTAAAGTCAAAACCTCAGAAAAAACCTTGTCTGTAGACTGTGTGGTAGCTGCAGAGGCAAGGAACCTTTATTCTTCAGCCCTATAAATCCTCAGTATTGATTCCTAGTTCTGCTAAAGTGGATGTGTCGGACCGAAAGGTGCAAATTTCGCAGTTAAGCTGTTAACTAGCGACAACGCATTCCGTTCTCCAGACTACATCCTGTTACTTACAAAGCCCTGTTCAGAGCTTAGTAGTGGGAGATTAAGAACGAACGCAGAAGAAGAAGACTCCTAGCAATGAAAATAGAAACTGTAACGACATTTACTCTATTCTATGATCTAGTGTTCTGACCTGGCCTGATCATGTCCTAGGAACAGATCATGCGCTACCATCACCAGAACCATTATGATATGAACCCTAGAGGCAGGACAAATGAATGGTTGGCCTAGGGCAAGTTGTTGAAGGGTTGGCTTAGGGCAAGTTGTTGAAGGGTTGGCTTAGGGCAAGTTGGTAAAGGGTTGGCTTAGGGCAACTTGGTAAAGGGTTGGCTTAGGGCAAGTTCTTGAAGTGTTGGCTTAGGGCAAGTTGTTGAAGGGTTGGCTTAGGGCAACTTGGTAAAGGGTTGGCTTAGGGCAACTTGGTAAAGGGTTGGCTTAGGGCAACTTGGTAAAGGGTTGGCTTAGGGCAAGTTCTTGAAGTGTTGGCTTAGGGCAAGTTGTTGAAGGGTTGGCTTAGGGCAACTTGGTAAAGGGTTGGCTTAGGGCAACTTGGTGAAGGGTTGGCTTAGGGCAAGTTGTTGAAGGGTTGGCTTAGGGCAACTTGGTGAAGGGTTGGCTTAGGGCAAGTTGTTGAAGGGTTGGCTTAGGGCAAGTTGTTAAAGGGTTGGCTTAGGGCAAGTTGTTGAAGTGTTGGCTTAGGGCAAGTTGTTGAAGTGTTGGCTTAGGGCAAGTTGTTGAAGTGTTGGCTTAGGGCAAGTTGTTGAAGGGTTGGCTTAGGGCAACTTGGTGAAGGGTTGGCTTAGGGCAAGTTGTTGAAGGGTTGGCTTAGGGCAAGTTGTTGAAGGGTTGGCTTAGGGCAAGTTGTTAAAGGGTTGGCTTAGGGCAAGTTGTTGAAGTGTTGGCTTAGGGCAAGTTGTTGAAGTGTTGGCTTAGGGCAAGTTGTTGAAGTGTTGGCTTAGGGCAAGTTGTTGAAGGGTTGGCTTAGGGCAAGTTGTTGAAGGGTTGGCTTAGGGCAAGTTGTTGAAGGGCTGGTTTAGGGCAACTTGGTGAAGGGTTGGCTTAAGGCAACTCTGTGAAGGGTTGGCTTAAGGCAACTTGATGAAGGGTTGGCTTATGGCAACCTGTGATAGGTTGGCTTAGGCAACTTGGTGAAGGGTTGATCTAGAGCAACTTGGTGAAGGGTTGACCTTGGGCAACTTGATAAAGGGCAGGTTTACGGCAACTTGGTGAAGGGTTGATCTAGAGCAACTTGGTGAAGGGTTGACCTCGGGCAACTTGATGAAGGGCAGGTTTAAGGCAATTTGGTGAAGGGCTGGTTTGGTGCAGAGTTGACCTAGGGCAATTTGGTGAAGAACTATAAAAGCTGAAATAATGAACCAATGCTGGACACCATGAGAAGGATGGCCATAAACTGGATCAAGTGGAGGGAGTTTGTTGCTGCCCTGAATGATACCACGGCTGGGAGTGATGGTCTGCTGTGTCAGTCATTGACAATAATATAAGAAGGGTAGCAGTTTGTATTACATGATGAAGTTGCACAATCTTATTCACCTTTTACAACACGACATGCTTACACTCATTCCCATTCCCACTGCCGTACTATTCAGAGTTTATAAAGAAACAACCATTACAGTGTTCACATATAGCTGCCTTCCTGGTTTGCCTTGTTTCCTAGGGCAGAGTGCTGTCTATGGTGTCTATTGGTAAAGTACATCCAACATCAGCATACATTTTACTGTAATGGATGTACTTGCCATTGGGACACGATCTTGCTGTTTCATGAAACCAAACACAAACAAGCTTAGGCTATGAGCCGTACTAATAACAACGCTTAAGCCCTTCACCTTATGACAGTGTGCATCTTCTTATTTGCTCCAGATAAGCAGTTTCTCGTTGATAATGATGCTCTGCCAACAAATTCTATCATTTTCATTTAAGCAGGCAACAATTTTGACATTTTTGTAAATGTTACTCTCAAGCACTTTACCCCTGCTCTGGTACACAGTTTTTATGTCAGTAAAATTATTACCCGTCAAAACAGCCAATGCCTTCTTATGCTTCAAACCCAAGTAATGCATGTCTGCTTGAGACCTGGATGTTAACTGGACCACACAGATGCTGCAGAATTGCTCATCCTCATTTTGGTTCTTTGTTCTACATGTATTGTTCTGTCCAGCATTATCATCTCGCTGCATTTCACTGTCATCCTAAGGAAAGAAGAAAGAAATGTTTTCATTTTATATAAACTTGTACAAGTAACAGATCTCCATATGTGTGGTGTGGTGGGGGTGGGGTGTGGTGCATGCGTGCGTGTGTCCCCCCCCCCACCCCCCTTCAGTGCACTGCCATTTTTAAAAGAACTTTCATTAGCTCTACTTTTGCATTGCCGAGACTGTGGCACACTAGAATAATGACCAAGAGGGCCAAACAATGAAGAAGTCTGGCCCCTGTCATCACATAGTGTGCAAGTTAGGTTGTTTCCCATTCTCAATCAAATAATTAATCATTCATTATCAAGGCTTAAACCCATGTCCATCAGGGTAGAATATCAGCATCTTAGCCACTTGGCCACACCCATGCTTTAAAATCTATAAATCAATAAGAGTAGGCTGCTAGCCACTGCCCAGGCAACATTATAATTAAATTTCTACCTACTAGACAACCTACCATTCCCCTTGCCTAGCAAGCCACAAGAAGCAAAAATTGCACACACTTAAAAAAAAACGTATTACTAAATCGCCTTTAGATACTTAGCTGCAAGCGGTAGTCTATGTGAATACCAGGATTCCAAGTAAACAGGGAGTCTTCAACCCTAGAGGATTCAGAACAAAAAGTGTGTTGTCCCTTACGACATGTCCTCAGTTTGGCAGTGATCCTATCCTCATCTCAGTTACACATAGTCTTCTATCCTAGATAGATTGGACTCACCCCCATAAATCATATTTGTATTGGCAGCAATAAGACCCCTCCACTTCACTCCTTCTGTAGCCATCTTTCGTACGTGCCCCAGCTGAGGTTTTTTATGGTACTTCGCAGGATTCTTAGATTGGACTTTCAACTTCCATCTAGGGGTCCACACCATGAGAGTTCTGGTGAAGGTATCATGTTCATGTATTAGAATATGGCCGAATCAATTCCTGCACTGGCATGTTATGATGATGTGCATATCATTTTAGTTGTTCTGGGCAAGCAGTTTTTAGTTGGTGAAGCTGTTAAATCAGAATATTTCATGAATCTTCATTGTGTGGAAAGATGAAAAATTGGACAGTTTTCAGCTCGATATAGAGCACAGGTCTTTAACAAATGCACGGCCATCTGTCCCTGTTTCCTTCACGTTAGTTTCAAGCTCTCTTCGCAATGTGTATTTTCATCTGCCACTACTTCTCTTGCCTTAAGGATTCCAGAACAGAGAATGCCTTGTAATGTTGGTTTCATTAATGTGTGTTAAGTTCAATGTCAGAGTCTTATCAACACTTTGTGCTCCACTAATGTCTGTCTGGTACTTTCAAACAATTCCACATTAGTGATCTTTTCATACCATTTTAATCTCCCTATTTTGTGGAGGCAGCCATTTATGAATGTCCATACCTTTATGGTTGCTGCTTTTGTTTTCTCCATATTTCAGGATCATAGTCCTTCTTCTTTTTCTTCTGCGTTCCTTCTCAATCTCCCACTACCAAGCCCTGAATAGAACTTTGCAAGTAGCAGGATGTAGTCTAGAAAACGGAATGCGTTGTATCGCTAGTTTACAGCTTGACTGCGATATTTGCACCTTTCAGTCCGAACACATCCGTCTTTGGCCTAGGATCAGACTTTACACTCGAGTTGAAGATTTTTACGTTTATGTTGAACTTTATTTCTGTTGAGTTCCTTAGGTTCCCCAATGCAATGAAAGCTCCTCTCCCCTTTTGTATTCTTATTTTGATGGCGAGGGCCATTATAGAATAGGGGAGCTTTCCTCTCAATGAATGCTCAAAATTGTCAGCATACAAAAACCTGCAAATTTCAAGCAACTCATCCAAGGTGAGACCATGCACCTAGTCTTATCAGAGATGGATGATAAGCTTAGTGACATTCTGTGCATTTTAAAGAACCTTTGACAGTTGAAAATTGAAAACACCTGGACATTAGTTGTCGCCCAGGAACAATTTTTGAACAAATAATTAAATGTCTGCGTAATAAGCAAACCTACCTTCCCCAGGTCTGGTACGAATAACTCTGCAGTAGGCATATACACCTGACTGTTTCATCACCAGGATTTCAAGTACTCCTATTAACTTTTTTTTGTTTTGCTTTGTCTACATTGCTACCTAGATATATCCAACATTGTGTAGGAATGTTGTAAAGCCCATCTCATCAGGTTTTGTTTGAGTCCATTGAATTTAATTTTTGTTGGTTGATGCTAATGTCTTCATAATCCAGTCAAAAGTCCTGATGGTTACAGTAGTTCTATTCTTTTGCTCCACATAACGCATAGGGTGACCACTGCAAATGGCCCCTTACAGGAAGCCTGCATCAAGATACACATGTGTGCTCATACAATGGATGTTTCTATAACAATTTGTTTTACACAATAAAATTGTTATCCCCTGTACAACTACAACCCTCTTTAGTTGCCTTTAACGACATGCTTGAAATATTGCATTGGTCCTATTCTTTACTCCCCAGGTACCACTCAGGAGTGTACAGCCTTACCTGGATATTACCCAGTGGCGTGATCTTTGAATTGTTTTCCTGATTAGCTACGATATGAGCATATGATCTGGCTTGCTCTGAAATGATTTATTTTCAAAGAAATTAATCAATTTTTAATTAAGACACTAAAAAACAAAAATGAATAACAGTAAATTAATACCAACTCTGTGTTATCATTGTCAGATATGGATACTGATCAAGATTGAAAGATTACAACATGTGAATTGGAATTCTTGCGAAAAGCAGCCATGGTCACTAGAAGTATAGTAAAGTAGCCCATTTCAGCCATGAATGACTATAGGATGATAAGACTTTGGATAAGTAACTCTCTCCACTTAGCTTTTTTGTTTTATTTTTCCTTGCACAACGTTGTCGTTTCACTTCTCCGTGTTGCAAAAGCTTTTTGTCAAACACGAATTGACTCTTCAAGGTACATCTTCGCTTGTTTCGGTCAGCAGCTTCGTCTTCCCAGGATTCCAGGGTCTTGATATCACACGTACACACATCTTTGAACCTCAGCAGCTTCGTCTTCCCAGGATCTTGATATCACACATACACACATCTTTGAACCTCAGCAGCTTCGTCTTCCCAGGATCTTGATATCACACATACACACATCTTTGAACCTCAGCAGCTTCGTCTTCCCAGGATCTTGATATCACACATACACACATCTTTGAACCTCAGCAGCTTCGTCTTCCCAGGATCTTGATATCACACATACACACATCTTTGAACCTCAGCAGCTTCGTCTTCCCAGGATCTTGATATCACACATACACACATCTTTGAACCTCAGCAGCTTCGTCTTCCCAGGGTCTTGATATCACACATACACACATCTTTGAACCTCAGCAGCTTCGTCTTCCCAGGGTCTTGATATCACACATACACACATCTTTGAACCTCAGCAGCTTCGTCTTCCCAGGATCTTGATATCACACATACACACATCTTTGAACCTCAGCAGCTTCGTCTTCCCAGGATCTTGATATCACACATACACACATCTTTGAACCTCAGCAGCTTCGTCTTCCCAGGATCTTGATATCACACATACACACATCTTTGAACCTCAGCAGCTTCGTCTTCCCAGGATCTTGATATCACACATACACACATCTTTGAACCTCAGCAGCTTCGTCTTCCCAGGATCTTGATATCACACATACACACATCTTTGAACCTCAGCAGCTTCGTCTTCCCAGGATTCCAGGGTCTTGATATCACACATACACACATCTTTGAACCTCAGCAGCTTCGTCTTCCCAGGATCTTGATATCACACGTACACACATCTTTGAACCTCAGCAGTGGTCGGCTGGCTGTTTGCTCGCCATCTGCCAACTGCCCATAGAGGATATCTTTGGGAATGTGATCATCTTCCATGTGACAACCAATCCACCACAGTCATCACTGCCTAAGGAGAGTGTACATAATTGGGATACTGCTTCGAGAAAGCACCTCTGCATTTGTCGCTCTGTCCCTCCATGTAATTCCAAGAATGGATCGCAGGTGTCATAGATGGAAGGTGTTAAGCCTTTGCTCTTGTTTGACATAGGGTCCCCAAGTTTCACTACCATATAGGAGTATATTGATGACACATTCATTGTAAACCATGGCCTTGGTTTTAATTGTCAGTTTCTGGCTTTCCCAAAATGTGTTATGAGGTGAGCAAATATAGCAGCAGATTTGCCAATGTGACTATTTCTGGGTCTAGAAAGAGCTTGTCACTTATGATGGACCCGTTATGTGAATTGGTGCACAGCTGGCAGTTCATAATTACTAATGATAAGAGTTGGCGTGGCATCTACTTCCTATCTCAGTATATTTGTTTTGTTGAGACATTATAAGACCAAATTCTTTTAACGCCTGGGAGAAGCAATCTATCAGGCTCTGAAGTCTCCGCTGACTGTAGGTGACAATTTCAGGCTTATCAGTAAAAAGCTAGTCAATGATCTTCATTTTGACCTTGAACCTTGCAAGGTTAAACAGTTGACCATCCAACCTAATGTGAAGGCAGATTCTTTCATTTGTGTTAGCAAGTGAATGTTTCAGTAAAGAATATTCCGAACAGTGGTGGGGACAGGATGCAGCCTTGCTTAACACCACTGTGAATACCAATTGGTTGTGATATGCTACCATCAAACTGAACTGTTCTCGTCATGTCTTCATGGAATGAGTCCATCCCTGCTAACCAAATCAAATGCTTTTGTCAGGTCAATGTAGGCGATACAAAAGGGTTGATTCTGCTAGAGTGACTTTTCCTGAAGTTGCTGAATAAAATGTGTCATTGATCTTCTAGATCTGAATCTTCACTGTGGCTCCGGATACACTCAGCCAATTTTTGTAGGCACAGTAAGATTACTCTGGTGCAGACTGCCTATAATACAGAGCAGACACCTCGATGGTTATTGTAGAAATTAAGAAATTCTACACACAGTTGGAACAGCACCATGCTTGACATATATATTTTGTTTTCAACTAATAATCGACAGTATATTGATATCAACTCTCTGCTTTCAGCATCAAACATGGACACTGACCAAGAACAAAATAACATAACATGTGAAATGAGTTGATTGTGAAAAGCTGTCATTGAAAGAGACATTAAGAAATGAAAAAAAATCCAACATATAGTAAGACCAATGCCACAGATAGTATACATAGATGGGCTATTATATAGACAAGAAGATAATTAAAGTTTAGATATTTGGCACAAATGCCTCCAAACATTCCTGTAACACAAACCTTTAACATCAGGGATTCTGAACAAGAGGAACACGAAGAATATTGATGGACTGATAGTCTAGTCAACAAAACACTGAAGTGGTATGTATTGAAACAAGAACAGCCTAGCAGATGACAAAATAAAGAAAATTTTATCCCACATGCTTTGTAACAGTGCAAATGGACAGATGATATGCTATCAATTTAAAATAACAACAACATATTAGTCTAATTTCTTCTTCTTCAGGAATGTACTAGATGTTATGTTATTCAGAACTGACATCATTGTAGTCTAGGCAGAGCCATAGGTTATTAGTCTATATCAGAAGCTAGCAAAGTTAATAAATATTGATTGAAATCACATGCTTCAAGAAAAATAGCTATCCAGGCTTTCAGGAAAGAAATAATCAACCAAATGATGACTATCATAGCCTTTATTGACATGGACAGATCACCATTCATGGCCTCAAACCAGAACACAGCAGACTGAATAAACACATATATAAGCTTCAACTGTCTGCTTCACCACAGTGCACATGTGAATATGCGATCACACTGTTGAGCATGTACTACAGGGCTGTTCCGTTTGGCCAAATAAGGAATATACACTGGCCCAATGATTCAACACTAAACTGTACTGCTCTAAATGATTCAACACTAAACTCAAAACTGTACAGAGATAAAGATGAGCTTCAAACACTGGTCAAGTTCATTACAAGAACTTGTCTGATGCTGTAAACATGTTTATTTGTACTTTTTCAAAGTGCAAAGGCTAATGTCAGGGTTAAATGTAACAAACTGACCAATAGTCAATCTATGTTCGAACCATAGACTTCTATGTGAAGGATATGTAAATTAGTTTCTACGGTTGTCACTACTATGCTTATTTACTAATCTCTGAGTGTTCATTAGCTTCATTACTGCATTGGTAAGGGGTACTGTAAATAAAATAATACTTATGATGTGTATCACGGGGAGGGGGGGGGCATAGAGCAGCGGTTAGCGCGCTGGCTTCGTATCTGAATGATGGGATCTTTACTTTCTTTTACTTTTATGTGCACCCCTGCTCTAAGTCAATGGTTCCCAACTTTCTAAGAATGCGAACTTCCCTAGGTCAATCATAATTTGAGAAAAACTATATAATCTCCCCTGTCACATGAGGTGAAACTAACAATGTACGCACATCAAATCTAATTTTTCTTCTTCTTCTTTCGTTCGCTTTAAAATATTGTCTATATCTGCAATGTTGTTTCTTGTATAAACTTCACTGTCTTTTGTAGTTCACACACAGGTCCATAAAGTTTCTCTTGCAGTGTTGTTTCTATCGGCCAGTGAGATTTTCTCTGTATATCATATTCGGGCAGTTTTGCAGTATGTGCTCTGCTGTCTGGGGCGCCTGTCCACATGTACACATGGCTGAGTTGCCAATCTTCATTTTTGTGTACATGTGGCTGCAGAGTCGGTTGTGTCCTGTTCTAAGGCGCAACACAACAGTTTGCTCTTATCTGTTCATGTTATGGTAATCGTCTGGTGTTACTGTTGGTGGCTTTCTGATTGATTTGATCATCCTTATCTTCTGTTGGTATGTAACTGGCACATCTGGTTGCTCGTCTGCAGCACCCTCCTTTGCCAGTCGATCTGCTCTCTCGTTTCCTGGTATTCCACAATGAGAAGGTATCCACTGCATGACAATCTTGCGCTGGTTGCTCAGTTCAGACAGTAGAGCCTGTAGATCTGGCAGTTTCTCAAATTTAAGTGCTTGGAGTGCTGATTCTGCATCTGTAAGAAATACTACAGGTTGTGGACCGACATTGGTATTCAACAGTTTCTCAGTTGGTACTTTGACTGTATCCCTAATGTTGTTTGGGTATTCTATGTACACTCCCGCTCCACCATTCTTTACTGCATTCTGTGCTGACCCATCTGTGTATACTCTGATCCAGAGATCTTGTGGGTATTCTTCATCCAGGAAATTGAGGATCACTATCCTACGTTGCATACTGTTCTGTTCATCCTTGTCTAATATTCCTTTCACTTTTGTTTGAATGCATACTGATAGTCCGTGCTCCTCTCTCCAAGGGGTTTGTTCTGGCACAGACTTTAGGGGGATGTCAACTTCAGGTAGATCCATAATTTGCCTGCGAAGTCGTTTCGCCTGATGCATAAAACTACTTCTTTTCAGTCTTCCCATTGCTAAGTTTTGAAATCTGTCTTTCATTGGATGGCTCGGCACGCAGTGGAACTTTTCTGCCTGTGTTAATACCTTTGTGTCTCTGCGCTCTCTTAGTGCTTGTATCCTTCCCATTTTCTCCATCTCCACAATAGGTGTTGATTTCATTGCTCCTGTAATGACCCTAAGTGCCTGATTTTGCACCTTATCCACCTCTTTTAGGGTAGTGTTTGCTGCGGGGCACCACGCTGCTGACCTATATTCCAGATGTGGCCGTATACCTTGTTGGTAAACTTTGTTAAGTATTTTTCCACTAGCACCCCATGTGGTTCCACTTAATTTTCTCAGAATGGCTAACTTCCTCCTGGCTTTTTTGGCTGCCTTGTTGACGTGTTCCCTCCATGTCAACCTATCATCAAATGTAACTCCAAGATAGGTGTGTTGTTTATCTTCTTTGAGGTGTTCTCCATTTATCTTGATAACTCCAGCTTTTTGTTTTGGGGAGAGGGTGAAAAGCGTAGTGCTACATTTTTCGGTGTTAATGTTTACACACCATCTGTTTGTCCATGAGGTCAAGGCATCAATAGCTCTTTGCTGCATTATGGTGGCCACTGTTGCTTGCTCATTTACACACCATATTACCAAGTCATCTGCATACATTGCAACTTTTTTTCCTTGTGGTAGCTCAGCAATCAAGTCATTGATGAAGACTATGAAAAGTGTAGGGGAAAGAACTCCTCCCTGAGGCACACCATGACGCAGTAGAATTTTCTTACTCTTGAGACCATCTAGTTGGACTCTGGCTCTTCTGTTATGTAAGTATGCTTTTATCCATTTGTACATCCTACCCATCACTCCATTATTTCTCAGTTTCTTTAAAAGTCCTTCTTTCCAAACCTTATCAAAAGCTTTCCTTAAGTCTATCGATGCTGCTAATACTAATTTCTTGTCCTGGAATGCGTCCTCGATCTCTTGTGAGAGGTATGTTGCCTGGTCTTCAGTGGAGTTGCATTTCCTAAATCCTGCCTGTTGTGGCACAAGAAGGTTTTGGCTCTCAAGATACCACTGGAGCCTTAGGTTGATGATACGTTCCATTGTTTTACATATGCAGCTTGTGAGGCTGATTGGTCTATAGCTGGATGCCATGGAACTGTCTTTCCCTGGTTTTGAGAGTGGTATCATGATTGCTTCTCTCCAGGTCTGTGGGACTGTACCTGATGTCCAACAAATGTTGAAGATCTGAAGCAGCTTTGTTTTTGCTGCTGTTCCCAAGTTCTTGATCATCTCATTGGACACTCCGTCTGTTCCTGGCGACTTTCTCATTTTCAGTTTGGATATTGCAAACTCCAGTTCTTTGTATGTGATTGGTGTCTCCATAACTTCGGGCATGGCACCATCTCGCTCTGTATTTTGTCGTTCCTCACGAACACTTCGTTGTTTCTCTCTGTCTACTTCAATGTTGCTATCTTTTGCAAAAGAGTCCGCAAAGTAATCAGCGGCTTGTTTGCCTGTGAGGATGTTTCCATCTTTGTTTAATGTAATTTTTGTGTTTCTCTGTGCACCCTCATCATTAAGTTGTTTTACCAACTTCCACAGTTTCCTAGTTTCCTTTTCAAAGTTCAGAGACTCTGTTTTCTCCCGCCAACTTCTTCTTCTAGCCTGCAACTTTTCCCTTTGAAATTTGGCCTTAGCATGTTGATATTTTTTGTGGTGTTCTTGACATGGACTAATCTATGCTTGCTTTCTAGATGTTTCTACCTCGTTTTGCAGTTGTTCTAATTCCCTATTCCAGTATGGCCTATATTGTTTGCGGGCCCCTCTAGGTATTGTTTCATGGGCAGCCTGTAGTATGCATCTGCTGAAATTATCGACTACCTTATTTATGTCTTCATCTGTTGTTAGATTTCTAGTCAGCACACTAGACCGATGCTGGTACATTGACCAGTCTGCCTTCCTGTAATTCCACCGAGGCAGGGTACTACTTTCCTTGACATATTCATTTTCAATAGAAATACTGGTCTGTTGTCACTACCTCCAAGTTGTATCCCTACAATGCGTGTAATATTCCATTCCATGCATGGTGAGTGGAATGCCAAATCTGGTGTAGAAGTGGTGTGCCATGATCTCGAGTAGAAGGTCGGTGGGTCTGTTGGCTGGTTAATCAGGATAAGTCCATTGTCATCCTGCCAGTTTTCTAGCTCCTCACCCCTCCTATCCATTTGATCATAGCCCCAGCTCTGTGAGTGGCTATTGAAGTCTCCACACACAATCAGTCTTTCCTTTGTTGCAATCGTATTCAGTGCCAGTGGACGATCACTCAGACAGTAATAATTTAGAAGGTGGAATTCTGTACTTTCTGTCTTGAGATGCATCATCTGGTATTCTGCCCCCTCCATATATACTTCCTGCTGATAAGCATTGATGCTATTTCTCACAAGTGTCAGTATTGCACCCTTCTGCCTGTCTTGTCGGTCAGACCTATAGCACTGGTATCCTCTAATTTTGAAGGCTATATCTTTATTGAGATGCGTTTCTTGCAAGCAGCATACATTTACTTGCTCTTCATATAGAATATTCTCAAGCTCTAATTTTTTACTATAGCCATCTCTTTTGCTGTTGACGCCTTCAGCATTCCAGTGCATTATTTTAAGTGTTCTTTCCTTTGTTTTTGGTTTTGTTTGACCAGTAGCTCTATTATCGTGCCTCCTGACTCCAATAGGCATCCGAGAAGGACCTCCAGTAATAAAGTTTGGGCCCTTTCGAGACGGGGGACCCGGCACTGTACCTGCCTGGTTGTCCACCACAGGCCGAGCGCCATAACGTTTTGCAGATATAGGCATACTCTCATGTTGCGTATTTGCGTGGCATCCTGATTTCTGTGGTGCGCTTTTTGGCTGGTTGCATCCGTCTTCAGCACCTTAACGTTGCTTGGGCAGACTGTGGTCTTGCTCGAAAGGATGTGTGATGATGATGATATGAACTTATGGACCCATTTTTCAAGTATCCCTGAAGAGAGGCAGTCCAGTGTGTCTGTGTCCCAGGATCGTCACGTCCTGCCAGAAACGTAGCATATACATGTGAGTGGGGTATCTCCTTACTCCCCTTTAGTATTCTTGGCTCCTCTGCAGTGATGGTACGCCTGGCATTCCCCGCCACCTGGGAGGTTGTCACAAAGGGGCAGAGGTGCAATGTCCTCTGGCCTGCATCTCTTCTGCGTCCATTGGGATGACTGATAGAAGACAAAAGTAAAGAACGAGGCAAGAATGCATTTAACCCATGAAGTGGGGGTGGATTGGTTTAGCCCAGAGCGTGTACCACTCGCCGATGGGTTCTGCAGCTCCACCTAAAGGGCTCCACCTGCTCCTCGGCCTTTTAGTCTGGCCCCTCTCCAAGGACCTGTCCGGCTTGGGTGACCCTAACAGGAGTAAAACTCCCGCCGGCATAGCCCCCTGGATCACTGGGACACGCAAGCTCTCCAACCCCGTCAAGGTAGGCCTACGTTTGGAGAGTAAATCTAATTTAAATCCCTAGGTTTAGTTCACAGGATTGTTTATTAACACCCAATGAACTCTTTGCAGATTTTAAAAGAACTCTTTGCAGACTCCGACAGGACTCTTTACCAGTCTTATCAGTCCAAAGGTCAGGAACCACTGCTCAAAAACAAGATAAGCCATTCAATAAAGACAACTTTTGTTTTTAAAATTACAATTGTTTTGCTTTCTCACCAATTATTTGTGATGTAGAACTTAGGTTAGTGCTTCCAGGCACTTCTCGTCTCTTGTGCGACCTCCCTGTCTGGTGAGCCACAAGCTGAGTGTGAGAGTTTAGCCACAAATTGCAGATATTGCAATAGGCTTTTAGAACCGGCATGGCTAGGCAGTATGCTTGACTGAACCCTTCAGATGTAGGAATTGGATCTGTATCGACTTTAAGTCTTTCGTATTACAGCAGTATTATTATTAATAGTATTAACGTATTTTTTATTGTAACAAATTTAAAATAAATATCTGGGTTATGTGACTGAATGTGACTAGATCTATCTAATCTACTTGTAAATTGTAATATGCTTCAGTTTGTTTAACTACTCGTAATCTGTCTCAGTGCATATTGATGCTTCTGTGTTTAGCAACGAGATACATATATGAAATATGTTTCAGTTTCAGCGTTCAACAAGCCACAGGCATTTAGTTTTCGAGATGTGTAAAATAAAAATCTGCAACAAAATAAAAATACTTTAAATACGTATTTGTTCATCAACGCACAATTTGCGTGTGTAATATGTATATCAAAATTAGATATGTATATCTACTTGTAATATGCTTCAGTATGTGGGAATCATACGCGTATATCTACTTGCAATATGGTTCAGTGAATAGAGAACCAGAAGACATTACAATTAGATCTAAAATTTAACCGGTTCGGCGAACTGAAAATACAAACGGAAGTGAAGACATTGTAAACACCTTAGGTACGCGACAAATGAATCGCCGAGTATAAATCGTTTAATGGATCATTGTATCTTTACAAAAAATAACTGTAGTTTTGAGCTATCGCGTTGACTTGCGTACTCTTGTTTGACATATAGCTAACTTTGATTTTAATATAATGATTGTACCCTTTATTATTTTGTAAACATTTTTATGCGATGCAGCAAATATGAGATCCTAACAGCTTCCGTAGCAACCACCTGGTTTCTCTCAAGTACTCTAAATCTGAGAATGCCACCAAAGAGGAAAGGAAAGGGGAAAAGAAAGGGGAATAAAAAAGGGAAAAAAAAGGATGGTAAGATTTATAGTTAGCTTGTTAGTTAATTTGTTTTAGGTGTGCTGTTCTTTATTCATTGTGCTTGATATGCCAGTGCTGAGTGATTAATTAATGAAGGAGAAAGTTGCCTAACTTAACTTAACTTTATGGGAAATGACAGAAGCATTTGCAGAGTCAAATCCTTTTAGTTTTAGCGAAGTACATAACTGGCAATTTTTTAATTTAACATGTAGAGGAAGCTACCAGAGGCAAAAACATACTCGACCTAATATTTACTTCAGAGAAAAATATGATTGAAAACGTTATCGTTTGGGGAACTGTTTGGATCAAGCGACCTTCAGATCATCCATTGGGATGTTGTTGTTGTTGTTGTTGCTTAGATGTTTGCCTCACTAGTTTCTACTGGGGGAGGCGCGCCTATTCCACCCCAGACCGTAGTCCATTGGGCGATATTAGGAAACATAAACCAGTGCTTGGATGCATGTGTGCCTCTGTATGTACCTATGCTAGGTTTGTGCAGTCTCAGTAGCTAGCCAAACCAAAGTGCAACGGAACGGCCTCACCCTGAGGGATCTTACAGCAAGGAGAGAAGTAAACTCGCGAGCATACGACTACTCTAAGACAGATGTTCAGAAGATGAAAAAGTCAGCCAGCCACATAATCTGGAAAGAAATTGTCAGAGGAACAGATGTTGAAGAAGAGTGGGAAAGTTTCAAAACAGTTTTAGAACAACAAGTAGAATGTGTTCTATGTAGGGAGGTAAACAGCAATCATAAAAAGTGGATAACTAGATTTGTAGTTAAATGTAGAAGAGCTAAAGATAAAGCATTGAAAAAAATGTATTGAGGCAAGTAAATTGAAAGATATTTAAAATATTTGAACAAGCAAAACATAGCTCAGAAAGTGAATAAAACAGCAAAAATACTCGGGGAAAAAAACTTGCTAATAGGATCAAGACTGATAACAAAAGCTTCCTTTCTTATGTTTGAAAAAAAAGAACGAAATACAAGGTAGGCCCTTTCATTGATAGCACAAGAAAAATAATAAGAGACAATATGGAGGCAGCTAATCTACTTAATCAATCCTTTGGCACAGTCTTCACACAAGAATATTTCTCCAAGATTACAGAGCTTATAGATATTTTCAAATGTGAAATGGATAGGCCTATAGTTGGATTAAAATTGTATTACAAAGGAAATGGTTTTTAAAAAATTGGAGGGATTAAAATATGTATAAATGTCCAGGTCAAGATGGTATCCACCCAAAATTGCTATTTGAAATTAGAGACCAACTAGCAAAACCATTGGCTATATTATGTTCTCAATCACTGGCAAAAAGGATTGTTCCAAGAGATTGAAAAGATGCAGGAGTGATCCCCTTATTCAAAAAGGGAAAGAAATCAGATCCAACAAATTATAGACCAGTGAGCTTCTTCTTCTTCTTCATCGTACGCTGTTTACAGCGATATTTACGTTGTACTGTTTTATTTTGTTAAGCCTGTGGCTCAGTGCATCCGATTTCAACAGGCGTTTCTGTAGGGATGCCCTCCTTAGCCTTTGGCTATCCTTAGCCTATCTGCAAGGCAGCAGTTGTTTTTGGTCAGAGTTGTCTCTCTTAGGGAAGTTGTCTTGCAGGACTAACGAGTCTTCCCCACTCATGTCTATAGGGTTTGGCAATGATATGATATGATGGACTATGTACTAGTTTGCACTATCCCGGTAGAGAGGCAGTCCAGTGTGACTGTGTCTCAGGATCGTCACGTCCTGCCAGAAACGTAGCATATGCATGTGAGTGAGGTATATCTTTGCTCCCTTTATTTTCTCGGCTCATCTGCAGTGATGGCACACCTAGCATTCCCCGCCACCTAGGACGTTGTCACAATAGGGCTGGACTGCATCTCTTCTGCGTCCATTGAGATGACTGATAGCAGACAGAGGTAAAGAGCGAGGCAGGAGTGCATTTGGCCAGGTGCATTTCTGCAGCTCGACCGGGCCGGGCTGAGATGTGAGCCCCAGGTCCCAACCATATCGTGGCCTCCCACCACAGCGGTGCTGAGATTTAGAGCGGGATTCTAGACCAGTGAGTTTAATAAGCATAGTCTGTAAATTGTTAGAATCAATAATCAAAGAAAACATTGTAATGCATCTAGACAGGTTTAATCTAATCAGAGATAGTCAGCATGGGTTTACTAGAGGGAGATCATGTTTAACAAATCTATTAGAATTCATGGAGGAGGTTACTAAAATGATAGATAAGGGGAAACCAGTGGATTCTATTTATCAAGATTTTGCAAAGGCTTTTGATAGAGTACCTCATCAAAGATTATTTTAAAAGTTAAAATCACATGGAATAGGTGGGAAGGTTGCAGAATGGATTGAAAGTTGGTTAACGGGAAGAAGGCAGAGAGAGGGCATAAATAAGAAGTACTCTGAGTGGCGTAAAGTAAAAAGTAGAATGCCACAGGGCTCGGTTTTGAGACCAATATTGTTCTTGATATATATACATATAAACAATTTGGACATTGATTTAGGAACCATGATTGAAAAATTTGTGGATGACACAAAACTATGCAGGAGTGTCTCATCTATAACAGAAGTGGATGTATTAAGGTTCAATTTAGATAAAATTCAAGACTGGTCTGTGAGATGGCAAATGGAGTTTAATATAGATAAATGTACAGTCATCCACATTGGTAGATCCAATATGAAACATAATTACAGAATGGGCGAGAACAATATTAGAATGATAAATAAGGAAATGAACCTAGGGGTTAAAATAGAGCATACAGGTAAGGTGAGTGAGCAAGTTCAGGTAGCAGTAAATAAGGAAAATGCAATTTTAGGTATGATAAAAAGAAATATTAAACATAGGAGTAAAGAAGTGATTGTTAAACTGTATAAAGCATTGGTTAGACCTAGATTGGAGTACTGTGTACAGGTGGGGAGTCCATATCGTACAGAAAATGAGAAAATACTTGAGGAAATACTCAGAAAAACTGGCCTACAGTGTCTAAAAAAGAGAAGAATTTGAGGTGACTTAATACAGGTTTATAAGATAATCACAGGAAAGGTTAAATTAGACCATAACATGTTTTTCAAAATACAACCACCAACAAGAACAAGAGGGCACAGATACAAATTGACTAAAGAAAGGTCCAGATTGGATATTATAAAACATTTGTTAGTCAGAGAGTGGTGAATGCTTGGAATGCATTGTCCCAGGAGGTAGTGGAGGCGGGGACAGTTAATGCATTTTAAAATAGATTGGATGCACATATCGTTTAGAGCAGGGTAATGCAAATGTAACTGGTTGTATACAGACTCTGATGAGTCTTCTAAACCAATATAAAAATGTTAAGTTTAAGTTTATCATACTAGTTTAGAAGGCTCTACACAGTCTGTATATTGCATTTCACCAATACTAAAAATGACTGTGATCATCCAATATATTTTTGAATGCATTAGTTGACCCTGCCTCCACCACATCCTGTAGCAATGCATTCCAAGCACTCACTACTCTCTTAATAAACAAAATCATTCCGAAAATCTCATATCTGGATCTGTCTTTAAATAATTTGAAGCTGTGCCCTCTAGTTCTTGTAGCCGGTTGAACTTTGAAAAACTTAGCATGTTCTAATTTATCCTTTCCAAAGATTAATTTATAAACCTATATTAAGTCACCTCGAATTCTTCTCTGTTCTAGACACTGCAGACCAGTTTTCTAGGTCTCTCCTCATAACTATAATTCTAAAATCCCACGATCATATATTACCAATGCATCTTAGCATAGAATGCGGAAGGTTGTGCAGAGCTTTTAATTAAACAGGTGTGTTAGATAAACATAAATCATCATTGTTAATATTATTATTATCACTACTATTAAGTCAAGGAGAGGGGACTAACGTCTGGTCAGGCAAAACACACGCAGTTGAAGCCTAACATAGTACAACCACATGGAGGACCCAATTCCACATTCATTAGCATGCTCAGGATGTAAGAAAAGCTAATGCAACTCGCCACTTAACGCCCTTTTCAGGGTGCACAAAATAGTCAAGTTACTTATTGTAGGCATTCAACAACAAAACTAATGCTAATACACTCAAGCAAACATCCAAATGGAGACAGGAAACTGTTTTCTGCTCTGTTAAAAATAGATGCCACTGCTCCACTACACTCAGCCAGACCCTAAAGTGTTTCAATCTCATGCAGCAAATGGTAAAGGTAGTTTAATTGCCTGTTTAACATCCAAGAGGCAGTCATTGATCCACCACAGAATGTCATATCTATAGTCTCCGCTATGGGTGCCTTTGAGGTGAGGACATCAGCTTCTTCATTGCTATAAACCCAGTCGTGATCATCAGAAGAAACAAAGAAATCTTACATAATCCAGAAACAGCATGCACATACAGAAAGACAGAGAATCAAATGGTTAAACACATAAATATGTCTTCAAACTGACATGCTGCATGAGCCTACAACACTAGACATCAGGACTTTAGACCATGTGTAAATATATATGGAGGACGTGTTAGTGCAGGTGAAGAATTAATAAAAATGTTTTTATACCAATGAGTGTCTAGCCTACATTGTGTTCCCTACAAAGCATAGGGTAATTATTGTAGTTGCCACCTTATGGAAACCTATGGTGAAGCACTTTGTGTGCCTTTGTAATAGTGGTTGCTGTAGCCAATTTGTTTTACATGATGAGGTTGCTAGTCCCTCGCACAAACCTCTTTTGTCTCCTTTTTTGACATGCATGGAATGAATGTCATAAGATTACAATCATCACCCTTCAACGCTTCCTTCGTACATTGGTCTTTGTGCAGGTTTATCATAAGTCTAGACGGGCGTTTGTGAGGTTAAAACATAGTAACAGATGTGAGCATGTCTTTGACTCTTGTCAGTTCGAATTATACTTAAGCCCTGCTTCATTTTACCTATACATTGGTATTGAGTGTATTGTAGTCTCTCATATATTCACTTAACATAATATTGACTACTAGTTACATTTAACTATATTATAATATCTCCTTTGATTAGATACCCAACTGGAACTGGATGATAAATACAAACGAACTGTGGATGAAATTGCAGCCCTTAAAGACCACCTTGGTAAGACATTTTTTTTAGCTTGTTCAACTTTTGTAACTTTGTTTTTTTTACTACAGAATTTGTAAACATGTTTATACCAGTTGTTGAACTAGTTGATAAACTGAGGTTAGTAGATCTATGGGTGTCTGTGAATCTGTTGATCCAGTTGCTAGAATGCGGTTAGGGGACCTATTTGGTGTCTGTGTACCTGTTGGACCCAGTTAATAAGCTGGGCTTATTTGACCTGCAGTGCTCTGTTGATCTGTTGAACCAGTGGACATACGAAGAGTCAAAATGGCTTATTAGAGCTAGATACATGACCAAATGGGAAACAGAACATACTGGATACACAAAAAACGATGCCTATTAACAGTTGAACAGAAGAGAGCAGGTCGTGGTCTTCAGACTTTGCACTGGCCACAATAGACTGAGGTACCACCTATTCAACAAATTGAAGATAGGTGGCACCGACGAATGCACGTGTGGTACCGGAAAAATGACCGCTGAACATTTGCTGCAAAACTTCCCGACATACTAAGATCAGAGAGAGCAGATGTGGCCATCACCAGTGGCAACACTAGACAAGCTCTACGGCAGTGTCGACAGCCTCAGGATGACCGCTGCTTTTTTCGAAAAAATAAAGGTCAACGTCTGACAGCGTAAGAAGAAGAAGAAGAAGAAGAACCAGTTGCTTAACTGGGGTTAGTGGATCTGTGGGTGTCTGTGGATCTGTTCAGCCAGTTGCTTAACTGGGGTTAGTGGATGTCTGTTGATCTGTTCAGCCAGTTGCTTAACTGGGGTTAGTGGATCTGTGGGTGTCTGTGGATCTGTTCAGCCAGTTGCTTAACTGGGGTTAGTGGATCTGTGGGTGTCTGTGGATCTGTTCAGCCAGTTGCTTAACTGGGGTTAGTGGACATCAGGAGTCAATGGTTCTGCTGGAAGGGATGTCATATTAAATACAAATATGGCAGCGCATGAACTGCAACGGTCAGCAACCCATAGCTGACTGCTAGCATCAGGGTCAGTGAATCAGAACTGTCAAGACCCTTCTACACCTCCACGTGGTGATCCTGGATAACAAGCTGCAACAGAGCAGACTGGATAAGGAGAAGGGATCGAAGAGGGAATGCTAACCCGGTTCTAAAAAAATCCTTGCTGGAGTTGGATGTGTTGGAACGAAAGGTGCAAATATCACAGTCAAGCTATAAACTACAACACAACACATTCCATTCACTGGACTACATTCTGCTACTTAGGCCAGTGTCAGGGTTTGGTAGCGGGAGATTAAGAACGAGCAACGCCAAGCCAAGACAAATACAAATATTACTGAAAAGAGTTCCAAAACTACTGAAGACTAAATTCGATTGTCAGCTGCTAAACAATAGACACGATAATGCATTGACAATGTGATGCTGAAGAATTCTGACAGATGATGGCTGAACAGTTTAGAAAGTGATCTTCTGATCAAGGGGATATTGGATTAATTCTTCAGTGGGGAAAATTTGTATTTCTATCGGCGGCTGGGTAGGGGTTCGGGTGGGATACAGTGTTTCACCTACAATACAAAGCAACCTTAGTCATAGGTCCTTGTGGGGAATCCCAGCATTGTAAATTAATATTGTAACGATAATGTTAGATAGATAAGTTTGACAAAGATATTAGCCTACTAATCAACGTTAGTCGATCATAAAAGCAAAAGAAGATTATCCACTTTTTTGTCTTGCACATCACTTTATTATCATTCTAATATTTACCATAACTTAAGTGATGTCTGGTAAAAACAGTATAGGACAACTGTAATCTTTCAAGTATGTTGTATAAATGACCAAAATGGGATGTGCATAAAATTAACAACCTTATCATGTAAAAGAATTAGCTACAGAATCTACCATTTCAAGAGTACAAGAATTAAAGTTCTTTTCAGGATTAAATCAAAGCACAATAACAATCTGTTCCATGTTGGGTCTCAATCCTCTTAAGGAGAAACTCTACAGACAAATATAAGAAGGACAGCAGGCTTTATTGAAGAATCCAGTCGCAGTCTAAATGAGCAATCATCACAGAAGAAGAAGACAATGAAATCCACAAGACCAACAATGCATTTTTAAAGATAATGATCAAAACAAAGGAATAGACAATCATGCCCCAACAGTCAACAGATTGAAAAATACCATTGTTGAATGGGACATAACCTGGTCAAAGTCAGGCAGAATGTCAAACAAAGAATGAAAACATGTAAGTGCATTGAGACAGTCTTCCTATAAAGGTATCATCTACAATGTTGGTTCTATGCTTCATCTATCTATCTATCTTCTGTCTACTTGTGTCGTTAGACATTGTGGGGAGGTGTGACCTCCTATGTTTCATATTTTTTGGCAGGTGAAAATCCACTAGTGACTTTCCAGGTTAATTCTATGCTTCATATTTACTGGAAAGGAGATTAGAGTGTCTAACATGCTGTATTTCTTCAATTTTAAGACACCACCAATCGTAAGGCATGCCCCCACACTTCAGCATCACGAACACAAGAAATTAAAAGCTGTTATCCTAAAATGCATAATTATCACAGAACAAATCACGTCAGTCAATTTACTAAGATCAAATTATTAGATTGTATCTTGTGTAAGACTTTGTTCTGAATGAATATCAGAGTAAACTTCACATTCAGAGTCTGAATCTGCTGAATCACTTGCTCAGGCATTGATATCTACATTATTCCAAAATAGTTACCTCACTAAGGTCAAATTTTCACTCTGCTTTTTTATTTCCATGTTATTCTGCATACACAATAACATTTCTTTTTGATGCGACTTTGTAATGCAATTTATTTGACAACATTTTGAACAGCAACAAGAAATCAAGATGAATGAAATTGAAATGATGCATTATTATTATAACAAGACAAATATGGGAAGTTCCATTTCTAAATTTGCATGTGCATTAGGAAATGGCAATGATGCATCACATTCCATCCACCGGATGCTAGACAACTTTCTATTTCTGTGATTGTAAGACACCACAAATTTTAGGACACATTCCAATTTTAGAGATGTTTAAAGTCCAACTTTGAATCTAAGAAATCTGATAGCATTCCATAACATAATTACTTAGGTTTGTCTGCACATTTGTCTGAAAATACAAGTTTTGTGCAACCCTAAATATGAGGTAGCTTCAAAAAGTTCCCGGAATAGTCGACTCGTGTTTGAATGAAAGATAATATTATAGAGAATATATATTTATAAGTTGGTAGTGACAAAATGACATGGCAGATGTGATTTTCAAATAAACTCTCGAATAGTAGTTACAGAATTTTGTTTGTGTGTTATGCTCGTCATCCTTGACTGAACAACGTACAATTGTCAGATTCTGTGTTTTGCTTCAGAAGTCACTCTCAGAGACACAAACATTGCTTAATAAAGCATATGGTGATACCGCAATGAAGAAATCGCAAGTATTTGAGTGGCACAAGTGTTTCCGTGACAGTCATGTTAGTGTCGATGATGATGCATGTAGGTGGATGACCGCCAACCTTGATCAACAATGAAAACATTGAGCGTGTTCGAAACCTTGTGTGGGCTGACAGAAGACTTAGTGTCGAGAAAATTGCCTCAGAAGTTGGAATATTAGTTGGAAGCTGCTACAGTATTCTCCACAATGAACTGCACATGCACCGTGTTTGTCAACACATGTTTCCCAAGGATGTTGAGGACATTATCTCCAATGTGACAAGACAGCTGAGAGAGGTGTCAAAGAATGGGTTCCATGAATGTTTCCAGCAGCTGAGAGAGGTGTCAAAGAATGGGTTCCACGAATGTTTCCAGCAGCGGAGAGAAGTATCAAAGAATGGGTTCCATGAATGTTTCCAGCAGCTGAGAGAAGTATCAAAGAATGGGTTCCACGAATGTTTTCAGCATCTGCATGCACGTTGGCAAAAGTGTGTAGTTGCCAAAGAGAACTACTTTGGAGAAAATGTAGTGTATATAATTTTATTGTAACTTATTTCTATACACTCCACTAATTCCTGGAACTTTTTGAAGCTACCTCGTACATCTTGAGACCAAGTCACGAATTTGGCATGTTTTATTTTTGGTATACATCAAAAAAAAAGTTTGTGTAATTACGCTAATAAATCTGTGTCATTCTTTTTAATTAAAGAACATAGAGAAGTATAAATTGCTTACGACAATGTTTATGTTGTTGTTGGAGTACGCAGTCGGGAATGGTGCCGATAAGGCCCAAAATAATTAAAAGAACCTTAAAATAATTAGCAACAAGAAAAATGCTAGCTCTCATTGGAAACTAGCATCTTCGGGAGAGAGGCAGAGAAGAGCAGGGTAATGGGCTGGTAGAAGAAGGAAGAGAGGGGCAATGATTGAGGGGCTGGGAAAGAGATTGGGGGGGGGGGAGGGAGATGTGAAGCAGAGGAGGAGTGTGGGAAGGGGGATATCCTTTAATTGTTAAATAGCCGCCATTTTTGGGGTATTACATTATTCTATTTCAGGCATATCTTCTGTACGGGTATTGCTCGTATAAATATAATATTCTTTCAACTTGTTGAATTAGTAAATTCATTTGTATTGAAATATGTTACAAATTATGAAAACTAGGTAAAATCAATATCAGACACTACTGTTAAAGATGAAGTGTTAGAGACTTAATTGTATTAAACCTGAGTTATTTTATGAGAATATTTGGGCAACTCCTATCCTTGTCGCCTTTCCTTCCCTAGCAGTAAGCCATATACCCATTTACAGCAGGGTCAGCTGGAGCTTGTCCAAAACAGGAACTGAACCCATTACTTTTGCCATGAGAAACAAGTGCTCTACCATTATACTGCTCAGACACTTTTCCCTACTAACCACCACCAAAAAGAAGATAAGCTTTTATCAAACAACAAACAATGGTAATAAATTCCTGAATACAAAAATATAAAACTCCTTTACTCAGTTTAACAACGTAGGTTTTCTTTATATTCTTGTTCCAATGCAGCATCCAAACTATACATTTATATATTTTTATACTCTTTATTTTGACTTTCAGTCTTGCCGCAGCCTCACTATATAATTTTTTTACCTTAATAAATTGCATAATTATAATTAGTTTTGCTTTTGTTTTTAGCAATGCGTAGAGAACTTACGAGACGATCAAAATCAGCAGGTCTTGAAGCTTCAAAAAAGATGGAGGATGCAGATAAAGAGCTGCAAGAACACAAAGAAAATCAGAAAGCAATCAATGCAGGTAATACATCTGTTTCCTTTAGATAAGCAATCAATGCAGGTAACACATCTGTTTCCTTTAGATTTCTAAAGGTTATAATCATTCTCCACTGACTTTTGTTTTCTTCAGCGCCATTCATGTGAATTCAGTTGCTTTAAATTCTTTGTGTTCTTTCGCCTCCCCATTATTATTTTCCCTTATATGATCCAATCCAGGACATGTCTAGTTAAGTCTCTTTGTGGTCCTATACATCTCAAACCACTCTTTCCTGAAGGGAGGAGCTGGCTGGGAGGAGGGACAGAGCATTTAGTGATACAGCTCAAACCCCACACCTACCAGTTCAGATTCTCTAAACAGAAAGGTCATGTGCCTATTGAAAGTAACACATAATAAATGTGTGCTGAAGTCAGATGCACTGGGCCATTAGGTGCAGACACAGAAACATTTTTTTTTAATTGTGTATTTTGGTCATCTATTTTCATAAGACATTGTTCTTAACTTAAGTTAAGTTAAGTTAAGAACAACGCCTTACAGTTATGAGGAACGACTCAGAAAAACCGGCCTACAGTGTCTCGAAGAGAGAAGAATTCGTGGTGACTTAATACAGGTTTATAAGATGATCAGAGGAATCGATAAATTAGACTATAACACGTTTTTTTAAATACAGCCACCCACAATAACACGAGGGCATAGCTACAAGCTGACTAAAGAGAGGTCCAGATTAGATATTAGGAAATATTTTTTTAGTCAGAGAGTGGTGTCTGCTTGGAATGCATTGCCAGGGGAGGTAGTGGAGGCAGGGACAGTTAATGCATTTAAGAATAAACTGGATGTGCATAGCTTTTAGAGCAAGGTGATGTAAATGTAACTGGTTGTATACAGACTCTGCATGGTCTTCTAAACCAGTATAAAAACGTTAAGTCAAGTTATGAAAATAGGTGACCAAAATAAACAATTTAAAAAAAAGTTTCTCCTCAATCTCTGATTAGCATAGTGGTAGAGCACTGGATTCTTGCTGCCAAGGTACAGGGTTCAAGTCCCAGTTGAGCCTGCTGTAAATGGGTGCATGGCTTACTGTTAGAGAAGAAAAGGAAGTGAGAAGGGAACTAATCATCTGCCTCATAAACAAGCTGCCGCTAATACAGCAACGTCTCTAACACTCCATCCCAAACAGCAGTGTCTGCTATGAGACTAGCTTTATGTTTATCTGTTTCTGTATATGAAGTATATGTCTGGTATCACTTCTGACACATATTTACGCAAAGGGTGGATGTGATACTCTTAGTTACACATGCATGTTTCTGATCCATATAGTAGGACTGATTTTACATAAGTGTTGAAGGTCTACAGTCTGGATGTGACACTCTTAGTTACATGTCCATGTTTCTGAGCCAGATAGTAGGACTGATTTTACATTAGAATTGAACATCCAAATCTTGTCTTCCAAGATTCATATTGGGTGTGTTGTAATGCCCGTGCGGTACTGGTAAAATGACCACTGAACATCTGCTGCAGAACTGCCCGACATACGAGGATCAGAGAGAGCAGATGTGGCCATCACCAGTGGAACTGCAAGACAAGCTCTATGGTAGTGGCGAGAGTCTCAGGATGACCGCCGCTTTTTTTGAGAAAACAATGGTTACTGTCTGACTGTGTACGCAGAAGAAGAAGAAGAAGTAAGGCACCAAGGAGATAATAACTGACTCCTTCTTTCCTCCTCATTCAAAAAAATGTCTCATTGCAAAAAAATGTATCATTGCAAAAAAAATGTATCATTGCAAGAAATGTATCATTGCAAAAAAATGTATCATTTCAATGTTTATTCAAATTGCTGAGGTCCACCAAGAGAATTCTAGGACTAAAGAGTAAATGCTGCTTGTTCTTGCAATGCCACGCAGTGTACAGGCTAGCTTTGTATTTTTACCTCTATTTAAATAGCATAGTGGTAGAGTACTCGTTTTTTGTGGCATATAGGTAAGGAGTTCAACTCCTGTTACCAGCACGCTCCAGTTAACTCAGCCGTAAATTGGTACCTGACTTACTGTTGGAGAAAGGAAGGCAGTTAGGAAGGTAATTGGCCACACCCACAAGATGTAGCCTCATACAAGTCTCTAACACTTTATCTCAGACAGCCATTTCTGCTATGAGACTGCCTTTTCCTATATCTTTCAACCCAAAAAAAATCTACATTTGATCAAGGTTTTGAACTTCTGCCACTTTGGTCAAGATTCCAATATCATAACCACTGGTCCACTTGCTCCTTTTCATTTCCAGTAAGGGTCCCTGAGATACACATGAAAGTTGTTCAATGACTTCCCAGGATAATAATTATTAAGGAAGATCACATCTTGAAACATTTTTGTTTAAATAGTTGCCATTAATGGTGGCGTATCTCGAAGGGGTGGTCTTTGGGAAACGCCCATCAGCAACATCTAATATGACGAGAGTTTTATTGTTACTGGCACTGTCAAGGGCACAATGCTGGTCCTGAAGTGTTGAGTAGCAGTACACATGCTTGACAAGAGATAGATACATCAAATGACATTGTGTTGGCTCTACAACTTGAACTCATTCACTCCAGAATATTTTGGGCCTCCGGATGCACTTTTTTTCTTACTTGAAACTCAAGGACAGCGTCACGTAGTTGTTTGTTATTTATCTTCAATGAAGATTTTCTGAAATCATCATCATGAGGTTAGTCAGTCCAGAGACAGGTGATGAAGTCTTCTGATCATGTCACACCGCTGTCCTCTGTTAGTCAGTTCGTTGTCTGGTATTGAAGTCTTCTGATCATGTCACACCGCTGTCCTCTGTTAGTCAGTTCGTTGTCTGGTATTGAAGTCTTCTGATCATGTCACGCCACTGTCCTCTGTTAGTCAGTCTGGAAACTGGTATTGAAGTCTTCTGATCATGTCACATCGCTGTCCTCTGTTAGTCAGTCCAGAGACTGGTGTTGAAGTCTTCTGATCATGTCACACCGCTGTCCTCGGTTAGTCAGTTCGTTGTCTGGTATTGAAGTCTTCTGATCCTGTCATGTCGCTGTCTTCTGTTCCTAGCAGATTTCTTCAGCTCAGTATAAGTCTGCGACCCTTTGTTCTTAAAGTAAAGTATAGTAAAGTATCCCATAGCATTACTGCCGTAGGGGTGTGAGGTGTTAGCGATCTCACATTTCAAAGGCTCGGCTATATGAGGGCGGTAGCCATCTCCTTTCCCTCGCCGCTTTTACTTCCTGGACTGAACCGGTACCCATTTAAGGCTGGGTCGACCCGGGAGCCATTGCGGTCTGAAAAAAACATTACCGCCTCAACTGGGAAATGAACCCAGGACCACTCAGATGCGAAGCCAGCGCGCTAACCACTTCTTGTAAACCGGGATATGTAATTGGTTCTTGTCCCCTACATCTTTTTCCCTGAATTTTGTTTTCCAGTATTATCAATAAGAGTCATCGATGTCTCATGTTATGACCAAGCCAAGACAATCTACCTTTTTGTATACTCGTCATTAGTTTGTGTGAAACCGATCATAGTTGCATAAGGTTTTGTTATTTTATATACTGCCAAAGACATATGTGTCGGACCGAAAGGTGCAAATATCGCAGTCAAGCTGTAACCATATATATTTAAGCATTTGATCATTTGACATTTTTTCTGTTCAGCTTACTCTTTGCATCCTGCAAGTCCATGTTTCAGAGCCATAGAATGCGACGGGCCAGATCTCAATATTGATGATATTTGTTGTTAGAAGTTTTTGTTTCTCACGGAATGCCTTTTTGCTACTGTGATCCTAGTTCCAGTTTCAACTTTACAGCGAGCATCCTCAGTAACAATTTGTCCCAAATATGAAAATCTCTTAAATTGTGCAATAATCTGTCTTGCAATGATGATATTTAATCTTTGGGTTTGTTTGGCTATTACCATTGCTTTTATTTTACTAGCTTTTATCCTCATATCAAATGTCTTGGCTGTGAGTAGTTGTTGAAATGATTTTTCTGTTCCTCCTATTTTGACTTGATCATCCGCAAACTTGATGGTATTTATTCATTCTCCATTTACCTTGACCCTGTGTTGCAATTTTTGGTGGCTTCTTCCATCATCAACGAATACAGATTAATTAGTTTTGGAGATAATAAAAATCCCTGCCTTACTCCTTTTTTTTAACTGGGTTTGTTATTCCCTCTGCGAGTGCTATATTTGCTGGTTTTTTCCAAATGTTCAGGGTTAGTTTAATAATAGCTCTATTCACCCAAAGCTGTTCTAAAATAGGAAAATGTTTGTTCCCCAGCACCATGTCAAAGGCCTTTTCATAGTCAATAATGCAGATAAGAAGAGCTTTTACCTGTTCTATCATGCCTCTGCATGAAACCTCAGTGTTCCCACTGCAGCTGTAGTGCCTCTAACCTTTCGGAACCCACATTTCTGAAACACTGCACATTAAATACCAAACTGTTCAAGATTATGTTTAGAATACAATGGAATACATACATTTAATATGTGGGGATTAACATTTGTGTAAAAAAACTGTCATATAACTTTATTTCCATTTCTGGGGAAGTCAAAGGGCTTTTAGTAGGAAGACTACAGACCACTTCGCCACTGCTGTCACTGCATCATATGGTGGTTATATTTGTTTATTTCATCCTTAACAGAAAAACAAGATAATCCTTATGAGAGATTCGCTCCACTGCTCTTGTTTGTGTGAAAGGGATTATAGTTGCATACGGTTTTGTTATTTTATATGCAGTCGAAGATGGATGTGTCAGATTGAAAGGTGCAAACATCGCAATCAAGCTGTAAACTAGCAACACAGCACATTCTGTTCTCCGGACTGCATCCTGTTACTGTTAAAGCTCTGTTCAGGACTTGGCAGTGGGAGATTGAGAACAAACGCAGAAGAAGAAGAAGAAGTTATTTGATAAAATTGTGAATATTGTAGTACTCATCAGTTAACTACTCAGCTTTATACGAAAACATTAATGGAACAATGGTTTCCTTTGATGATAATCCACATGTTCTTAAAGCGTCACCTAATTAGGTGCAGTAAAGTAAAGTAAAGTAAAGTATCCCATAGCATTACTGCCGTAGGGGTGTGAGGTGTTAGCAATCTCACATTTCAAAGGCTCGGCTATATGAGGGCGGTAGCCATCTCCTCTCCCTCGCCGCTTTTACTTCCCGGACTGAACTGGTACCCATTTAAGGCTGGGTCGACCCGGGAGCCATTGCGGTCTGAAAAAAACATTGCCGCCTCAACTGGGGAATGAACCCAGGACCACTCAGATGCGAAGCCAGCTCGCTAACCACTGCGCTACGCGGCTCCACAGGTGCAGTAGTTTTCACAATATCTACATTTTATTGAAGGCATGTGAAGTTGAAAAAATATGAACATAACACATTTTTGCAAAGAACCCATGATGTCAGTAGAAATTCTTTAAATTAAAAGTAAAATTTATAATCTTTCGCCAGGGAGCACATTCATAAATTTAGGAGAACATGAAATGAAAAAAGACGCAAATTTATGAATGCACTGGCGTGTCAGTTTTCTGAAACAATCATTGTGGGTGCCATTAGTCAATGAGTTGTGTGCTCACTCAGTCAGCCATCCGTGAAGTTGAGAGATAAACTGTGTAAAGGCTGTTTCCAATATCTACTCCAGGGCAAGAGACAGCAATAACTCAAATCTGCCTAATTAAATACCAGGATTTTAGATTCAAGTATCAATTCTTTAGATATTTTAGTTAATCTTTTTTCATTCCTTGAAAATGCCTTTTGATTTAAAACTAATCTATATGTTTGTATTTATAACCACGTTAATCGAACACATGCTTGCTAATGTAAGTATTTTCCTAGAAATAAATGCTTGCTTCTGTTTGCCTCCTCAGACATGACCAGACAGTACAAGACCATGCAAACTGAGATGGGGTTAAGAATCCATCATCTAGAAACTCAACTACGAAAGACTCAAACACAGCTAAGTAAGACTTGTGCAGAGTCTTCAATACATGGTTTTATGTTTTCTAAGGTGTACATTCATATAAAAAGTGAATTGAATATCATAAACTAGGAATGAAGAATATTACAAAGGATGATTGTAGCTAGTTTCATGAGGGATGAGTAGTTATTTGGTAGATAAACTGTACAATGACAAGAGAAGTCTGAGACAAACCACATGTTTTAAATGTTGGTTAAGGGGACAGCGTGGGTTAGTGGTTAAGTGACACGGCTCACAACCAGAAGGTGCTGGGTTCCATCCTCATCACAGCACCGGCCGTTACCCCGGGGAAGCAAACCCCTAGAACATGCAGGAGGAAGCAGGCCCTTACATAAAATGCATGCTGAAGTCGGATGCACTGGGCCGACAGGCGCAAAATAAAAACCACAGTGCAACGTACACCACCTTGGGGGAATAGAGAAATAAAGCGAATGCAACAACAACAAACAAAATATTGGCTATTTGGTTTCATAAACTGTACGGTGACAAGAGGTGTCTGAGACAAACCACGCATTTTAAATGTTGGCTATTTGGTATCATAAACTGTACGGTGACAAGAGGTGTCTAAGACAAACCACGCATTTTAAATGTTGGTTATTTGGTATCATAAACTGTACGGTGACAAGAGGTGTCTAAGACAAACCACGCATTTTAAATGTTGGTTATTTGGTATCATAAACTGTACGATGACAAGAGGTGTCTGAGACAAACCACGCATTTTAAATGTTGGTTATTTGGTATCATAAACTGAACGGTGACAAGAGGTGTCTGAGACAAACCACGCATTTTAAATGTTGGTTATTTGGTATCATAAACTGTACGGTGACAAGAGGTGTCTGAGACAAACCACGCATTTTAAATGTTGGTTATTTGGTATCATAAACTGTACGGTGACAAGAGGTGTCTGAGACAAACCACGCATTTTAAATGTTGGCTATTTGGTATCATAAACTGTACGGTGACAAGAGGTGTCTGTGACAAACCACGCATTTTAAATATTGGTTATTTGGTATCATAAACTGTACGGTGACAAGAGGTGTCTGAGACAAACCACGCATTTTAAATGTTGGCTATTTGGTATCATAAACTGTACGATGACAAGAGAATGGAGCAACGGTAGATCACAGCACGAGGTAAATCAGCTGATAACTGAGAACACGCAGGAGAGTGACGCTGTCATTTACACCGACGTATAAGTTGTGCACAGTGGGACATCAGGTTGGGGTTTCTCGGCTAGAGTGAGAGGAGAGGTCGTTGCTGAGCGCAGTAGGGCATACATAACCTCCAGTATGAGAATGGAGACGGAAGCAGTGACCTCAGCACTGAAATGGATATCTGAGACTTCTATAACAAGAACATTCATCGTGACAGACACGCAAACCGTACTTCAGAAAGTATAGAAGAGATGGCTTAGGTTTGAGTGGATAGCAGCTGTTGAGTCCTCAAACCTCCAGGGGTTGACATGGATCTACTGTCCTGCTTATGCCAGGGTTCAGAGCAATGAAAGAGCTGACATCATGGCTTCACAAGTTCCCATCATGGCACATTAGTGATGGATAGAAGTGACATTTTGAAATCAATCAATGACTGCCTGCTGGATGAGGACACTGCAATAGATGAAGCAGCAATCCACAGACTGCAAATTCTTGACATTAAACGAGGTTCGAGCGGAGTGGGGCACATGAGAGGACGGAGCAGGAGTGTACAACCAGCAAGCTACAGGGACCATCAGCATCCATACCTTATGCCATTTAATGAGAGAGACTGAGAACGTATGGGTATGCCCAGAGTTCAGTGATGTAGATTCTTAGAAACAGGAACAGAAGACAGGTCTGAGACAAACCACCAGTTTTATATGTTGGGTATCTGGTATCATAAACTGCATGGTAACAAGAGAAGTCTGAAACAGACTGCTAGTTTTATGAGGAAACTAAAAGTAGATCAGAAGTTAGTCGTCAAATGGTCATGACACTGGTCTATTTTGCAGAACACTAGTTCGAATCCTGGCAAATATCTAAGTTGTTTTTTTTGTAGGTGGCAAAATAAACGTCTATCCTGCTTAGCAATGCCAGAGCAAGCTGCGTTTATTCTTCATACAGATAAATCCCCTGGAGTACACAAGCAATGAGAGGGGTTGGTGATAAGGACAAAGAAGATGAAGAAGTTATGTCTAGTTTCAATTCTGCAAGCAACAAATTATGTACTAAAACCTGTGGTACACAACACTGAAATTAGGTGCCAAATGTCCTTCATTGACACCTTAGATACTGTATTGGTAAAGAAAAACAGATAGGCAGGACTTGTAGTACACATGTCTGACAATAGATGGACACGAACAGTGACTTTATGGTGGCCCTGCAACTATGAATATTCCCTTAGTTGCCCACCAGTGAGATGGACGGGCTGAGTAAGTCCTTGGTTTAACGTGGTACTCCAGGGTAAAAATCAGGAATGCATTTTAATATGTTTTGACTACCTGGCTGCAGACACAAAATCTGCCTGTTTGTATAACACGATTACAGAGAGATCTGGTTTCTACAGTGATCTTATTGCTGATGATTCTTCTTGTTCTTCATATCAGTTTTCTATCGAAAACAACTTTTATAGAATCTAAATTTATTCTCGCTGTAACTTTCCCCACTTGCTGCCAGACGTGTGATGTCTCACTGGACCTTCAAGTGGGATAGATATCAACTAGTACTGGTTTACACACAATTTATGCAGACATGCCTCACAATGTGGTCACTGCTGGAGATGAATTAGCCATGTCCTAAGACGAGAACCTGACACCAGAACCACCATAATATGAACCATGGGGGAAGGTAAGGGAGAGGCCAATCTAAGACAACTTAATGAAGAACCAAAGAGGTCAAAACAGAAATCATGAAGCAAAGTTGGAACATTTCTCAACTGCCTTTAGATCCTACCCCACTAAACTGCTTCAGTTTTCTATTTTGCTTCCAAGTGTCTATTTGTATCCTATTTGGATGGTCATTTTCTTGTCTCTTGTATCTCTCTACCGCTTCAGTTGGTGCCCCCTTTCTCCTGATATCTAGCGGTTCTATGTTGGCCTCTATCTCGTATGCCTCTGTAGGTGTTAATCTCTTCCCCCCACAAATTAGTACAACGAATCTGTACACTTGTGGCACTGGTCCCATGCCATGAAATCACTTGTTGAATTGGCACAACCAATCTGTACACTTGTGGCACTGGTCCCATGCCATGAAATCACTTGTTGAATTGGCACAACCAATCTGTACACTTGTGGCACTGGTCCCATGCCATGAAATCACTTGTTGAACTGGCACAACCAATCTGTACACTTGTGGCACTGGTCCCATGCCATGAAATCACTTGTTGAATTGGCACAACCAATCTGTACACTTGTGGCACTGGTCCCATGCCATGAAATCACTTGTTGAACTGGCACAACCAATCTGTACACTTGTGGCACTGGTCCCATGCCATGAAATCACTTGTAAACCAACCCAACATTCACTAGTGAAATCAGAGGTACATGATCACAACCTGTATTCATGCATGAGAAGCTGTGTGGCAATGTCTGGAGTCTTTGAGTTAACTGCTGACATTGTTAGAGATGTGGATCTCTACTGACACATGAGGAAGAAGACCTTTCTTTGATCTTTGTGCCTTATGTCCTTAGGTGTAATGCGTTGTACTGTGTTTTGTGCCATAATGACCCATTGCGTTCCAACATCAGCATTCAATTTTAATGGGTTTACTTCCCATTAAGGCATGGCCTTGACCTTGCTGTTTTAAGAATTGCAACTATAGCAAGTTAGGGTTGTAAGCCATGCCACAAAGCACTTTGCTACACACACACACTTCCCATTTATATATATAATCAATCAAAGCCCGTCGCTCCCCTCGGTGCATAGGCCATTGACAAACATCCCGTCAGCATGCACAATCCTGGTCTGCTCTTTTTGCCTCTCTCCAGGTGTAATCATTTAATTTTAGTTCCTTCTCACATTATCTTCTCCACATATTGTTGGGCCGACCTCGCTTTCTCTCTATCTCGCTCCCTTTGAGGTATTTGTGCTGTTTTACTTGCCTGGTACATTGTTCTAACATTCCATGCCACTGTATTGGTTTTCTTCTTGGTATTCAGAAGGACTTTCAGTCGTGGAGCTTCCTTGTAGCATTCACTCCCCTCCGTCATTCTTCTCATTTCAGAAGGCCCGTCCTTTCTCAAGGTGGTTTGCTTTTGCTTTATTGTCATTGTTTTCGTAACTGACTTTGTTTATATAGATTTGGGTGATTGGCCCTAACCTAACCTATTATACTCTGGGCGAGTTGTCCGTGTTTAGTCTATTCCCTCCCCCATGATCTATCCAACTTGGGTGACCTTTCTGGAAGCTTTCACTTTTGCTGGCTTAGCTTCTGCGATCATTGAGACATGCAAGCTCCCTCACCGTTTCAAGGTAACAGACTCAAGGGAGTTTAATATATATATACACACATAATGTCTTATTTTTCACAGGTTCAACCGAAGAAGAGTTAAGAAACAGCCATGAAGAGAGAGAGAAAATAGTTGCAGAAAGAGATGCAGAAATCATGGACCTTCAGATGAAAATAGATTCTATGGAGAAGGCCTATGATGGTGTCATTAGAGTGAGCTATCATCCTGTGTTTTGTCTAGAGGGGCCAACTTGAATACGTCGCTGCTCTTCTGTCATGGCGTGTAGATATTGTCTGTTCTTGTTTGTGTGGCTTATAGTTTCTACACAATGAGGTAGCCTGCCCTATACCCAACACTCCCTTAGTCGCTTCTCTTCTACCACTGGAACGATGGACGATGGATGAATGGATATATCGATAAATAGATGGATATGGCAAAACAGGATTGATAGATGTATTAGATAACATTATATTAGACAAACAAACAGAATGGCAAGCAGACAGACATCACAAGATCCAGACAGACATATCAACCGCAAGTTACTCTGTAAACTTTATTACCAAACATTACCACTTATTTACCAAGTGTTAATCTGGTGTGTGTGTGGGGGGGGGGGGGGGAAGAATAATAACACCGTCACCTACAAGATATTTCATAAGTGGCAACTAAAGAGTGTTAACATGGGATTAGTTACTCTCATTCTGTACAAACTAAAAGAAGTCTCCTGCACACCATGGTAGGGTAGAAGAGAAGTGACTTAGCCAAGACATAAACCAATTCTCCAGTAAAAAATGATCCTAATATCTTGACATTATTCTGTGGTCTAACAGACAAAAGTGGAACCAGACAATCAACGGTACAATCTGCTGTGAAGCCCCAATGATTTCTTAGGTTACAGTCAAGTTAAAGAAGAAGTCATTATTCACAGGTTGGGTTGTGAAATTCTTTACCAAATATTGGATTGACCATTTGGATTACGTGAAGATGAGCACATCAAAGATGCAATCCATGGAGATAAACAGAACACCAAACCCATTCTGTGTTGTTCAATCCATGGAGATAAACACAACACCAAGCTCATTCGGTGTTGTTCAATCCATGGAGATAAACACAACACCAAGCTCATTCGGTGTTGTTCAATCCATGGAGATAAACACAACACCAAGCTCATTCGGTGTTGTTCAATCCATGGAGATAAACACAACACCAAGCTCATTCGGTGTTGTTCAATCCATGGAGATAAACACAACACCAAGCTCATTCGGTGTTGTTCAATCCATGGAGATAAACACAACACCAAGCCTATTCGGTGTTGTTCAATCCATGGAGATAAACACAACACCAAGCCCATTCGGTGGTGTTCAAAGCTACTTGTGCTGAATTTTCATTCATCGTTTGTCTTTGGCTGTGAGTTTACAGTGACTCTTCCAATATCCTGAGGCATATTGAAGAAGGTGGACATGGATCCTCCTGGCCATAGTGCAATTCAAGGCTTCCCAGTACATCACTATGGGGATCACAGTGTCAATACCACCTCATTGATGGGGTTGCTGTAACACAGCCTGTTTCCGTGAGCATGATGTAAGACTAGAAGATTAGTCCTTACACCCACCAAGCTCATAGAACATACATGTAAACAATATCAAACTGAAACAGGCCAAAGAATGAAAGCACCTGGGAAACACTATCAAGGAGGATAAGGGCTCAATATAGAACTTGAAACTAGGTATCAAAAGGCCTCTGCTGTGACACACTGTCACCACTACTTAGGTACCTGGATATAAGCTTTGGAACTAAACAACAACTGATATCCAGAATGTTCTTACCGACTGTCACAATTATTTAAACATCAAATATCAGCTTGGTAATTAAACTAAAAACTGCTTATAGAATTATATTTGTATCAGCTTTTTGTTACCAGTGTCCTTTTCCAAGTCACAGGAGAGGAAAATTATGTGTGAAATGAGATGTCTGTAAAAAGTTATCAATGTCAACTGGAGCGACAGACAAAATAAGGACATCAGAAATGTTGTGAGAACGACTTTGTGTTGAATACATAGCAAGATAGAAATAAGATGGTTCAGCTATCTCATGAGAATCCAACCGGGTCAACAACTACTACATGCATATATCATCAGATCTGGAAAACCATGTGCAAATGGATAGATGATATAATAACAGAAATCTTACAACAATAAACAGGCTTACAACAGTGAAAGCAACACACTTGTCCCCAGACAGGAAACTTCGCCTTGCCATTACACTTAATAACACTAGTGAACAGAACAAGTAATAAATAGATTTGCGTATTATAAATAAATTCTTTCCCAGTAACGGAATATCCTGTCTTTTCAGTGTGGTACTTTCTCATCATTTCTTTCCAGGAAGCTCTGGACAGTCTCATGAGAAAACTAGATGACTCCAAAGACAAGTGGGAGAGCAAGGCATCTCTTATACAAGTCAGAAACAAGCAAGCTTTACTGGATTTTGGTCTCAGTCCCTTGGACATCTAAATTAGCGTGGGTTCAAATCTTACATTAAAATGATTGAAGAAGTCCAAACTGTTATGTTACCTTCAGTCAGTTACCATCTTACCTCTAACCAACCACCCTCTCACCCTCCAGTCAGCTACCATCTCACCTCTAACCAACCACCCTCTCACCTACAGTCAGCTACCATCTCACCTCTAATCAGCCACCCTCTCACCTCTAACCAACCACCCTCTCACCTCAAACTAGCTACCATCTAACCTCCATCTATCCTCTATGAAGCTCTTCTTCTTCTCCCAGTCCCCAGAGAAACAAGTTATTCACATGTCTATCCTGGTGTTATATGAGGGGCAGTCAATAAGTAACAGCAATTTGATGATAAAGTGCATGGAAGAGTATGTACAATGGAAAATCTTAATTCAGGACACAAAATGCCTCTTTAGCAATGCTCCATGTGGGGATTCTGACGATCGCGAAGCATGCACATGCACAATATAGCATTGTGGACTTGCACCATGGACGAACAACAAGACATTATTAGTTTTTGTTTTTGTGGTCAGAGGGTGTGAAACCTTCTGGAATTGTCCATGATGACCTCGGTTATATAAAAAATGTGTAGCAGATGGGTACCAAGGCAGCTGACAACTAGGTAATGAAGGCAGTAAACAATTGGTCACAGCAAAAGGCTTTTCTCTAGAGGGCATCCACAAGCTAGTGGACAGGTGGACAAAGTGTGTTGTCAGGCATGAGAAATATGTAGAAAAATGACACACAAAATTTATGGTTAGCATTTTTGTAAAAATGTTATCAATAAAATTGCTGTAAAATGTGTAAAGCCTTCTTTCAAACCCAGATGACTAATCAACATTCAGCAACTTCTGGCCTGCGAATTTCTGAGTGTACAATATCATGATTTGGAGAGGCATAGCCTAGACTTGCCTTGCTCACCAAGTATAATCCTTTCTAACTTGCTCTTTACAGTAAGAGCTTCATAACTTGTTTTTATTTATTCTATGAAGAAAAATCAGTACCCTTATTGCTGGACACCAGGAGATGCTAATGTTTGTAACAGCCATTCAGCAATCCTTTCAACTTGTATTCGCTTTTATGTGTATGTTGTTATTGTCATGAATCCAACAACACTCAAGCTCTCATCCTACAGCACAGTGCAATGTAATGTATCTGCAGCTGTTTGCTAATTGTTGTCTGGCTCCATACAAAGTGTTTATTTGGCCTAGGAGGGAAAGCATTTTCTTAAAATTGTTGAGCAAGGAACACTCAAACAGATAATGGGTGTGTGCACAGCTGTCACTCTGGAGTGTGTTGTGATTCTATTCAGGTGATTGCTGAGTGGAATGTGCTTGGTTGGTAGCCAGAGAATAGTGTGCAGATACCTCCTTGTGAGTTTATTGATGCTGTTATTAGGACTAGGTCTTGCTGAATGTATGCAGTCTTCTCTCCCAATGTTTCCCCATAAGCTCAGCCAAGTTGCCATTTTGTATCTACTTCTATTTTATTTTAATTCCAGAAAATCACTAAAATAAAAACTATCAACACTTTAAAATTCGCTTAATCACAGAGGGAAACAGCTAACACAAGATGCAGATCTCAAGGTGTTTGTAAGCAAACTGACGTCATGTATGTCTGTAACTGAGGTATAGTGGTAATGCAAAAATGTCCATTAGTGTGAAGAAATATTTCAGGGTATATGATGTTCATCCATTGCGTGTGATGATGACCACTCTCTCTGTTCAGCCGTGTGGACAAGCTTTTCCTTTTGCTCCGTCCGCTGAAATGGGTGACTTGTGCAATGATTTGGATTAAAGTTAGGAAGTTTTGCACAATTTGTCAACCTCTCTCTCGCCCTAAGCTACCTTCGGCCAGTGGCAAGACATTATTGAGATGACGGGAGATAGCACAAGATGCAAATTTTTCCTCAGGGTTTACTCCCAAAGCCTTTGCCGTAAACAGGTATTCAGAAAGACAGTGGTGTGTGACATCCAATAGGTTGGGAATGTAGGATGACCAGGACTAAATCTCTATGTTCATAACAAATGGCACAAAAACTGTCAAGTACCAAATAATGTTCCAGATATTCACAAAATGTTGTCACAGAGTCAAACCAAAAGTCACAGACTTAATGACAGACTCACTATGACTAATCCAATTTTTCTGACACCCACAGGAGGCAGAGGAGGTAATCCAGCCAAATTATGATGATGTGCATGAACCAAAGATACAAATCCACACAATCGCTATGTTCATATCAAATGTCACAGAAATATAATGACACAGGCATTAATTTGACTTGCCTCTAGATGACTAAATACACAGCGACTGGCAATAACACACTTCCAGTCATTCTACACACCAGTAGCATGTCTCCAGACTCTCTATTCTGAGGTTGGATCAAAATCCAGTTTACAACTCAGGACAAACCAAAAAGATGATTTTTAATCGTCTGTTGCGGAGTACACAAAATAGCCCTACCATCTTGATCATTATGTGACGTGATAAGTTATGACTGTAGAATGTTACATTTCCTTCAGTGTGTAACTGTAAACCATTTTGTACAGGTTTCTTTTTCTTCCAGAGTTATGTTATTAGAAATTGTGTAATGGGTTTTGTTCCATATGGTAGCACCCAATACGTGACAAACTTTACCTTCAGTCACCCCAGCTGAAACCTCGCACAATAAAATCTCTATGTTATTGGGAACCACTTGCACTGAGTTTATTTTACAATCTTTGGTGGTGAGTTACAGTGGCTCTTCTTACATTCCTTCCTGAAGCACACTTGAGATGGGCCTGGATACTCCTGACTGTAGTGCAATGTGAGGATTTTCAAGTAGACTCAAAACTATGGGGATAACTGTGTCAATTCCCATCTTGTTGACCAGACTGCTGTTATATAACAAGTTGCTAGAAGCAGGACATCTATAAGAAGTGAGGTCTTGATCAGCATGTTTCACTTGACTCTGATGGACATCAGCAGGTCTTGATCAGCATGTTTCACTTGACTCTGATGGACATCAGCAGGTCTTGATCAGCATGTTTCACTTGACTCTGATGGACATCAGCAGGTCTTGATCAGCATGTTTCACTTGACTCTGATGGACATCAGCAGGTCTTGATCAGCATGTTTCACTTGACTCTGATGGACATCAGTGAAGGGTGTCCTTGAAACAAGTCTGTAGCACATAAGCTGGTCAATGAGGTAGGATCAACACTGATTCCCATAACGCTAAGCTTGCTATGATACTTGCATTGCACTACAGCCAGTAGTACACCAGCTCACCTTCTCAAGTATGCCTGAGAATGTATGAAAAGATACTGTAACCAGCACCTAAGGAAAAAACCAAGTGTTAAATTAACCCAATACAAGTGGTTTCTAACAACAGCAACAACCTAACTCTGATGTTACTCTCCACTCCATAAAGTTTCTAAGACTTCATCCCCTCTGACAGTATCTGCTATGTGATTGCCTTGACCTTTGGACATCCCACACAAACCTGGTAAAGTCAAGCCTCTATGCCCCACCTCACACAAGCATAAACTTGTTTCAATCAAAGGCTTTCCACCATGGTGTAGAGGTCTTCTACTTTGGGGTGTAGAGGTCTTCTACTATGGGGTGTAGAGGTCTTCTACTATGGGGTGTAGAAGTCTTCTATCATGGAGTAGAGGTCTTCACCATGGTGTAGAGGTCTTCTATCATGGTGTAGAGGTCTTCTACCATGGTGTAGAGGTCTTCTACTATGGGGTAGAGGTCTTCTATCATGGTGTAGAGGTCTTCTACTATGGTGTAGAGGTCTTCTATCATGGTGTAGAGGTCTTCTACAATGGTGTAGAGATATATCATGGTGTAGAGGTCTTCTACCATGGTGTAGAGATCTTCTATCATGGTGTATAGGTCTTCTACCATGGTGTAGAGGTCTTCTACCATGGTGTAGAGGTCTTCTACCATGGTGTAGAGGTCTTCTACAATGGTGTAGAGGTCTTCTACCATGGTGTAGAGGTCTTCTACAATGGTGTAGAGGTCTTCTACCATGGTGTATAGGTCTTCTACCATGGTGTAGAGGTCTTCTATCATGGTGTAGAGGTCTTCTACCATGGTGTAGAGGTCTTCTACAATGGTGTAGAGATATATCATGGTGTATAGGTCTTCTACTATGGGGTAGAGGTCTTCTATCATGGTGTATAGGTCTTCTACCATGGTGTAGAGGTCTTCTATCATGGTGTAGAGGTCTTCTACCATGGTGTAGAGGTCTTCTACAATGGTGTAGAGATATATCATGGTGTATAGGTCTTCTACTATGGGGTAGAGGTCTTCTATCATGGTGTAGAGGTCTTCTACCATGGTGTAGAGGTCTTCTACCATGGTGTAGAGATCTTCTATCATGGTGTATAGGTCTTCTACCATGGTGTAGAGGTCTTCTATCATGGTGTAGAGGTCTTCTACCATGGTGTAGAGGTCTTCTACAATGGTGTAGAGATATATCATGGTGTATAGGTCTTCTACTATGGGGTAGAGGTCTTCTATCATGGTGTAGAGGTCTTCTACCATGGTGTAGAGGTCTTCTACCATGGTGTAGAGATCTTCTATCATGGTGTATAGGTCTTCTACCATGGTGTAGAGGTCTTCTATCATGGTGTATAGGTCTTCTACTATGGGGTAGAGGTCTTCTATCATGGTGTAGAGGTCTTCTACCATGGTGTAGAGGTCTTCTACAATGGTGTAGAGATCTTCTATCATGGTGTATAGGTCTTCTACAATGGTGTAGAGGTCTTCTACCATGGTGTAGAGGTCTTCTATCATGGTGTAGAGGTCTTCTACAATGGGGTAGAGGTCTTCTATCATGGTGTAGAGGTCTTCTACAATGGTGTAGAGGTCTTCTACCATGGTGTAGAGGTCTTCTATCATGGTGTAGAGGTCTTCTACAATGGTGTAGAGATCTTCTATCATGGTGTATAGGTCTTCTACCATGGTGTAGAGGTCTTCTATCATGGTGTAGAGGTCTTCTACCATGGTGTAGAGATATATCATGGTGTATAGGTCTTCTACCATGGTGTAGAGGTCTTCTATCATGGTGTAGAGGTCTTCTACCATGGTGTAGAGGTCTTCTACAATGGTGTAGAGATATATCATGGTGTATAGGTCTTCTACTATGGGGTAGAGGTCTTCTATCATGGTGTAGAGATCTTCTATCATGGTGTAGAGGTCTTCTACAATGGTGTAGAGATATATCATGGTGTATAGGTCTTCTACTATGGGGTAGAGGTCTTCTATCATGGTGTAGAGGTCTTCTACTATGGTGTAGAGGTCTTCTATCATGGTGTAGAGGTCTTCTACAATGGTGTAGAGATATATCATGGTGTATAGGTCTTCTACCATGGTGTAGAGGTCTTCTATCATGGTGTATAGGTCTTCTACCATGGTGTAGAGGTCTTCTATCATGGTGTATAGGTCTTCTACCATGGTGTAGAGGTCTTCTATCATGGTGTAGAGGTCTTCTATCATGGTGTATAGGTCTTCTACCATGGTGTAGAGGTCTTCTATCATGGTGTAGAGGTCTTCTATCATGGTGTATAGGTCTTCTACCATGGTGTAGAGGTCTTCTATCATGGTGTATAGGTCTTCTACCATGGTGTAGAGGTCTTCTATCATGGTGTAGAGGTCTTCTACCATGGTGTAGAGGTCTTCTACAATGGTGTAGAGATATATCATGGTGTATAGGTCTTCTACTATGGGGTAGAGGTCTTCTATCATGGTGTAGAGGTCTTCTACAATGGTGTAGAGGTCTTCTACCATGGTGTAGAGATATATCATGGTGTATAGGTCTTCTACCATGGTGTAGAGATCTTCTATCATGGTGTAGAGGTCTTCTACCATGGTGTAGAGGTCTTCTATCATGGTGTAGAGGTCTTCTACAATGGGGTAGAGGTCTTCTATCATGGTGTAGAGGTCTTCTACAATGGTGTAGAGGTCTTCTACCATGGTGTAGAGGTCTTCTATCATGGTGTAGAGGTCTTCTACAATGGTGTAGAGATCTTCTATCATGGTGTATAGGTCTTCTACCATGGTGTAGAGGTCTTCTATCATGGTGTAGAGGTCTTCTACCATGGTGTAGAGATATATCATGGTGTATAGGTCTTCTACCATGGTGTAGAGGTCTTCTATCATGGTGTAGAGGTCTTCTACCATGGTGTAGAGGTCTTCTACAATGGTGTAGAGATATATCATGGTGTATAGGTCTTCTACTATGGGGTAGAGGTCTTCTATCATGGTGTAGAGGTCTTCTACTATGGTGTAGAGGTCTTCTATCATGGTGTAGAGGTCTTCTATCATGGTGTAGAGGTCTTCTACAATGGTGTAGAGATATATCATGGTGTATAGGTCTTCTACTATGGGGTAGAGGTCTTCTATCATGGTGTAGAGGTCTTCTACTATGGTGTAGAGGTCTTCTATCATGGTGTAGAGGTCTTCTACAATGGTGTAGAGATATATCATGGTGTATAGGTCTTCTACCATGGTGTAGAGATCTTCTATCATGGTGTATAGGTCTTCTACCATGGTGTAGAGGTCTTCTATCATGGTGTATAGGTCTTCTACCATGGTGTAGAGGTCTTCTATCATGGTGTATAGGTCTTCTACCATGGTGTAGAGGTCTTCTATCATGGTGTAGAGGTCTTCTATCATGGTGTATAGGTCTTCTACCATGGTGTAGAGGTCTTCTATCATGGTGTAGAGGTCTTCTATCATGGTGTATAGGTCTTCTACCATGGTGTAGAGGTCTTCTATCATGGTGTATAGGTCTTCTACCATGGTGTAGAGGTCTTCTATCATGGTGTATAGGTCTTCTACCATGGTGTAGAGGTCTTCTACCATGGTGTAGAGGTCTTCTACTATGGGGTAGAGGTCTTCTATCATGGTGTATAGGTCTTCTACCATGGTGTAGAGGTCTTCTATCATGGTGTATAGGTCTTCTACCATGGTGTAGAGATCTTCTATCATGGTGTATAGGTCTTCTACCATGGTGTAGAGGTCTTCTATCATGGTGTATAGGTCTTCTACCATGGTGTAGAGGTCTTCTATCATGGTGTATAGGTCTTCTACCATGGTGTAGAGGTCTTCTATCATGGTGTAGTGGTCTTTTACCATGGTGTAGAATTCTGCTAAAAAGCTTCCGGTCGAGCGCCGTGACTGGCCGCTGACACATTAGCTTAGGATATTTTGTGATATTTCATCTTCTTTCAAAACCGAGTGAATTCAAGAAGTATTTTATCGACGGATCACCACATGAGGGCCGTACTACAGTTAGTATATGTGAAATAAGATACCTCGATTTGATAATGTGCAGTATTCTAGTTGTAGTCGAACTCTAAGTCTATCATCCCCTATTCCTGATAACGCGTGAGCTCAAAATTGCTGGTTCTTGTAGCAAAAATGCACACATACTTTCGAGGCACCTTGCTGACACTTAGATCGGAGGTGTGTAGGGGTCACTCGTTACCACTGGAGGTGACCAGACGTCTTGCCTACCTCGGAGCCTTTGTCAGTGAGAGACCCAAACAAACGCACAGAAAGAAAAGGGGCAGAAGAGGTGGTAAAAGAGAAAGTAGGAATCCAAGAACAGGGAAAGCTTTTTTAGATTTGTCGTGCCCTGCTCAAGCCCAGCCAGCTACGCAGGAAATTCGTTATCAGACTATCACGACAGCAAATGTGCTGTGCGGTGTGGGCCGCACAAAGCACGGAGAGACACTTGAGCAGCCGTGGTCATTCACTGCACCCGAGTCCATATTCAGTCGTCCTGACTTGTCTTGCCGCTGGTTAAAGTTGGAATCGGGCGAGAGAGTGAGGTCGACAAACTGCGCAACCCTTCCTCACTTAAATCAAATTCATCGCGCAAGTCATTCTCTTTCCATTCATCCACAGTCGAGTCCTGTGACGACGGGCGAGCGGTGAAGCAGTTAGCGTAAGTCCGCTGGCAAGCTAAACTACAGTCAAAGATTAAAATCAGAAACAAAAGGGAAAGATTCTCCTCACTCAATCTCGGTGCTTGGAATGTGCACACCCTACTTGACATCGACTCTAACATAAACAGACCAGAGAGGCGTACTGCCCTTATTGAAACAGAGTTAGCCAGGTACAATATTGAAATAGCAGCACTAAGAGAAACCAGTTTTGCTGGTGAGGGTGAACTCTGCGAAAAAGAGTCAGGCTATAAATTTTACTGGCGTGGCAGAGAAAGTGGAAAAAAGAGAGGCAGGGGTTGGTTTTGCAATTAAAACAGAACTTGATAATAAAGTAGCAGAGCGCCCCCCCCCCCCCCCCCCGTATAAATGACAGACTCATGTTGTCAGTCGAGATTCCCATGCTCCATCATGGGAAACATGCGACAACCGTCAGCACCTACGCACTGACCATGACGAGCCAGAACGATGTCAAGGACAAGTTCTACGAAGACCTGCACGTAGTCATAGCATCAGTTCCAAAATGTGACAAACATTATTCTTGGAGACTTCAACGCAAGAGTAGGTGCAGATAGCATATCCTGGGATGGCACTATCGGAAAATATGGCCTGGGTAGCTACAATAGCAATGAACTTCTTCTCCTCCAGTCCTGTGCAGAACTTGACCCTCCTGGTCACTAACACGATTTTTCAACTTCCTACTTGAAATAGGACCTCTTGGATGCATCCTTGCTCAAAGAACTGGCACCAAATTGACTATGTACTTGTTAGAAAGAAAGACAAGCAAGATGTCCTGGTGACTAAGTCTATGTGTAGTGCCAAGTGCTGGACAGACCACCGACTTATTGTGTCTAAGCTAAAAATTTGTATTAGTTATCCATTAGTCCTCAGGGAAAGAAGACTAATAAAAGGCTAGATGTTACTAAGCTACAGAATGTGTCGCTCCAACAGTCGTTTGCTGCTACCCTGGAAAACCATCTCCAAACTGTCTCGCTAGATGACAAAAGTGTAGATATCAATTGGTCGGCCTACAGATCTATAACACATCTATCAAAATCTTGGGTCACGCTATTAGTAAACAAAACAACTGGTTTGATGATAACTCAGAGGACATAAAAACTATGCTAGCTGACAAACGCCATCTCCACAAAATATATTCCAATGACCCAGAGTCAACATCCAAGAAGGCAGCTTTTCCTAATGCGCGCAGGACTGTTCAATGCAAACTGCGTCAGTTGCAGAACTCCTGGCTGAGCAATAAAGCGGATGAGACACAGGGATTTGCTGACAATTATGAGATGAGAAACTTCTATCATGCGCTCAGGGCGGTTTATGGCCTATCTTCCTCAGGTTCACTACCCCTCCTCCATGCAGATGGGAAAACACTAATTACAGATCCGGAAAAAATTATCACATGCTGGGCAGAGTACTTTGGTGATATCTAGAACCAGCCGTCATCTGTTAGCAGCGAAGTCATTGACCACCTGCCCCAATATCCTCTAAACAAGGCTTTGTATGTTACACCGACTGAAGGAGACTCAAAAAGCGATTATTCAACTCTCCAGTGGCAAAACACCTGGCTTCGATGGAATTCCTGTGGAGGTCTACAAAAATGACGGTATAGCACTAATTGTAAAACTTCACTTGCTCTTCAAACAGATGTGGCACATGAAAACATCCCACAAGATCTGAAGGATGCCTCAATAATACATCTGTATAAACGGAAAGGTAACCGCAAATCATGTGATAACCACTGCGGCATTTCTTTACTGTCCATCGCAGGGAAGATATTCACCAGAATCCTTCTCAATTGCCTCACAGCTCATCTTGATGAAGGTCTTCTACCTGAAAGTCAGTGTAGATTCCAGAAAGAGCGTGGAACCGCAGATATGGTGTTTGCTGCCAGACAGATACAAGAGAAATGCCAGGAACAGCACTGCGACCTGTATGTAGCCTTCATCGACCTGACAAAGGCGTTTGATAAGGTCAACAGAACAGGCTTGTGGAAAATCATGGACAAAGTACGGCTGCCCAATAAAATTTGTCACTCTATTACGGCAACTGCATGATGGAATGCAGGCTAGAGTTCAGGAAAATGGTGCCATTTCGAAGTCCTTTCTAGTAACAAACAGCGTTACACAGGGGTGTGTGCTTGCACCAACCTTGTTCAGCATGCTGTTCTCTGCAATGCTGACTGATGCTTTCAGAGACGGGGACATAGGAATCGACATAAGATATCATATAGATGGTCAGCTGGTCAACCTAAGGAGCTTCAAACAAAAACTAAGGTCAAAACACACACCATCAGAGATCTTCTGTTTGCTGACGATTGTGCCCTGCACTTTGTCACAGAGACTGATCTGCAGAAAAGCATGGTGTAGAGGTCTTCTACCATAGGGTGTATAGGTTTTCTACCATGGGGTGTAGAGGTCTTCTACCATGGGGTGTAGAGGTCCTCTACCATGGGGTGTAGAGGTCTTCTACCACGGGGTGTAGAGGTCTTCTACCATGGGGTGTAGAGGTCTTCTACCATGGGGTGTAGTGGTCTTCTACCATGTGGTGTAGAGGTCTTCTACCATGTGGTGTAGAGGTCTTCTACTTTGGGGCGTAGAGGTCTTCTACAATGGGGTGTAGTGGTCTTCTACCATATGGTGTAGAGGTCTTCTAACATGTGGTGTAGAGGTCTTCTACCATGGAGTATAGAGGTCTTCTAGCATGGAATGTGGAGTTCTTCTACCATGTGGTGTAGACGTCTTTACCATGTGGTGTAGAGGTCTTCTACCATGATGTGTAGAGTTGTTTTCTTGTTCTGTCACTTAGTTTATACAGGATGGAGTAGCTGGCTGCATATCCAACCCTCCTCCTACCATTGCATGTGGATGTCTGTTCTATTTCTTATGGTTTACAGTTTATTTGGCATAGGTTAGCATCTCTGTGGTCATCCATACGTATTCCCTTTTTTTTGGCATGGGTTAGCCATCTCTGTGCCCCTATATGTGTTCCTCTTTCACATGAAATGTCTGGCATGTTACAGTGATACAATTCTGTGCTACCACGTAAGAAAGTTGCCCATCGCAAGCGATGATGGTGACATCATCAGACTGTCCTCGTCCTGAAGATGTAACGCGCTGAATTTGGATGATAGTGATAAAGAAGCTGCTCTGAACATCATTCTCACCCTCTCGTCCTGAGTTACCGGGAACCAGTAGCAAGACATACAATCAAGACAACTGGAAGTAGCTCAAGATGCAGACGTTCAGATCGTACAATCCGTGAGACCATGGAGCGCTTGAAACTTTTAGGAGGCGATCGGAAATCGTTTCCTTGACGATTTGAGAGACGAATGTTGACCAGCTCCCACATCTGTAGGTCTAGGTGACTGATCATTAACCCATGGCTGAGAGAAGATTCCAGTCGTGGCGAGCAATGAGAATGAACGCAATTTCCCAGTAGGTATGGAAACATAAAACCAAGGACGGTGCGCAATCTGTAGTGACGTCCTATCCAACAACAACAATTTCCCAGTAGGTATGGAAACATAAAACCAAGGACGGTGCGCAATCTGTAGTGACGTCCTATCCAACAACAACAATTTCCCAGTAGGTATGGAAACATAAAACCAAGGACGGTGCGCAATCTGTAGTGACGTCCTATCCAACAACAACAATTTCCCAGTAGGTATGGAAACATAAAACCAAGGACGGTGCGCAGTCTGTAGTGACGTCCTATCCAACAACAACAATTTCCCAGTAGGTATGGAAACATAAAACCAAGGACGGTGCGCAGTCTGTAGTGACGTCCTATCCAACAACAACAATTTCCCAGTAGGTATGGAAACATAAAACCAAGGACGGTGCGCAATCTGTAGTGACGTCCTATCCAACAACAACAATTTCCCAGTAGGTATGGAAACATAAAACCAAGGACGGTGCGCAATCTGTAGTGACGTCCTATCCAACAACAACAATTTCCCAGTAGGTATGGAAACATAAAACCAAGGACGGTGCGCAATCTGTAGTGACGTCCTATCCAACAACAACAATTTCCCAGTAGGTATGGAAACATAAAACCAAGGACGGTGCGCAGTCTGTAGTGACGTCCTATCCAACAACAACAATTTCCCAGTAGGTATGGAAACATAAAACCAAGGACGGTGCGCAATCTGTAGTGACGTCCTATCCAACAACAACAATTTCCCAGTAGGTATGGAAACATAAAACCAAGGACGGTGCGCAGTCTGTAGTGACGTCCTATCCAACAACAACAATTTCCCAGTAGGTATGGAAACATAAAACCAAGGACGGTGCAGTCTGTAGTGACGTCCTATCCAACAACCTGTATTCTATAACAGGTGAAGAACAGATCGTGTTTTTTCCTAATTCCAAAGAAAATTACACACATAGGCTTCCAGTGAATAACGTAGGACGTGCTAGAAAATGATCGCCACACAACACTGCGCTCCTTACATCCATGCATTAATTGGAACGAACAAACCCCATGAAAATTGCAGGCCATGAGAGCAGCTTTTGCTTGGAAGCCATCTTACCGGACCTCCCATGTTAGGCTCTGGTAAACACAGTAGCACTCAACATTCTGTGTACATACATAATACTGAATAAGTAGATACATTATAACTTGTTTCATACTGTTTGACAATGAGGTTGTGTACATACGTAGGGACAAACAGTTCAAATGTATTTTAATATGTTTATGGATATACAAAATGATACACATTTTAGGATATACATCATATCATGATACAAAGATATACAAGGAGACAGATACACAACATTGTTATTGCCACATTTCAAATAGTTGGATAAAACATTCTATTCTTTGCCACTTAACTTGGCAGCATTCTCCAAAAGAAATTAAAATTAAACTGTTCGCAGCAAAATATGAGTTGAAAAAAGCAAATCAAGAAGACAATATCAAGACAAAGCATGGCAGAAATACTAAAACAATGAGAGATCAAAGAAAACCATCTAGGCTTTTCAACACTAATGTGAAATCAATCCTACTATATGGTTCAGAAACATGGACATATAACTAAGAGTCACATAAAAGACTGTAGACCTTGAACACTAATGTGAAATCAACCCTACTATATGTATCTTCCTACAAACAACACAACTTCTTTGCTACAGCCTATGGACCAAGGAGTAATTTCATCATTCGATCTGAGAAGATTCCCCCTAAATTGTCAATATTCAAATATGTTTTTCTCGCCCACTTACGCAAGAATAAAATATTTCAAGGCAAGACTTTCTCAATTTGTGATTTTATCTTCTTATTTTTCCTGCCTATTTCTTTATTGAGGTTTCACACACATCTGCAAGTGTTATATTGCCATTTTTTTGCAACTAAACTGCTTTTGCAAGGCAAATAAAGACTATATTTTAACATATGTCCATTTGTTACTATTTTTCTGTACTTTGATTCCAAGCTAGACAAAAATGTAAGGTATTGCTGCAAATATTGATAGGAAACATGGTCTTTCACTAAGAGTATCACAAACCAGACTATACTACTTACAGAAGGTGACAAGATGACAGCCTCTTGCACCCTAAAAACAACAATGCTTGGATAGATGAAGCTTTTAAGCTGTAGGTGATAATACACACAGGAGAAGTACTCTGACCTCAACCCACCTTATTCCACTCAATTAGTAGAATGGTACAGCCAAAGTCTAGGGAGAATGAACTCCAAAAAGATCAGCAGAAAATAGATATGTTCCAACACAACCAGATGTCATAATGGCTAAACCAAGGTCATCAGACCCCACAATAGCAAACACACCCCTATCTGTAGTTGACAAGACCATAACAAACGAAGACCTTAACTGCATAACAAGTTTCTTTCAATAACACAAGTTTAACATTTTGACATACAAAGGATTCAAACCCCCAAGTTTAACATTATAACATACAAAGGATTCAAAACCAGAAATGAGAAACAGAAAAACTGTGGAGAAAAAACATGATCACTTATACCAGTCTGCATGGCATTTGATGGTATCTGCTTAAATAAAAATGAAAGGAAACACATATTTATCTGAATATTAGATGTTCATTTTCAGAAATGGGAGGGGGCTGCATTCACACTTGCCATGTTCAGAATCTGGAAACAACAAGGTTGCACCCCTTTGGGAAGTACACCCATTTTTAAAATGCGTCCTGAAGTCAGAGGCACTAGGTTATTGGACTCAAAACACAATGCAATGCATAAAAATGAATTCTTACAAATCAAAATTTCTCCTGTAGCACTGATTTATTGGTCTTATCATTCTAAGTAGAACACTGGGCCATCAGAACAGCTGGCCAATTCACAGGAAGCCTACATCAAAATATTTGCAGTGGTGGTTTCATAACCTTCTTCAGTTGCCTTCTATAGCCTGCTAGGAAGGTTGCAGTGTGCTATTCTTTTCTCTAGGTACCACTCTGGTGATATATATCAATCAAAGGCCCCTACCCTCCTCTGAGTGCATATGCCATTGAAAACATCCTGTCAGCATACATGGTCCTGGGCTGCTCTTTCTGCCTCTCCCCAGGTGTAATCATATAATCTTAGTTCCTTCTACGTGTATTTATTGGTCAGCCTATCTTTCTCTTCCCTTGAGGATTCGATGTAAGAGCCTTTCTGGCAATGTTGAATGTCGCCTTCCGTAGCACATGTCCTATCCATCCCCATTTTCTTTGCTTAATTTGTTGTTCCAGTGGCTGCTGTTGACTCCTTTCCTATAGATCTTCATTCCTCATCATGTCCTGCCACTGTATGCCCATTATCCTCCGTAGGCATCTGTTAATTAATAACTGAAGTTTTCGTTATATGACATTTGTTGTTTTCCATGTTACGGCTCCATTCAGCATTACCGACTTAGCACTGGCATTGAATATTCTAACTTTGGTGTGAATCCTGATCTTTCTGGATCTCCATATATTGTTTAGTGTCAGGAATGTCCCTCTTGCCTTTCCAATTCTGGTCCTTAAATCTGCGCCTGTACCTTTTGATGTGTCTATTGTGCAGCCCAAGTAGGTCAAGGTATCCCCTTCTTCCAACTGCTCTACCTCCCTCATGATTAGTTCATTGTTGAGTTGAAGGAGCTTGCTTTTCTTCATGCCCAGTTTGGCTGATTGTTCTTTCACCCTATCAAGTTTCTCTGTTCTTTCACCCTATCAAGTTTCTCTGTTCTTTCACCCTATCAAGTTTCTCTGTTCTTTCACCCTATCAAGTTTCTCTGTTCTTTCACCCTATCAAGTGTCTCTGTTCTTTCACCCTATCAAGTTTCTCTGTTCTTTCACCCTATCAAGTTTCTCTGTTCTTTCATCCTATCAAGTTTCTCTGTTCTTTCACCCTATCAAGTTTCTCTGTTCTTTCACCCTATCGTTTCTCTGTTCTTTCACCCTATCAAGTTTCTCTGTTCTTTCACCCTATCAAGTTTCTCTGTTCTTTCACCCTATCAAGTTTCTCTGTTCTTTCACCCTATCAAGTTTCTCTGTTCTTTCACCCTATCGTTTCTCTGTTCTTTCACCCTATCAAGTTTCTCTGTTCTTTCACCCTATCAAGTTTCTGTTGCATTTGGCTATGACTGTGACAAAAGTACTAGATCATCTGTGTAGTCCAGGTCCTCTAATTGTGACAATAGTGTATCCACTGAATACCAGTTCTTTTCCCCTTGATTGATGACTTCATTATCCAATCTATAACCAACAAGAACAGGAAAGTCGAGAGCAAGCATCTTTACCTCCCCCTAAAGCTGTGTTCCTCCATGTACCCTTCTACTGTGTCTTTGTATATATTAAAGGACCAATAAAGTATTAACATCAATCAAAAGGGTACAGACCTTCAAATATTGGTGTTTGTGGATACTAGGATTGATGGTATGACACGACCTCAAATGTGAAACTGTTGGAAATAATTATTTAGACAACAGAGGAATGGTAGGACACACATTAAGGAAACCAGCTGATAACATTGAGAGGCAGTCTGTTCTGGAATCCTCTGGGTAAGAGATATAGAGGAAGTCCAAATAAAAACACAAGGCAACGCGAGCTCGAGGGGATATGCATAAAAGGGGTAAGGAATATGTGGAGAGAGCTGGAAGAAACGGCACAGGACAGGCGCGTATCTTTCATTTCACCGTTTGATAGAACAAAACCTAAGACATACCACGATTTTGAATTTGACACACTAGGTTAATATTCAAACCACTTGGTCACTCATTCATCAATGTATTGGCACAGATTATAAATTTAAAAAAGATATAATTTCATTCGCATTTTCAAATGTCATTAACGAGAAGACAGATTTTGAACTTCACTTCTTTGTCATTGACGCTCAAATAATCACACCTATCTCATTCATAAACTTGGAGGTATGTCTCGGGCTTCTTTCGTCGCCATACAGTTTATCCCTAATTTGATTGTGGAAGGTCATGTTGTCACTCTGCTCCTTTCATGGAGTTGATAGAACTGAAGAACATGTTCTACTCTGTTTGTTCCTCTCACGTGGGAACTTCACTGGCATCTTACACTTCAAAACTCAATTTGCTGCCTACCCAGTTGTAAATGGGTACCTGACTAGAGTTAGGGATATCAAGACTGAAACATCATTTGATGAAGTTTCTAGCCATTCATCTCTACTAGCAATATCTGCTAAAGGGTGACCGTGACCTTCTTTGGCTGAGAGAATAAGGAACGTGTCAGTTACCTACCACAATCATACACTGAAGTCTCAAACACGTCATCCTCGATGGCAGTATATGAGACAACCTTTATACACTTCAGAAGCTTACTAATGTAGTGCACAAAATATGTTTGTTTATTTTTGACATATGCATCAAAACGTGGATTTTATTACATCTTATACGTCTAAACCTGATTTTCTGGTTTCTTATACGTCTAAACCTGATTTTCTGGTTTCTTATACTTTTAATCCTGATATCATACTTCTAAAACTGATTTTCTGGTTTCTTATACTTTTAATCCTGATATCATACTTCTAAGCCTGATTTTCTGGTTTCTTATACTTCTAAACCTAATTTTCTGGTTTTTTTATACTTTTAATCCTGATATCATACTTCTAAACCTGATTTTCTGGTTTCTTATACTTCCAAACCTGATTTTTCTGGTTTCTTATACTTTTAATCCTAATATCATACTTCTAAACCTAATTTTCTGGTTTCTTATACTTCTTAACCTGATTTTCTGGTTTCTTATACTTTTAATCCTGATATCATACTTCTAAACCTCATTTTCTGGTTTCTAATACTTCTTAACCTGATTTTCTGGATTCTTATACTTTTAATCCTGATATCATACTTCTAAACCTCATTTTCTGGTTTCTTATACTTTTAATCCTGATATCATACTTCTAAACCTCATTTTCTGGTTTCTTATACTTTTAATCCTGATATCATACTTCTAAACCTGATTTTCTGGCATCATGAACTTTAAAACCAGATTTGTCTAAATCATACACTTCAAAACTTGATTTTCTGACATTGCTCACTTTACAACCTGATTATTTTACATAATAAAATTCAGAACCTAGTTTTCCAACATCATAAACTTTAATAAAACATTATTTTTTGACATTCCACACTTCAAAATTTGATTTTCTGACAACACATACGAGGTGTGTTCAAAGGATACCTTACCAAACTCCAACAAGTGAACATACGTACGATGCGCATGATGACGTCAATTCGGGTGTAAACAGCACATACCAGCCATCAAGTTTGCAAAATTTCATTATCCTCCGACTCATAGCTTCCTCAGCAGACCGTTGAAAAAATTGCGTGTGTGATACAGAATCCGTCCAGAGTTGATCAGTGAGGGGTGATTCGGTTTCTAACCGATGAAGGATGTCGACCAATTGACATTCATCACAGAATGCAGGCAGTGTATGGTGACAAAAGTGTGTCGAAGACAACAGTGAAGAACTGGACAACGATATTTAAAGAAGAACGTGAGTTAACTAAAGATCTTCCGATGTAACAATATGCACCTGACCCGGTCTCGGAAGATATTTCGTTAACTTGCGCCCTCCTTTAAACATCATTGTCCAGTTCTTCACTATTGTCTTCACCACACTTTTGTCACCATACACTGCCTGCATTCTGCGATGAATGTCAACTGGTCGACATCCTTCAGCTGTTAGAAACCAAATCACTGCTCGCTGATCAACTCTGGACAGATTCCATATCGCACCCGCCATTTTCTCAACGATCTGCACAGGAAACGATGAGTTGGAGGATAATGAAATTGTGCAACCTTGATGGTTGGTATGTGCTGTTTACACCATACACGTATGTTCACTTGTTGCAGTTTGGTCTGGTTTCATTTGAACACTCCTTGTACTTTAAAACTGTTGATTTTTTATTCCAACAGATCTAACATTGCATTTTCACATTTGCATCAATTTCAAATAAATTCTTCACCAATGTGAAGGCCTTCAAACATTCTATCAGGTGATACCATAACGCAATAACTACTCAAACTTTTAACATTAGCCTGGTACTTTTGTACTTCTGACAAACAACCTGGCTATTAATAAACACCATTTCTTTTTCATTGCTAAGCAAATAAATGTTTAAAACCACAGGACAATAAAAACAACTCCCTACTAAAAACTTTTACACAAAGTACCAACAACCAACGCAAATACAGGTCTATTTTAAGCCAGAGGTCAAAAACTTTCTCCTAGACAAGTGTTAGCTGTCATTTCACTGAGACAAGTGTTAGCTGTCATTTCACTGAGTGGACAGGCAGCTACATTTCTCTACACGTAATTAATTGACAACATAAGTTTATTCAATTTTAGTTGCCAAAATTATTATATGGCATAGGAAGTATTTTCCAAAATTTGTGCTGAAGTCAGATGTACTGAACTATTAGGTGCAAAGCACAGTACAATGCACTCTGTCTTAGAAAAAAATAGCAAAGTAGAAGAAAAATTCATTGAATTTATGAAAATCTTCACCAGAATTGTTTCCAGGACCACTGCAGATGCTCCTATGAGAGTAAACAAAGTTGTGACAAGGTCTGCAGGATTTGGTCACCTCAAAGAAGATATTATCATTGGTCTAGTAGAGAGGTCCTCATTGAGTAAAGAATTCCTCCCCAGTGAATAATTTGTAGGTTTCAATTGGGGAATATACTTCAGTATAGTCTATTTAACCTAGTGATTATAAATAATTTGTAGGTTTCAATGGGTGAATATACTTCAGTCTAGTCTATTTAACCTAGTGATTATAAATAATTTGTAGGTTTCAATGGGGGAATATACTTCAGTCTAGTCTATTTAACCTAGTGATTATAAATGTTGTTTTTTTTTAAATTTTATTTTGAGTTTTTAAAACCTGGCAACATTTTCTATTGCACATGTACTGATACCAAAAACATTAAAGGTTTTCAATATTATTTGGAAATGCAAATTTTGAGTTGGATAATCTTGAAAAGGAGGGATAAAATTCTGACCTACAGTGAAAAATGATTGAAGACCTTTGGTCTAGCCTTAATCACTTTTGTAACAATAACAATTTTGACATAGTTAGATCTGAACCTGGTAGTCATGGGCTCCAAACAGGAGTGCCTATTACTCCCCTTTCGTTTCGGGTGTGTGGTACATATATTCTCCAGAGTGCTAAAAACATTCCTTTTCCCTTTTGGACCCCAAGACCCCTGACAAAGGAAGAAAGAATAGTGGCACTAAGTAAATGTAGACAATCAGAAATTTTTAGGAAGAAATGTTACCAGTGTTAAGTGGGCATTATCATTGGCTCCCAGGTACCTGATTGTCTTCCAAGTGGTACCCAGGCAAGCTTTAAAAGGTGGCTAAAGAGGGTGGGACTAGCAACCTCATCATGTAAAATAAAATACTGCAGAAACCAGCAATGTAAGAGTATGGAAAGCCTTTTAGCACTAGTTTGATGTAAGGTAGTTTTCTACAATGGTAGATCGATACTTATTAAGTAGTCAAATTGAAAAGGCAATAGATCTGTTGGTGGGATTATTGTTGTTACTTTGTTGATATATTTAGTAGTCTAGGAGTCTTTCTCTTCTTCTACCCTCCCCCATATCCAAACAAAACAACTCTCAAACAAGCATTACATTCTGAGGCATTACACTCTATTTTACCAGCCCTGATCTTAGAGTTCGTCCCGGACGCCTTCTAGATGTATCTTAACAAATTCGTGAAGCTCCTCCAAACTCCGAGCACCTTTATAGTCCTTGAGATATTCACCATTGTTGAAGAGCTTTAATGTGGGATAGCCCCTTACCTGGATTGAGTATTCAAATTGTAACTATTATAGAAAACCATGAACATTCTCGAATACAAGGTTAGTCTTTTATGGCTAGCAAGATAATGTCACCACTACGGTAACACCATCATCAGTGATGGCATCAATATTACCATTTCATTATGAATAACATTACTGTCACCATTAGGAACAACATCACCCTTATGAGCAACATTATCACCCCAATGGGTGTGAGCAATACCACCATAATCAGCAATCTCATTGTCATAACGAACACCATCACCCTTATAAGCAACAAACACCATCACGAGCCACAAAGACCATCATGAGCAATACACCTATAATGAGCACCCTCACCTTCATAAAAATGAGCAACTCACCACCAAAATCACCAGTACGGTTGCTGTTGAATGCTCACAATGAGTATGTTTACTCTTTTGTGTGCACTGAAATAACCGTTAATTGGCTGGTTGCAGTAGCATTCCTCACATCGAAAGTGTGCTGATGAAGGTGGATTGGAGTCCTCCAGGCGGTTGTGCCATGCTTGGTTTCATCTGCGTGGCGCTCACAGGAATTCTTCACATCGTTAGCCAGACTGCTACGAAACGGCCTGTTTCCTGGGAGAACTGTGTGGAAGGCTTGGTCAGTATATTTTGTCTGACCCTGACCCTTGACCAATCAGTATGTTTTGCCAGACCAGACATTAATCACCATCACACACACACACACCCCCCCCCCCCCTATATAATGTGCGCCTTCACAATATTGAGCAACATCAACATCTCTATTTAGAACATCATCTCATCAATATTGTGAACAAAATCATTATCCACATTAAGAGCATACCACTAAAACCAACACAAAAACACAACACCATCACTACTCTGACAGACGCTACAAACACCATCCCCATCAACAACATCACCACTTTGATCGACACTACAAACACCATCCCCAATAACAACATCACCACTACGACCAACAATATCCCCATTAGTAATATCACCACTTTGACCGACAATACAAACACCATCCCCATTAACAACATCACCACTTTGACCGACACTACAAACACCATTTCCACTTTGACCGACACTACAAACACCATTTCCACTTTGACCGACACTACAAACACCATCCCCACTTTGACCGACACTTCAAACACCATCCCCAATAACAACATCACCACTACGACCAACACCATCCCCATTAGTAATATCACCACTTTGACCGACAATACAAACACCATCCCCATTAACAACATCACCACTTTGACCGACACTACAAACACCATCTCCACTTTGACTGACACTACAAACACCATCACCACTTTGACCGACACTACAAACACCATCCCCATCAACAACATCCCCACTTTGACTGACACTACAAACACCATCACCACTTTGACTAACACTACAAACACCATCACCACTTTGACCGACACTACAAACACCACCCCCATCAACTACATCACCACTTTGACTGACACTACAAACACCATCACCACTTTGACTGACACTACAAACACCATCCCCATCAACAACATCCCCACTTTGACTGACACTACAAACACCATCACCACTTTGACTAACACTACAAACACCATCACCACTTTGACCGACACTACAAACACTATCCCCATCAACTACATCACCATTTTGACCGACACTACAAACACCATCTCTGATAACAACATCACCATTATGACCAATGCCACCATTTTTAAGACCATGATTGTCACCATAAGAAGCACAATCCTAGACATCTCCCTCGCCAACAACATAACTGGCACTACCACCAGCAAATGGGCATATATCTACATGTCCAGCCATTCCCCCACTCATTCACCAAGTTATCACACATCACCTTGTGCTATGTGATGTTCATCCATAACGTGTGATCAAGAAAACTCTATTTGTTCAGCTGAAATGGGTGACTTAAACGGATGAGCAGTGATTTGGATTAAAGTGAAGAAGATTTGCACAATTTGTCAACCTCACTCTCTCATTCTGAGCTACCTTTGGCCAGTGGCAAGACATTATTGAGATGACGGGAGATAGCACAGGATGCAGATTTTTCCTCAGGGTTTACCCCCAAAGCCTTCCTGTTAACAGGTATCCCGCAAGGCAGCAGGGGTGTGACATCCAATAGGTTGGGAATGTAGGATGACCAGGACTAAATCTCTATTTTCATAACAAATGACACAGGAACATGTGAGTGCCAAATAATGTTCTAGATATCCACATGTTGTTGTCACAGAGTGAAAGCTACCTACAGAGTGACAGACAATTCTATGATTAATCCAACTTTCCTGAAACCCACAGCAATTCTATGATTAATCCAACTTTCCTGAAACCCACAGCAGACAGAAGAGATAATCCAGCCAAATTGTGATGATGTGCTCAAATCAGAAAAACAAACCACAAACACTTCCTCAACAGCAATGACAACTGAATAACTAGTTGATCGTTGCTGGTAATTCATTTGGGCCACCTTGACTATGAAATGTCACATGATATAAGGATGACAGGTATCACAGGCAGTACAGTAGACAACCGTCAAATCCACACAATCGCTATATTCATATCAAATGTCACAGAGAAATAGTGACAAATGCATTAATCCTTTGTTGCCCCCAGATGACCAAATACAAAACAGCAACTTGTTGTTGTTGTTGTTTAATGCCCACAATGAGTAAGTTTACTCTTTTGTGCGCCCTGAAAAGGACATTAAGTTGAGGGTTGTGGTAGCTTTCCTAACATCCCGAGCATGCTGATGAAGGTGGACCAAATTCCTCCAGGCAGTTGTGCTACGCTTGGCTTCATCTGTGTGGCGCTCACTACTACAAGGATCAATTCGATCCGCATCTCGTCAGCCAGGCTGCCTTGAAAACAGCCTGTTTCCAGGGAACACTACATGGAAGAAAGAGAGATTGTAGTCTTGGTCAGTGTATTGAGCATGACGCGACGTCGTGGACAGTATTTTTGTACATTACTGGACTAGCGTCTCAATTCCCCACAGCAACTGGTAATAACACGCTTCCCTCCTACCTACACACCAGTAGCATGTGTCCAGACTCTATATTTAGAGGTTCAATAATATCCAGTTTGTAACTCAAGAAAAACAAACAAATTGATTATCAACAGTCTCTTGCAGAGTACACAAAACAAAAAAGCACCGTCATCTAGCTACATACACCATAGAATTCCATCCATTCCCCTGGTTATCATCATGCATCACCATCCATGAACTGTGTACAGTTTACTCTAGCCACATACATAATAGACCTCCATCCATTCACCTGATGCTGTGTACAGTTTACTCTAGCCACATACACAATAGACCTCCATCCATTCCCCTGATGCTGTGTACAGTTTACTATAGCCACATACACAATAGACCTCCATCCATTCCCCTGATGCTGTGTACAGTTTACTCTAGCCACATACACAATAGACCTCCATCCATTCACCTGGCTATCATCACTGATCACCTTGTATTGTGTACAGTCTACATTAGTCCCATGCATCTAGGCACCTAACCCTTGACTTACCAGAGTACCATCACACAGTTTGACTATGTACAGTTCACACCTTGCTGCATCACCTAGACACCTATTAATTACCCCACTCACTAACCTGGTTATCCTCACATGTTGCCTTATACTGCGTACAGTCCACTCTAGCTATAGATAATCTTGGAATGCTGTGGAAATCTTTGGCTAAGTCCTCCCATGTGGGTGCAAGACGCTTACAGTGACCACACCTGAAAGATATTGACACTCAAATTGTCACTTTTGACGTAACGATGAACCACTGCAGGGTTCTTCAATGAAAACAAGGGGATGCTACCAGCTAATTGTGCTTGTTCAAAGCTACTCTTGTTGAATGTTCTAGGATTTTCTCTAGTAGTAGGTAGGTTGTAGTGGCTTTTCTTTTAATCCTGTGGTGTACTGAAGGTAGGGGTCTGGTCCACCTGGTTGTAGTGCAATGCAAGGCTCTTTACTATGGGAATGACAGTGTTAATCCCTACCTCCCTGACCAGGCTGCAGTAATATAGTATTTTAAAATGTCCACAGCACAGAAATTAGGTGCGGTCTTCGTCAGTATGTTACACCTGACAGTGTAAGCATTTTTTCCCAAAGCTTATCTTTCTTTACGAGTTGAGAATCTCCAACTTCAGAAATGTTTGCGCACGTTTTGATGAAGGTAGACCAGGGTCCTCCAGGCAGTTGTGCTAAACTTGGCTTCATCTGCGTGTCACTCACTACTACGGGGATCACGTCGATCCCTCATCTCGTTAGTCAGGCTGCCATGAAAACAGCCCGTTTCCATGGAGGGTTTTAGGAAGCCGAGGTCAGTGTCTTGGCCAGTATATTTTGCCTGACCAGGCGTTAGCATTCCTCCCCTGTAATTAACTAAACTAATGCTCTGCTTGAGACATTTTAACTTGTTCTTTCCAACAATTCCACATAATAGTGACTTTATTAACAAATGTCTCTGTTCAGCAGAGGCCCCAATATATATAAGTCTGTACTTTTCCAGTTTGTGTTTTTGTTGTTCTCTGTGATTTTTCATGACGACAAAGACAATCCCTCATCCTCTATGACTTCTGCTCAAGGTAGATAGGAAGTCTTCAGACACACACTCCCCAAGCTGTACAAAGGAAACCACCAGAAACTTACTACTAATACAACCCATGGGACAGCACCTTCTAATAGCAGACCAGGTGTATTTGAAGAAAAAATGGATAGCTTTGGATCAGGTACTGACCTGCCTGATTGAAAAATAGAATTTGAGTATTACTCAGCTCTATACGTAGCTGAAGGATGTGATTCTAAGTGAAGCTTCATGAAAACAATAACAATCTCTCATCTCCCCAAGTAATGGAATAACCTGCCTGACTAATTTCAACGGTGGATATGAAATCCTCACACATATCAGCTTTACATGGGGCCAAAGGAAGGTCTCAGCTGTCATAGCCAATAACCTATGTCTGACTAATTCCTACGGTGGGTAGGAAGCTTAAGACACATCATCTCTACATGTGGCCAAAGACGATCTCAGTTGTCATAGAATGAGGACGAGATCTCAGCTCTAACTAAACATTCCTAAGGCTTCCCGGTAGCATGTCAAAGAATACGACGAAATTGACTTGCACATGATGACAGCAACCTCATTATGTAAAACAAACTTCACAGAAATAACCACAGCAATAGTGTTCGCCAAAGGCCTACTATGAGAAACCTTCTACAGTGGTGGCACTATGCTTCGCAAGGAGCAAATTGGAGAAGAGGAACTGTAAGCACAAGACATAGTCTCTGACAGGCTCCTCACATTCTTGTACCTTCTAATAGGAGAAGGGATGAGGTGAGAGTCTCCGATGTTCTGGGGAAATGAAGTGTGTAAGTGGTGTTTCATCTGAAACAGTTGACCTGGTCAGGCACACTTGCAGCCAATGATGTATCTGAAACAGTTGACCTGGTCAGGAAGACTTGCAGCCAATGATGTATCCCTGCAAACCTCCTATTAGTCCATTACATGAAGTAAAATAAAAACCTAATTTAGAAACGTAATTTTAAAACTTAGTTAAAAACCCATATAAACCTAATTGAGAACCTAATTTAGAAGCCTAATTTAAAACCTTTTCTTTTTAAAATGTTAATTTAGATTCTAAGGGAGGAGTCTCTTAGGGCTATTCCTTTACCCCAGATCTATTTAGATTGTAAGGGAGGAGTCTCATAGGGCTATTCCTTAACCCCAGATCTATTTAGATTGTAAGGAAGGAATCTCATAGGGCTATTCCTTGACCCCAGATCCATGAGCACTTATCTAAAAGATGGAAGACTGGACTCCAAATAACCTGCTGACTCTCACAGGCTAATGTGGACTACAAATAACCTGCTGACTCTCACAGGCTAAAGTGGACTACAAATAACCTGCTGACTCTCACAGGCTAATGTGGACTCCAAATAACCTGCTGACTCTCACGGGCTAATGTGGACTCCAAATAACCTGCTGACTCTCACGGGCTAATGTGGACTCCAAATAACCTGCTGACTCTCACGGGCTAATGTGGACCCCAAATAACCTGCTGACTCTCACAGGCTAATGTGGACCCCAAATATCCTGCTGACTCTCACGGGCTAATGTGGACCCCAAATAACCTGCTGACTCTCACGGGCTAATGTGGACCCCAAATAACCTGCTGACTCTCACGGGCCAATGTGGACCCCAAATAACCTGGTGACTCTCACGGGCTAATGTGGACCCCAAATAACCTGCTGACTCTCACGGGCTAATGTGGACCCCAAATAACCTGCTGACTCTCACGGGCTAATGTGGACCCCAAATAACCTGCTGACTCTCACAGGCTAATGTGGACTCCAAATAACCTGCTGACTCTCACAGGCTAATGTGGACTCCAAATAACCTGCTGACTCTCACGGGCTAATGTGGACTCCAAATAACCTGATGACTCTCACGGGCTAATGTGGACCCCAAATAACCTGCTGACTCTCACAGGCTAATGTGGACCCCAAATATCCTGCTGACTCTCACGGGCTAATGTGGACCCCAAATAACCTGCTGACTCTCACGGGCTAATGTGGACCCCAAATAACCTGCTGACTCTCACGGGCCAATGTGGACCCCAAATAACCTGGTGACTCTCACGGGCTAATGTGGACCCCAAATAACCTGCTGACTCTCACGGGCTAATGTGGACCCCAAATAACCTGCTGACTCTCACGGGCTAATGTGGACCCCAAATAACCTGCTGACTCTCACAGGCTAATGTGGACCCCAAATAACCTGCTGACTCTCACGGGCTAATGTGGACCCCAAATAACCTGCTGACTCTAACGGGCTAATGTGGACCCCAAATAACCTGATGACTCTCACGGGCTAATGTGGACCCCAAATAACCTGCTGACTCTCACGGGCTAATGTGGACTCCAAATAACCTGCTGACTCTCACGGGCTAATGTGGACCCCAAATAACCAGCTGACTCTCACGGGCTAATGTGGACCCCAAATAACCTGATGACTCTCACAGGCTAATGTGGACCCCAAATAACCTGCTGACTCTCACGGGCTAACGTGGACCCCAAAAAACCTGCTGACTCTCACGGGCTAATGTGGACTCCAAATAACCTGCTGACTCTCACGGGCTAATGTGGACCCCAAATAACCTGCTGACTCTCACGGGCTAATGTGGACCCCAAATAACCTGATGACTCTCACGGGCTAATGTGGACCCCAAATAACCTGCTGACTCTCATGGGCTAATGTGGACCCCAAATAACCTGCTGACTCTCACAGGCTAATGTGGACCCCAAATATCCTGCTGACTCTCACGGGCTAATGTGGACCCCAAATAACCTGCTGACTCTCACGGGCTAATGTGGACCCCAAATAACCTGCTGACTCTCACAGGCTAATGTGGACCCCAAATAACCTGCGGACTCTCACGGGCTAATGTGGACCCCAAATAACCTGCTGACTCTCACGGGCTAATGTGGACCCCAAATAACCTGCTGACTCTCACGGGCTAATGTGGACCCCAAATAACCTGCTGACTCTCACAGGCTAATGTGGACCCCAAATAACCTGCTGACTCTCACGGGCTAATGTGGACCCCAAATAACCTGATGACTCTCACGGGCTAATGTGGACCCCAAATAACCTGCTGACTCTCACGGGCTAATGTGGACCCCAAATAACCTGCTGACTCTCACGGGCTAATGTGGACCCCAAATAACCTGCTGACTCTCACGGGCTAATGTGGACCCCAAATAACCTGCTGACTCTCACGGGCTAATGTGGACCCCAAATAACCTGATGACTCTCACGGGCTAATGTGGACCCCAAATAATCTGCTGACTCTCATGGGCTAATGTGGACCCCAAATAACCTGCTGACTCTCACAGGCTAATGTGGACCCCAAATATCCTGCTGACTCTCACGGGCTAATGTGGACCCCAAATAACCTGCTGACTCTCACTGGCTAATGTGGACCCCAAATAACCTGCTGACTCTCACGGGCTAATGTGGACCCCAAATAACCTGCTGACTCTCACGGGCTAATGTGGACCCCAAATAACCTGCTGACTCTCACGGGCTAAGAAGTGTTAATTGAACAAAAAAGACTTGCTGAAAGTGCATGTGCTGAGTCAGACCTCGATCTATATTGCAGTCAGACCTCGATCTATGTTGCAGTCAGACCTCGATCTATATTACAGTCAGACCTTGATCTATGTTGCAGTCAGACCTCGATCTATATTGCAGTCAGACCTCGATCTATGTTACAGTCAGACCTCGATCTATGTTGCAGTCAGACCTCGATCTATGTTGCAGTTAGACCTCGATCTATGTTGCAGTCAGACCTCGATCTATGTTGCAGTCAGACCTCGATCTATGTTGCAGTCAGACCTCGATCTATATTGCAGTCAGGCCTCGATCTATATTGCAGTCAGACCTCGATCTATGTTGCAGTCAGACCTCGATCTATGTTGCAGTCAGACCTCAATCTATATTGCAGTCAGACCTCGATCTATATTGCAGTCAGACCTCGATCTATATTGCAGTCAGACCTCGATCTATGTTGCAGTCAGACCTCGATCTATGTTGCAGTCAGATCTCGATCTATGTTGCAGTCAGATCTCGATCTATGTTGCAGTCAGACCTCGATCTATGTTGCAGTCAGACCTCGATCTATATTGCAGTCAGACCTCGATCTATATTGCAGTCAGACCTCGATCTATGTTGCAGTCAGACCTCGATCTATGTTGCAGTCAGACCTCGATCTATATTGCAGTCAGACCTCGATCTATATTGCAGTCAGACCTCGATCTATATTGCAGTCAGACCTCGATCTATATTGCAGTCAGACCTCGATCTATATTGCAGTCAGACCTCGATCTATATTGCAGTCAGACCTCGATCTATATTGCAGTCAGACCTCGATCTATATTGCAGTCAGACCTCGATCTATATTGCAGTCAGACCTCGATCTATATTGCAGTCAGACCTCGATCTATGTTGCAGTCAGACCTCGATCTATGTTGCAGTCAGATCTCGATCTATGTTGCAGTCAGACCTCGATCTATGTTGCAGTCAGACCTCGATCCATGTTGCAGTCAGACCTCGATCTATATTGCAGTCAGACCTCGATCTATGTTGCAGTCAGACCTCGATCTATGTTGCAGTCAGACCTCGATCTATATTGCAGTCAGACCTCAATCTATATTGCAGTCAGACCTCGATCTATATTGCAGTCAGACCTCGATCTATATTGCAGTCAGACCTCGATCTATATTGCAGTCAGACCTCGATCTATATTGCAGTCAGACCTCGATCTATATTGCAGTCAGACCTCGATCTATATTCCAGTCAGTGATGAAAGGTGTGACCAGTTGGAACACTTTTTTGAGATCTTAGGTTGGCTGAATCCTATAACTAATCTTTCTTGTGGTAAGGCTCAGTCATCACCTGGACATCCGTGGTTTAAATTTGATGTATGTATTACTTCACTATCATTTATGTTGTTGGTTGTATACCAAGTGCAGAAAAATAATTTCCGTGATCATTGTCACTAACAAATATACTTAGTTTACAACTCACTGCTTTGATGACTCCTCATTTTCTATCTAAAAATAAATGCCTGTTTCCATCAACATCCCATTTCGTTATAGCCAATATCAGTCACTGGCATCGCATTCTGCTCCACTATGATTGACACCAGTTTGAGCTAGAAAATTGTTTAACCTTTCTAATGATATGCCTTAAACCTCATGGTTTGAATACATTCCTTACCTCTGTGTAGGCTCACCTGCACATTCCTCTTTTTTTCTTCTCCGCATCCTCTATTTTCTCTTTCTATATCTCTTATTATTTTTGTTGTTATCCATCCATTTCTGCATCCTTATATATGTATAAGTGTCTGTGTGTACATATATAAGTTTATGTGTATGTATGTATGTTTGTAAATTGGTATACTTGATATATATGTACATGTTGATGAGTTAGCTCATGGGTTCATGTATTATACATATTTGTATTTGCACAAATGTATTTATGTATGTTTATTCATTGATAATTTATTGTTTGGCCTACTCTGTCCTGACTGGTATACTGTGATTCACACATTCTCTGACTAATGGCTGTCACCAAAGGCATTGTATTGCTTGCCAAGACCATTGTTTTTGTTTACTATGTGATTTGTTAGATGCTTTCGTTTGTCCTTAGCCCTGACAAAGGCTGTGTGGTCGTAATATGAGTTTCATTTTGTTTCTGTCCCTGTACCATGTCATACCTATATATTGCTATCATCCATTTCCTAAGATATTGCAATTCAATTGTACCGTTTTTTATAACGTATCTTATGCTAAAAAAATAAAAGGAGAGAATGAAGATCAAGGAAGAAGCCAAGGATTTAAACCACCAAAGACAATGACACCTCTTTAGTCCCCTAGTGATAGCACATCCTCTTTCTGTCTTCTTACCTGGAGTGGGTTGGATTATAATTATAGTAGTTGCACATCGTAAGTGAAGATAGTGACTAGTTTGTGTTATGTGATGGGTAGGATTTGCACAAATATCGCAGTCCTATGTGAATGTAAAGCATGTGAGCTTACAATAAACTCACCAAGGGGCAAAAAACTTGACAAAATTAAGTCCAGAGGCAATCTCAGACTTGAAAGTTTCATCTGTAAGATCTTTCACGAAGTCCTGAGGATGTATAAAAGTGACAGACAGTAACATTATTAGATATTGTCACCTGCAATTTATATTTTGTTTGAACTATCAATTTTGGATTAGTAAATTTAAAAAAAAAGTTTTTTCTTCTTCTTCTTCTTCGTATGCTGTCAGACGTCAACTTGAATTTGTTCGAAGAAAGCAGCTGTCATCCTGAGGCTGTCGACACTGCCAAAGAGCTTGTCTAGTGTTGGCACTCGTGATGGCCACATGTGCTTTCTCTGGCCCTCGTATGTCGGGCAATTTTGCAGCAGATATTCAGAGGTCATTTTCCCTGTACCACAGGTGCATTGGTCAGTGCCACCTATCTTCAGTTGATTGAATAGATGGTACCTCAGTCTGTTGTGGCCTGTGCGGAGTCTGAAGACCACGACCTGCTCTTTTCTGTTCAACTGGTAATAGGCATCATGTTTTGTGTAGCCAGTATGTTCTGTTTCCCATTTGGCCATGTATCTGGCCCTAATAAACCTTTTGGACTCTTCGTAGGTCACACTAGAATCTGGTTGTGGTAATCTTGCACCTTCTTTTGCCAGTTTGTCTGCCTCTTCGTTGCCTTGAATGTTACAGTGGGATGGAACCCACTGTACCACTACTCTTTTTGGTGCGAACTGCTGGCATAGTTGACAGAGTACTGCTCTTAAATCATCAAGTTCAGTATTTTTCTGGCTTTTTAGTGCTGTAACCACGGCCAGGGCATCTGTAAACAGGACTATCTGGCTTTCATTGCTTTTGCCTGTCAGCATTGCTTTTACTGCAGCCTTCAGTGCCTCTGCCTCCGCTCTGAAATTGCTTGAGAATTTTCCAGTTGCCCCTGACAGTGTTATTTTTCTACCATTTGGTAGGCTCAGGAATACTCCTTCCCCTCCATTCTGTGTTGTGTTTGTTACAGAACCGTCAGTGTATGCATGGGTCCAGTCCATGCTTAAATGTTTTTTCAAGTCTAGCTACTGTGATAAACTATGTCTATGAACTATCATCAATGGGCTTATTCCAATTGCTGCGGTTCACCAAAAGGATTTATAGGGCTGAGGAATAAAGCGTCGCCATGCACTGTACATGCTAGATTTTTATTTTACCTCTGATAGTTAGAGGCAACGGACCCAATCAAAGCAGCTTCTGACAATATTTCTGGAGTCAAAGATTGTCTTGACCACAATCTAAGTCTAAGACATGCTGGTCCAGGACAGGCAACTCTTGTGGAACAAGGACAAGGCAAATGAGGCAGAGGTCAACCAAGGACTGCCTTCATCACTCAGGTCTGCAGAGATGCGGCAGTCAAATTCTACGACAAACTCAGCACAGGACTCAAGACATTGGTGTGACATAATACAGAATCTCCAAAACCAGTCGATGTGTGACAGATATTTGACCCACGAGATGGGGGTCGACCATAATGGGACCCAACATAGCGCACAGCAGTTTCAGAATCACGATAAGTCTGTGGGCACCACGTTCGTTGTTGGACCCTTTCAGTTTTAATCAAGCTGATGGTCGACCATTTGTTTAAAGATTCCCATGTTTCAAAATGTGCTAATCAGGTCAAGGGCCTAACAAATGATGTCATCTCAGAGAAAGGTAAAATCACAAACAGAACTATGTCAGTTTAACCCAATCTGTGTGACACAGAAAGCACCTTTGTCTATCAGGATTAGCTTTGGTTTCAGAAGCTATGATTGGTTGGAAAAAATATAACACAAGCCATGCGGATATTAGCAGATACTGAGCTAGGCAAGATTGTGCATTCAACAAGTTAGCGGGAGTGCGAATGGTCACAAAAAGCAAAGCTGAGACAGGAAACTGACTGAAAGACAAGATTTGACCGAAATGGACTCTGAAGAAAAACTCAGAAGGTAAATATTAAAAGATTCTTTTAGTTGCTGGACATTTCTTACAGAAGTACTAAACAATATGCAAACTCAACGTGAAGCGAGCTAATTGACTTAAATGATCAACTCTACGAATTAAACTCTGTGAAGTCACTTAGTCGACCTGTATTTCTACATGGACAGATGCCCCTGTGCAGATTCCAGCTCTTGTATGAGCTGGATATAGCCAGGAGATGGATTTCCAGCTTAGCGGACTAGGATTGAGCAGCTTAATACTCCGCTGCGTTGGGTGGTTAACCGATGTGCGAGTCAATCATAATAGACTCAAACACTAGAGCAAAGTAGACCCGCAGCCTGTGCTGCTCTAAACAAACCACCCAACCATGGCCGGTGTTATGCCATGTCACACAGTTAGTTGCCTCTTACGACATGCTCTCTGTGAGGCAGTCGTGCTATTCTTGTCCTTGTTGTACACAAAGACCCCGGCAGACCACTATGGCCTTGTAAGAGAGTGTGCAAAGGTATACGTAACCTTGTATAGGATTGTGAAGTAACAACAGTGAAAGAGATGCTTTACGTTAGTCATTTTGATCTATACGGTCAGAATAGAAGGAATAGAATGAACAGTCATTTTGGTGACATGATGTAGGATTCACCACAGACTCCTGTACATATTACTCATTTTGGTGATGGAACATATGATTCACAACACAGTCTCTTATATATGGACTCCAACAAAAAGAAAAATGACATATGCTGTACCACGGTTTTGAACGCATGTTCTCAAGGTAAGAAGACCAGCATCCAAACCATTCAGTCAATTTATTAAACGACCCTTTTAAATCTCCCTCATTATTTTCAGTCCATGCCCATGTAGTGTTTCTTCAGCACCATCAATCTAGCATTATCTTAGTCTTTCTCAATCTCTTAAGCCCCGATCTCAGGTATTATAGGCTTACAATAGGATTAGAAGTGTTCTGGTCCTATGTCCAAAACATTTCATTCTTTGTGCGTTTATATATGGCACTATTCCAACTTTCTGTCAGATTTCCTTATTTTGCACTGCCTCTCCTTGTGACACTAATCGCGCACGTGTCCCATTTCATATGCTGTGATCCTACATTCTGTCATTCATTTCAAATTCACATAAATTCAAGCCATACATAACTAATAGATCAACAAGTCGTAACACATCAGCTAGCCATGAACCCCTCAGATTAGTTCACCCACTATAACATAGAGCCACTCCTAGCTCCTTATCCAGTGTAGTGAACAAACAATTTTTAATGACACTCTGATCCAGCCAAAGATTTTAATTTACCGTGGATTTACTTGTGCACTCAGCGCAGCGCGAACAAGTTTAACAAAAATGAATTAAGCAACAGAATGTTTTCCAATTCAGCAGTAAATGTGTCAATGCTAACTCACCACAGGCTCAGAGTCCTCGCCTGCTTCTATTGTCTCCTTCTCTTCTTGTCTGTGCACTTCCTTGGTGAAAGCTAGCAACCTGTCTGATGTGTATTTCTTCAAAGCCTCATGGGACCGTGAGCCTTGGTACAAATCAGCCTGCAATTTTATTGAAATGTTATATGAAAGGATGAGATCGAAGGCTAATGTCAGAGTTAGCTTAAATATATTGATCAAGACCCCACAGTGCTTTTAAAAACAGGCAGTGTTACAGCAGCCTGACCAATGAGGTGGGGGATCAATACTGTGATTCCACCATAATTGTGAGCCTATTGAAAAAGCAAACCTTACGCTTCAGTCAGGAGGTCAACATTTTTCAGTGCACTTCAGCATATCGAAACAACCCCTGCAACTCACTGCCAGAGAAATGTTGCAATGTGTGAAGCGAAGCATGTTGCCTGAGTATTGTCAATCACCAACATAAGAAAGTATCATGAAAAGTAAATGAAACACGTTTTTTAAAAAGTCAAATCAATCTCTGGATTAGATATGTGATCCAAAATACTGTCATAGTTGGTAGTGGAATTAAGTATGGGCTTCATCAAAATGATCCAATGACACGCACAAAACATAGCCTTTGACATATGAGGTATTTTGAAAAAGTTTCAGAACTGTTTGTGTAATTTTGTCAGGCTTTCCTGGAACCTAATCGTCATTGTCTCCATCTAACTACTCCCCCTTCTCTTTTACTGCTTCATTCCCAACTCTGGCTTTTTTCTCTAGGCATTTCTATAAGAATGTCATGGCACAATCCCATTGAGATGTAACATTCTTGAGCTATTTCCAGAACTTACTTATTTTCCGTGTCCAAGTACCACGTCATGCTTCATGCATCCAGCTACATGTATTGCCCTGTCATTTGCCTCCAGTATGTCGCATCTATTGCAAGTTTCCTGGAGGTTGGAGCATTTCCTGAACTGTCAGACAATGATTGGAACACACCACCATGAATCTTGGCAACATGAGCATTATCAGATGATGCAATGGCCATCCTGAATGTGAGTCATCATCTGTTGACGGCTGACCATCTTTAAATATCTTACACCATTTGTAACAATGTATGGAGTTCATGCAATTATTCCTATAAATGTTTTCAAAATTTCAAGTTATTTCTCTGCTCATAAAATTCAGACATCTTGGGAAATGCAAACCACAATCTGTGCACACATAAACAATCAGCTATGAGACAACAAAAATCCACAATAGAAAAATTCAGGAAACTGAAGGTTACTTCAGTAAATCATCACTTGACAGCATAACTGTTTGGAAATTGCTTTAACATTGCAATTTCAAAAGTTCTGAAAAGACTTCTACCATGACAGACCATCACCACAAAAGAGATCATGAACCTAAGAAAGATCATGACAATGAGAGACTATGACCAAGAGAGGCCTTGACCAAGTGAGTTCATGACAATGAGCATAAGAGACCATGACCACGACAGACCACTACCACCAGAGACCATTAACCAAGAGTAATTATGGTCAAGAAAAACTATGACCAAGAGAGACCATGGCCAAGAGAGATTATGACAAAGAGAGATCATGACAATGAGAGACCATGACCATGACCAAGTCAGACCATGACCACGTGTGACCATGACCAAGAGAGACCATGATTAAGAGAGACAATGGCTGAATACAATAAAAGTAGTTCATAGCCAGCAATTGTAGCTAGAGAATAAGACCCCTCGTAGACCATGTGTCAGTACACCATTGAAAGACTATCATTTCTGTTCTGTTTGGAACTATGATTTTTTAGTTGTTATACTATTCAACATTGGCAAAACATTTTTATATTGTATAGGAATCAATGAAACAATCATAGACAATCATTTCTAGATTATGATATTGACAAGCGAATAATCATACTAACATATCTAGATCTGTAGACATAATTATGCAGAAGCTTCCTGAGATCTTACAATTATTTCACCGGTTCTTCAAGATTAAGGACAGGCTAGTGTAAACATTGGTATTGTGTGGCAAACAAGCCGCTGATTACTTTGCGGACTCTTTTGGAAAAGATACCATCATTGAAGTAGACAGAGAGAAACAACAAAGTGTTCGTGAGGAATGACAAAATACAGAGCGAGATGATGCCATGCCCGAAGTTATGGAGATACCAATCACATACAAAGAACTGGAGTTTGCAATATCCAAACTGAAAATGAGAAAGTCGCCAGGAACAGACGGAGTGTCCAATGAGATGATCAAGAACTTGGGAACAGCATCAAAAACAAAGCTGCTTCAGATCTTCAACATTTGTTGGAAATCAGGTACAGTTCCACAGACCTGGAGAGAAGCAATCATGATACCACTCTCAAAACCAGGGAAAGACAGTTCCATGGCATCCAGCTATAGACCAATCAGCCTCACAAGCTGCATATGTAAAACAATGGAACATATTATCAAACTAAGACTGCAGTGGTATCTTGAGAGCCAAAACCTTCTTGTGCCACAACAGGCAGGATTTAGGAAATGCAACTCCACTGAAGACCAGGCAACATACCTCTCACAAGAGATCGAGGACGCATTCCAGGACAAGGAATTAGTATTAGCAGCATGGATAGACTTAAGGAAAGCTTTTGATAAAGTTTGGAAAGGAGGACCTTTAAAGAAACTGAGAAATAATGGAGTGATGGGCAGGATGTACAAATGGATAAAAGCATACTTACATAACAGAAGAGCCAGAGTCCAACTAGATGGCCTCAAGAGTAAGAAAATTCTACTGTGACAAGGTGTGCCTAAGGGAGGGGGTTCTTTCCCCTACACTTTTCATAGTCTTCATCAATGACTTGATTGCTGAGCTACCACAAGGAACAAAAGTTGCAATGTATGCAGATGACTTGGTAATATGGTGTGTAAATGAGCAAGCAACAGTGGCCACCATAATGCAGCAAAGAGCTATTGATGCCTTGACCTCATGGGCAAACAGATGGTGTGTAAACATTAACACAGAAAAATGTAGCACTACGCTTTTCACCCTCTCCCCAAAACAAAAAGCTGGAGTTATCAAGATAAATGGAGAACACCTCAAAGAAGATAAACAACCCACCTATCTTGGAGTTACATTTGATGATAGGTTGACATGGAGGGAACACGTCAACAAGGCAGCCAAAAAAGCCAGGAGGAAGTTAGCCATCCTGAGAAAATTAAGTGGAACCACATGGGGAGCTAGTGGAAAAATACATAACAAAGTTTACCAACAAGGTATACGGCCACATCTGGAATATGGGTCAGCAGCGTGGTGCCCTGCAGCAAACACTACCCTAAAAGAGGTGGATAAGGTGCAAAATCAGGCACTTAGGGTCATTACAGGAGCAATGAAATCAACACCTATAGTGGAGATGGAGAAAATGGGAAGTATACAAGCACTAAGAGAGCACAGAGACACAAAGATATTAACACAGGCAGAAAAGTTCCTCTGCATGCCGAGCCATCCAATGAAAGACAGATTTCAAAATTTAGCAATGGGAAGACTGAAAAGAAGTAGTTTTATGCATCAGGCGAAACGACTTCGCAGGCAAATTATAGATCTACCTAAAGTTGACATACCCCTAAAGTCTGTGCCAGAACAAACCCCTTGGAGAGAGGAGCATGGACTATCAGTATGCATTCAAACAAAAGTGAAAGGAATATTAGACAAGGATGAACAGAACAGTGTGCAACGTAGGATAGTGATCCTCAATTTCCTGGATGAAGAATACCTACAAGACCTCTGGATCAGAGTATACACAGATGGGTCAGAACAGAATGCAGTAAAGAATGGTGGAGCGGGAGTGTACATAGAATACCCAAACAACATTAGGGATACAGTCAGAGTACCAACTGGAAAATTCTGTCATACATATGATGCAGAAATACAGGCAATCAAGGTGGCAACTGAGAAACTGTTGAACACCAATGTCAGTTCACAACCTGTAGTATTTCTTACAGATGCACAATCAGCACTCCAAGCACTTAAATTTGAGAAACTGCCAGATCTACAGGCTCTACTGTCTGAACTGAGCAACCAACGCAAGATTGTCATGCAGTGGATACCTTCTCATTGTGAGGTACCAGGAAACGAGAGAGCAGATCGACTGGCAAAGGAAGGTGCTGCAGATGAGCAACCAGATGTGCCAGTTACATACCAACAGAAGATAAGGATGATCAAATCAATCAGAAAGCCACCAACAGTAACACCAGACGATTACCATAACATGAACAGATAAGAGCAAACTGTTGTGTTGCACCTTAAAACAGGACACAATCGACTCCGCAGCCACATGTACACAAAAATGAAGATTGGCAACTCAGCCATGTGTACATGCGGACAGGCACCCCATACAGCAGAGCACATACTACATAACTGCCCAGAATATGATATACAGAGAAAATCTCACTGGCCCATAGAAACAACACTGGAAGAGAAACTTTATGGACCTGTATGTGAACTACAAAAGACAAAAGTTTATACAAAAGACAACATTGCAGATATAGACAATATTTTAAAGTCAAGTTTATATAAGAGACAACATTGCACATATAGACAATATTTTAAAGTCAAGTTTATACAAGAGACAACATTGCAGATATAGACAATATTTTAAAGTCAAGTTAATTACAAAATACAACATTGCAGATATAAACAATATTTTAAAGTCAAGTTTATACAAGAGACAACATTGCAGATATAGACAATATTTTAAAGTCAAGTTTATACAAGAGACAACATTGCACATATAGACAATATTTTAAAGTCAAGTTTATACAAGAGACAACATTGCACATATAGACAATATTTTAAAGTCAAGTTTATACAAGAGACAACATTGCACATATAGACAATATTTTAAAGTCAAGTTTATACAAGAGACAACATTGCACATATAGACAATATGTTAAAGTGAATGAAAGAGGAAGAATTTGTATTGTGTCAAATGCTCAAATTGTAGTTAATAATAGTCATGTAATAAATGTTACCCATGCAATAATCCTATAGTTTATTATGAAAGAAACGCGACAGTTATTGCCATAATATCTATAAGATCCTACCAAGCTTATGATATCATTCTTCTTATTTTTATCTGCAGTAAAACTAGTTTTCCACTTTCTATTTCTGTATCATAAAAAAACTGCCACTGCACGCATATGCCCCAAGACAATCTGGTTACAAGGCACTAGGAAGACCATGTGGCAGATGGATAGATGAAATAATATAAATTCTATAACTACAGGAGCTTATAATTAAGGATGAAAGTTATCGGAGACAACCGAGGAACACTAGGACAGGGGAGACTCATAAGACTGTTCCTCTAGAAGAAGGAAAACTCTGACAAACCACAAATAAGAGTCATTCGCAGGAGTTTCAAAGACTGTGCACTGTCATCGATATCTCCAGAAGATGATGTTGAGTGCAGGACATTTTGACATACAGGACTGGCTCAGCCAGGCATGAGATGGCCAAAGACATTCAAAAGATCTTGTAGACAATCCCATGGTGTGATAGTTCCAGCTCCCAGATCAATTCTAACAAGACCTGCATGGTGTGGTGGTCCTCATAGCCTGCCAGATGTTAACTTTGATGGATGTGCCGTTGACAGGTTGAAATATCGTGGGATAACCTTTGATTGTAGCCTCTCATATAGATACCACATAGACCAGACCATACAGCAATGCAAGTGAGAACTGGGAGCATTCAAGACCATGACAGCTGAAAACTTTGAACGACTGCTTTTCATCCTATACCGTCAGTCTTAGATTGTGGACTGAACATCCTCACACTATCAAGATTACAGTTCAAATAGTTAAGAGCGTTTCCCAAAATGAAGGGATGCGATTGGTTCTGGGATTTAATAGAGATACCCCAATCTTAAATATGTAGTACATGCTGGGAATTCTGTCTGTGACCTCCAGATACAAAAAACTGGCACGGGTGACCACAAACATGTGACACCCACTGCACAGTAACACCTCAGACATCAAGGGACCAACGGAGGAGCGTTATGGATGGCACAGACAGAGAACAATTGGACAGGTGACCACAGTTGAGATGTTAGTCAAGGGAGAAGAATGGGCTCATATTGGCGATAGAATGACAGATTACAACAAAATCATAATAACCCTGGACAGAGAATGAAGAGAATGGTACAACGGTAGAGCAGAGCTGGCGATTAACCCAACCAAACCTGAGGCCCTGAACCTAACTGTCCCCCATTCCTGGGCTCCAGAGCATTAGAGAGAAAAAAAAAAATAATACAGAAAAATGTTAGTTACATGCAAACAAGTGGTTAGAATAAGATGTAACTTGGAGACATTGTAGAAAACAGGTTTATCTTTCATCTAGCGTCAATATTCCACCTTTGTGTGCCAATCCACCCAGCAAAAGGCAAAGAATCTGTCTCGACTCATAACATTTCGAAATCTGGGAGTAAACACAACAAAGAGTCCTCATTTGTCCAATAATCCTGATAGCTGGGCTTTATACATGAGTGTTCCATATAGATCCTTAGTCCAAGAAAAGCCTTCATCTCATCACTCGAGCTACCTCACTGTCTGTTTCACTTGAACAGAGTCTGAATCAACCAAATTATTGATCACCTGTTGGACTGTCATAAGCCTAGACTTACTATGCTTTCCTGTTGAAGTGCTTGGTTCATCAGCCGCTCGTTTCATTGTCAATTTTCTGAATTTGTTCACGTTAAACCCCCACAAAATCAATTCAAACATGGGGGCAGCCATTTGCAATGACTAATCACGAGGATTGACCATGATTGGTTGGTTATTTTTAGATTCTGACGCATTTTATGACGTACTACCAAAAGTACAGAAAATTAGGTACAGCGGTTTAGCGGCAGTTAAGGAAATTACCGATAATTGGGTACAGCGGTGTGGTAGGGTTAACAAGCTGATAAAAGATAACATACAGTATAGTGATGCCATCATAGATACCGATGGTCTGTGCTACACAGTGAGATATCTGGTTGGGGCTTCTCAGCTAAGTGAGAGAGATGATCGCCGCTGAGCAGAGCGGTTCATACAGAATAGCAACCTCCAGTACAAGAATGGAGATGGGAGTAGTTACTGCAGCTCTGAGATGGCTATGTGGGACTTCTTTAATAGGGGCAGTCATCATTTCAAACTCTCAATCCTTGCTTCAGAAGGGCTGTCAAGACATGGTTGGATGGCAGAAGTGTAAAAGCATCAAATCTAGAACGATGGAGCTAATGTGGATCTACTGCCTTGGTCATTTTGGGGTTCAGGGCAATGAAAGAACTGACATTCTGGCTTCACAGGCACCAATTACAGGTACACCAGATATGGATAGGAGTGACATTCTGAAGTATATCAATGATCGCCTGTTAGATGATAACATCACAATTCACAGATCTCTGATATCGAACGAGCGGATTGGGGTATACGAGAGGACAGAGCACAAGTGTGCGCAACCAATGAGCATCAGGAACCATCACTATCCACACATTTTACCATTTACTGAGAGAGACTGAGCACCTATGGGTTTGTCTGTAGGACAGTGAAATCGCTTCTTAGTAAAAGAAACAGAACAGAATTACTGTTGTGTTCAGTCGTACTACAGGGCATTTCCAACCATCACCTCTAGGAGGTATGCCAACATCAATGGATCTATGTAACAGTAATATTTTACCATTTTTGGTTGTCTAAAAATACTCCTAAACATTCCTTTAAAATACTCACTTTCTGTCCATTGTTGAACCACATCAAAGTGGGATATCCGCCAATTTCATACTTCTTGCAAATAACAGTTGACTGAGTGCAGTCTATCTATGAACAGAAATAACAATTTGAAGGATTGCAGTAACACTGGATACCAATGGTCAATTTTTCTACTTCTTCGTTCACTATCAACTAATCACATCATTTTCCCTCAATAACTTGCTGGTCTGTCTCAGTCTTCTCTTGTTTCTGTTTATGCTCTCAGATAACCTTATCTGTTGTGGTTGAATAGCCACAAGGAGTAGGATTACTCTTTTATGCACCCTAAAATGTCTGATCAGACATTAGTCTTTCATCCCCATTATTTATTTCCCTCATAAACTTGGGTCATCTGTCTCACTTCCCATCTCACCATATATTTTATCCTTCAGTAGCATTGGAGGTTGCCATGTTACCACTCTGCTTCTCTCACAGAGTTTATAGACCAGGATATAATGTTCTGTGTGTCTGTTCTCACCTCAGGACAGATATCTGTTCTCACCTCGAGCCCATGTCTGTTCATTTCGAGCCCATATTTGTTCTTACCTCAGAACCCATGTCTGTTCTCACCTTGACCACATGTCTGTTCTCACCTCAGAACCCATATCTGTTCTCACCTCGACCCCCATGTCTGTTCTCACCTCAGAACCCATGTCTATTCTCACATCAGAACCCATGTCTGTTCTCACATAGAGCCCATGTCTGTTCTCACATAAAGCCCAAGTTTGTTCTCACATCAGAACCGATGTTCTCACCTCGAGCCCATGTCTTTTCTCACCTCGAGCCCATGTCTGCAGTGGCTGGATTGTCCTAATATCATCGATTGATCTTTTCTATGTAAGGAGTAGTATGCATCTGTGAAATCAAGACTCTGCGATTTCAGTGCTATTTGTATCTGAGCAATGGTGGCTGAACAACAGGGAACAATTCTAATCTCAATTCTAAACCAAGAAGATATGCACATGATCACAGCCAGTGAACACTGGAATTGGGTTAAACCATATCCTCTGCAGAAAATGATATCATTACCAGAACCGCCACACTAGATACCTCATGTAAAGGAGTCCCATGGCGGACAATGCTTTCATCAATAAAGTGTTAGAGACTTCATTGTACTAAGCCAAAATAATTCAATGCTGCGCCGGTACAGATGGTCAAAAGTCTATAACAATATAAATAGGTATTGCTCAGTTGCCACACTGGGACAGAAGCAAAAAGAAACCCACATTACAGCCGCAAAGTCCGTCAGGAACAAGGACCAACCATTAACATCTAGCAAATCACAACAACAACAAGCATGGACTAGATAATGGACACAACATGACTTGGAACGGCAGTCATTAGGAAAGAAAGTGGCCAGGACTGTGTGAATTGTGGTATGATATGTTTTGACAGACTGGGCAAAAAAAGAAATGATCAATATAATTACACAAAAACCCTGGGGAGGAAGACTAACATCTGGTTAGGCACAACATACTGATCAGACACGTTGGTCAGGTTGGGCAAAATATACTGGCCAAGACCCTTACCTCGACTTCCTCGTTAGCCTTTCCTGGAAACGGGCTATTTGTGGCAGCCTGGCTAACAACGTGAAGGATTAACAAGATCCATGTAGTAGTGAGTGACACGCAGATGAAGACAAGCATAGCACAACTGCCTGGAGGGCCCATGTCCACCTTCATCAGCACACTCAGAATGTGAGGAAAGCTATGACAACTCGCCACTTAACATCCTTGTTAGGGTACACAAGAGTAATCCTACTCACTGTGGGCATTCAACAACAAGAACATGTATACTCATCATTACTGTATGGCGCAGAAACATGGACAATGAACAAACAATTGGAGAGGAGAATTGCGCAGAAACATGGACAATGAACAAACAATTGGAGAGGAGAATTGATGCCTCTGAAATGTGGATATACAGAAGAACGGAAAGTAAGGAAGACAAATAAGTATTGGAAAAATTAAGGCTATAAAGAGAATTAATGAAGAATAAACTGAAGATAGGTGGCACTGACGAATGCACGTGTGGTACAGGGAAAATGACCGCTGAACATCTGCTGCAAAATTGCCGGACATACGAGGACCAGAGAAAGCACATGTGGTCATCACCAGTGGCAACACTAGACAAGCTCTATGGCAGTGTTGACAGCTGCTTTCTTCGAACAAATTCAAGTTGACATCTGACAACGTACGAAGAAGAAGAATTAATGAAGAATTCATTGTCAGGCATTTCAGATATTTTGGCCATATCAAAAAACATAAAACCTTGCTGAAAACTGTACTGGAAATAAAAGTAATGGGAGCAAACATACTGGAGGAAAAGAATGCTGTAAATGGGAGGATAGCATCCAGAGAAAAACCCTGTCAGATTGCACTATCAAGGTAAGAAATAGAAGACATTAAAGATCCATTGCAGTCAATCATTAATTTAGAGATGGCAGCTGAACTGAACATAGAATGGTCACAGGCGAACAAAGTGCAGGGAGCTTACTGATGTTATAAAAGACATCATAATTGATGGTTATTAATCTGCCATCTGTCAGGGACCTTAAGAAGAAAGAGCTCAATTCTAAATAAATGCTTGCAAGGTATGCGTAACATGGCCTCTAACAGCACAAACTCAACTCCTGACTTTCTTAAAGTAAGACTACTTCTACTAACAGGACAAAAGGGCAAAGTGCAAGTTTCTAGCACCCTACAACCAGAATGCTCAGGACAGACAAGGCCCTTAAGCCATAATCGTAAATCCTCTAGGATAAAGACTGGCAACCTACAGTTTTCGTGCTGAACCAAGCCACTTGCCATAAATATCTGGTCTGCATACTATATACCCTAGCACACAGTGCACCTAAAACATGATTTAAGTGTCTGATCTCGCGCCACTTGAATTTATTACTACATGAATTATTACTACATGAATTATTACTACATGAATTATTACTACATGAATTTATTACTACTTGAATTTATTACTACTTGAATTTATTAACCACACGTGTGGCAAAGCATTGGTGCTACAGCAAGTAGGAGACCGATCTCTTGAATTAGGAGACACATTCTTAAACTCTGTAACGTATGGCTGTTTTTTTACGGGTGGTAAAATAACTTCTTGCAATGGCCAAAATGTTTTATCATCTGATTAGTAGCACATGAATTGTGCTGGGAATTCAGACAGTCAGCCTGGATGGTGAGATTTATTTACATAGCAGAAGATTAACATCTTCGCCATCCATTCATTAAAAAAAAGGAAAGATCCCGTCACACTATGCGGCACATAGGAAATACGGTGATAGGCACATATTATTTTGTAACAGGCCAATATTATTTTGTAACCAACAGCAAATAGTCTATTCATAAGTTGCAGTTAAAAAGCTCATAGTTGTAACCATTAAATGTAAAAACCTTTGCTAATAAAATTGCACTGTAAACAGATTCAGGGCTCCCTAAAAGCTGGCTATCGTAAACTAAACACAGTGTTGGACTTATACTCCGCAATCTGAAATGACAGGTAAATGATTTTGAATATAAAAACCTAGCATGCACACTCCACAGCGACTGCAGAGGCAAGTGACCTTTATTTCTCAGGCATTTAAATTCCCTGGTGACCGAAGCAATAAGAATTGAACGTCGTAATTAAAGGGTTTTTTTAGTCACGAATGTGGCTTGCCATGCTACTCTCTGACATACGACCTGCCTCTATCCTGTTCTAATGTTGCATCCTTGACATGCAAAGACTCTCATTAGGGTCAGATGCAGCATACTGACTAAGATCGTATCTCATGGCCTCATTACTCTGCTACTCATAGAACAGACTCCAGAGGGAATGAAGACCATGCCTCATTACTCTGCTACTCATAGAACAGACTCCAGATGGAATAAAGACCATGCCTCATTACTCTGCTTCTCATAGAACAGACTCCAGAGGGAATGAAGACCATGCCTCATTACTCTGCTACTCATAGAACAGACTCCAGAGGGAATGAAGACCATGCCTCATTACTCTGCTACTCATAGAACAGACTCCAGAGGGAATAAAGACTGTGTCTCATTACTCTGCTGTTCATGGAACGGACTGCAGAGGGAATGTAAAAGAAAGGATAACCGTAAGCAAATTTTCAAAGAACCATGGAAGCTGAAATTAAAATCATGAGCCAGAGCTGCAGTGCTGTACAAAGGATGGAAGGAGATGTCCAAAGCTGTTTTCACCAACATGAGTTATATATTGATATATGGATATAAGCCTGTCCATTGAAGTAGAGATCTACACTTTGATCCCCAAAGTGGTGAGCCTGCTGAGAAGACTAGCATTGCAGTACCGTGAGATCTTTCTTCAGTATGCCCCGAAAGCCACTGTGAAACCCGCTACTAAAAAAAATATGTCAAAAGTGGAAAACTCAAATATGAGCAGCTTTGAAAACAACCGCAAAAACATCTTGCATTGCTTGACAAATGCCTGACGCAGCAGTCAGTGACCATCATGCCCGATGGTATCTTTCAGGACATCAATAAAGCCCTTTCATTTCAATTGGAGTGTGAAAATTCTTTGCATGGAGCCTTTGCTCTGGTTTGTGATTTTCATTCTAACGGAGAGACAAGGCTGCCATGGAAGCTTATTAGAGATGTATAAGAATGAAAAAAGACCACCCCAATACATATCTTGTGGGAAAATGTAAGTGAGAATAAAGACATAAAAATCTCCCCCCAGACAAAAGACAAGAAGCAGAGAGTAACAAGAAAGTTACCACCATATACATGTCTGAAAATGCCAGAAATTCAAACAAAATTAACAAATACAATAAATTCTTATCCAATAAGTCTTATGAGAGCATCACAGAGAACAACTGATGCCTATCCAGAAAAAAGGATTCACGTCTATACTGATGGCCTGCTTTTAAGGACAACATTAAAGTGGATATGGAGTCTACATAAAGTATACAGACAGAATATCTGATGAACTGGTTGAAGCCTGTGAGGATATATGTTCAAACTATGAGGCAGAAATAGCAGTACTGGAATGGAAATAGCTCTGTACCACTTGAGGACTGTATTTGATGCCTATCCATCAAAAGCCCAAAACATTGTAATATTTAAAGACTCAAGCTCTGGAAGATGGTCACTGTAAGCCTGAACTAACCCAAATATCCCAAAATACCGACCAGCTTATCCCATCCCATGAAGGCAGAATAGTTATGCAATGGATCCCTGGTCACTCAAATACACCTAGCAATAACAAGGCAGACAGAATGGTTAAGAAGGGATCAAGTCAAGAATAACAATAGACACCAACAACTCTACAAACAACTACTGAAGACTGTGAACAAAGAGACTTGGCTAAATATATGGCCAATAAGGAATACTGGGAAAGTTCTACAAAAATATGGCCATCCCAAATCACAAAGACAACATCAACCTCCTTAAAAGGAGAGATCAAAGCACCATTTTCAGGTTTAGTACGCAATACATACAACTTCACAGTCACTTGAAAATAATTCAACTACAACATACACAAGAGTGTTTGGCACTTGCCGGTGTTCAGAAAGAGTTTCTTCCTCCGAGGCCAGACATATGGAATACTCTGTACAGAACTAAACATCAGCTCACAAACACTTGAAGACACCACAATATGACTTTGGGCTAAAGGGCAAGAGCTCACATGCTGATAGATCAATAACCAACCAACCATTCCAGCTTCAATGTTTCTCAAACAAGATGTGTTATGTCTGCTTCTCTGGAACAAGACATAGTAGTTCTGATGATGATCTATGGACTTCTGAGAAAATGGCCAATTTGAAAGCTTACCAGTTATGATGGTGTGTTTGTCCTCTAGATTGATGCCTAATAACTCTGTGAAGGACAAGTTTTATGGTGATACCTAGAAAACTCTGACTAGGCTAACCACTGCTTTCTTTAGATATATTCAAATTGACGTCTAAAAGTATACAAAGATGGACAAGCTCTATGGAGAATATTAAAATTGACATCTAAAAGTGTACAAAGATGAACAAACTTTATGGAGAATATTAATAGCTCTATGGACATGATAGTTTGTCCATCACAAGTGATGAAGACCACTCTCTTTGTTCAGCCGCGTGGACAGTCGTATCTCTTGCTGTGTCCGCTGAAATGGGTGACTTGCGCGGAGATTTGGATTAAAGTGAGGAAGAAACTGCGCCTTTTGTCAACCTCACTCACAGAGCCTAAGCTACCTTTTGCCAGTGGCAAGACATTCATCGAGACGACTGGAGATAGCATAGGATGCAGATTTTGCCTCAGGGTTACCACCGAAGCCTTTCCGTAAACATGTAACCCGCAGGGTAGAAAGGTGGGAAGGCATCTAACGCAGTTTGTCGTGCCTTTTCGATAACCACAAGAGGTCGTATGGACAACACTCAGCGTGTGAGTGAGTCTGGCATCTCTCCCCAGCTGTATTCAGTTCATCATAGTAGCATCTAAAATTCCAACACGCCAAATTCGTGAAGGTGAACCGGCAGAACTAACCCGTGAGATACGACACAGGTATAACTAGTTTTAAGTAGCGCCATTCAGCCGGCGTCCAGACCAGGATAAACGGATGGAAGAAATCACAAAAAAAGAACGAAATAACAAGTCCAGACGGAAAACAACTCCACGTATCCGTGAACACAAGTGTAAGTCGTCGACTAGTGTGAATTCCAGGCAAATCCGTGGTCTGGCGGCATCCATAATGATCCAAAACAGTAGAGAAATGTAGACTCGCAGCCAGTTACGGCGCCATCTTTGCCAGATTTTTTCTATGGACATAACAATAACATTATCGCTGACCATTACTTTCTTTAGATATATTTAAGTTGATGTAAAATAGCACACAGAGAAGAACGCGCTCTATGGCAATATCAATACCCTCGTGCAAACACTGCTTTTTTTTAGACATATTCATGATGATATTAAAAAGTATACAAAAAAAGCTCTAATGACAAACCAACAGTCTCAGGCTGAACAATTCTTGAATTAAAAGCTTCAAACTGATGTGTGAAAATATACAAAGAAGAAAAATAAAAACAGAATCTTTCAAAATGTCAAATTATATATTTTTAAATAATTAAACACGATTGTACTACTGACCTTAGCAATGTTCACATCATTAAGATGATTATATGTGTCCGCAAGGTCCTCCCAAACTGGGGCTAACTTCTGACAATGACCACACCAAGGAGCATAAAATTTTACAAAGAACGATCCCTTTTTAACACGATCTGTGAAATTGTCATCGGTGAGAACAATGAGACCGGATTTTGGCTCTGGCACTTGGGGTTGTTGAAAACTTTCCTCGGCTTGAGCAGCTTCCTGTTTGAGAAGAAAAACTCAATGATGAAGATGTGGAAACTGATACATGAAAATACTAAATAATAGCTTCATCAAATTTCCCCTGCATGGATCCCAGACCCTGTAGGGGAAGAATTGAAGAGAGCCACTGCATACATTCTCTATTGTTTTGACTGCATTAAAGACAAAGGTAGTTCCATTGCAGATACTGCTGTCAGAGATGAAGTGTTAGAAACTTACATGTACTAGGCTTCAGCTTTTTAATAATGTGGGATTGGGCAGTTCCATTCCTGATTGCCTATCTTTCCTTAACAGTAAGTCGGGCAGCTGGGTTGACTGATGTATGTTGATAACGGCGAAGAAAACCTTGTACATTTGCTGTGAGAAATGAGTGTTCTACCAATCTACCAATTAGAACACTGACTTAATCCATTATGATTTTCCTTGGAACAACAGCAATGAATGTTCTCCACCTATCCATATTTTCAGCCATCTTCTTCCTCTCATGGGAACCCAAATACCCTGATCTGCTCATCAATAGGTTTTTAGTCAGGAATTTTTTGGCTTCCAGGCACTTCTTTTAACATGGGTTCCCCTTTCTCTCCTCAACCTCTAGCTATATCGAATGTTGCCATAATTGTTGGCACAAATCTTGTGTTTGTTATTACATCTTATACAAAGTGTGTGACGGAGGAGACATCGTTTGGTGAAGGTATGTAGACTGGATATGATAGTCTTAATTCTACTGCTTATACAGCAATTCCTAATTCCTTCAGATCAAAGCTTCATTCTTGTTATCTTGTTTGCCCTCTGTAAATCCAGGATGATCATCTCCTTCATTGATTTGTCTGATTTTGCTTGGAATTTAGTACCATAAACATATGCACTTCATCTGTTCCTATTCTGTACCGAAGTATCAAGTCCTGCCAAAGAAATCCCAATTGAACTGCTTTCTCTTTGACCGTTCATCGCCAGGTGTTTTTTTGGTCTTCCCACACACATCTTTCCTTGTGGGTTCCAATCCAGTGCATGTTTTGTTATAGTGTCTGGCTTCTTTCTGGATATGTGTCACATCCATCGCCACCTCCAACTCTATTGGCTGTCGGCATGTTCCTTCCCATAGATCTGTGTTTGCCATCCAGGGTGATATGGTCCTTATATTATAAAAGTTTTCCTTGCGTTTGTTGACATCATAAAGGTGACTCCCTTTGTATGTGCATGATTGTCACCTTCATGTCCTGAGTATATGATTTTGTCTTGTGTGCTTAGTGTGGTGTTTCCGGTCTCCATTTCATTTTGTCTCTGCAAGACTCAAAAAGCTTAACTTGTATTGCTTCTTATATATAGCTGCTTGGGTCACCTTTCCTATTTCCTACAGGGTTCTGATGTTTCAGGACATTATCCTGGTTTTGCCTTCATCATCAGAAGATTTATCAGCACCCCTACTCTAATTAAGTAGTTCTCATCAGATGCTGGCATGATCCTCGGTTGTGGGGAACCTTCAAGATTCGGGTTTGTACTATTGGGTACGCTCAGCTTCTGTTGCAGTATTTGTAACAATTTGTTTTTGGTATGTATGTGTTGGTAACCCTAATCCAACCCTTAGACATGTATAACTGGCATACTCCTGATAACCCATTCACATTGGCAAAACTTGTCAGGAGCACAGAACTCCGACCAACATAGCTTACTTGATTATCATGACAGGACATCTCGCATCAAGGTGGAACGCATTTCATTCATTCATCTTTATCCTCCAATATGAAGCATAGCTGGCCACTGCAGCTAGCCCCCTTATAAAGGAAGCATGAAGCATATTCAAGTAAAAAAAAAAAAAAATTGCCCCAGAAACACCTGCTACAGGAGAAGCTCAACTAATTAAAGACTTCTTGACTTCTTTGTATGGAGTTTTTTAAATATTTATCATCTTCTTAATCCCATTAAATTAAGTTAATCACTCTTTTATAAATGTTTCATATCATGGCATTACCATGAGCTGGAGAGTCTTCTAACTTCAAGTTGTTAGCCTGAACTGTTAGTGACCTCTCACAACTTGCTTTCAGTATGGCAGTGGTTCTACTCTCCTGTCACATATAGAGCCCTTCAAGAAACAACTCCGGCAAGTGTTCTACCCTAATGGACTAGACCTCCCTGCAGTCACCTCTTATGGCTCTCAGTGTAGTGATGTCCCTATTCTAATCTCTGTGATACATAAAACGCCCAAAAACCATTTCTAAGGAATCATAAAAGATAAAAAAGTACTGATCAACAGAACATCGTTTCTTACCCCATCCGGGTTTTCTTGGATGAATGCCTTCAGTGATTCAAGGTCACGCTTACCAGAATATCGTTTGTGGTTGTCCCCGCCGACGTCAAACAGTTTCAGAGTTGGAAAACCAACAACCTCGTGATCAGAGCACAGGGCAGTATGGACTGTGCAGTCAATCTAAATTAAGATGAGAGGAGCTTTCATTGCAATGGGAATATTATGAGCAAATTTTAAAGTCCAATGTAAAAATTAATATCTTCAACTTCAATATATGGAGAAAAAACAAAAAAGAACCGAAAAAAGGTACAGACTTTAAATTGGTTGCTTGCGCAGAATAGATGGATTGAAATGGTATGATAAGATCATTAATGTGAAACTGCTAGAATGGACCAGACAGCTATCAGTGGAGATGGTGCTAATGTTGGATAGGACCCAAATTAAGGAAACCAACTGATAACATTACGCAGTAGTCTCTGTTTTGGAATCCCCATATTAAGAGAAGTAGAAGGAGACCAAAACAGAGTTCTAGGTAAACACAAACATGATAAGGAAGATATGGTAAAGAGCTGGAAAGGGTGGCTCAGTACGAGAGGAATTGGTGTGTATTATCGAAGACATGTGCTGTACAGGAAGTATGAGAATTTTCATTTTATTGCAAAGGAAAAGGCTATTGTCTGGGATGAAGTGTTAGAGACATTGTACTAGACCTCAGCTTTTTTTATGAAGTGGGATGGCCAGTTCCATTTCCTGATACCTTTCTTTTCCTAACATGGGTACCCATTTACAGCCGAGTCCACTAGAGTCTGTCAATGATTTAATTAGGGAATCTTAATGCTAAACTCGACTATGCGGATGACAGGAACATTAACTGAATCCATTTGATATAATATATTAGTTGTGGAAGCCAGTGTTACTTGGGACAGTTACGCAAGTACCGCATATTTAACATCCTCCTTTCCTCCCTCTCCATACCCTCCTCCAACTTTTAACACAATCTTCCTAATTATACCAGCCCGTCCCCGATCAATCTGCCCATCTTCCATCTATGTCTTACCACCTCACCCAGCCCATATCTTCTTCATCCCAACCCGCCCTTCAAACACCACCCCCTCCCCCCCCCCAATTAGTCTCTCCCTCAACCCACCCATCTTTTCCACATGTCAAAATACCCTTCCCGCCATCATGTTTCCATCTTTTCTCTGACCACTCAAACATCTATTACACCCCCATAATTTTGGGTCATCGTGAGACCACAATTCATTTTTCTAATAAACGTTTAATCCAACACATAACTTTGTAAATATTTAGAAAAATCTTATACACCATCTTTATCATTTCTAAATAGACAGTAATGTCCTAAGAGACCTTAAAAGGTAACTGTGAAATGGTTTAGAATCATTAAAGGAATAAACAAAACAGACATACAGAATATTTATATAGACACACAATGCAAAGACATTTTGTATCATTAATTACGTTTTTAATCGTTACTACATAACGACTCTCACACAATTATTAATGATATTCTGTTTCAAATAGATTGTACATAAGAAAGTTTATGATGGTGAATCTAAATGGACCTCCACTGCCACAATTTAAACCTACTAAAGCCATTGATAATAGTACTTCATTGCTAAAACTACCAAGAATGTTCAAGGACACAAACACCATGCCTCTGACAGCAGTGTATTTTCTCTTAAGAAGAAATAGACTAATACTGTGTAAGTGATAGAATATATTTTGGTTGTTGGTACACATTGTTATGTAGAAACAAAGGTGAATTAGTGCGTAGTTTAAATTTGTTAACATATATTACATGACTGTAGTCTTGACTGGTGAAATTTTTGACTGACTGGCGAGTCACCCTAAAGGTTTTCAAGCTCTTTATATATATATATATATATTTCCTAGCTTATGCGTGCATACAAGAATTCATTGTTCTGATTAAACTGCTTTAACATACATTATTATTCATACAAGAGTATTAGTCAAATTTGGTTGTTGTTGAATGTCCATTATGAGAAGGATCACTCTTTTGTGCGCCCTAAAAAAGTGGCGGGTTGTCATAGATTTCCTCACATCCCGAGCTTGGTGATGAAAGTGCACCGTGGACCTCCAGGCAGTTGTACTATGCTTGGCTTCATCTGCATGTCGCTCACTACTATGGGGATCATGGCGATACTTCACCTCGTTAGCCAAGCTGTCATGAAAACAGCCCATTTCCAAGAAGGGCTACGTGGAAGCCGAGGTGATGGTCTTGGCCAGTATATTTTGCCTGACTCTAACAAGTCTGATCAGTATGTTGTGCCTGATCAGACATTATTCTTCCTTCCCATCAAATTTTGTTATATTACACATAACAGATAAACATTTTAAGCATAGAAAGATTTTAATATATAGATTAGATTTTATGTAATCCTGTTGTAACTTAAATTATATGTATTGTATTATTATTATTTTTTTCTTCTTTGATATAAATTTTGACAAGCTCATCTCTCTGTGGCAAATTTTTTCAGATGCGATACCCCCCGAAATAAGTGAACCTAATTGTCTGTGCTGTTTTTCATCATTTTCATCTTCTTGTATCTCAGAAACTAACACACACACAACAAAAACACCAACAAGTTCTTTATTAATTTATGTTTTTACGTGTAAGTAAATAATATCTATAGACCAACAAATAAAAATGTTACAAGTGCTCAAAATCAACAACCATAGTAAAACATGACGTGCTGGAAAATGCCTTTGTAAATTAAATTGCATTAATTTGTCATCTTTTCTTCTTTATTTACCTCTGCTTCTCTTGACCTTTGCCTTTATCACAAGTTTTCCTTTCTGGGTATACATCCAATGAACCATGCCAGTCTTCTCAAAATTTTAGTTAGCAGTGAAATTTCAAAATAGTTTTCATGTAATACAATATCTTCATAGGATTCCTAACTGTCCAATACATTCGTAGCTTTCTTTTCAACTCAGCAGGAAACATATTTCTCAGGGAGGCCACAGTAGTTAGTGCAGTCTTCTCAGTCAAGCGATAGGGGTTCAATCCCCAGTTGGTGCTGGATTGTTTTTCCGATTGCAAACCAGCTCCCGTGGTCGACCAAGCCACAAAAATTGGGTACCAGAATAAATCTGGGAAGTAAAGGCAGCCGGTAGGATGCTGACCACATCATCCACTGTGTGCCGTGGGTCACAAAATAATATGGGTATAACACCATATTTCATATACGCTGCGAGACAGGATCTTTACTTTTAAACATATTTCTGTTACTTGTTTTAGCTAATTCCATTCTGTTTTTTAATTTCCGTGATACATCGTCCATCATCAGTTATGATGATTTCAATGCATTGAATTCATTTGTCTATCTTAATATCATATATGTACAAAGAGTCAATGAAATACCTTTGCTATGACAACTGGGCTGCCTTCTTCTTTGTTATAAATTTTGGCAAGCTCATCCCAAGTTGGAGCCAAGTTCTTGCAATGTCCACACCTTAGTGTAACAACACAAAAATTATTACAAGCAACAATCCCAAATATGTGAGGACTGGCAAACACAGTTCAAGTGCACTTTTATAGTTTTCCACATTCTGATTGACAAAAGATGTTTTTGTCTCAGCAAAAAATACAAATTTGTTATTTTAAGGGTGTATATTTATAAATGTGGTGTATATTTCAAAAATTATCCATTTTGTCACCCTTGAGTGGCAGCGCAGCTTGAGTACCAGTCTCTCATGACAAAATAGAGGCCGGATTAAATCTCTAGTCACAACAAAGCTTGAAATAGGTGTCTGCAATACTTGAAACTTCTGGGTTTTGAATGCCCACTGTTTTGCACTTTCTTTTATTTCTTAAGAGGTGAGCTCTTTACCTTTCTGCTATTGTGATACTACTTTTACATTGTTTATTTTAATTTTGTACCACAGCATAACAAGCTGGCTAGTTGATTTTTATCTTGTTTATTTCATTTCTTTGCTGAACTGTAAAGTAAAGTATCCCATAGCATTACTGCCGTAGGGGTGTGAGGTGTTAGCGATCTCACATTTCAAAGGCTCGGCTATATGAGGGCGGTAGCCATCTCCTCTCCCTCGCCGCTTTTACTTCCCGGACTGAACCGGTACCCATTTAAGGCTGGGTCGACCCGGGAGCCATTGCGGTCTGAAAAAAACATTACCGCCTCAACTGGGGAATGAACCCAGGACCACTCAGATGCAAAGCCAGAGCGCTAACCACTGCGCTACGCGGCTCCACTATATGAACTGTAGCCTATGCAAAATTAATCCAATAAAATATTTATAACTTTTTTCTAGAATTGATGTACAGTGATGACCGAAGTGTTGCTGAATTGTATTTTTCAAGAGCTATCTACTTTTCATACTTTTAGTGTTAAGATATTAATCTAAAGATGTTAACCCCATACATATTGCCTGGGTGATCTTCATGAAAAACTATTTATTCACACTTACTATTTTATTGCATTATATTATTACTTGAGTCACTGTTTCTAGAGCTTTTTCTTTTCAAACCTAGGTCACATTTTTAGAGAAATGGCAGGGCCAGGCCTGTATGCCTGACAATAGACGAACACGAAAAGTGACATTCTTGTGGCCCTACAACTAAAAGTCCACTCATTCACAAATCAATCATCAAAGACTAAGAGTGATTGAGAGATGGATTGAGTAAAGCCTGAGGATCAAAATTGTACTCCTGTGCAAATGACTGGAACAAATTATTCAAACTACTTTGGGATACATGACATCAGACATAAAAGCTGCCTGGTGGAATACCTGACTTACATTTAAAATTACAGAAGGCTGTTTCACAATCGGGAGACTTTTGGTCTGTCACAGCTTGTGTGACTGTGAGCGCCACGGCAATCGCCGCAACCATGCCATGACTCATGATGACTGCCATGATCTTGGAGAATCTTAAATACAGGAAGGCTAGACTCAAGACTGCAGTCCCTTCAAGGCATTATCTCGTCACTGTCAATCACAGAGATATTCCAGAAAACCGCCTGTTTATTGAAAGACATTGAACTTGGTCAGTTCGTCTAACGAGTCACGTTCAATGATTCATCATCATTCACTATTCAGAGAAAACTTTTAATAACTTACTAAGTTACTTAATCTAACTTAAACTTAAAGCTAGTGTTAGTGAGATCTGAGTTGCCATACCATGGAGCATAAAACATTACAAAGTTTCTGCTTTCTTTAACTCCAGTGGCAAATGTATCAGAATCATAGCTCACGGCGTTTACCCCGTGATCGTCATTCCCAAGTGTAACACGTGTCAGTGAAATACAACACAAGATGAAAGGTAGAATGTAGTCTGCCATTTTGACGCCCCAGTTGTCACGCCCACAGCTTACCGTATCTAAGCGAAAATTTTGTGCTTTCCATTCTGCGGAAATTGTCGGTAACGTTTTATTCATAATCATCAAGTGCTATGCTACATTTTCTCCCACTGCCACGTGCTCGTAAATGGCAATGAGGAGGAAGAAACACTTGTCAAAGAAAGAGGAAGCAAACCCCAAAATGATGACAATTTCAAAGACAAATGACTTAGAGAACACACAAAGCCTAATCTAGCAGAAATAGGCTACGTCTTGGGGGAGGTTGACAAATCACGCTACGCAGTTATGGAAGAGCACCAGTAAAATTCACTGCCTTTTTTTCCAACTTGTCAGACGATAGTAATTGTACTTTGACAAAAATGGATGTAACTGCAGTCTATGACGATAACGAATGTGACTCGCAAGACCAATCTGAGCAGAGAAGCGTCTTCCACGGTTTGGGCAAGGGAAATCAGGACCGTATACTTTATCGCATGGTGTGTGGTGTCATCTCAAACGCTGAATCCTTAGTCTATCCGCAATCAAAATCTCCTTTGTCTGTATTCCAAGCTCAAATAGTGCCCCTCCATGTAACACGTTCCATGGCGTCCTGTTCCCATGACTCCCAAATCGATGCCTGCGTCATCAATATCCCGCTTGCATACATCCTTGCACCGAAGTAGTGGCCGGCACGAGACCGTTTCCCCAACTGTAATTCCAAATAGAGAAGATCTTTTGGTCTTCTGCCATCATCCATTCTCCGAGTGTGTCCCAGCCATCGGAGCCCTCGAAGACTAAGCATGGAAAAGATCGTGACAGTGCCTGTTCTCCCCAACTCCTCCGCGTTGGTGATCTTGTCTTGCCACCTAACCCCCAGGATTCTGCGCATGCACCTCATGTCATAGCTGTTTAGTCGTCTCTCCTAACTTAACGTCTTTATACTGGTTTAGAAGACTCTGCAGAGTCTGTATACAACCAGTTCCATTTACAACACCTTCCTCTAGAAGCTGTACGCATCCAATCTGTTCTTAAATGCATTGACCGTCCCAGCCTCCACCACCTCACTTGGCAATGCATTCTCCTGGTACGTGTGAGTAGACCATGTTTCACTGCCACAAAGAATGGCGCTGAGGACACAGACCTGCCAAACAAGGACCAATGTCGGATTAAAACAGCTGGAGGCACTGGGGCTGCAGATCTTGTGAGGACCAAACTTAATTTAGTAGTCACGACAAATAATAGCTTTTTCTCTGCTTTATCTACTCAATTAAAGTAGGATATTGCTGACCTTTATGGACTTATAAAAAGATTGTTTATAAATTTATAACCTTTAATAAATTTTATAAACCTAATGAACCAATGAAAACGTTCACGCAAAACATATATTGCCATGTTTCATTATTGAACTAAATACAAAGTCAGAACAAGTTTCTTGATGCAAACACTTCAGTTATGTCATTAAAATTGGTAAGTCGAAGTTGATCACTTTCTAGAGAATGATCAGATTAAAAAGTCGATCTTGGAACATCGCTGACCATAGATAATTCGTAGTAATCCGTTTATGTCTAGGTAATAATCTTTCGCCAGTACAGTTATCAAATTGAATTTAAAAAAACGTCAGTTATACGGGGGAAAACATAATGTTAGGATTGTATGAAATCAGTGGACATTCTTAGAATGAAAACATTTTCCTATGATAGAGGATTGGAGTTTGGGGTATGGTAGATATATGCCACATGTTGACAATCTCATGATGGAGGATTGGAGTTTGAGGTATGGTAGAAATGTGCCACGTGTTGACAATATCATGGACAGCAATGAAAACTAATGGCGTGATGCATGAAGAGGTACAGGCATAAAGGCAGCTTATGGTAAAAAATCAGAACAAACAGTCTTCCTTTTTTGGGACATATCCTGAGATGAGGCAAGTTGAAACACGTGGTGACAGAATCGCAGGGAAAAGAGAGAAAGAGGCAGAGAGAGAAAACATATTTTTACAGTTCAAAGAAATGGCATGGTAGAAGATCAGTGGCGTAACTAATAAACGGCACATATTTTAATAGAATTGGGAGACCCATGTGTAATAGACTCACTCATAGGTGTTTAGATGTCCTGGTCACTGGGACCAGGACATTATATATACATGTAGCAGACTATTCCACTTAAACTAATTAATTGCCCCTGAATTATTTTCTCTTTCACACAAAATATATTCAACTCGACATCTTATTTCTTCAGAAAATGAAAACAATGTATGAATGGTAATGCATTATTTGATATAATCACACTAATACAATACTTGACGATCATTATCAACGCTCAACTCGTATACTTTTTAAAATTAGCAAGATGTTTCCTCTGTTGTAATTGTGACATATTTAGTCTTACCGGACACATCTTGTTTCCGTATTGACAGCTCTTAGTTTTTCTAGAATTACATCGGAAGCGTAATTATATATTTTCTTTAAATTAGAGGTGTACTTTCCACAGAACCTGACAACTCACGTCAGCAAATACCAGAACAGTGTGGTGGATTAATATAGGCGCACCAATGAGGACGCCATTTTGAAATTAGGACCGTCAGAAAATAGTCCGGGTGTAATAAAAACAGAGGCAAACCAGGAGCCGGAAACATATTGAGAGAGATTTTTAGAGAGAGAGAGAGAGAGACGATTTAGAGAGAAACTTTCAGAGAGAGACAGTCAGAGAGAAACACGCGGGAATAGTGAACGTTGCATTGATCGAATTACGAACTCAGTTTACAGAAGTAAAGTATTACTGATTTTTATTTGTGAGTAATTAGAATTTCCCAGTTTAATTTTAACCAGCGTCAGATACGTGGGCGACCTTTCATGAAATTTATAGTCATCGCAGAGTCTTCATAGATCTCACAGACGCAGCCTAGATTAGTCATAGCTACCCGATATAGAAGAGAACAGGCTTCCTGTCAGATCTAGATCGGCTGAGAGAAAACTTTACCATTTTACACGTGGTCGACCTGCGTCAGTTTAACACGTGGTCAACCTGCATTAGTTTAACACGTGGTTGCCTTCATTAATTGTGTAGTCATCGCAGAATCATCGTATATATCACAGCAGTAGCCTAGTCTTTCGATATGTACCACCCAGATCGCTAAGGAACTGAACTAGGGACGTTTACCTGGGTTTTAAACTACGAATTAACCATCGGTGTCAGTACACCATAATTCGGATTCACGTTACCGCAGGCCAAGTACGGAAAGTAGACTGATGACAATAGTTATAGGTTTAGCGGTAGTTAAGAGTTTTAAGTCATATGTAAGCATTAGATAGGAGCGTGTAGTAATTTGTGTATGATGGAAGAGTTGTAACGTGTAGACATAAAGAATTAGTTTTCATTGTTTTGAAATAGTGTCCTTAGTTTATTGAAGTGATAGATTTTAAGACTGCAAAAGGTGAAGAGTAAAGGTGAGGCCTCTTTGAGCCGGGAGAGCAAAACCTCGTTCCGTCTGCAACATAATCTATACCATGCTCATAATCTCTTGATCAATTCAACTAATCTATTCCTGTCTCTTTTAACATAATATAATTGTCAAATATTTATGTTCTTGGTTTTTGTTCCTGGTCTCTTGCAACGTGTATGTGACGTCTGACGTTCTGGCAGCCTCGTTCGTTAGGGTTTTCTCGTGAAACAAAATGACTTCTCGAATTCGTGCTTTAGCGATAGAATACGTGGTGTTTTACCTGCACCTTTCTCTCACATAAAACTCGAATACCGATGCTAGTGTTTCACAAACACTGTTGTGACATAAACTACAATTGGAGTGTGACCAACATCGAGAAACATCGAGGTTCGACAAATACTTTTTAGAGTCAGACGATCAGTGTCAGCTAGAGACAATTGGATGGGGGCTTTAGCTTCACTGGTGTTCCGATCTCACCATAAGTTCTGACAGATTTCCCAAAATGATCATTCATATAGTTAAAATGCAGGCTTGTGTAAATGTTACGGGTAGGGCTTGGATCACTGACCGTTTTATGTGGAGTCTAAGGCTAGGTTTAAGGCATGTATTCGTTTTTAGGTAAGGATTAAGGCCATCGCTAGTTTTTAATTGTAGGGTAAAGGTCATTGTTAGTTTTAAGGATTGTTGTTGTTGTTGAATGTCCACAATGTGTAGGATTACTCTTTTGTGCGGCCTAAAAAGGAAGTTAAGTGGCAGGTTGTCGTAGCTTTCCTCACATCTCGGCCGTGCTGGTACAGGTGGACCGGGGTACCATAGGCTGTTGTGCCATGCTTGGCTTCATCTGCATGTCGCTCACTACCACGGGGATCATGGCGATACCTCACCTCGTTAGCCAGGCTGTCATGAAAACAGCCCGTTTCCAAGAAGGGCTACGTGGAAGCCGAGGTGACGGTCTTGGCCAGTTCATTTTGCCTGACCATGACTAATATGTATGATCAGTATGTTTTGCCTGACCCCGAATAACATGTCTGATCAGTATGTTTTGCCTGACCCTGAATAGCATGTCTGATCAGTATGTTTTGCCTGACCTTGAATGGCATGTCTGATCAGTATGTTTTGCCTGACCAGACGTTAGTCTTCCTCCCCAGTTTTAAGGGCAGGGTTATTAGTCAAATTAGTCCTGCGGAAGACGGATGTGTCGGACCGAAAGATGCAAATATCGCAGTCAAGCTGTAAACTAGCGACACAACGAATTAATCAGTTCTCCAGACTATATCCTGCTACTTGTAAAGCATTGTTTAGGGAAGACGAAGAAGTCAGATCAGTCAAAACCTGTCAGCTTCATATGGAGCACTGGTCTTCAACAAATACACGTTAAGTTATCCTGCCCTATGCCATTTGTTCCAGTTATGCCCACGGCATTCCTGCTTCCTTTATGTTCGCCCTAGAAGATAACAGTTAAGATGGTGGGGCAAGATTCCTTGCGACGTTTTCTGAGTCACGTCAACATCCCTCTTGACAGAGAACATTCTTCCTTCTTGGATGGTCGACTTGTACAAGTATTTTAATTGTTCATTGACTTGTCCATATTTGTTAAAATTTGTATATTCTAAAATTACTACACGTTTATTTAATTAGCCATAAGCGTAACTTCCCTCAGTCGCCTCTTATGAATTCCCTAGCAGATTTTTAGTTTATGGGGTCGCAGTAGTCAAGAGGTTAAGGCACTCGCCTCTCACAGTGATGAACGGAAACTGTGGGCTCGCAAGTTTCAAGCGACCCCTGGTCACACGGGATGTAAGACCAGAGTGCCTGTATCCCGAGTTAGCTCCAGTCATCTCGACCAATATTCTTGCCACTGATCCAAGGTAACTCGGGATAAGAGAGTGAGATTGATAGCCAGCGCATTGTCCCTCACTGTAATCCAATACAGCGCACTTCACATTATTAAGACAAACCCGTCTGATGTTGAGGCCATCATCGTCAGCGATGGGCTAGCAGGTTTTTGTGTGCCCATTCTTTACTCCCGTTTCTGGCATCGGAATCACTCGGGACCCGGGAAGACTTGGGACCCGGCAACACTCGGGCGAGGGTAGGACTAGGGTCATGAGCTATTTTAAGTAGATTGTTAGTGTGAGTATTAGTTTCAATGATAGTGTCAAGGATAGTTTCAAATCAGCGTTAACATTGTTCTTTCTATGATACAATTAGAGCCAGGGTCAGGATTGTTTTAATGGTAGGGTCAGGCATTTGATTCAAGTTTTATTTTAAATTTTAGACTCCACGATTCAGCAATTTGGGGACGTGTGTGGTTAAGTTTAGGTATCTGGTTAAGGTTATATGACAGGTCAAGGTAAAGACATCTTTGTAACATCTGTTAGATTTGAGTTTGGTTTTATTTTATAATTTAAATTGCCGGTTCAAGCAATTTACGTACCAGTTTGTTTAATTTGATTTGCACGTTTGTTCCAAGTGAATCACATCATCACGAATGCAGCTGACATCCTTACAGGAAGTCTGTATCCAAACATTTACGGTTGTTGTTTCATATCAAAATGCTGGTGATTTAGATGTGTGACGCTATGACGTGGTCAATACATGCGCACAGTGGAATGGGGTGCTCATGCTAAGAATAGTGCCACCCCCACTGCCCAATAAAACGTCAGACATCAAGGCTAGGAGAATCAAGATAGGAGCGTCATGGGTGGCACAGACAGAGAGAACAATTGGACAGATGACCATAGTTGAGACAATAGTCGAGGTAGATGAATGGGTTCACACTGAAGATAGATTAAATGACAGATTTTCCAAGAGCCACCATAACCCTAGGCAAGGAATGCAGAGAGTGGTTGCAACGGTGGAGTAGACAAGGTTAACCAGCTGGTGAATAGATGCTATGAAATGAGATATCTAATTGAGGCTTCACAGCTAGAGTAAGAGAACTGATTGTCGCTGAACAGAGCGGTTCATACAGAACAGCAACCTCTAGTACGAAAATGGAGAAGGAAGCAGGGATAGCGGCTGTAAGATCTGGGACCGATTTAATAGGGGCAATCAACATTTCAGACTCCCAGTCCTTGATTCGGAATGTACATAATGGATGGCTAAAGTACGCGTGGATGGGAGCTGTTTAGGCATCAAACATGGAGGGGCTGGTGTGGATCTACTGCCTTCGTCATTCTGGGGTTCATGGCAGCGAAAGAGCTGATATCCTGGCATCTCATGCTCCAGTTGCGTGTACACAAGATATTGATAGGGATGCTATGTTGAAGTCTATCCATGGCCGCCTGTTAGATGACAACACTTCAGCAGATCAATCAGCAATGTATAGATCTTTGATTTCATAAGAGGTCCGATGGTACTGGGTGGAAGGAAAGGACGGAGCAGAAGTGTGTACAACCAACGAGCTTCAGGAACCATCAGAAACTGTGCACCTATGGGTATGCCCAGAGTGCAGTGACCTCGATACTTGAGAATATACCAGTTTCATTGTCATGGATAGAGCAAAGATTAACATTCAGATTACAAAGTATTTCAATGCGAACAAAAATAAACAATATTCTTTACAAATACTGGACAAGATGTATGGTTTCTTAACCATTGACAGTTTGCTCATCAATTCATGACGTTCGCTTCAATTCCCGAAATCAAAGCTTGAACTGCTTTAGAAACAAATGAAGCCAGTGCATATTTTCACATTCTTAAACGGACATTTCTGTAACATCCCCGCCCTAATCTTCAATCCTGTCTTTTGATTCAGGCAAAAATATATGGTTATATTTCTTTTCTTTTTTCTCGTGTTCATCAATATTGTGTCTTCAACAACAAGTGGAATCATTCGCATATATTGAAAGCAACATCAAGAAAGTAAGAGGTACAGATAACGACATCAAAATAAGAATATAAAAGGTGAGAAAAGCTTGCTTTGCAATGGCAACTTATCAAAATCAAACAAAATTAAGTACAACATAAAAATAAAAGTTTTCAACCCCAATGTGAAGTCCGTTCTATTGCACGGCTCTATAATTTGGTGAACAACAACGTACAATATGTCCATAAATGGGCGGCTGCGGAGAACAGAGTGATTCAAGTGGTAGGACAGGATCTCTAATGTTGGCATGAACCAACCGACATCAGTGAAGGCGGTGGTGCTGGAGAGGATAACAGTTAAGAAAACTAGCTGGCATCATTACAAGCCAGTATCTGTTTCGGAATTTCCAAGGCAATTCCCGCGAAGATTGACTACCTGTTCGAGGACCAGGTCAATTATGAACACTTGAACTATAGACACACTGGTAATTTAATTAAGGAAGCACTTAGTTTTTTTTTGTTTTGTTATATGGTGGAGACTGGATGTCTACAGACTCTTCAGAGTTTTCTAAATCAGTAAAAAATAAGATCAGTTAAGTTAAGTGAAGTTAAGAAAAATAAATGCAGACCAAAAGACGCGGATATGTGGACGTGAGACAAAAACATAGGAAACAAAAAACGTGGACAGAGCTGGAACGGATGGCCTACGACAAGAGAACTTGAAGTCTTCTTCTTCTTCATCGTACGCAGTCAGACACTAGCATTTATTTTTTCGAAAAAAAGCAACCGTCATCCTGAGGCTGTCGACACTGCCATATAGCTTGTCTAGTGTTGCCACTGGTGATGGCCACATCTGCTCTCTATGATCCTCGTATGTCGGGCAGCGGTCATTTTTCCGGTACCACACGTGCATTCGTCGGTGCCACCTATCTTCAATTTGTTGAATAGGTGGTACCTCAGTCTATTGTGGCCAGTGCGAGCGAAGTCTGAAGACCACTAACTGCTCTCTTCTGTTCAACTGCTAATAGGCATCGTTTTTGGTGTAGCCAGTATGTTCGGTTTCCCATTTGGTCATGTATCTAGCTCTAAAAAGCCGTTTTGACTCTTCGTATGTCATACTAGTATCTGGTTGTGGTAGTTTTGCACCTTCTTTTGCCAGTCTGTCTGCCTCCTCGTTGCCTTGGATGTTGCAGTGAGATGGAACCCACTGCACCACTACCCTTTTTGGTGCGGCCTGCTGGCATAGTTGACAGAGTACTGCTCTTAAATCATTAAGTTCAGTATTTTTCTGGCTTTTTAGTGCTGTGACTACGGCCAGAGCATCTGTAAGCAGGACTATGTGGCTTTCATGCCTTTTACCTGTCACCATTTCTTCCACTGCCGCCTTCAGTGCCTCTGCCGCCTTCAGTGCCTCTGCCTCCGCTCTGAAATTGCTTAGCGAATGAAAGTGTTATTTTTCTGCCCTTTGGTTGGTTCAGGAATGCTCCTGCCCCTCCGTTCTATGTTGTATTTGTTACGGAACCGTCGGTGTATGCATGGGTCCAGTCCATGCTTGGATAGTTTTCCGTTATATAACTCAGGGTAGTATCTCTTCTTTCTTTTTCAGACAGTTTTTGTTTCCAATACCTGGTATATTTTCTACCACCTCTGGAAATATATGCTGCCTCCAGGTAGGTTTTCGTACAGTAGGGATGGGCTTTGGTGTTAGTGCGTTCATAGGGTTTTCGTGCATCTTTGCAGAACTTGAAGTGTATTTGTGGATGACATGTGTTCCATATAGAGCTCAACTATTTCGATGATTATGATGATGGCGATGATAATGTTGAACTATTGCTCGAATTTCTTTTAGGAAGAAACTCACTCAATGATGATGAGTATACAAGTGACATCCAGGTGTATCTATCGAGCACATAATTCACAGTAGTAATTCATCAAGAAGATTATCATTTGTCCACTAACGTATCTTATGTTGTATCCGTACGGTGAGGAAGGCTTGATATCAAGCCGTCAGAGTACACGGTATAGTAGCCCCTTATCAGTCATGTTTGACTATAGGTTGATGCGACCGTGGAGTAGCAATTCTCAAGTCAGTTTTTGGTTTGCCTTTTCCTTTAACATTGTCTTTTCAATTCCCTGTGTTGCATGAGCTTGATTTGGCCCAGCCCGAGGTAGCTCTTCAAGGTACAAGGTAACATAATAATAATAATAATAATAATAATGTTCGCTTAGGCGTCTGAGAATCGTTGCGTCGGTCGGTCACATCCATGACCCACAGCTGTGTCGTGGTTCTAGACCTCGTTCGGGGCGGAGGAGGAGGTTGCTGGAGTCATACTGTTCGAGGACGGTCTTTTATGGGCCTCTAGCCGGTCGGGGGAAGACTTTTGGTGCTTAGGAACGACTTGTGTAGTATCTTGTGGACAGGAGTTTCCTGGTCCAGCCGTACAACATGACCGAATAAGGAAACTCGGCATCGGTCAAGTGTTTCTGAGATTGGGCGGAGGCCTGTTTTAGCAAAGACCTCCACGCTACGGATATAGTCATGCCATCGTATGCCCAGGAAACGCCGCTGGTTGCACACGTGAAAGAATTCCAGTCTTGACATGTCATAGCAATGTCCAAGTTTCAGAGTCGTAAAGCAGGACTGGGACCACGTAAGACTGGCAGATGGAAATTTGTGTCCCAAGGGAGATCTTACCATTACTCAACACACGTCGGAGGTCGTGCATAGCGGACGCAGCTAGTCAGATCCGCCTTGATATATCGGGACCACTGCGCTCATCGGATGATATCATGCTACCAAGATCGATGAATTCGTTGCTGGCCTCCGCAGTGTGCCTTGAGCTGCAATACTCTGGGTGCTGTGTCGGAAACGAGGTTCTGAACTTTGATCTTGACCCAGGATATAGACAGGCCTAGGGAGGGCGATTCACTGTCTAATATTTCCAGAGGGTGCTGCAGCGCAGATCTGTCTGTGCTGACCAGGACAATGTCGTCCGCGTAGACGAATTCAGTAAAGATTGACTGATCAATAGTTATACCCTCCTGATGGGCGCTGATGCGGTCAAGAAGCCAGTCTACTGCCCGGCAGAATAGGTCAAGGGCAAGAACACATCCCTGTCTGACACCCGAAGTTGTGGGGAATCTGTCAGAGAGAGTGCCACCCAATCGAATTCTGGGGCCGGTGTCCTTGTGTAGCTCCTTGATCAGGTTCAATAGGGGTGGGGGGGGGGGGGGGGTCGGGGTGACTATTCCCCGAAGAGCTTTCCATAAATGCGGCCAATCAACCGAGTCGAACGCGGACTACAAGTTCACGTATGAAGAGTACAAGAAGCGATTGAAGGCCTGATGCAGTTCGGCGAGGAGGCGCAGAGCAAGGATAGCGTCAGTTCTAGAACGGGCCTGAGTGAAGCCAGACTGTTCTGGGCGACGTTTTGTGCCCAAGAGAGGTTTGAGTATCGCTAGTAGCACGTGCGCAAACACCTTCCCCGATACCGAGAGTAGTGCTATAGGCCTGTCATTACTGCAGTCTTTGCGACTTCCATTGCCTTTGTACAGGAAGACGATGATTCCTCCATACTTGCAGGAATAAATGATGGAGGGCAGAGCCGATCGGGTTGATGGCGTGTTTCAACATGTACGTGTGTACTCCTTACAAACTCCTTCTCCGTTCAAAGGCAGCGGAGTATCCGGATCTCCTTCAAGAGCTTCCAGGGATCACGATCGCCACATCCACTACTCATACAGAACACGATGGTGCCCCCTCCGCCGCCTTACCGAGGGCTGCTAGTCTTTTTTGAAACGTGTCACCAGCACCCTCGCCAGCAGCAGCGCTGCCCCTGGATATAAGGGTGCCCATTGAGGGTCACAACATGGAATGCACTGACACAAAACGGGACTGGATATGTTGCGGAGCTGGCTAGGTCGATTCAACATTGCAATCACCGTTGTCACTGAAAGAAGACTAAAGAGCCAAGACCAACAAGATGTCGAAGACGCATGTCTGCTTCACTCCGGTGGCCTTCAACACAGAAATGTTGTGGGTTTATTCATAAGACCCCCACTTAGTATCCTGGCTCGCCATCTCGGACAGGCTCCTCGTGGCACGACTAAAACATAAACATGGTCATCTCACAATAATAGTCGCCTAAGCCCCCACAGACGAGGTTCAAACCCAGACAAAGGATGACTTCTACTAGGATCTGGCCAGGGCTTCAGCCACAGTTCCTTCACCTACTGGGTGATTTCAACGCAGTTTCAGGGTCTCATCGTAGTGGTTATGAGTCGGTCCTCGACACTGACACCATTATGTGCCCCGAAGAGCTGCCTTTCTATGGTCGAGTGTATTGTGCCAGTTGTTGTAAGCTCGTGTTAATGGATGTCATCTATTCGTCTTCTTCGTGTCTTGTAGCCACATCTTCTTATGTTGTAAGCGTGCAGTGGTAGTTGATCAGGTCGAGTCAGACTTTTTATGTTGTAAGCGCGCAGTGGTAGCTGATCAGACTGAGCCAGACTCTTTATATTGTGAGTGTGAAGTGGTAGTTGATCAGATTGAGCCACATCTTCTTGTGTTGTAAGTGTGAAGTGGTAGTTGATCAGGTTGAGCCACATCTTCTTGTGTTGTAAGTGTGAAGTGGTAGTTGATCAGGTTGAGCCACATCTTCTTGTGTTGTAAGCGCGCAGTGGTAGTTGATCAGGTTGAGCCACATCTTCTTGTGTTGTAAGCGTGCAGTGGTAGTTGATCAGGTTGAGCCACATCTTCTTGTGTTGTAAGCGTGCAGTGGTAGTTGATCAGACTGAGCCAGATCTTCTTGTGCTGTTTTAGCAGACGGAATGGGGTGCGGCTCTTCGGGCTCACTGAGGCCTTACCTTGACTCTCCACTTTTGTACTCTTAAATATATCACTTCAATTAACACTCACTTCAATAAACTAAGGACACTATTTCAAAACAATAAAACGCATTCTTTATTTCTATACGTTATAACTTCTCTTCCACTCTTCTATCATACACAACTTACTTCACGCTCCAGTCTAATGGTTATCTGACTTAAAACTCTAATTACCGCTAAACCTATAACTATTGTCATCAGTCTACTTTCCGCACTTGGCCTGCTGTAACGTGGATCCGAATTATGGTGTATTGACACCGATGGTAAATTAGTGGTTTAAACCCAGGTGAGCGTCCTTGGCTCTGTTCCTTAACGACGACTGTCGATCTGCGTGGTGGATGTCGAAAGACTAAGCTACTGCTGTGAATTCTACGATGGTTCTGCGATGATTATAAAATTGGTGAGGGCAGCTACGTGTTAAAATGGTGCAGGTTGGCCACTTGTTAAAATGGTGCAGGTCGCCCATGTGTCTGACGCTGGTGAAAAATAATCTGGTGAAATTTTCTCTTAGCCGATCTTAAATCTCACAGAAAGTCTGTTCTCTTCTATAGCGGGTAGCTGTAACTAATCTATGCTGCTTCTGTGAGATCTATGTAGACTATGTGATGACTGACGAAATTCGAATTACTTTGAAACACAAATAAAGTTGGTAATAACTTACTTATTTAACTGGGAATGCAATTCTATTGTCAACTGCTGTAGGTCTAACTCTCGTCTCAATCTGTCTGTACTTGGCTACAACTAATGTTCACTCTTCCGGCGTTTTTCTCTTTCTGACTGTCTCTCTCTGAATGTCTTGGCTAGAACTAACGTTCACTCTTCCGGCGTTTTTCTCTTTCTGACTGTCTCTCTCTGAATGTCTTGGCTACAACTTACTTTCACTCTTCCGGCGTTTTTCTCTTTCTGACTGTCTCTCTCTGAATGTCTTGGCTCTCGGTTTGCCTCGATTTTTTATAACATTTTTATAACTTGGACTATTTTTTCTGCCGGTCCTAATTTCAAAATGGCGTCGTTTCCTGTCTTCCACTTTGGGTGCGCCTATATTAATCCGCGCACTGCAGTGGTATTTGCTGACTTGAGTGGTCAGGTGCTATGGGAAGTCCGCCTCTAATTATATTCGCTATTGTAAAGATGTAATTACGCTTGCGACGTAATTCTAGCAAAACTAAGACCTGTTTATATTTGAGACACGATTTGACTGGCAAGACTAAATCTGTCACACTGTAAGCGCACGGTGGTAATTAATTGTAAGAGCGTAGAGCGGGGGTCTCTGTGGCGAAGTGGTCTAGCCGTTTGCCTCGTATTCAGACGGTCGGAGTTCGATTCCGGATATCCCTGGGGCACCCATCTGGCAAGAGAGACCGAGCTAAAATGGGGAAAAAACCCGAGGCAAAGAAGTCGAGCCCCCGCTTAAAGTTTTTTTTAAAAATGTGTTTTAATTATATTTTTTTGTTAAAGAGGTAGTTGATCAGGTTGCACTCTCATGAGCTAATCGAGCAATTGGATTTTATATCTTGACATGTATTCAGCACAAACCACGAGATAGTTTTCACCATATTTCTAATGTCATCAGTTATCCTGGTCACAGCAATGCCTTTTTTTTTTATTGATTTCATTTGAATGGTTGAAATTTTCCTCTTCTGTGCCTTGAATCACGAACACCTTTGATATTGGTATCACATAGCTGATAGAATGATATGGTTTAACAGTTGTTGTTTTGTTGTCACACTGTTGTCTGGTATTTAAGTAGGTGTGACTCTTGATCAGCTTCGGAAAAGCTGTCTCACATTTAGCTTCTATTTTTCTATTTATCCTTCCGTGTTCGGTAAAAATACTTTCCATGTATTAGAATAGGTATACCTGTTTACGCTGGATACTGTTTATACGTATGTTTAGTGGACCTGGCGTTCTGTTAATCCTCATCAAGAATGGGGTGCCAATTACAATTTCCAAGTTGAGTCAAATACTTTGACAATCAAGATATTAAGTAAAGAACGTCATCCAGTACTTCCCTCTCAAAGAACGTCCTCCAGTACTTCCTTCTCAAAGAATGTCCTCCAGTACTTCCTTCTCAAAGAACGTCCTCCAGTACTTCCCTCTCAAAGAACGTCCTCCAGTACTTCCCTCTCAAAGAACGTCCTCCAGTACTTCCCTCTCAAAGAATGTCCTCCAGTATTTCGCTCTCAAAGAACGTCCTATAGTACTTTCTCTCAAAGAACGTCCCCCAGTGCTTCCCTCTCAAAGAACGTCCTCCAGTACTTCCCTCTCAAAGAATGTCCTCCAGTACTTCCCTCTCAAAGAATGTCCTCCATTACTTCCCTCTCAAAGAACGTCCTCCAGTACTTCCCTCTCAAAGAACGTCCTATAGTACTTCTCTCTCAAAGAACGTCCTCCAGTACTTCCCTCTCAAAGAATGTCCTCCAGTACTTCCCTCTCAAAGAACGTCCTCCAGTACTTCCCTCTCAAAGAATGTCCTCCAGTACTTCTCTCTCAAAGAACGTCCTCCAGTACTTCCCTCTCAAAGAATGTACTCCAGTACTTCCCTCTCAAAGAACGTCCTCCATTACTTCCCTCTCAAAGAACGTCCTCCAGTACTTCCCTCTCAAAGAACGTCCTATAGTACTTCTCTCTCAAAGAACGTCCTATAGTACTTCCTCTCAAAGAATGTCCTCCAGTACTTCCCTCTCACATTGGCGAAAGTTCCACTATGCTTATATGCTAGATGTAATTTCACGAGGCTGTAATGAAAGGATAGGGGACGGCGTGGGCTAGTGGTTAAGTGACACGGCTCACAACTCGAAGGTGCTGGGTTCGATCCCAATCACAGCACCGGCCATTTCCCCAGGAAAGCAAACCCTTCGAAAATGTAGGATGAAGCAGACTCTTACATAAAATGCATGCCGAAGTCGGATGCACTATACCGACAGGACCAAATAAAAACATAGTGCAACGCACACCGTCTATGGAAATATAGAAATTCGGCGAACGAAAAAAAATTTAAAATTAAAGGATGAATTCTCATTTTGTCCCCATCCTCATGAAATGACAACGACGTGTCTGTATTACACATACGAGGTGTGTTCAAATGAAACCGGACTTAATGGCATCAAGTGAACATACCTACGGTGCGCAAGATGACGCCCCTTCTAATGTAAACGCATATACCAACCGCCAAGTTTGCAAAATTGCATTATCCTTCGACTCATAGTTTCCTCGGCAGACCGTTTTAAACCTCGGGTGTGTGATACGGAATCCGTCCAGAGTTGATCAGCGAGCGATGATTTGGTTTCTAACAGCTGAAGAATGTCGACTAGTTGACATTCACCACAGAATGCAGGCAGTGTGTGGTGACAAAAGTGTGTCGAAGACAACAGTGAAGAACTGGACAACGATGTTTGAAGAAGGGCTTGAGTTAACGAAAGATCTTTCCGAGACCAGGTCAGGCGTAAATTGTTGCGTCAGAAGATGCCATCGTCAAAATTGATGCAGCAATTCGGGTGGACCGTCGCCGAAGAAAATGTTCACCACACTTATGTCACTATGCACTGCCTGCATTCTGCAAAAAATCACCACTCGCTGATCAACTCTGGGCGGATTCCAAATCACATCCGCCATGTTTTCAACGGTCTGCTGAGGAAAATGAGAGTCGGATGAAAATGAGATTTTGCAAACTTAACGGTTCGTATGTTCTGTTTACATCAGAACTGACGTCATCATGCGCATCGTACGTATGTTTACTCGGAACAGTTAAGTACTGTTTCATTGGAACACGTCTCGTATATTGGTAGCTACAAAGAAGATTATTTCTCACTTTAGAAAAAAAGGAATGTACGTCCGCCAACGACAATTCAAGCAAGTCAAGTAGTCCATCTAGTCATCCAAGGCCCATTTCGAAGACCGTCCTCTACCACAGTTACTGGCAGAGTCTCAGACTGCATACACATCAGAGGAAGTGATGGCGATGTTTCTCTGCCAGTTGTTGCTCTAGTGGGCCCAAGGAGGACGCAATGAGGGGTCCGGTCTTTCCTACCATTGATTTTTATGGGCAGATGTAGAAACTGACTGTCTGGACGTCTTGAGTGATGTATATGTAGATACTGACTGTCTGAACGTCTTGAGAGATGGATATGTAGAAACTGACTGTCTGGACGTCTTGAGAGGTGGATACATGTAGAAACTGACTGTCTGGACGTCTTAAGAGATGGACATGTAGAAACTGACTGTCTGGGCGTCTTGAGAGATGGACATGTAGAAACTGACTGTCTGGACGTCTTGAGAGATGACATGTAGAAACTGACTGTCTGGACGTCTTGAGAGATGGATACATGTAGAAACTGACTGTCTGGACGTCTTGAGAGATGGACATGTAGAAACTGACTGTCTGGACGTCTTGAGAGATGGATACATGTAGAAACTGACTGTCTGGACGTCTTAAGGGATGGACACATGAAGAAACTGACTGTCTGTACGTCTTGAGAGATGGACACATGTAGAAACTGACTGTCTGGACGTCTTGAGAGATGGACACATGAAGAAACTGACTGTCTGGACGTCTTGAGAGATGGATACATGTAGAAACTGACTGTCTGGACGTCTTGAGAGATGGACACATGTAGAATCTGACTGTCTGGACGTCTTGAGAGATGGGCACATGTAGAATCTGACTGTCTGGACGTCTTGAGAGATGGACATGTAGAAACTGACTGTCTGGACTAGAGAGATGGACATGTAGAAACTGACTGTCTGGACGTCTTAAGAGATGGACACATGAAGAAACTGACTGTCTGGACTAGAGAGATGGACATGTAGAAACTGACTGTCTGGACGTCTTAATAGATGGACACATGAAGAAACTGACTGTCTGGACGTCTTGAGAGATGGACACATGTAGAATCTGACTGTCTGGACGTCTTGAGAGATGGACATGTAGAAACTGACTGTCTGGACTAGAGAGATGGACATGTAGAAACTGACTGTCTGGGCGTCTTGGGAGATGGACACATGTAGAAACTGACTGTCTGGACGTCTTAAGAGATGGACACATGTAGAATCTGACTGTCTGGACGTCTTAAGAGATGGACACATGTAGAATCTGACTGTCTGGACGTCTTGAGAGATGGACACATATAGAAACTGACTGTAGGAGCGTCTTGAAAGATGCAAACCAAGTGACAGAAGAAAGGCGGCGCCGTCGACCGAGCATTGACTTGAGGTTCTCTTGTTCTGTCCGTCGGTCTACCCAATGTTGGGAAGCAGGTAATGCAAGGTGACTCCAAGGACGCGTAGTTCATTCCGTGAAATGCCACACTCCCACTAAGACCATCCTGGTTTCGGAGATACAAAGGCATTGGGATGACATATGATTTATAGAAGCGCAACTTGGTATCCAGAGAACGCCTCTATGGGGCCAGACTCGGCGCAGGGAGTTAATGAATGAACGCTGCAATGCTGATTTCCCTAGAAATGACTGAGCTAATACATGTATCATTTGACCGTCTGCTACACAGGTAGATGAAATCCTCCCTGGGGTTGGGGTGGTTATCGTTGATAGCGATTCCTGCAGCAGACGAACCACAGCCAAGTTCTTGAATGGCGGTTTTCGCCCATGAAATGTGCTGGCTTAAGTATGAGGCCGACTAAAAACCCGATGAAACAAGGACGGGTGCGTATATTTTAATTAGTTTAAGCTAACCAACATTTAGGTTTGTATATTCTTGTCTACAGCTATTTTTTTAGTTTTTCCTTAAAATTATTTTATAAAAATTTGATCGGGATGTAATAATGTCAGATGTGATGTGTTCCTATAAAATGGTTACAAGCAAGGCAACTTTTAGTTGAGAACTAGCTTTAGAGCTAAATTCAGATTTCAGGATTATGGTTGGAGTTTGTTATATGGTAGCTGTAGTGCTGGGGTTGTGGTTATTCTCTTTAGTTAGGAAGAATTGTGTCGGCTGGGAAAGGGTTAAGGTTAGAAGAAGGAATTAGAAAAAAGTATCAGAGAAAAAGTACGTTTTTAGGATCAGTATTAAAGTTAGGGAAACGGTTCGATAAAGGGTTAGGTAAAGGTTTATGGTTACTGAAAAGATTAGGATTATGCAAAGAGTTAAGGAAAGAGTTGGGGAAAGATTTAGGGTTAATGAAAAGTTTAGAGTTAAGGAAAGGGTCGGGGAAAGGTTTAGAGTTACTGAAAAGTTGAGGATTATGGAAAAAGTTAAGGAAATTATTAACGAAAGGATTAGGAACAGGTTTATGGTTACTGAAAAGTTTAGGGTTTAGGAAAGAGTGAATGAAAAGATTAAGAAAAGATTTAGGGAATGGGTTAAGGAAAGGAGATAAAGAATTATAAAAAGGATTTAATTTATGGAAAGGGTTAGGGAAATGGTTAGGAAAAACTCAGAGAAAGGGTTAGGGAAAGTGTTGCGGTTAAGGTCATGGAAAAGGTTAGGGAAAGTGTTGCGGTTAAGGTCATGGAAAAGGTTAGGGAAAGTGTTGCGGTTAAGGTCATGGAAAAGGTTAGGGAAAGTGTTGCGGTTAAGGTCATGGAAAAGGTTAGGGAAAGTGTTGCGGTTAAGGTCATGGAAAAGGTTAGGGAAAGTGTTGCGGTTAAGGTCATGGAAAAGGTTAGGGAAAGTGTTGCGGTTAAGGTCATGGAAAAGGTTAGGGAAAGTGTTGCGGTTAAGGTCATGGAAAAGTTAGGGAACGTGTTGCGATTAAGGTCATGGAAAAGGTTAGGGAAAAGCTTAAGGAAATAGTTGTAGCTGGCGGTTGGGTAATGGTTAGGGTTAATAGAAGTTTTAGAGAAATGGTTGGGGGAAAGGGTAAGGATAAGGATTATATTTAGGGAAAGGATTTTAGATAGAGTTAAGGAAATGTATTCTTTTGTGGCGAGTTACAGTACCTCTTCTCATATACCAGTTCCGATCCACACCTTGTTGACCAGACTGCTGTGATGCAGCATGTTTCCAGGGATCCCACGTGGATAAAAACAGCCTCCATCCGTGTAACAATTATTGAACCTGCGGTTAGAGTTATCCTAATGTTTTGGGTCACACTAGGGATGCTACTGGACATGAGGTAAGAATTATAACCTAGATGTATACCCTTATAGCTGTATACTGCTCCACCTATGTACTAGTTTTGGCTTATCTATTTGAGCAATAAGAAATACAAGAGAAGTAGCACCAAGCCTATAAATAAGAGATATCTAAGAAAGGTGGTCAAAGTAACTAGAAGAGATAAGGTCCACAATCAATTAGACAATACGGAACAATCTCGAAACCCAGGCCTTGCAAATGAGAGGGGGGATTTCAACTTCGATTGTTAAGACATGTCTGCAGAATGAAAGAAAATCGACTACCATGGCAGTCATTCAAAGAGCCAGGTATCCAAACCCGCAGGACGACCCAAAGTGAGCTGTTTATGTGAGATAGAGAAGGAGACTGGAACTAGGTCAAGAGGATAACATCGAGTATAATGAGAGAGGGTTTTTTCTGGCGAGTCTCTACACCTCAGGGTAGAAGTGGAGCGACTAAATAAGGAAGGTAGATGACTCTACACCTCAGGGTAGAAGGGAGCGACTAAGTAAGGAAGGTAGATGACTCTACACCTCAGGGTAGAAGTGGAGCGACTATGTAAGGAAGGTAGATGACTCTACACCCCTTTGGTGGAAGAGGAGTGACTAAGTAAGTAAGGTAGAAGACTCTACACCTCAGGGTAGAAGTGGAGCGACTAAGTAAGTAAGGTAGAAGACTCTACACCTCAGGGTAGAAGTGGAGCGACTAAGTAAGGAAGGTAGAAGACTCTACACCTCAGGGTAGAAGGGAGCGACTAAGTAAGGAAGGTAGATGACTCTACACCTCAGGGTAGAAGGGAGCGACTAAGTAAGGAAGGTAGATGACTCTACACCCCAGGGTAGAAGGGAGCGACTAAGTAAGGAAGGTAGATGACTCTACACCCCTTTGGTGGAAGAGGAGTGACTAAGTAAGTAAGGTAGAAGACTCTACACCTCAGGGTAGAAGTGGAGCGACTAAGTAAGGAAGGTAGAAGACTCTACACCCCAGGGTAGAAGAGGAGCGACTAAGTAAGGAAGGTAGAAGACTCTACACCCCAGGGTAGAAGAGGAGCGACTAAGTAAGGAAGGTAGAAGACTCTACACCCCTTTGGTGGAAGAGGAGTGACTAAGTAAGTAAGGTAGAAGACTCTACACACAATTGTAGAAAAGCAAAAAAAACTAAGCAGGTAAATATAGTAATAGACAAAATTAAACCTTGGATTAGAACCATTTTTGCTAAGGTTATGATTACGGTTGAGGTTAATTGTTTCGTAACGATTATTGGTCATGGAATATTAGGATTATGTTCTGTTCATTTTCAGTCATATATCACTACAGCATATTCTACAAATACTTTGATCAAAAGTTGTCCGATATTTCGTGCTCATTTTATAGTAAACGAATATATTAACACTAGAGTTGACAGAATCAATCAAAAACGCGAAAGACCAAGCAACTAAAAAAGCATTACGATAAAGTCCAACTATTATAAATTCTGGTTCAATGCAAGTGGCTATATAATTGAGCATCATGGGCAAGAAGCAGACGCAGTAGATGATGGCAATTAAGATGACCATTTTAATGGTTTTGTTGTCCCGTTTCTGTGTTCGCGTTGAAGAGTTACCGGCGTTCGCTATTGATGTCCGCCATTGTGTGTGTTGTTTCATCTTAATAACGAGAATGAAAGTGAAGATGATAACTGCCCCGAAGGAAGTGATTTGTGTAAATGCAGCAAGGAAGAAACTCAATGCAGCCATTTGTTCTCTACCGTCAAGAAACAGAAGCCCGACCATCGATCGGTTTGTACTGACGTCATGCTTCCATCCCAAATAGCAGGTAGAGTAGTCAGGTACCAGCGTTAAAAACATGATACTAAAAATAGACAACAGAAAACACAAAGGGAACTTAGGTCTGACGATGTTCTTGACCTTCATTGGCACAATAACGCAAATACATCGTTCCATTGTAATGTAAACTGTAATCCAACTGGTGATTCTAGCGAAACAGGCGTGAGGCCATGCAGCGGAAAGATGTTGCACTTCATCTGGTAGCAACGATACCTTGTAAATGAAAAGAGGATTCCGGAGAAGAGTTACCCATTGGAGCGTAATCAATGCGCAAAGATCAGAAATGGCTAAAGCCATGAGGCTAATATTAACAGTGTCCCCAAAGCCTTGTTTCATAAAAATCACCACATTTACGACATTTGTTAAAATTCCAAAAGTAGCGACTCCTCCGCCAAGAATTGCCAAATTAACTGTGTGAAAAATGGTTACTGTTTCGTCGCTAATAAATCCCACTTGGTGCTGCGAGTCAGGCTGCATTTTGGCCTCAAGTGTCTCCACGGATATGCAAGTTTGTATTTAAGTCAATTTGCTTCTAGTTTGTGGAGTGGCCCAGTTGAAGGATTCATAAACACGAAACTCCACATCAGCCAGAAAGAGTGTTTTCTCTAGAAAGTAAATAAGATACTGAAGAAGAATTAAAAGATGTCCTTTCAAAATTGACCACATTCTATGAGTATGTATCCAACAGTGAGCTTCTAAAAAAAAATGCCAAAGCTTAGAAGGCATATGAAAGCAGCAGACATTGTATTTTTGTAAAACCTAAAGATTTAGCAACTCCAGACGTTTTGGCATTCATAGTTGAACGGGACTTGGTATAACCTCCTCCAACCCCTTCATTAAACATAACATTATTTCTAACGATGTGTGGTTTCACGTGAGAGCAACTTATCGAACCTCGAACTTATAAATACCTATTTGCGATCTTCTTCTTCTTCTTCTTCGTTCGTTCTCAATCTCCCGCTACCAAGCCCTGAAAGGGCTTAAGTAGCAGAATGTAGTCCAGAGAACGGAATGCGTTGTGTCGTAGTTTACAGCTTGACTGCGATATTTGCACCTTTCGGTCCAACACATCCGACTTCAGCAAGCATTTTTTTAGTACCGGGTTAGCATTCCCTCTTCGATCCCTTCTCCTTAGCCAGTCTGCCCTGATGCAGCCTGTTATCCAGGATCACCGCGTGGAGGTGTAGAATGGTCTTGGCAGCTATGGTCTGCTGGCCCTGACGCTAGCCGTCAGCTATGGGTCGCTGAGCACTGCAGCTCATGTGCTGCTTAGCATCTTGATCCCCTATTTGCGATCTGTCCTGGGACAGTTGAGACTTTCCTATCTGAACATATTTTCCGTAGAAAGTGACTAGGTGAAAGGTTTTGTTTCCATTGAGTGATTCACAACTTGGCAGCTTCGAATTCCAGGAAAGGAAAGTGCTGATGTAGTTGAGATTGACGAGTAGCATTAGTACACAAACCAAAACGTTGAAATATGTATGGTCTGGTACTTGACGAGGTCCATATAGGTGCTTTCACAACACTGGGGGGGGGGGGGCACAATCCTAGTGACGGCAAAGTAGAATATGCTCACTACAGACCTACAACATTAATGCAAGCTTTAGTCTTTTAATCCTACATGGCCAGGAAACATTTTTCACAACCAAAATTATTTGCGCTTTCCTTTTTTGCTAAGGTGATCTGCGTCGTACTGTGTTTTGTGCATAATAATCTGGCAAAGATGGCGCCGTAACTAGCTGCGAGTCTACATTTCTCTACTGTTTTGGATCATTATGGATGCCGCCAGACCACGGATTTGCCTGGAATTCACACTAGTCGACGACTTACACTTGTGTTCACGGATACGTGGAGTTGTTTTCCGTCTGGACTTGTTATTTCGTTCTTGTTGTGTGATTTCTTCCATCCGTTTATCCTGGTCTGGACGCCGGCTCAATGGCGCTACGCTTAAACTAGTTATACCTGTGTCGTATCTCACGGGTTAGTTCTGCCGGTTCACCTTCACGAATTTGGCGTGTTGGAATTTTAGATGCTACTATCATGAACTGAATACAGCTGGGGAGAGATGCCAGACTCACTTACACTCTGAGTGTTGTCCATACGATCTCTTGTGGTTATCGAAAAGGCACGACAAACTGCGTTAGATGCCTGCCTTCCCACCCTGCGGGCTATATGTTTACGGAAAGGCTTCGGTGGTAACCCTGAGGCAAAATCTGCATCCTATGCTATCTCCAGTCGTCTCGATGAATGTCTTGTCACTGGCAAAAGGTAGCCTAGGCTCTGTGAGTGAGATTGACAAAAGGCGCAGTTTCTTCCTCACTTTAATCCAAATCTCCGCGCAAGTCACCCATTTCAGCGGACACAGCAAGAGATACGACTGTCCACACGGCTGAACAAAGAGAATGGTCTTCATCACTTGTGATGGACAAACTATCAAACTATCAATCAAGTGCAATTGACCACAGACCGACTGACATGTTCACTTCCCTGTTTCAATGATCAGATTGTGAGGTAAGGCATCAACCGCTTCTCCACGACGCCCATACCTCAAATGGCATGCAGCTAAGAGATTTGTTCCCATGACAAATGAAACGTGGTTCTCCTTTCAGTCGTTCTGATAGCTTGTCTTGTTCATGGCTACAGACAGACAGTCTTTCTGATAGATTGTCTTGTTCATCGCTACAGACAGACAGTCTTTCTGATAGATTGTCTTGTTCATGGCTACAGACAGACAGTCCTTCTTATAGATTGTCTTGGCCATGGCTACAGACAGACAGTCCTTCTGATATATTGTCTTGTCCGTGGCTACAGACAGACAGTCCTTCTTATAGATTGTCTTGTCCGTGGCTACAGACAGACAGTCCTTCTCATAGCTTGTCTTGTCCGTGGCTACAGACAGACAGTCCTTCTTATAGATTGTCTTGGCCATGGCTACAGACAGTCCTTCTGGTAGAATGACTTGCCCATGGCTAGACAGTCGTTCTGATAGATTGTCTTGTCCATGGCTAGAGACAGACAGTCCTTTTGATAGATTGTCTTGTCCATAGCTACAGACAGACAGTCTTTCTGGTAGCTTGTCTTGTCCATGACTAGGCAGTCCTTCTAGCTAATCTTGTCCATGGCTAGACACTCCTTCTGATAGATTGTCTTGTCCATGGCTACCGTCTTTCTGATAGCTTGTCTTGTCCATAGCTGTAGAAAGACAGTCCTTCTGACAGCTTGTCTTGTCCATGGCTAGACAGTCCTTCTGATAGATTGTCTTGGCCATGGCTACAGACAGTCCTTCTGATAGATTGTCTTGTCCATGGCTAGACAGTCATTTTGATAGCTTGTCTTGTCCATGGCTAGACAGTCCTTTTGATAGATTGTCTTGGCCATGGCCACAAACAGACAGTCTTTCTGGTAGCTTGTCTTGTCCATGACTAGACAGTCCTTATAAAAGATTGTGTTGTCCATGGCTACAGATAGACAGTCCGTCTGATAGTTTGCCTTGTCCATGGCTACAGACAGACAGTCCTTCTGATAGATTGTCGTATCCATAACTACAGACAGACAGTAATTCTGATAGCTTGTCTTGTCCATGACAACAGACATCCCTTTTAATAGCTTGTCTTGCCCATGGCTACAGACAGATAGTCCTTCTAATTTATTGTTTTGTTCATCGCTACAGACCGACAGTCCCTTTTGATGGCTTGTCTTGTCCATGGCTAGATAGTCCTTCTTATAGATTGTTCTGTCCATGGCTAGGCAATCCTTCTGCTAGCTTGTCTTGTCCATGGCTGCAGACAGACAGCCCTTCACTAGCTTATCTTATCCATGGCTACATACAGTCTTTTTTGGCAGCTCAACTTATCCATTGCTACAGACATCCCTTCTCATATCTTGTCCATGGCTACAGACAGTCTTTCTGATAGCTTGATAGCTTGTCTTATCATGGCTACAGACAGTCTTTCTGGTAGCTTGATAGCTTGTCTTATCATGGCTACAGACAGTCTTTCTGGTAGCTTGATAGCTTGTCTTATCATGGCTACAGACAGTCTTTCTGGTAGCTTGATAGCTTGTCTTATCATGGCTACAGACAGTCTTTCTGATAGCTTGATAGCTTGTCTTATCATGGCTACAGACAGTCTTTCTGATAGCTTGATAGCTTGTCTTATCATGGCTAAAGACAGTCTTTCTGATAGCTTGATAGCTTGTCTTATCCATGGTTACCGACAGTCCTTTTGACAGTTTGCCTTTTCCATGGCTGCAGTCAGCTATTCAGCTAGCTTGCCTGTTACATTGTTACAGCTAGTCATTCTAATAGCTTGCTTTTTATGTGGATAAAGAATAATTTGCAAGTCTTGTATTTATCATGGCTACTTACTATTCATCTCACGACTTGACTTTTCCACGGCTACAGAAGCCCTTCTCGTTGCTATAGTAAATGCTTCGCAGAAACTGGCCTTGTTATTGATATAAACAGTAATTCTCAGTGCTATAAACTGGCCTTGTTATTGATATAAACAGTAATTCTCAGTGCTATAAACTGACCTTGTTATTGATATAAACAGTAATTCTCAGTGCTATAAACTGGCCTTGTTATTGATATAAACAGTAATTCTCAGTGCTATAAACTGGCCTTGTTATTGATATAAACAGTAATTCTCAGTGCTATAAACTGGCCTTGTTATTGATATAAACAGTAATTCTCAGTGCTATAAACTGCCCTTGTTATTGATATAAACAGTAATTCTCAGTGATATAAACTGGCCTTGTTATTGATATAAACAGTAATTCTCAGTGCTATAAACTGCCCTTGTTCTTGATATAAACAGTAATTCTCAGTGCTATAAACTGGCCTTGTTATTGATATAAACAGTAATTCTCAGTGCTATAAACTGCCCTTGTTATTGATATAGACAGTCTTTCTCAGTGCTATAAACTGCCCTTGTTATTAATATTGACAGTAATTCTCAGTGCTATAAGCTGTTTTTGACATTGCTATAAACTGTCCTTCTCATAGCTACAGAAAGTATTTCCCATTGCTACAGACAGTGCTTAATTATGTAACAGACAATCTTTCTAATGGCTATCGCTTTCAGACTTTCTCGGAACTAAACACAGTCCGTCTCAAAACTGCATGCAGCTCTTATCTGAGCTGTAGACAGTCCACATCAAAGATAAGATGCAGACAGTCCATCTCAAAGCTGCAGACAGTCCATCTCAAAGCTGCAGACAGTCCATCTCAAAGCAGCAGACAGTCCATCTCAAAGCTGCAGACAGTCCATCTCAAAGCTGCAGACAGTCCATCTCAAAGCTGCAGACAGTCCATCTCAAAGCTGCAGACAATCCATATCAAAGCAGCAGATAATCCATATCAAAGCAGCAGACAATCCATATCAAAACAGCAGACAATCCATCTCAAAGCTGCAGACAGTCCATCTCAAAGCTGCAGACAGTCCATTTCAAAGCTGCAGACAATCCATATCAAAGCAGCAGACAATCCATATCAAAACAGCAGACAATCCATCTCAAAGCTGCAGACAGTCCATCTCAAAGCTGCAGACAGTCCATTTCAAAGCTGCAGACAGTCCATTACAAAGCTGCAGACAGTCCATTTCAAAGCTGCAGACAATCCATTTCAAAGCTGCAGACAGTCCATCTCAAAGCAGCATACAGCTCTTCTATGAGCTGCAGACACTCTATCTCAAAGCTGCATACAGCTCTTCTCTGAGCTGCAGACACTCTATCTCAAAGCTGCATACAGCTCTTCTCTGCAGACACTCTATCTCAAAGCTGCATACAGCTCTTCTCTGAGCTGCAGACACTCTATCTCTAAGCTGCAGACACTCTATCTCTAAGCTGCATACAGCTCTTCTCTGCAGACACTCTATCTCAAAGCTGCATACAGCTCTTCTCTGAGCTGCAGACACTCTATCTCTAAGCTGCAGACACTCTATCTCTAAGCTGCATACAGCTCTTCTCTAAGCTGCAGACACTCTATCTCTAAGCTGCAGACACTCTATCTCAAAGCTGCAGACATGACTTCTGGTTAGGACTACAGACAGCCCTTCTCGTGTTCTGATTTTTCATGGACATTTATAGTCATTCTCATTATTTTGCCTTTTCCATGACTGCACACTGTTTTTTTTTTGTGGCTTGCTTTTTCCCATTGCTACAGTACAGTCCTTCTCAAGGCATGCTGAGGACAGTTCGTCTCAATACTACAGATAGCCTTGCTCATGGTTACGTAGTCCTTCTCAGTACTACAGATAGCCTTGCTCATGGCTACGTACAGTCCTGCTCATTACTACAGATAGTATTGTAAATGGCTACGTACATTCCTTTTCATTACTACAGATAGTCGTGTTTTTGGCTACGTATATTCCTTCTCATTACTACAGCTAGTCGTGTTTATGGCTACGTATATTCCTGCTCATTACTACAGATAGTATTGTAAATGGCTACGTACATTCCTTTTCATTACTACAGATAGTCGTGTTTTTGGCTACGTATATTCCTTCTCATTACTACAGCTAGTCGTGTTTTTGGCTACGTATATTCCTTCTCATTACTACAGCTAGTCGTGTTTATGGCTACGTATATTCCTTCTCATTACTACAGTTAGCCGTGTTCATGGCTGGGTATAGTCCTTCTCATTACTACAGTTAGCCGTGTTCATGGCTGGGTATAGTCCTTCCCATTACGACATATAGTCTTGTTCATGGCTGCGTATAGTCCTTCTCATTACGACATATAATCCTTATTATTGCAGATAGTCTTGGTCATGGCTTCGCACAGTCGTTCTCATTTTCGTTTTCATGGATGTAGTTAATTTAACTTATACATAAAGTCAGCCCCCATTGCTAAATATGGTAATAGACACAGTTATAAACAAAAGTTAAAGAAACAAACGTCTAACAATACCTAATTTAAGAATATCGCTACAACACGAATATAGACAAATGCGTAAAAATGCTGGCAATTACATGTTTTAAAAACGATTCGCAAGAATCGACAACAGCAAAAATCTTTTTTCATAAAATCAGAAATTACTTTTCCCTATAATTCATAAAGATTTATCAAGGGAAGATTTTCTGAACAAAATCGATCTAACGTACAAGCGAGAAGCCCTGTGGGGATGTGTGTATTATATTCTTTCTGTCAAAATAATCATCTCAAACATGGCGACGCATTATCCGGGCAAGGCCAGATAAATTGAGCATCCATTTTGGTGAATTGGTGATCCAATTTAGTACTTTAATTATAATCTTTCACATTTTCACTTGAACGTAATAGTTGTTTAACTGTATGTGTCAATTTTATTATAGCCCTTGGTTGAATATTGATTTCATGTCAAGATGTATTGAAGCTTTTAAACATTTAACGCAATCGTTTATACATGTTTTGGAGGGAGAGGGGTGGGGGGGGGGAATTTATTGTTTCTATTTATAACTCGAGGTAAAGTGTCCGTCTCGGGTGCCGGACTCGTGGGTTCGAATCACAGTGGAGATCAGGATTTGTTCACATGGATCTTCTGGTACAAATTCTCCTGATAAAACATCTGGGTAGTGAGATCCTGTGGAACATGGGAATGTACGTAGCTAGGGTCGCAGGTCCTGATAGTGAAGAGTGGATGGTTGAAGCCGATGATGTCGGCATTAGATACGCTTGGTCATATTACATTCAGGGCCGGTCTTTGAGGGCAAGTCTTCACAAGGGCGTATTATGTGGAGGGTCAATATGTAAAGAGTGTGAGAAATCAGAATATTGAGTAGGATGAGGAGAAACAATATTTTATTGTTTTTAACATTAACAATACACCGACATTGTTGAGAAATGAAAGCAGAATAAATTGCAATAAAGTCATTTAAAATGTAGGCAAATAAGTGCACATATTGTGACACCTAGGCAAATAAGTGCACATATTGTGACACCTAGGCAAATAGGTGCACATATTGTGACACCTAGGCAAATAGGTGCACATATTGTGACACCTAGGCAAATAAGTGCACATATTGTGACACCTAGGCAAATAGGTGCACATATTGTGACACCTAGGCAAATAAGTGCACATATTGTGACACCTAGGCAAATAGGTGCACATATTGTGACACGTTTTTGTTTTATTAATTTCCGCCATATCAACATTTTACTGATCAAACGTTCTGCTGTCCAAACATTTCTTACAAAACAAATCTGAAGTGGTCTAGAGGTTGACCGTGTCGGAGGTTGTTGTTGATGTTGTTTGTCCATGGTTTCAATCTGTCAATCCTGGAGTGGGTTCGTAGGGCCGTCAGACAGAGGCATGTCGACTATTGCCTTTCGTGTCGCTCGTCTCTGTGCAACCTCCTTGATTCTTGTCTGCCTCATATGTATCGTGCTAGAAGACATTTGACTACGCCAGGCAGAGCGGTTAGCAGCAATGTTCTCCCAATTATCAAGACCAATGTCGCAGTTTTTCAATGGAGCTTTCAGTCTTTGTAACATTTTATTTAGCCACCGCGAGCTCGCTTGCTTGACTCAATCTCGCCATAGAATATTTTCTTTGGAAGCCGCTCATCAGACATGCGGATAACATGGCCAGTTCATCTAAGCTACAGTTTGGACAGAGTTGTGTGGATGCTTGTAATGCCAGCCTGTGAAAGAACTTCTACATATGTGATCCTAGTTTGCCCTTTTATGTTCAGCAATTTTCTTAGGCAGCTCAGATGAAAGTGGTCACTGTCAACTGCGTGTCGGAGGTATGGCCTCCCCCGAGTGCCCTTATTAAAAATATAAAATATAAATTCTTTGATATTGGTGTAACTCTTGAACATTTATCACGAAGGTGTACAAATCCTGCCTCATTTCGATCCATGGCCATTACACAGTTCTTCATTAGCCCAAGAGTTTATATGTAGAGAAGGGGACAAGATCCTATGGGATTCTACAAGTATTTCTTCAATAAATTATTTTCCCTCGTTCAATTGATTGTCAATATTTTTTGTTGTAGTGGGAAGTCTTGGCATGGCTGTCACACAGACAGAGGAAACATAAGCTTCGTGTAACCATGTTGTATCCTCATAAAGATGGCAATGACCTTCAGGTCACCACAGACCTGCTACTTATACCTGTCATAGTTGACGATACGTAACAGTTGTCCCATGTTGTTGCTCGTTTATTTCCGGTTTAGAACGGATAGTAAACCGTTTTCATGTTATGGAGCAGCACAGCTTCTAACCTCAACTTAGATGAACCAATGAACAGCCGTGATGGTCGTGATGACTTGGACATGTTATGATGGCTTGGACATGTTATGATGGCTTGGACATGTTCGTGATGGTTTGGACATGTTCGTGATGGCTTGGACATGTTCGTGATGGCTTGGACATGTTCGTGATGGCTTGGACATGTTCGTGATGGTCGTGATGGCTTGGACATGTTCGTGATGGCTTGGACATGTTCGTGATGGTCGAGATGGCTTGGACATGTTCGTGATGGCTTGGACATGTTCGTGATGGTCGTGATGGTTTGGACATGTTCGTGATGGCTTGGACATGTTCGTGATGGTCGAGATGGCTTGGACATGTTCGTGATGGCTTGGACATGTTCGTGATGGTCGTGATGGCTTGGACATGTTCGTGATGGCTTGGACATGTTCGTGATGGTCGTGATGGCTTGGACATGTTCGTGATGGTTTGGACATGTTCGTGATGGCTTGGACATGTTCGTGATGGTCGAGATGGCTTGGACATGTTCGTGATGGTTTGGACATGTTCGTGATGGTCATGATGGTTTGGACATGTTCGTGATGGTCATGATGGCTTGGACATGTTCGTGATGGTCGAGATGGCTTGGACATGTTCGTGATGGTTTGGACATGTTCGTGATGGTCATGATGGCTTGGACATGTTCGTGATGGTCGTGATGGCTTGGACATGTTCGTGATGGTTTGGACATGTTCGTGATGGCTTGGACATGTTCGTGATGGCTTGGACATGTTCGTGATGGTCGTGATGGCTTGGACATGTTCGTGATGGCTTGGACATGTTCGTGATGGCTTGGACATGTTCGGGATGGTCGTGATGGCTTGGACATGGTCGTGATGGCTTGGACATGTTCGTGATGGCTTGGACATGTTCGGGATGGCTTGGACATGTTCGGGATGGCTTGGAAATGTTCATGAAGGTTTGGAAATGTTCGTCGCATGGAAGATGGTCACATTTACAAAGATAGCCTCTATGGCCGATGGCAAGAGAACGGTCGGCCGACCACAGTTGCGGTTCAAAGATGTGTGTGAGCGTGATATGAAGTTCTTGGATATTAGTCTGGCATTCTTGGAAGATGAAGCTGCAGGCTGATCCAAGCGAAGATGTGCACTGAAGAGCCACCTCACGCATGGTAAAAGGCAGCTCTTGCAATACAGAGACGTGAAACAATAACGACCCAAGGAGAAAACAAAAAAGCTAAGTAAAAAGTTTTGTTTACCCCTCCAAGGTCTTATCATCCGCTAAGTCAGTCAGTCAGTCATGACTGAAAAAGGCTACTTTAAAAAAATCCAGTGTAAAGTTAAAGTAACAAAAGTAAAGTAAAGTGACACATAGCATTACTGCCGTAGGGGTGTGAGGTGTTAGCGATCTCACATTTCAAAGGCTCGGCTATATGAGGGCGGTAGCCATCTCCTCTCCCTCGCCGATTTTACTTCCCGGACTGAACCCATTTAAGGCTGAATCGACCCGAGAGCGGTTCCGTTCTGAACAAACATCTCCACCTCAACTGGGGAATGAACGCAGGACGACTCAGATGCGAAGCCAGCTCGTTAACCACTGCGCTACGCGGCTACTTCGAGTTCAAGTTAAAGTAGATGTAAACAAACCCAAAATGTATTATTCCGCTAGAGAAACGAGTACACTGTGTGATGAATGCAATTTTCAAGTTGCACCCGGTTTGATTTGTACTGAAAGATCGGTAAAATAGATCAACAATAATATGACTGTTATTCATACATGTTTACAACACCATAGCCGAGGAGGGTCAAGTGCGCAAGGACATGAGAGCGACATACCGATAAAGGCTCTCAGTTCCGATCCCTCCCAACGTCGTCCCTCCGCCCGCCCCACCCCCTCCCATGCTTGAACAAGCCCAATAGACCCCCCCCCCCCCTTCACATCAAGAGAGGAAATAGCAGGTTAGTCGAACATTATAACGCAGCCTTGAACCACCCTAACGCCATCCCCTCGCCAGATCTACTCAGTGAGTCTCTCACAGCAACCCCTGACGCTGACACTAGCCCCGCTGACTCCACCATTACTGAGGTAAAGCAGCCATAAAAAAAAACTGAAAGATGGCAGAGCCGAGAACCCTGACAATATTCCACCTGAGCTATTAAAGTACACCTTGGAACACTGGCCAAGTGCCCGTGCCATGGTACGAAGGAAGAGTAATTTCCCCATACAAGGGAAAGGACTCCCGACTGGAATGCGGCAATTACAGACCTATTACCCTACTGTCCGTTCCCAGTAAGTCCTCTCGCATGTGCTCCTCTCCAGACTGCAGCCCCTTTGAACGGGACATCGTCACATCCAACAGTCAGGGCTCACAGCTTCTCACTCCACCATCGTCACATCCAACAGTCAGAGCTCACAGCTTCTCACTCCACCATCGTCACACCCAACAGTCAGGGTTCACAGCTTCCCACTCCACCATCGTCACACCCAACAGTCAGGGTTCACAGCTTCCCACTCCACCAATGACGTCATTCTCACCCTCCGCCTCCTCACAGAACTGCACCGCGAGTTTAACCGTCCTCTTCACGTCGCCTATGTTGTCCTGTGGGCTGCCTTCGAGTTTGTGGATATACACGCTCTGTGGAAGGCCCTAGAATGCGTGGGTATCCCAGGCATCCTACTGACCCTAATCGAGGATCTCCACATGACACTATCACCAAAATACTGCTCGGGCGGGATCTCATGGAGGAGCTCTCTACATTATCCGGTGTCCGACAGGGGCGCTGATACTCAGCAGCGATCAATCTGCGCTGAGTATCACCGTGAACGACAGCCATGTTGAAGCTGCCGAGGACTTAGTCTACCTCCGCAGTAGGTAGTCCTCTAATGCACGCATCAGTCATGACATCAACCATGCATGGGCGTAGCGACTTCATCCATGCACTCGCTCCGCAGAGTCTGGTCCCAACGAAGGCTATCCCCGGAGACCAGGCTTCGTATTTACTCGTCCTGCATCGCCCCCATTCTCCTGTACGACTCTGAGTCCTGGACACTACTACAGCGGGACTGACAGCGTCTTGAGGTCTTCCACCTGCGCAACCAGATGCACATCCTCCGGATCGTCTGGCACGACATGATTTCCAACAGTGAAGTAGTTCGACGTACTTACAGGCCTTGCGTCAACGAATGATCGCCGTCGTCTCTCCCTCTTCGGTCTTTCGCCTTTCCCGCGACGTCCCAGCGCACGAGATGCTCCGGTAGGCTGTATGGGCGAGTTACGGGAAGAATCCAGGCCACCTGGGATGCGGCCATCAGACGTGGTCATGGACATGGTCAGTCGACGCGACGGGCCCTGGCCGGCTAAGCGTACTATTGATTTCGTCGTTCCTGTGTTTAATATTTTTTTTTTCTTGTCACACCTAACATTGCATTTGTCCTATTCACTAATTATCTTAACTTAACTTCACTATACTGGTCTAGAAGGATCTACATGGTCTGTATACAAGCAGTTTATTTCACTCCGTCAATACTAAAAATAACTGATCTGTAACAGATCCATGAGGAGCAGAGGTGTTGGGGCTTACAACTTATTCACGGGGACAGTAATAGAATATTTCAGCTCAGGTAGGAAAAGTTCAAATTAAGGTCACTCATGATTGACAAAGTGGGGTTTCTATTAACTTAACTTAACTTAACAACGTTATACTGCTTTACAAGACTCTACAGACTATGTATACAACCAGTTTCTAGGAGGGTGGTTTAATCGATGTGCGAGTCCATCTAGAGCTAAGTAGACCCTCAGTCAGTTAGGCACCATAGATAGCTGCTCTTAACAAACCACATGAGAAAAGGTACAAATAACCTGGGTAGATTTTTAACTTCACTTTTGTCCGAGCAAAATGGCAGGGGCTTTCAGGCAGGTGATATTTTCATCACACATTCAGATCCCTTCAGGCAGGTGATATTTTCATTACACATTCAGATCCCTTCAGGCAGGTGATATTTTCATTACACATTCAGATCCCTTCAGGCAGGTGATCTTGTGATCTTGCCATTTCACATTCTTCTTCTTCTTCTTCGTTCGTTCTCAATCTCCCACTACCAAGCTCTGAAAGGGCTTAAGTAGCAGAATGTAGTCCAGAGAACGGAATGATTGTGTCGTAGTTTACAGCTTGACTGCGATATTTGCACCTTTCGGTCCAACACATCCGACTTCAGCAAGCATTTTTTGAGTACCGGGTTAGCATTCCCTCTTCGATCCCTTCTCCTTAGCCAGTCTGCTCTGTCGCAGCCTGTTATCCAGGATCACCGCGTGGAGGTGTAGAAGGGTCTTGGCAGCTATGGTTCGCTGGCCCTGACGCTAGCAGTCAGCTATGGGTCGCTGAGCACTGCAGCTCATGCGCTACTCAGCATCTTGATCCCCATTATACATTCAATTCTGTTCAACGTATACTCACATGTAGTCACACACTCAATCGATCTGCGTATGCACATACTCCGGAACATACATCGTTTTCTCTGTTTCATACACACATCCAGATCGCTTCTAGTCACAGGGTGCACAACATACACCTTATAGAGCGACTGGCCAAGACTCAAAGGCGTATGCTGGTTCAGTCACCCTGCAATTCATTCCTTCGCTCGCACATTCGTAAAACAGCCTGCTAAACTAGTAGCAGGCTAACAATCGTTCTCTTTTAGAAAGTCGGTGAGCTAAACAGTCTCCTAGCTAAACTCTCAGTCTCTGCATCGCTCTCTCTCTCTCTCTCTCTCTCTCTCTCTCTCTCCATGGCCAGTCTGCTTGAGTTAAACTTTGGCTAGTATTATATAGTCTCAAGCAGTATCAGTGCTGTCCAATGGTCTTCTGTGGGTTGTCTGACTCAGTCATCACTCTAGTTTGGACCTACTCCACTTAGGTGTTATTAGAACGAATCACTCCGAATTCCTGTCATTCTAAAATGTGGCAGCAAAACCTGATGGCCTCTGTCTGTCACTAACCCCCCTCTACCCAAATTGGAACGCCAGAGTGTGTCAGCTCCTAACCTAGCTAGTATTTGAGCTCCACAATTGACACATCAAGAGGTACAGATGCAGATCTAAGGATCAAAAATGGAAAGGTAATTGTAACATTCCTTACATTAAACAACATAGGGAGATCCAGAGAAATCAGGATTCACACCAAAGTTATAATATTCAACCCCAGTGTCAAACCGGTGCTGCTGAATGAAGCGGAAATATGGCCTTGCGACAAAAATCCAATCCTTCGTTAACAGATACATATAAAGGATAATGGGCATAAAGTGGCAGGGCATGGTGGGGAATGAAGACTTGTGTTCATAAAGTGGCAGGGCATGGTGAGGAATGAAGACTTGTGTTCATAAAGTGGCAGGGCATGGTGAGGAATGAAGACTTGTGTTCATAAAGTGGCAGGGCATGGGGAGGAATGAAGACTTGTGTTCATAAAGTGGTAGGGCATGGTGGGGAATGAAGACCTAAAGGAAAGGAGTCAACAACGGCCACTGGAACATTTTTTTTATTTTGATTGTCTCGATATTTTTTTGTTTGAACCAAGACTCTAATAGCTAATGTGTTTCCCTGACGGCTGTTTCTTGTTTTCGATGCTACTCATATCTATAGACTAAGGTCAAGGGTTGACAGATGTTTCTTGGTTTGGATGCTACTCATTTCTATAGACTAAGGTCAAGGGTTGACAGCTGTTTCTTGGTTTGGATGCTACTCATATCTGTAGACTATTGTCAGGGGTTGACAGGTGTTTCTTGGTTTGGATGCTACTCATATCTATAGACTAAGGTCAAGGGTTGACAGATGTTTCTTGGTTTGGATGCTACTCATATCTGTAGACTATTGTCAGGGGTTGACAGATGTTTCTTGGTTTGGATGCTACTCATTTCTATAGACTAAGGTCAAGGGTTGACAGCTGTTTCTTGGTTTGGATGCTACTCATATCTGTAGACTATTGTCAGGGGTTGACAGGTGTTTCTTGGTTTGGATGCTACTCATATCTATAGACTATTGTCAGGGATTGACAAGTGTTTCTTGGTTTGGATGCTACTCATATCTATAGACTATTGTCAGGGGTTGACAGGTGTTTCTTGGTTTGGATGCTACTCATATCTATAGACTAAGGTCAGGGGAAACACACTGTCCAAGGCCACTCGTGATCTTAATGCTGTGCACCAAGCAACAGGATGTGTTACATCAGTCCGGTCAACGAGGTGGGGACAGATAATGTGATACTGAAAGTGATGATCTTGCTGAGAAGTCTAGCAATGCACTACAGTCAGGTAAAGACAGAACCACCTACTCCAGTACACCCCAGAATGTAAGAAGAAGCACTGCCAACCTGCTACACGAGACAATTCGCCAAGAGCTCAGCGCCAGTAACTTCAGAAACAATAGTAACAACCAATGATAATATCCTGATTATTGAGGCTTTCATCGTCATGATATAGCATGAAAATCTGTAATAATAATAATAATAATAATAATACCTGTTTCATGGGTAAAGCCACACACACGTATACACACACGGAGAGAGAGAGAGAGAGAGAGAGAGAGAGAGAGAGAGAGAAATTAAAATCATATGCTGATAAACATGTAAACAATGAAAAGTTCATTCAGAGTGGGTTCAAATGCTAATAAAATTATTTTTAATGTAAACAAATAAAGAACTGCATTTCAAACAAAAAGTCTTCGACAGTGATTGAGGACAACACAGATTAGACTTGGTAGGAATAGTAAAGAGTAGAGGGGGGGGGGTGCAGATTGGGGGGGGGGCGAGAGAGCGAACAAGGCGATCAGAAGGAAACGAAAATGACTATTAGATGTACCTTGCTTTCCCTCCTGATATAGTTTTTATACATAGATTGAATTTGAAGATTTAGTATTTTTAAAGGATCCTTCTAAAATGAGACTGCTCGTTGATGGTAACAGATTGCCTACAGGGGGCAATGTGCATATTTTCGCTGAGCTGTGCGTTGATTCTCAGTTGTCTTGAAGCAATAACTACAAGAAGAGTATCATTCTCGGTTGTCTTTAAGCAATAACTTCAAGAAGACGAAGAGTATCATTCTCAGTTGTCTTTAAGCAATAACTTCAAGAAGAGTATCATTCTCGGTTGTCTTGAAGCAATAACTTCAAGAAGAGTATCATTCTCAGTTGTCTTTAAGCAATAACTACAAGAAGAGTATCATTCTCAGTTGTCTTTAAGCAATAACTACAAGAAGAGTATCATTCTTAGTTGTCTTTAAGCAATAACTACAAGAAGAGTATCATTCTCAGTTGTCTTTAAGCAATAACTACAAGAAGAGTATCATTCTTAGTTGTCTTTAAGCAATAACTACAAGAAGAGTTTCATTCTCAGTTGTCTTGAAGCAATAACTCCAAGAAGAGTATCATTCTCGTCGTCAGTATGATACGTTGGGCCATCTTTTATCCGTCTAGTTCCCACTGAAGCATAGAGCGGCAACAGATGCTCTCTATCTGTTCATATTCTGTGCTGTCTTCTTGAATTCTTCCCGTTCGTGTCTTTCCCTGCTGGTTTCAATCCAATGCCAGAGTGTGTTTCCATCCTCCCTTTTTCTCCTCAATTTCCTGCTGTATTTTTTGTTTCTGCGGTGTTCTTCCCCACATATCTGTATTTACCCTTACCTCTGGCCATCTAATATCAAGTATGGGATGAAGACACATATTAGCTAACAATACTTTGGATGGCTTTACAAAATGATGTCAATTGAACAATGAAAGAGGACAACGTTCTGCTACCGAAACAAACACTTAGCAAGAAGTGAAATGTCTTAACTTAACTTTGCTTCATTTTACTGATTTAGAAGGCTCTACAGAGTCTGCATACAACCAGTTTATTCCAAACTACCTAAACTAAAAATAACTGTGCGCATCTAATCTAATTTGGAATGCATTAATTTACCCTGCTTCCACTACATATTTTGGCAATGCATTTCAAGATTTAACCACTCTCTGGCTAAAGCAATATTTCCTAATATCGAATCTGAACCTGTCTTTAGACAATTTGAAGATATATCCACTTGCTTTTTTAGCCGGTTGTACTTTGAAAAACGTAGTATAGTTTAATTTATCCTTTCCATTTATTTTCTTACAAAACTTGTATTAAAAGTCACCTCAGATTATTTTTTGTTCTATACACTTTAGGCTATTTGTTCTTAGTCTTTCCTCATAACTATAATTCTGGAATCCCACTATTAGTTTTGTATCCCTTTTTTGTATCCTTTCCAGCATGTTTATATCCCTTCAATGATAAGGACTCCTCACTTGAACACAGTATTTCAAATTAGGTCTCACTAATGCTTTATTTCCGGAGTGGTCCGACGGGGTCTTTGTGTATGACAAGGACAAGAATAGCACCACTGCCACACAGAGAGAATGTCGTAAGAGGCAGCGTCTACATGTGTGGCATGGCATAACACCGGTCATGGTAAAGTTGTTTGTTCAGAGCAGCATAGGTGGCGCCTAACAGGCTGTGGGTCTACTTTGATCTAGTGTTTGAGTCTATTAAGATGAAATCGCACATCGATTAACCACCACTACACACCAGAGCTGGGACCTGCACATGGGTATCTGTCCCTGTAGAAGTACAGGTCGACTAAGAACTAGGAATGCTTTATACAGTTTGAATATCACCTCCTTTGCCGTATGTGTAATGTTTCATTATATCATACCCAGCATTGCTTTTGCAATTTTCACCTCTACCTGAACATGCTCACGTACCTTACCTGTATCATCTATTATAACTCATAGGTCTTCAGTCCTCTTTCCTTTTTTATATTCCTAAAAATGTTCTCTCCCAACATGCAAATATATACATTATTGGATCTTCTTATGTGGATAACTGTACATCTATCTATATTAAACTCTATCTAACAGCTTTCATGCCATTTTTTAATCTTATCAAAATCCGATCTCAGCAGATCCACCTCTGTTTGAGGTGAGGTTCCGTATAGATTTGTGATAGATATCATTGTCCAAATCATTTACTACTCTACATATATGAGTAGCATTCAAAACAAGAACTATCAATTTTATTTATAAAATACTAAATTTATAAAATAAAAATTGAATAAATTATGGTCTTATTGAACATTAATTTAATGTAACAGACAACTCATATTATAACAAGATGTGGTGTACCTAATAACTTCCTGGTAACGGAAAAGAAGAAAATGAAAATAGAGAGAAAAAACAGTAAATTCCCATAGGACCCAATCAATAGACTTAATAGGAAACAGTATACCACAATTTTTTCGCCTCAGAACAGGTCATTGCAGACAAAATGCACACATGCATAAAATGAAAGCAGCACAGACTGCACAATGCACATGTCAGAGAGGATCATCCTGCAAACATCTCCACTGCACCAAGACCACCGTGAGAAGACCTGTGCCGAGGAGAGAAACATACAAGACAAACTGTGGGGAACCATTGATGACCTGCGACTGACGTGTCACTTCACGGATGCAGCCCATCTGGTGGCATAAAACGAGCATACGAAACCGAACGCAAAGAAGAAGAGAAGAAGTTTCCGCATAAATCTAGAATTAATTACAATCGTTGCTTGCTGACTGTTCCTCAATTTGAACTTTCCAGTAATTTCAAAATGGCAGCCTATAGAGCATGTTCTCGTTGCTCCAAGACGCTTAAACGATATCTTTTACAATTTGCTCACGAACATTTGGATTTTAGAGTTCAGGTATCATTGAATTCATTGACACGACATATCTGGAATGTAGATGTAGTATAACTGTCACCAATTATGTTTTAAAGTTGATGTTAAGATAGATGCTTGTTCAAGTTGTCGATGGCTCCGCCAACAGTCCAACACACCCAACAACAGAGAACGAGAGAGAGAGAGAGATCATCTGAGATGCAAACATATGTAGATGACAGGTGCGGTTGGGGTTTTGTCGACTACCAAAATGGCAGGGATATGGTGGAGAAATCAGCTGTCCACTCCGCTACCACATCGGAAATGAGGATGGAGAGTGAGGCGGTAACAGCGGACTTAACTTGGCAAGTTGGTGGTTGATGACACAGGGGATAGCTAGGTTATGGCAGGGGACGTAAGATAGAAAGGTCAGGGTGCATGCATAATATATCATCAAAGAAGGGAGTGGGCCTCTCTTCTCTTCTGAGCAACTCTGGTGTACAAGGTGTCACAAGGATCTACTGACCAGGACATGCAGATGTCTGGACCAGCAAAAGAGCTGATGCAGTGGCGTAACGACTTAAACGAGCCGTGATGGTGAGAGACTGAGACAGGTTTGAGTTGATCATGACAGTTATGGATACTCTACGGACAGTTTATGTACACGTACAGAATGATTAAGAGACAGAAGGTTGGGCAAATGTGCAGAGGTTGATAGATTTGGTAGTGACTATGTGAGAGGGGAGACACTGTCTTGTCTGGAAAGATCAAAAGAACACAAAATCAGCACCTGACCGAGACTGAGTATATAAACAATTTACTATACGCCTGGCTGGCTGCTTGAACTGAGCACTTATGGGAATTCCACTGACCACTGTGATGATGATGTTGGTTCCTACTCCAAGAATCGAGTTGTAGAGGTTCCCCATCGAACCATTTCATTACTTAGATTACTAGGCATTAGCCATCAGCTGTCTTTCATACCTGGGGTGTAGAGGAATGTTCCCTTAACTACCAATGGTGGCTAATGCATATTTTAACTTAACGTTTTTATACTGGGTTAGATGACTCATCAGAATCTGTAGACAACCAGTCACGTTTGCACTATCCTGCTTTAAAAGCTATGCACATCCAATCTATTCTTAAATGCATTAACTGTCTCTGCCTCCACCACCTCCTGGGGTAATGCATTCCAAGGATTCACCACTCTCTGACTAAAAAATATTTCCTAATATCCAATCTGGGCCTTTCTTTAGTTAATTTGTATCTGTGCCCTTTTGTTCTTGTTGGTGGTTGTATTTTGAAAAACTTGTTTATAGTCTAATTTAACCTTTCCTGTGATTATCTTATAAACCTGTATTAAGTCACCTTGAATTTGTCACTTTTCTAGACACTGTAGGCCAGTTTCTCTGTCTTTCCTCGTAACTAATTCTGGAATCCCACTATCAGCTTTGTCGCTCTTCTTTGTATCCTTTCCATCATGTTTATATCTCCTCTACGATAAGGACTTCACACCTGTACACATAACTCCAATCTAGGTCTAACTAATGCTTTATGCAGTTTGACAATCACCCCCTTACTCCTATGTTTAATATTTCTTTTTTGTCATACCTAACATTGCATTTACCTTATTCACTGCTACCTGTACTTGCTCATTTATTTTTCCTTTATGCTCTATTATAACCCCTAGGTCCCTTTTCTTATCTACCATTCTAATATTGTTCTTGCCCATTTTGTAATTATGTTCCATATTGGATCTACCCTTGTGGATGACTGTACATTTATCTATATTAAACTCCATTTACCATTTAACTTAACTTAAAGTCTTTATACTGGTTTAGAAGACCCTGTAGAGTCTGTATACAACCAGTTTCACAGACCAGTCTCGAATTTTATCTAAATCTGACCTCAATATATCCACCTCTGCTATAGATGAGACTCTCCTGCATAGTTTTGTGTCATCTGTAATTTTTTCAATCATGGTTCCTAAATCGATGTCCAAATCGTTTATATATATATATATCAAGAACAATATCAGTCCCAAAACCGAGCCCTGTGGCACTCCACTTTTTACTTCACACCACTCAGAGAACTCCTTATTTATGCCCACTCTCTGCCTTCTTCCCATAAACCAACTTTCAATCCATTCTGTAACCTCCCCACCTATTCCATATGATTTTAACTTTTTAAATTTGATGAGGTACTCTATCAAAAGCCTTTGCAAAATCTAGATAAATAACACCCAGTGGTTCCCCCTTATCTTTCATTTTTAGTAACCTCTTCCATGAACTTCAATAGATTTGTTAAGCACGATCTCCCTCTGGTAAACCCATACAGACTATTTCTGATTAGATTAAACCTGTCTAGATACATTACAATGTTTTCTTTAATTATTGACTCTTAACAATTTAGAGACTCTGCTCGTTAACTTACTTATCATTTGTCATTTGTTTGCTGACACGAATACTTAAGTTCACCTTTGATATAGTTAGTTGATTTTGTTTGTCAAATTCTTGAGAAACAAAGGTTTCTTTAGGTCAAAACTGGTTTTCCTATAATCTATTCTTTACTATTAGTATTAATATTACTGTCTAATTTGACTACAGTCACACATATATTCAGAGGTGTTTATATAGTAATAGATGTCTTTCAAACATACTGTACATAGCAAGCCACCTGGACATGACAAATACTATGCAATACCAACATTGGCTTCCCAACAGCTAACACACCATTTGTTGCTCATTTGAGTTAATTTTCTTTTGGGGTAGGTATGCTCCTTAGTAGCTACATAATAACATAGATATGGCCCATAGGAACTGATGACCCATAACAGCTGATAGGATACTGGAATACTGAAATTCAGTTAGGCAGATCATTGCCAGCTAGCCTAAAGCTATCCTTTTGTTCAGCAAATATATCTAATGCCACCTTGTGGTTTGCCTTTTGGACTGTCATTTGGCCATTAGTATTAAGTTTGTGGGTGGTTTCCTTCTTGCTGCTTACTAGTTCTGGGGGAATGTGCACCTATTTGGGTGTCCAACCTCCAGGCATTTCTGTGTTGAAAGGATAACATAACAATTCTCTCTCGATAAGCAATACACCTAAGAGCTGATAAAGCCATGATAGCTGATAGGGTAGAATGATGTTCTCCCTAGTGAGCATCTGAGTAGCAAGACCACTTGTCTCTCACGACAGAGATTCATGCTCCAATCTCAACATTCACTGCCCAGTTGGATACCTGACTTACTGTTATTGAAGGCATTGCAACTCTAAAATAAAGCTGAGACAAATAGTACTGAAGCTTAACACACCATCACCGGTAACGGTGTTATTGTAAAGAATCTAGTACGTGTTTGTGGCCCAAAAAGCTTTGCAGGGTCCGCCAATATGGATGAATCTAATGCAAGGAGCCCCATCAAGCAGAGACACAAACCTTCAGTCCTGCAAGCAGGGTGGAGATAGTCAAGGACTAAAATAAATAAACCTGAAAAAAGCACCTATTAAAATCAGATACGCTGGTCTACAGTCCTAATGAAACAATATAAGGGTTTAACAAATAGATAAAAAACAGTATAGTGCCTTCCATAGTGCCTCCCAACCCTCAAAAGTATCCACCCAATGCTGCTGGCAGTCACCTTTCTCTATTGTATGGATTGGGAACAGAGAAAGCAAGTGTGACCAGTACCATTGCTGGACAAGCTCTATAGAGATGTCAATAACCTCACTGATTTGTGAAGATATATTCAAGTTGGCATGAATCTGGATAAGTAGAAGGCTAGTGACTAAGTAAGTAGGGAGTATTTCCTTGCAGTTTATATTTGAATAATATACTTTATTCAGTACCTGGGGGAGGAACCTATCCTCCTACCCGGTGCATCAGCTGGGTTGCAGATTGTTGAATGGCTCTCTAATTTGGTGACTAGTTGCAAATATTAAATTATGTGCCATGGACAAAAACAGATTAGCAGGCATGGAACATGTACGAAGGTAGCCTCTCCACCCTGCAAAGACACAACAGGCTAATCATCTGTTAATCTATAGGCTGGTGTCCTATCCATTGCAGTAGCTTGTGGTGATGTTGAAACTATTTGAATAAACTTACTATTCCACGTTCCATAGTCCATTGTTGTTACACAGTGAGCTTTAGAGCTATTTCACAAAGATCTTTCATTGCTTTTGTTCTTGACTGTCTTTTCAGGCTTTCTTTGTTTCAACAAGTCTTATATAGATGCTGCCATTAAACCTATTGTTCCTGCTTCTACATCTTGGACTTTGCCTATGAACCCACTAGGTTCAATAAAGGCAGTTCTTTATTGCTCTGAATCAACATAAATGAACAAATTCAGACTTGCAAAAAAACTTTAACAGAAAGGGATAAGATCACTAGCATGCAACTGATGGAAAAAATCTGAGATCGCTAGCATGCAACTGTTGAAAAAAATCAGACAAACAACAATGTAATGGTACATGGAAAGATTCTGGTATTGTATAAGACACACATTAAGGAAAGCAACTTGTAACAATACAAAGCTGTCTCTGTTCTGGAATCCCCAAGGTAAGAGAAATTAGATGAAGAACAAAACACACATTGAGAAATTAGCGTGAGGCAGACAAAAAGGGGGAAAGATGGCATGCAGAGAGCTGCAGCTGATGGCATAGAATTTGAGGACAGTGTGTCTTTGTTGATTTATTAACACATTAACTATCATGAGCCATTCACATAATCAAAGAAAATTCCATTTATCAGATTGTTATATAGCACAATAAATTATTTTCTGAATGGCATATCATTCATAATAATCTGAATAATTAAGAAAACTACATTTTATTTTGCGCACTGACTCCAGGATGTAAAATATGACCACTAATCAATAATACCACATGTTTTGTAATTCAGTAGTTAATGTATGGATTATTGATTGTCACTATAACACAATTTCCATTGATCTGTTTTACTTAATTATATTCAGGAGATAAAGTCTGTGGTATCAATGCTTGGGTGTGAAGCAGCTGTGAAGGAGAAAGATATGATCAATGGGGCAAGTTATTACTTTGATGTTGGTCTTTTCTTTCATTTTTGTTGGTCCCTTTATAAACAAAACAAGTTAAAAGTAGCCTTCCTACTTTCTTCATAGATATGAGCAAATATTTCCATTTGGGGAAGGAAATAGGCTTTGTTCTACTTTCTTCATAGATATGAGCAAATATTTCCATTGGGGGAAGGAAATAGGTTTTGTTCTACTTTCTTCATAGATATTAACAAATATTTCCATTGGGGGAAGGAAATAGGTTTTGTTCTACTTTCTTCATAGATATTAACAAATATTTCCATTGGGGGAAGGAAATAGGTTTTGTTCTACTTTCTTCATAGATATTAACAAATATTTCCATTTGGGGAAGGAAATAGGTTTTGTTCTACTTTCTTCATAGATATTAGCAAATATTTCCATTGGGGGAAGGAAATAGGTTTTGTTCTACTTTCTTCATAGATATGAGCAAATATTTCCATTGGGGGAAGGAAATAGGCTTTGTTCTACTTTCTTCATAGATATTAACAAATATTTCCATTTGGGGAAGGAAATAGGTTTTGTTCTACTTTCTTCATAGATATTAACAAATATTTCCATTTGGGGAAGGAAATAGGTTTTGTTCTACTTTCTTCATAGATATTAGCAAATATTTCCATTGGGGGAAGGAAATAGGTTTTGTTCTACTTTCTTCATAGATATGAGCAAATATTTCCATTGGGGGAAGGAAATAGGCTTTGTTCTACTTTCTTCATAGATATGAGCAAATATTTCCATTGGGGGAAGGAAATAGGTTTTGTTCTACTTTCTTCATAGATATGAGCAAATATTTCCATTGGGGGAAGGAAATAGGTTTTGTTCTACTTTCTTCATAGATATTAACAAATATTTCCATTGGGGGAAGGAAATAGGTTTTGTTCTACTTTCTTCATAGATATTAACAAATATTTCCATTGGGGGAAGGAAATAGGTTTTGTTCTACTTTCTTCATAGATATTAACAAATATTTCCATTGGGGGAAGGAAATAGGTTTTGTTCTACTTTCTTCATAGATATTAACAAATATTTCCATTTGGGGAAGGAAATAGGTTTTGTTCTACTTTCTTCATAGATATTAGCAAATATTTCCATTGGGGGAAGGAAATAGGCTTTGTTCTACTTTCTTCATAGATATGAGCAAATATTTCCATTGGGGGAAGGAAATAGGTTTTGTTCTACTTTCTTCATAGATATGAGCAAATATTTCCATTGGGGGAAGGAAATAGGCTTTGTTCTACTTTCTTCATAGATATGAGCAAATATTTCCATTGGGGGAAGGAAATAGGTTTTGTCAGGTGTGGATAACTATCTGCCTTGCCATTACTAATATTAAGATAGATTTCTATTTACAGCTGGGAAATGGGGGGGGGGGGGGGGGGGGGGGGAGGGAAGCATGAGAAACAGCTACCGCATTAAAGAGAGCCAGCAATGGCACACTTACCATCTCCTGGCATGGGGAGGTAGTGCAACACAATAACAATATGGGACTCTTTCATTTCAAAGCCCCATGATTGGAATGAATACATTTTGAAACCTTTAATGAGGGTCTATTGGAGGACAAGCCTGGTGCCAACAGCCGCTGTGATTCCGGCTCTAATAATGTAAATTAAAGTTGTTGCAGCTCAACAGACTTGCCACGATGCCTGAGTGGTTCCCGGATTAAACATAATAGGGTCATTATTTCCTTCCAGGCATGTCATGTCAGATGACTAGGAAAGATTCTGCATAGGGTTAGCAACCTCACCATGGAAAACCATTACTACTTATACTGCACTGCAAACAAGTGGATTCAGGATTCTCTGATCGACTGGTCAGGGTATAAATCAAATTCAGTGTTGTACCTATGCTCTACCATCTCAAGTGACAGGTCAATGAGTTGATACTTTTAATTAATAGAGAAATTGTTGATTTGTATTTTTGTATCTATAGAGCTTTAAAAAAAACTACCAACTGCTGGGAGTTCTTTATGTGACAGCACCAAGAATTTGACCACTGCCACACTGCAAGTATGTTGTAAGAGGCAACTAAGAGTGCTGTCCAATAGAAGTGCTGTTTGATAGAAATCAAAATTATTTAAGGGGTATCTGGACTGACTGTGACAGGGATGACAATAGGTCCACTGCCACACTGAAAGCATGTTGTAAAAGGCAAATAGCAGTGTGGTTACCCCTCTAGAATAGATGACTGTATGATAGAGACTACCTTATATTTCTTAAAAATACATTTTGCTTGAGTAATGGAATATGTTTTTTTCCATAGAGCCCATTCATGGAAATTGAGCTGCCTGGTGAAACTGAGGCCAAGGCACTCATGCAGAGAACTGTATTAAGCAAGTAAGAAGTTTAGCACAGAGACATAGAGATTTATGACAGTTAGAATTTATCCTTTGTCTAGTTTAAAAATATAATTAAACATAGCTAAAAATGTATTAAAAAATGCATAGTCGTCATCAGTAAGTTATGGTCACTTCCTATATCTGTCCCGAGGAAGCTTATTGTCTGAGCGATGTTCTGGACCAATATGTAGTCAATTTGGCTACATATCTCTCCACTTGAACTGTGCCATGTCCAACGTCTAGATGGTTTATTTGGCCCCAAATGTTTGCCACCAGTAGCGTGTCGTAACGTGCATATTCCAGGAGTCACAGTCCTCTGCCATTTGTCTCCATGTTTCCATATGGTCCGCAGGTTCCTCACCAATCTCTCACTGCTTCTTCTCCAATCTTGGCATTCCAGCCCCCTTGTACTACCAGTATGTCTTTCTTTGGTGTTTCATTTACCAGTTCTTGAAGTTACTTGTAGAATCTTTCTATTTGACACTCATCATAATCTGAAATGGATGCGCAACAGTGTAACACAGTGATGTTAAATGGCATTGTTTTGAGTGGCATGCTGATAAATCAGCTAGATCGTGGTAACAGCCCAACACACATCTAGCAGTGTTTTTATGAACTAGTATCCCCACTCCATGTAAATGTATGTCTTCTCTGCCACTGTAATAAAATGTGTGACCTTCCTCTGTGGTATAATCTCCAAAGTTTTTCCGAGCATCGCATATACTGAGGACATTCCATTGGCATTTGTCCATCTCGTATGTCAGCTCTTTGATTTTCCTGCACAGATTAAGTGTTCTAACATTCCATGTTCCTCCGACAAAGTTGTTCTTTCTGAGTTTGATGGTGTCACCAGTTGCACACTTGTCATCTCTGCCCGCCCTGGTGTGGGATGGCAGGCGCGGTCATTGTTAACCCGGGCTTCGACCAAGCGGTATGGTAGATTCTGTTTGTGTCATCATGGGTGTATCTTGGGCTGCTGACGCTTGATGGTGCCCATCTCCTCTCCAAGCCGTAGGCCTAAATCTGATCTGGAAGAGCCCATCCCTCCAGGCGAGCCAGAGCCTCATTAGCATATGACCTCATGGTCATAGTTGTCCAGTTTGCACCCCATGGAGATGAGGTTCATTTGTATACCCACTTTATCGACAGGCTACTAATTTCACCTTCCACCCCTCCGAAGAGGAGCTAGCCGACCCCGACACCACTGAATTGTAGTGCAGAGCATGGACATACCATTACACACATAAATCACTTCCTTACCTCCTGAGACTTGACAAAAATCAACTGATAACTAAAGAAGAGGTGGCTGCAGCGGTGAATATGCTGAAGAAGGGGAAAGCTGCTGGAGGGGATAATATCTCGGCAGAGCTCATACAGGTGGGCGGTGCTAAATAAGGGGAAAGCTGCTGGAGGGGATGTGGGCAGAGCTCATACAGGTGGGTGGTGATGCAATAATTGACATCCATCTGCAATAGAATATGGCAGACAGGAAAATGGTTGACAGCCTGGTCAAAATTGATGATCCTTCCGATACCTAAGTTAAGAAACTTAAAGCTTTGTCAAAACTATAGAACAATCAGTCTCATCTTCCACCCTAGCAAAGTTTTATTCAGAGTAATTCTTGACAGACTGAAACCTCAAGCCGAGAACATCATTGCTGAAGAACAGGCGGGTTTTCGAACCGGAGGAAGCACCACCAAGCAGATCTTCAATGTATGAATACTAAACCAAGAAGTATTTGGAACACCAACAACACCTATACCATGTGTTTGTTGACTTATAAAAGATATATAACATCAACATTTTGAGAGTCATTGAGAATCTCTATGATAAGGCAACAAGCACAGTCTTTGTGGATGGTAAAATAGGTGAATGGTTCCTCAGATCCTTTGGCGTAAGACAAGGATGTATATTTTCCCCGACACTCTTCAATATATTCCTAAAAGGAATTAGAACAATTATCAACTTACACTTTGCGGATTACGTTGATGGGCTGGCAGGAACAGAGACTTTGAGAATTGATCCCAAGACCGGATGTAACAGCACAGAGTTATGGCATGGAGATAAATCCAGAAAAGACAAAATTGATGACCAACAACACTGAAAGAATCAACGCTGTGACCAAAGAAAATGGTCAGGATCTTGAAACAGTGAACCGTTTCAAATATCTGGGCTCAACAATCAGTGATGAGAGGTTAAAACCTGTCCTGGCCAGAATAGCACAAACAATAGCAGCGCTTGCACTATTGAAACATATATGGAAAGATAAACCGGTCTCCCTCGCCATAAAGGTCGGACTAATGCGCTCACTGATTCTTTCGATATACCTCTATGTCTGCAAAACATGGACTATTACAGCAGACCTCCAGAGAAGAATCCAGGATATGGAGATATGTTTTAAAAGACTCCTAAATATCATCTACAAAGACTGAATCACAAATGATGAAATACGCCGTAGAATCGAGAATGCAAGTGGGTCGTATGACGGCCTCATTACAACTACCAAAAGGGGAAAGCTGACTTGGTATGGTCACGTCTTGAGGTCCAATGGACTTGCAAATTCCTCACTACAGTGCACAGTACAGGGCAAACAAGGACATCTGAAAAAATGGCTGGAAGACAACGTCCAATGGACTAACCTACGACCCAAGGATGCACAAAAAGCAACCGCAGATAGAGAGGGATGGCGCAGGATTGTGAAGATATCAGCAGGGGTGCCCCAACGATCTCTCTAGAAATCACGGGATGAACTAAACTGAGCTAAAAATGGAAGTATGAAAGCCAGCAAAGCAGAAAGGCAAACCCATATTCAGATCAGAAATAAATAACTACACCAAGTTAGAGAATTCAGATATGTGGATAGCATGTTCACAGTCTGCAGTAGAATGGGCAGGCAAATAGAAACTAAAACTAAATGCAGTGACATACCAGCTATAGTTATTACTAAGAGGCATCTAAACATTCCAATGTAGCCAAAATGAGTAAAAATCAATAATATTCTCATACTAATTCTCAGTTTGATTCTGTGTCAGACACAGACCATGACAAAGGCAGAAGAATGAAAGGTCACAATATGTGAAATGAGATGCTTGTGAAAAGTAGTCAATGTCACTAGAAGAGATAGTGAAAAATAGAGGTCCAATAGAAAAGGAGAACAACTCCATGCAAAACTTGATATAGGCGGACAGAGAATTACATTGTTTGGTCATATGCCAAGAATGTCTCCAAACCTACTAGTCATGTGAGGCCATAACATTTTTTTTTTCTTTTTTCAACCTGAAACAAACATTATGTCATAGTTTATTGTGAGGCTACAATATTTGTACCTTTTGGTCCGACACAAAAACTATAAGTCCTACTGGAATGATGAGTTGCAGAAAGTGGAAGATGCAGTAACAAATGCTAGGAACATGGCAGAGCGAGAAAAATCCATGGAGGCAAACATCGCCCTCAAAGCCGCCGCGGCGAAGTACAAACACACTCTCAAGCAAACAGCAAGAGAAAGCTGGAAAAATAAAACGGAAAGTCTAAACCTGGACAAAGACGGGAACAAGCTATGGAAGCTAGTCAGAGCCATGAACGACGAAACCCCGTCAAATAAACAAATTACTATCAAGCAGGGCGAGAACTTGATCACAGGTAAGAAAGCCGCAAACGCCTTTGTCGATCACTATGCCAGAGCAAACCACATCGAGGTCCCTGCAGATAAGCATACAGACATTAGCGAAGAACTAAAGGGACACGAAAACATGAATACGGCTCCTGAAGAGCACATGATGGCCAAACTAACAATGCGCGAAATGGAAGAGGCTATGAGAACACTAAAGAAAAGGAAATCTCCCGGAAAAGACGGGATAACAAACTAAATGCTGATGGGGCTGGGCCAAACAGCGAAGAAGAAACTGCTATCGGTTCTGAACCAAAGCTGGAAAAGGGGAATTGTACCACAGGCATGGAAAGATGCAATACTGGTACCAGTACCAAAAACAGGAAAGGACAAAACAGATCCAAATGGATACAGGCCCATAAGCCTACTGAGCTGTGTCGGCAAGCTGATGGAACGGATGATAAACACCAGACTGATGTGGCATCTGGAAGAAAAACGAATACTAATTCCACAGCAAGCCGGCTTTAGACAGCACAGATCCACTGAGGACCAGGTTATCCTCATAGCCCAGGAGATAGAAGATGCCTACCAGGCACAGAAACACACAGTAGCTGTTTGGGTGGATCTGGAAAAGGCATTTGACAAAGTCTGGAAAGATGGACTTAGAGTCAAGCTAAGAAGAAGTGATGTCTGTGGGAAGATGTACAAGTGGATCAACCACTACCTCAAACAAAGAACGGCCAGAGTCCAAGTACAAGGGCAGATGAGCAAAAAGGTGACACTCGAGCAGGGAGTACCCCAAGGGGGAGTATTGTCACCCACACTCTTCCTGGTATATATAAACGATATTACAGAGAATATACCAAGAAGAGTCCATAGCTCAATGTTTGCAGACGATCTGGCTATGTGGACCTCTGAAAAGAATCTCACCATAGCAAGAAATCGGATGCAGACGGCCCTAACATCGCTGGAAGAGTGGGCGAACTCATGGCTGGTCAAAATAAACGAGGAGAAAATAACAGGCACAATATTCTCGCTTTCATTAAAACCCCAAAGTACCAAATTAAGTCTAAATGGCAAAATCCTGCAGCCAAACGACAACCCAACCTATCTGGGAGTCACATTTGATCGGCGCATGACATGGAAAAGTCAGATTGAGAGAAACCGAATGAAAGCCAGAGAAAGAATGGCAATCATGAGGAAACTTGCTGGCACAAGCTGGGGAGCAGACGAAGGCATACTAAAGAAACTGTATACTGGAAGAGTGAGACCAGTTCTCGAGTATGGCATTTCGGCATGGACAACAGCAGCGAAGGCGAACTTCGATAAAGTTAACAAACTTCAAAACCAAGCCATGAGAATTATAACAGGTGGCATGAAGTCAACGCCAATTGTAGAACTTGAAAAGATTACAAAACTGCAATCCATGACCGATAGAAGAGACTGCAGAGCCCAGCTGCAGTCAGAGAAACTCCGAAGACTGACCGACCATCCAATGCACCAGAGACTAAACAATTTGGGAAATGGGAAACTAAAGCGGAGAAACTTTGCAGAAATAGCCAAAGCAAAGATGCACGAAGATCCCATAAACGCACTAACAACACCAAAACCCATCACTACTGTACGAAAACCTACCTGGAGGCAGGATATATTTCCAGAGGTGGTAGAAAATATACCAGGTATTGCAAACAAAAACTGCCAGACTGAAAAAGAAAGGAGAGATACTACCCTAAGCTTCATAACGAAAAGCTACCCAAGCATGGACTGGACCCATGCATACACCGACGGTTCTGTAACAAACACTACACAGAACGGAGGGGCAGGAGCACTCCTGAACCTACCAAATGGCAGAAAAATAACACTGTCATTCGCTACTGGTAAGTACACAAGCAATTTCAGAGCGGAGGCAGAGGCACTGAGGGCGGCAGTGGAAGAAATGGTGACACACAGTGAAAATGAGAGCCATATAGTCCTGCTGACAGATGCTCTCGCCGTAGTCACAGCGCTAAAAAGCCAGAAAAACACTGAGCTTAATGACTTAAGAGCAGCACTCTGCAAACTGTGCCAGCAGTCCGCACCAAAAAGGGTAGTGGTACAGTGGGTTCCGTCACACTGCAACATCCAAGGCAACGAGGAGGCAGACAGACTGGCAAAAGAAGGTGCAAGACTACCACAAACAGATACCAGTATGACGTACGAAGAGTCAAAACGGCTTATCAAAGCCAGATACAGGACCAAATGGGAAACCGAACATACTGGTTACACCAAAAACGATGCCTATTACCAGTTGAACCGAAGAGAGCAGGTCGTTGTCTTCAGACTTCGCACTGGCCACAACAGACTGAGGTACCACCTATTCAACAAATTGAAGATAGGGTGTACCGACGAATGCCCGTGCGGTACTGGTAAAATGACGGCTGAACATCTGCTGCAGAACTGCCCGACATACGAGGATCAGAGAGAGCAGATGTGGCCATTACCAGTGGAACTGCAAGACAAGCTCTATGGCAGTGGCGAGAGCCTCAGGATGACCGCCGATTTTTTCGAAAAAATAATGGTTACTGTCTGACTGCGTACGCAGAAGAAGAAGAAGGTCCGACACATTCAGTTTCAACATAGCATTTGTCTTCCCTCTGTAATCCCTATTCTCTTAGCCAAACTACACGAGTGCAACCTATTTTCAGGGCCGCCACTTGGATGTGAAATAGAGTCTTTGCCAGCTGTGGCTCGCTGACACAAGCAGCCAGCTATGAGTCGCTGGCTGCTATCAGCTCATTCACTGCTGCATCTTCGACACCAGACTATAAAATCACATTGCAGGGCTTCTTAGCAAAAGGAAGATCAAGAAACAGATGGTTTGACGGTGTTAAAAGAAACACCAGGTGCATGTATTGAAAATAACAGCTCTGATATGACTGTAAGACTTCTTTAACAAAGATGGTTATCCTATCAGACTCTCAGTTGCTTCCTTCGGAAGGTGCAGAAAGATTGGCTATGGTGTGAGTGGATGTCAGGCCTCAAACCTCTACAGCTGGTGTGGATCGACTGCGCTAGTGATGCTGAGGTTCAGAGAAATAGAGCTGACATCTTGGCTTCAAAAGCACCCATAATGGGTACTATTAAATATGGATAGAGTTCCTCTTCTTCGTTCATCCTCAGATCAAGGTCCCAGTTTCTCTTACAAAGGACACTGTTTCTTTGTAAGGCTGTTTAATCTCCTCCTTACAGCTTTTGTCTCATATCTGTCTCATGATGAGTATTACTCTCTCTCTTCCTGCATGAGCATGCAGCTTTGTAGGATGTGTTTCACTGTCATGGTATGCTCCCCACATGGACACCTGTCATTTGTCCCAATCCTCATTTTGTTGTGAAGATGACCCTTGACTCTGTTATGCGCAGTTCGCAGTCTGAAGATAATAATTTAAGAAATTCAATTCCATAATTCATTGGTTCATTGCTTCGGTTATGTAAAGAATTCCTCTTTGAACTGGATTGATGAAACCAATGGCTGTTCATATGGAAACCTGTTTGTATTGTTACGAAGGTCAACCTTCGCTTGCAGAGTTATTTTTAGACTTAATGTCACGTTAGCGCTGAACTAATGAAACGATACTATGAGAGATGTACCAACATACAAACAGCAAAAATGATTGGTATTGATCACATTGTTTACATTTTATTTCAGAAAACTGTATGAATTGTGGGCTGAAGGATCGACACTTGCCGAGGTGGTATCCAAACTCCAACAGTTACCAGAGGCATTTCTAGTGAGTCTTTTCTAGTCTGAGTGGCAGAGTAGGTAAAGCACTTGTTTCTCTTGGCATAAGTACAGGATTTTATCTCTGGTAGCGATTGTATATTCCAGGGGCTACCAACCTAACGGTTAGTAACAGATACTGGGAATGACCTGGCAAACCACCAGCAGATTTTTGCCTGCCAAAAAATATCAAACAAAGTAGATCACACCTCCCCACGACTTCTAATGACACAAGTGGTATGTTAGATAGCAACATGCTCCAGACCAAGGTCTCAAATGGTATTCTTCACAAGTTTAGCATTCCTAGTAAGGCTGCTACGGTTCCACAGATCATTATTGAATAAAATAGAAGTAGTGTTTTAGTTTTTAAAACTTATCTTGCAGAATGAAAAGCCCTGTATGTCAGTACACTTTTCATAGGCTGTATATGGAAGTCATGCTGCTTTGACCCTTTGTTTCCTAATGCAGAGTGTATTGTACTTGCTTTCTGTCTTATGGCCCAGTGCATTCTACATCAGCACACATTTTAAAAATGAGTTTACTTCCCGTAGAGGTTCGTCCTTGCTGGTTCATGAATATACACACATGGAAGTTTGGTTTGTGAGCCGTGCCACTAGGCTTGCTTCAATTACTATCAGATAATTATATTCTAATAGTTGTCCATCGAAATCGAGAATGACGACAACATCAGGCTTGTGCTGTGATGTAAGATGTAATATTCCTGTAAAGTTCTATCCTAGCATGGCAAACTGTGCCTGTCGTGGGACATGCATGTAGGGAGTTGACTATGGGATTGTTATGCATTGTTTATCTGGGTAATTCACTTTTTCTGATTCTCAGTAATGATATTTAACTCTGCGAACTGAGCACCTTGTGTGAACAATGTGGAATGATTTTGTGCAATTGCCTTCCATGGAGTGGCCGATTGTTGTGGAAGGCAATCACATTTTGAGTTAATTTAATTTTAAATGTTTCTTTGGTGGCAGGTTACAGTGGCTCTACTTACATCCTGAAGTGTACTTGAAAAGGTGGACCGGGGTCCTCCACTGTAGTGCAATCCGAGGCTTCTCAGTAAGCTCACCACTATAGGGATTACAGTGTCAATCCCCACCTCATTGGCCATACTTCTGTAACACAGTTTGTTTCCAGAAGCTCAAACAAGGATGTACGATGGGATCTTGTTCAGTATTTTTCACCCTTCTCTGATAACTCTTCATTCCCAGGCTTCCTGTAAGGAACTAACTGCAAGGGTTACCTTATGCTTGGCATGGAGCAGTATGTAGAGCCATCAAAATATAGCTCTCATCAGGCTCAAACTTGTATGCAGCTCTAACAAGCACTTCAACTTGGAAAACTGTTGAGGAATGTTTTGTTTTTCCTCCAAGTAGTTGCTGTTTGTACATCATCATGTAGCATGTCCTTTGTAGAACGTCGCTCCCATCACAGTCTTTCTCAAAGAAACTCGTTCCCTTGCCAAAACACCAGCCTGCACCACATTCATACTCAGGCATTCCTGGATATCTTGGTGCCATCGTCTTCTTGGTCTACCCCTTCCTCTTTTGCCTGGCACCATACCTTCCATCACCGTTCTCTCAAGACCGTTGTGTCTCTTGATGTGACCAAAGTACTTGCATTTTCTAGCCAAAATGGAATTGATAAACCAGTTCTCCTCTATGCTCAACTCTTGCCGAATGTCTACATTTGTTTTTTTCTCCGTCCAGGGTATTCTGAGGATCTTTCTGTAACATTTTGACTCGAAGGATTCCATTTTTCGTCTAGAAGTTTTGGTAATTGTCCATGATTTACAGCCATACGCTGCCACAGGAAAAACGCAGGCTCTCAAGACTTTTACTTTTATCATTTTTTTGGTGCCCTGCCATAATTTCTTCAGGCTGTTCAGTCTCTGCATTGCCATAGCTAGTCTTCTTCTGATTTCTTTCGAGCAGTCGCCATTTTTGTCAATTCTGGAGCCCAAATATTCAAAATGTGTGACCTGATCTATTTCCTCACCACCCACTGTAAATTCATGTTGACATTGTGTTTTGTCGGTGGTCATTATCTTTGTTTTGTTTATGTTTATGAACAGATTTTGATCTTTACTATGTCCATTAACGGCTGAAAGTAGCTGCTCTAGCCCTTCTGAACTTCTTGATAGTATCACTGTGTCATCTGCGTATCGTAACTCTGGAATATCATATCCCCCAATCAGGGGACGGCGTGGCCTAGTGGTTAAGTGGCACGGCTCACAACCAGAAGGTGCTGGGTTCGATCCCCATCGCAGCACCGGCCGTTACCCCGGGGAAGCAAACCCTTAGAAAATGCAGGAGGAAGCAGACCCTTACATAAAATGCATGCTGAAGTCGGATGCACTGGGCCGACAGGCGCAAAATAAAAACATAGTGCAACGCACTCCGCCTTGGGGATTAGAGAAATAAGGTGAACGAAAAAAAAAAAAAAAAAAAAAAAAAAAAAATATCCCCCAATCGCAAATGGATCGAAACTTTCAATGTTCACATCTTCTCGAACATTTCTCATTATACATTCCGCATAAATGTTGTACAGATAATGTGAGAGGATACATCCCTGCCGGACTCCCTTTTGTACTGCAAACCAATCTGATGTTTGCCCAGATACTCGAACAGCGGCTTGTTGATCTTGGTATAATGTTTCAATGAGATGGACTATATGCAAAGGAAACCCCATTTCCTTCATGATTCTCCACAGATTTTGGTGTTTTACTTACCGTGTCGAAGGCCTTAGTGTAATCAATTAAACATGTGTACAGGTCTACATTAAACTGTCTACATTTTTCATAGATATTCCTTAAATTGAATATGTGGTTCTGGGTCCCTCTGTCTTTCCTAAAACCTGCCTGGACTACGTGAATTTCAGATTTAAACCTTTTCTCTATCCTTCTTAATAGGATTCGCAAGAGTATCTTGCTAGCGTGGCTGATCAGCGCGATAGTTCGGTAGTTTGTGCACAGCTTCAGGTTGCCTTTTTTGGGAAGGGGAATATAAATTGATTTCTTCCATGCTTCTGGCCACTCTGCACTGTGCCATATCTGTTTACACAGCTTGTGATAGACTCGAGCACATGCCTCCCCTCCTGCTTGTATTAGCTCTGCTTGGATATCATCGCATCCTGGGGTTTCCTTTTTTCAGGCTTTTAATTGCAGAGCGTACTTCTTCCAGTGTTGGTTCAGGTTCTTTCTCATCCTTTGGTAGGATTGTAACTGAGCGCTTTGTGCTATCTCCATACATGGTTCTGCAGTACTCTCTCCATCTATTCAGTATGTCTTTGGTTTCTGTTAATGTCTTATCCTCTTTGTCATTTATGACATGTGGAACTGGACGAAATTCCCTTGTCAGTGTTCTTATTGCTTTGAATGCATCTCTTTCTCTGCCTTGTTGTTGTAGGTTTTCTATATCCTTACACGTTTCTATGTATCTTCTTTTATCTTTTCTTATTTCTCTTCTAACTTTTCTTGCGCAGTTTTTATATGCTGTGTTAGTCCCCTTACTTCCCATTTGTTTTAATTGTTGCCTTTCTGCAATGAGTTTTTGTGTTTCCTCTGTTATATAGCTCTGTGTCTTGTGCGACATCTTGGGAATAATTTCTTTCGCTGTCGAGATCAAAATATCCCTTGCGTACGATGTCACCTCCTCAGATGTCATCTCTTCCTGTACCGCAAGCAACGCCTCAAATTTGTTTTACTTTGATGTTGTACTCAGCAATATGCCTCAAATTTATTTTCTACTCTGATGTTGTATTCAGTAGATATTGCTGATACATCGAAGCGTATTGGCTGGCAACCTTTGTTGATCCTACGTAGTCTTGTTTGGAAAACTGCAAACAGTAATTCATGGTCCGTATCGCAGTCTGCTCCTGGCAGCGTTTTTGTTGCCAGCGCATTTGATCTCCATCTTTGTTGCACTGGGATGTAATTTATTTGGTTTCTGCTGTTGCCATCAGGGGAGGTCCACGTGTATAGTCTATGTGGATGTTGTTTGAATAAGGTGTTTGTACACCAGATTAATTTTGTTTTTAATTCACAGAAACCATACACAAATGAAAATGGTAGCTTCCGCATTGTGATTGATACCTTCAACAAGAAAATAAGCAATGCAGAGAAGATTAAACGCATTGAGGTTGGTTTGTTGGATGTTACTTGTACATGAATTTTGATTGATTGATTTGATATTTTAATTCAATTTTGGTTGATTGATGTGATCTTTTAAGCCAATTTTGGTTGATTGATTTGATCTTTTAATCCAATTTTGGTTGATTGATTTGATCTTTTAATCCAGTTTTGGTTGATTGATGTGATCTGTTAATCCAATTTTGATTTAGTTGATGTTATTTTAAATTGAAGCATTGGTGAAGTAAGATGGCCGCTTTCGTGGCTGTGCTTTAGTGCCTGTGCTCTCGACTCACTCCGGTGTTTGGGTTGAGTTTTTCGATGTTTAGTTGTTCCTGTTCAGATTATATTTCACAACTCCTTCACCAGGTGGTATCAAGGACTCAATTCTGTGGAATTGATGTGCTTTCGATCGGTTATCCTGTTTGTTATGTTGTATTACATGCCTGGCTCAAGTCATGGGAGAACATTCCATGACAGAGTTGAACGTTCTGCTTAACTGCACACCAGAATTCAATCCAGATTATCATTACTCAAGGACCTTTCTGCTCGGACTGAAGCCGACTTCCTCCTGCCCGCCCCCAACCTCGTATTCTCAGCACAGCAAGGGTCACATTGACCAAAAGTGGAACATAATCGGAAGCCTCGCCGGCTACACGTAAAAACAGGGAATTTGACACGATCACACACGGAAAGCTTGACACACACATTGGTCTAACACACTCCTCGTGACCATCATCCCAAGGCTGTGGAGCCCACGGCTCCACCTTGGGAGTCTGTAGGGATTTCGGACAACATGCTACGCATGAACACAGCCTCAGCAGTTAGACATGGTAGTGGTCGATCGACGCAACAGGCCTTTGACGCCTTCATGAACATTATTATTATCTTTTTATCAAATCTTGATGGATTGATGTGATCTTTATATCAAATTTTGATTTAGTTTATGTAATCTGTATGAGAATTTTGGTTGATTGATGTGATCTTTAGATTTAGTATGAGTTTTGATTAGTTGACATGATTTGTAGTTGAATTTAGTAATTATTGTAGTTGGTGTTACTTGTAAATGAAAGTTGATTGATGCGACTTGTAGTTGAATTTAGAAATTATTGTAGTTGGTGTTACTTGTAAATGAAAGTTGATTGATGCGACTTGTAGTTGAATTTAGAAATTATTGTAGTTGGTGTTACTTGTAAATGAAAGTTGATTGATGCGACTTGTAGTTGAATCTTGACTAGATGAAATGGAGTGTAGATGATTGTTGGTAGCCAGCATGGCAGCAGCACCAATTAGTTTACCGTAAACTTGTGTTAAATCATTTAATTGCTCTGTCAGTTTCTGTTGCAAAGATGGCGCCATAACTGGCTGCGAGTCTACATTTCTCTACTGTTTTGGATCATTATGGATGACGCTAGACCACGGATTTGCCTGGAATTCACACTAGTCGACGACTTACACTTGTGTTCACGGAAACGTGGTGTTGTTTTCCGTCTGGACTTATTTTGTTCTTTTTTTGTGATATCTTCCATCCGTTTATCGTGGTCTGAACGCCGGCTAAATGGCACTACGCTTATACCTGTGTCGTATTTCACGGGTTAGTTCTGCCGGTTCACCTTCACGAATTTGGCGTGTGGGAATTTTAGATGCTACTATGATGAGCTGAATACAGCTGGGGAGAGATGCCAGACTCACTCACACGCTGAGTGTTGTCCATACGACCTCTTGTGTTTATCGAAAAGGCACGACAAACTGCGTTAGATACCATCCCACCTTTCTAACCTGTGGGTTACATGTTTACGGAAAGGCTTCGGTGGTAACCCTGAGGCAAAATCTGCATCCTATGCTATCTCCAGTCGTCTCGATGACTGTCTTGCCACTGGCGAAAGGTAGCTTAGGCTCTGTGAGCGAGGTTGACAAAAGGCGCAGTTTCTTCCTCACTTTAATCCAAATCACCGTGCAAGTCACCCATTTCAGCGGACACAGCAAGAGATACGACTGTCCACACGGCTGAACAAAGAGAGTGGTCTTCATCACTTGTGATGGACAACTATTATGTAGAATTCTCCCAGCACCTCCTTTTGGTTAGTTAGAACAGTGAACTTATTTATTCTTTGTTCCCCAATCATAGACTGATTATCATCATCCATTCATCTCATTTTTTGCCAATCTCTCCATTACGATGTTTCCCCCATTACAATTACTCCATTACGATGTTTCCTCCATCTGTCATTTCTGTCACAATATTTAATAGGTCTGCATCTCTACCTTGTTCCACGCTTTTGTCTAACTTATTTTTGCTTTCTAACACCATATACAGCAATTCATCGTATTACGTCTGCCACTCTCTCAACCATGTCCCGAAGTTTCCTCCATCTTTTCAGTCCTGTGCGAAAGGATTAGGACATGCTAAGACATCAGTTACAGTCTGATTGGGGTGAAATAGGAATCAAAACACTGCTGCTGGCAATTGTTACATAGCAAATGAACTCCATGAAACATTTACACATATATTGAATGTGTTAAAGTTGTCCTTTACGTTTGGGGAAATTTGAATGCCAGGACTCGAGAAATGATTTATTATTTCATCAAACCAATGATGACATGTGGATATTCAACTAATGTCCGATCAAGATTTTGACTGCTACGTAGAAGAAGGTGACTGATAATGTTATTGAGGATCTAACATAGATAAACACATGTCGTAGAGATTTTATTTTTGAAAACCTTCTCAAATTTTATTACATTTAACGCTTTATTATTTAGTCACTCTTCTTCTACCCTGAGATGTAGAGGTTTGCCAGAGAGATTGCCAAAATGTTCTATCAGCTGCACTTTTCCTGGCCACGGTCTCTCAGGGTTTAACACTACATACTAATATATATTTTTATTATGAATACCATGTCATAGATAGTTTAATTAGGTCTTTTAAGATCTTTAGATCATAATTTGTAGGTCAATTTGTTTAATAGCAATGTATTTTCTTTGGAGAAAAACGTGACCTTGCTCCATGCTTCTGCATGCGCTTGATACTACAAGCATCCATTCACCTATTTTCTCTGCCAATCTATCTCTATCTCTCTCTCTCTCTCTCTCTGTCTCTCTCTCTCTCTCTCTCTCTCTCTGTCTCTCTCTTTGTCCCTGTCCCTGTGCGTGCGCGTGTGTGTGTTTCTCCATCCAGAAGTTTCCTCAATTTTTGTCATCACCTCTTCTAAGTCATCCACAGGGCTTCCACCTTTCTCTGTTCCCTGCTTCTACCTAATTTATTTCTTGTTTTCAAATACTAAGGTGTTCATTGACCTTATTTTTCTACCACTCTCTTCATCATGTTTCCTCTATTTGCCATATCTGACAATCCCTTATAAGTCATCAATACATCACTTTTCCTTGTTCCATGCTTTTGCCTAATTTTTTCATGCTTTCTAGTATCACTGTCATCCATTCCTCATATTTTTCTCGAATCATTCACCATCCATGTCTAGAAGTTTCCTCTTACTGTTATTTCTGCCATCACTTGTTCTGTTCTATTCTATCACACATTGTCATCACTGCATTCCAGGCAGATCCAGAGTTGCTCAGTCTTCTCCGTCAGCAATAAATGAAGAGTGTGGATACTGATAGGTCCAATAGCTGCTGGTTGTACATAGTTCTCCTTCGTCCTCTCAGGCACCCCTTCTTGCTGGACTTATATGGGCTTATGTTTATCTTTACCGTAACCACATTGCATTAAAATTTAACACAATTTCATCAGCGTTGGCATCATTATTAGCACTTCACGTTTTACCGTGGTTGTTGACTTTGAGAGCCTGTAACCTTTTTGTTTGTTGGTCTATAAATATATGATTTTGTTGTGTGTAGAAACATAAATGAATAAAGAACTTGTTGGTGTTGTTGTTTTTGTTGTGTGTGTTAGTTTCTGAGATACAAGAAGATGAAGGTGAAAATGTTGAAAAAACAAAGCAGAAACATTTACAATAACTGATTAGGGAACGTCGCTCCTAAATACATCCATTGAAATCACCACAGCATGTCTGTTAGTTTAAACTAAAAACATATTTATTTCATTTACATAAATTAAACAGATCAACCTCACAAAGATCTTTTGCAACAACTTAACTTCACCATTCTCAATAACGGGCTGGCTAAAATCCGCGTAAAGTAGATAATAAAGTGTTTCAAACTCATTACTAATCTAACACAAAAATACTTTCTTATGGCCAAACCTGTGTAGAAGGAAGTGACATATTCATCGTAACAGACTTGATTTGAGTCAATTTCCACGTAGCACGGGTGTGTAGATGTGATTTAAATGGTCATCGCTATTTCGCTATTTTTTTCTGTCGTAATTTCGGGGTGGTGGCACAGTGAAGGTTAATCCCCATATATACTCCAGTTTCAAGAAAATATTTGTGTACCTCAAACGTACTCAAACTTGTTTGTATGTTATTATTGACATTTGATTTTCAGTTTCACTGCAGCCGTTATGGTTTCTATCTCATGAGATATGAAAGGATGGTTCATACAATGTTTGTATGTTCTTATTTTAGCTGTTGACCCAGCCCAACTCAGTACTGAAAGGTAAAATCAATTTAACTGCACCTGACAACAGTTTTCATCTTCTGGAGTTCTACGAGTTTGATTCTATATCCGCAGCAGAGCCCCTTAGAGTTTACTTTGGCAGATGGGTGAGTGAGCCTTGTGTCATTTTATTTTGATGGTTAGTTGAAGTTTGAGTTGAAAGGTTGAAGTTCGAGAAAGCTTTCATGAGATTGGTTGTAGCTACTAGAGTTGAAGTTTGAGAAAGCTTATATGAGATTGGTTGAAGCTACTAGTTGAAAGGTTGAAGTTTGAGAAAGCTTACATGAGATGAGTTGAAAGGTTGAAGTTTGAGAAAGCTTACATGAGATGAGTTGAAAGGTTGAAGTTTTAGTTGATAGGTTGAAGTTTGAGTTGATAGGTTGAAGTTTGAGAAAGCTTACATGAGATGAGTTGAAAGGTTGAAGTTTGAGAAAGCTTACAAGAGATGAGTTGAAAGGTTGAAGTTTGAGAAAGCTTATATGAGATTGGTTGTAGCTACTAGAGTTGAAAGGTTGAAGTTTGAGTTGATAGGTTGAAGTTTGAGTTGAAAGGTTGAAGTTTGAGAAAGCTTATATGAGATTGGTTGAAGTTTGAGTTGAAAGGTTGAAGTTTGAGTTGAAAGGTTGAAGTTTGAGTTGAAAGGTTGAAGTTTGAGAAAGCTTATATGAGATTGGTTGTAGCTACTAGAGTTGAAGTTTGAGAACGCTTATATGAGATTGGTTGAAGTTTGAGTTGAAAGGTTGAAGTTTGAGTTGAAAGGTTGAAGTTTGAGTTGAAAGGTTGAAGTTTGAGAAAGCTTACATGAGATTGGTTGAAGCTACTAGAGTTGAAAGGTTTCAATCTAAGAAAGCTTACTTAGGAAGTTAAATGGATTTCATATTAGTAAAATTGACAATATTCAGACTGCTAATGTGTGCTGCTATAGACTCAGGTATCTTGTGTTTAACTAATTTAAAATCTGCTACACAAGAGAAGCAACGTGACAGTAGCCATTTCCAACACTGATGAGGAATAAACTAAATGGTAATGAGGGAATCCTGAGACAGATTGTAAAGTTTATGAATGAAATAGATGTGGTTATTTGAGAAATAAACTGTTGCAAGAGAAGCTTCAGACAGACCACCACGTACCAGCACGCTCAGGATGTGAGGAAAGCTACTGCAACCGGTCACTTAACATCCTTTTCAGGGCGCACAAGAGAGTAAACTTCATTGTGGACATTTGAAACAAACAAATTGCATCACCAAAAATTTGCACACCGGCTCACACCATGTTTAAATTTTTGGTTCAGTTGTTCACTAGAAGTTGTTCAGTATGCATGGTTTTTTGTAATTGTCTGCATTGAACCTCATATTTTTGTATTCTTGTGCTTGTACATATATAATTACTGTTTTGCTGCATCCTAAATTAATTTGCAACCTATGTATGCATAAAGGTTCTGATTTGAGTTACGTACATATTTGAGTTACATTCAAAGTTGAGTTACGTCCAATCTCTGGTCCCTAACTGGATGTAAGCGCAAGGTATTGCTGTACAAACTGGTGTCTTATCATCCGAGGAGCATTAGAAAAAGTCAGTAATTTGAATGTCAACTGTGGTTTAGTGGTTAGTTCTGGTATGAACCATAACGTCTCTTAAATATTCTCTAACTTGTGTGTTTTCATTAGGTTTCAGATGGACAGAGGGACAGAATTAGAGAGTATCATTTGCAAAACAGACATTTTATAGGTACGTACATTTGATAGGTATTTTAGGTAATGGCATAGTGGTAGAGCACTCGTTTTTCATGGCAAAAGTACAGGGTTAAACTCTCGCTACCATCCCGTCCAGTGTTAATGAGTACCATGTTGATGATTAGGGAAAGAAAAGGTGGCGAGGATAGAAACTGGCCACCCCACCTCACAAAGCTGTGGCTTAGTACAATGAAGTCCCTAACACTTCTACCCCAATTGCTAATTATCTTGCATATGTATGTACATCAAAGTGGTACCCGGGATGGAAAGAATAGGGCCACTGTCACCTTACAAGCATGTCATAAAAGATGATTAAAGGGAGTCGTGCTTGGGGCTAGCAACATCATACAAAAAACATTGCCGCTGGTGTTGTTGGAACCAGTTGTACTGAGTTAATCTAACTCTTGATGATGTTTCTTTGATGGTGGGTTACAGGGGCTCTTCTTACACCCTGAGGTATACTTGAGAAGGTGCACCTGGATCCTCCTGGTTGTAGTAAAGTATGAAGTTTCTCAGTAAGCAATCCCCACCTTGTTGGTCAGGCTACTATGATCTAGCCTGTTTCCAGAAGGCCTGCAAGGAAATGAGGTTCTTGACCAGTATGTTATTCCTGGCCCTGATATTACTCTTTGCACCTATTGCCACTGTAAAGTTGGGGCTTAGAATACCAGCAGCCATTAAAACCTATGTGTCACATTGAAGCGAAAAAGTAATTGATTGCAAATGCTTTGAAATATGCTTACTTTAAAAGGTTTTGTATCTAATCCAGCGTGGTAACTGAGCCATACTTGTGTGTATGCTGTTATAAACGTTTGACCGTCAGTACCATCACAGCTTTGATTTATTTATGTTTTGGTTGACAGTGTCTACATTCACCACTTCACATTGTAGGGTTCTCCACAGAACTAGTTCCAGGCCCATGCCTACATTCACCACTTCACATTGTAGGGTTTGTAACAGATCTTAGCTGTAGAGACATATCATAGAAGAAGCTTAGACATGTTTTAACATTTAACAGAGTTGGTAGGAAGAGCTTAGACAACCATTTTTCTTTCTCTTTCTTGGGATTTAAAGGGTCGAGTCAGTGCAGCTGAACTCAGTCCCGCCAGAATTTAAGTAACCAAAATGAACCACGTACGTTTTTGTCTCAAAGTGCGCAGGTGGGAGTTTAGGTAAACATACGTAACCTGATGTAACACCAGCCATGTGTCCACACGTGAGATGATAGCGGTGGTGGCTAGTTAGACTTGTTGCCGCCGACAAACCCACGTCTTATGGAAACCGCGCGATCAGGGTGGGGGATAATTGCTAGCAGACTGACAAAAACGAGCGCATTTTTGGAAATCACACAATTTCGTGATGCAGATCGAATACAAATCCTGGTGGAGAGACATGAGGCACATTTTTAGACATTGCTTTGGAGAGAGACGCTCAGTGTAGATGGAGGGCAGGCGACGGAGATATGCAGTTGAGGCATATTTGAGTTGAGAACCACAGAGAAAACATTTGATTACTTTGGAGAAAGACTTGAGAGGAGACACACAAAAACAAGCAGTTGAATTGGACACAGTTCTTTTAGTTGAGATTTAGGCAACGGTGAGAGGCAGTTGAGATAGACACACAGCAAGCAAGGTAACTACCCTCATATTATGTATTGGTCGTGATTACAAGTCATCAGTAGCTTATAGAGGAAGTCTTCCAATCATCCCATTAATTATATTGACACAGTCCCACCGATAACGTTGACATCACCTTGATCACGTGAATGCAAGTCGTCAGTCGTAGCTAGAGGCAGTTCTCCAGTGATCCTATGGATCATATTTGACGCAGTCTATCCCGATCACGTCGAGACTACTTTGATCAGCCGCAGAGAAAGAGGAACAGGACCACGGCATGGTGCTATTCTTGTCATTCACAAAGACCACGGCAGACCACTCGGAATATCATATATATATATATATATATATATATATATATATATATACCGGTGTATGTATTAAACCACTAATATAAAAAGAAATCCTGTTTTATGATGGGGGGGGGGGGGGGGGGGGGGTGTGTGTGTGTGTATGTATAATGAAATGCTGAGGAATGAGAACCATCTATTCCTGCAGTAGCAGTGCAGTGTCATACTAATTAATTTAATACTTTAGCATCACTGACGTTTCTCATATGTTCGGTTTACTTCATCTGTTTGCATTTTATTGCTTCAGCAAACACCAGTATGGATGCTTGTCTCTCAATGGTCATGGCCAACCTGGCGCAGGTTAAAGAAAATGATTTTGTCATTGATCCTTTTGTGGGATCAGGTAAGTTTCTAAATTTAACATTCCTCAACAAGCTGACATCATTTTGTCCTCATGTCTTAATTTCCTTACTGATTCTCGGACTTTTTGTTTGTTTTTCTTCGTTATCATTCCAGATTTTCTTTTGTTCTTTAATTTTGTTAAACACTTTTATCTTACTGATTGAGCTTCTATGTAGTAGAGTGGTAGAGCACTCACTTCATGGGTAATGGTACTTAGTTGCTGATCTTCTTTGTTTCTATGCAGTAGAGTGGTAGAGCACTTACATCATGGGTAATGGTACTTAGTCACTGATCTTCTTTGTTTCTATGTAGTAGAGTGGTAGAGCACTCACTTCATGGGTAATGGTACTTAGTCGCTGATCTTCTTTGTTTCTATGTAGTAGAGTGGTAGAGCACTCACTTCATGGGTAATGGTACTTAGTCACTGATCTTCTTTGTTTCTATGTGGTAGAGCACTTACATCATGGGTAATGGTAGTTGCTGGTCTTCTTTCCTTGGGTGTAGAAGTTTGCCAGAAAGAATACTAGACTGTTCTATCAGCTGTCTTTCTCTTGACCTGGTTCCAGAGTAATCCTTGGTATCTTAAAGACTGTCATCCCAGCACACTTGTGGGGGGGGTGTCTGGATCCTTGGTTTTATTGCTAGGGGAACAAATCTTCTTTCATTATACAGACATGGCCAAGCCATCAAAGCTGAGATTGCTCCATTCTAGTCTGACCTATTTCTCTATTGAGTGGAATCCTCTATTTAGGGCATGAAAAAGTCTGCTAGTTGCTGCTCTTCGAGTAGCCAACACTTCTTTAATACCTCCCTTCTGATCTATTGCAGCTCCAAGGTGTTTGAACTGCTTGACCTGTCACTGTAACTATACATGTCTTAAGAGACAACTAAAGAGGTTTGATTGATTGTTTGAACCTGCATTATCCCAGAATGGATTCCAGGACCCCTTACCTTCCCAGAGTGCATCCCAGGACCCTTTACCTTCCCAGGACCCCTCACCAGTGAGGAAAGAATAGGACCACTTCACCTTCTCCAACTTCGTAACCAGCTTTTTGGTAATCGACAGATATGGACAGGAAAATATGTCTTGACAATACAAGTCAGAAGATTAAGTAAGATGTAGCGAAAACTGCAACAGCTGACTTCGGACAGAAGGATTAGTTGAAGACTTGTGGTCCACAGGCTGTTGAATTACTTTGATTGATGATTGGTTGATAAGTGCAGTTGCTTTATTCTCCATTAACCTTCTAGTTCCCAGTTTACAAAATGATGTCTATTTCCTGTATTCGCATAATTTTTCAGCACGCCATGCCCTGACGTGGTTGTTGATTTTGAGAACCTATATTTTTTTTTTTCATCATGTCTAGAGACATATATTAATAAAGAACTTTATTGTGTGTATGTTAGTTTCTTAGATACAAGAAGATGAAGCTGATAGCTGTGATATATAGCATAAACATATAGACTCACCCGGTCTTGCGTCCCTTGGTTACAAAAAAAAAAAAAAATTTGCCAAAAAACTAATTAGGCATAATTATTGTATCTACATAAACAAACTAAATAGATCTACCTTTGAAAAATCCGTTGCAGTAACTTAACTTCCCCATTCTCAATAATGGGTGAATCTTCAAATCCAAGTGAAAAACAGAAGAGATCCTTTCCAAAATCTAAAATAAATTTCACAATCACCGTTTTCTTCGTCTAAACGTATATGAATGAAGCTGGAATTCTCTACAACCAAAAGAGCAGTATGTTCAGCCGTTACTATATCATTAACCCAGTAGTTTATATATGATAAAGCAATGACCCTAGAGCTGGCTGCATTCAATGATGGGAGTCTATGAGAAACAGCGAGTTGAGAGGGCAAATTTTATGTATTATGGCATATTTGTATTTTAGTCACTTTATTGGCATATTCCAGGCATGTTGTTAGTATGGTTCATGCAATTTGTTAGCATATTCCATAAATATTACTGTTATATTTCAGGCAGTTTGCTGGTATATATTTGCTGTTATATTTCAGGCAGTTTGCTGGTATACATTTGCTGTTATATTTCAGGCAGTTTGCTGGTATATATTTGCTGTTATATTTCAGGCAGTTTGCTGGTATATATTTGCTGTTATATTTCAGGCAGTTTGCTGGTATATATTTGCTGTTATATTTCAGGCAGTTTGCTGGTATACATTTGCTGTTATATTTCAGGCAGTTTGCTGGTATATATTTGCTGTTATATTTCAGGCAGTTTGCTGGTATACATTTGCTGTTATATTTCAGGCAGTTTGCTGGTATATATTTGCTGTTATATTTCAGGCAGTTTGCTGGTATATATTTGCTGTTATATTTCAGGCAGTTTGCTGGTATCAAGTGCACATTTTGGAGCATATGTTCTTGGCACAGATATTGATTATCTCCTCCTACATGCCAAAGGTAAGAGCTACGATTGAACCCCATAAAATGAAATTGAAAATATTTGTATTGAGATTACAAATAGTAACAATTGCACAAATGGAATGCAGAAGACTATATCTCCTCCTGACATCTGACAATATAAATGAAAAGATAAGATTAGTCAGAGGCATGGATTGACAATAACAACTGCCAAACAAAATTTGGAACAAAAGGAGATTGCATGTTTCTATGACATATACCAAACTAATTAGACATATAAAGACAGGTGAAGTGAGACATAGGCATGGATTGAAAAACAGTGACCATACAGGTATCACAAGAGAGAAGATTGCACCTCACCATTGTGTCTGGTGAGCCACTAGAGCAACAAAGGTGAAGAAAATGGGGCTGGATTGGACATACGCTGAGGAACGCAATGTCCAACATAATCAGGCAGGCTCTCACAAGGAATCCTGACGAGAGGAGATAGATGGCAGACCTAAAAATACATGGAGACGAGAATGGGACAGGGAACTACAATTTAATGGGAGATATGCAGAAAGAGTAGCCCAGGGACATGTGCGATGACATGATGTGCTCAATGGCCTATGAACTGAGATCAGCGATGGGCTTGAATGATTGATTGATTGTGTCTGTTGACACAAATGGACAGATGAGACTCATCTTTGATGTTTACACCAGACAAATTCCCACGATGAACTTGGCGCCTGTCTGTTTCTCTTTAGCTCCATATCACTTTTGGATCTAGTGTTAAATCATTGGTTCCTTAACTGGCCATACTGCTGTAAAACATCCTCAGCAGTTTGTTCAATGAAATTAGACAGATATGGACTGAAAAAAACAAGAAAGAAGATTCCACCTGCCCGTGATGTTTGGTGACATAAATGGGCAGATGAGATGAAATGAGACAGAGGCATGGACTGAGAATGACAGCGGTCACACAGATGGCACAAAGGGTCCTTAGATCTTCTGACAACATAAGTGGACAGGTAAGATGAGATGAGACAGTGGCATGGATCGAGAATAACAAAAACCACAAAGAAGATTGCACCTTTATGCTCCATTTGAAGCCTGAAAGAAACACAGCAAATTAACCACTTACAAGATGCATGTATCAAAGCACTTATGATCTTCTCTAGCAATTTGCTTTACATTGTGGGGGTGCGCAAACCCAATAGACAACCCTCTTTAGTCACTCCTTATCAAATATTCAGATGTGAACCAGCCACAGCAGAGTCTTATATTATCTGTTTAATTTGGAAGGTATCAGTTGTTATGTTCTTTCTTCCGATGTACCACACAGGTGCATGCCTATTTAACCAGCTTTATCAGCTTTCTTTACCCACTAAGTTTTATCAGCTTTCTTATTCACTGTTTTATCAGCTTTCTTACCGATTGTATTACTACCTATATTTCATCAGCTCGGCCAAGCAGGGCTAAGCAGAAAACAAGATCTCATGATGAAAGTGTTAGGAGCAACCTGCGACAGTACGGGCTAGAGAACAAGTACATTGATGTTCTTGTTGCAGATACTTCTATACCGACGATGTGGAGAAATGGCTGCAAGTTTGATGCTATAATTACTGATCGTAAGTACTGCTTAACAAGCAATATGAGGGAGCTGCATAGCTCACAACTCTAACATGCACAACTCTAACATGCACAACTCTAACATGCACAACTCTAACATCCACAACTCTAACATCCACAACTCTAACATGCACAACTCTAACATGCACAACTCTAACATGCACAACTCTAACATGCACAACTCTAACATCCACAACTCTAACATCCACAACTTTAACATCCACAACTCAAACATGCACAACTTTAACATCCACAACTCAAACATGCACAACTCTAACATGCACAACTCTAACATGCACAACTCTAACATGCACAACTCTAACATGCACAACTCAAACATGCACAACTCTAACATGCACAACTCTAACATGCACAACTCAAACATGCACAACTCTAACATGCACAACTCAAACATGCACACCTCAAACATGCACAACTCTAACATGCACAACTCAAACATGCACAACTCTAACATGCACAACTCAAACATGCACACCTCAAACATGCAGAAACCAAAGATGCACAACCCAAACATGCACAATTCAAACATGCAGAACCCAAACATGCACAACTCAAACATGCATATGTTTGGATTCAGCAAGGCAGTGCTCTTATGGGTAGTAAATCCATTTTTAAAATGTGGACTGAAGTCAGCTGCACTGAATTCTAAGGTAAAAACAAAGTAGAGTGCACTCCACCTTAAGAAACAAGGCCACAACAAACAAAAAGTAAAATTTTGCAGCAAGTAATATACTGTATTAGAACACTAACATACATTGAGGTAAAGAAAAGCATGTAAATGGGCTTTGACCTACAAACAGACTTTTGGCAGTCCAGTGTGTGAAGATGAATAAGGGTCTGGAATAAAGACAGTGACCACACAAATATCACCTGGCCATTGTGTCTGATGAGCCACTAGAGCAATAAAGGAGAAGAAAATGGGGCTGGATAAGACATTGATAGAAAAGACAGAAACCTATACTGGAAGAAAACTGTTACTGTAAGATCTGACAAGATTTACTCACAGAAAACATGTGAAGTCCATTGCAGCAAACCTTCGGTGTGTAGATGATAGCTGAGTTTAAGTGAAGTATCAACACTAAAACATTGTCCAAGTCCTCTTAAAATAATCCATAAAGGTCCAAGTGGAGGCAACTAATTAATGAGGACAACATATCTTGATTTTATATCCTCTTTGGAGGTTTGGAGTCTGAATGTCTCTTAGTTACATAACGGGTACCAGGCTTCTGAGCAATATAGTTGGGGTGAATTTTACATTACCCATATAGTAGGACTGATTTACATTAGTCTTGAAGGTCTACAGCCTGGATGGGATACACTTAGTTACAATCCATATATAATTGGAATTCTTTAACATGTCTGTTGAATAGCCTTATCTTATTTTGCCAGCCCCCTATGGAGTACGGGAATCAGCAGCAAAGATAAAGAGCTGTGGCATCCCTGATGTTAGAGATGACCTGTAAGTGTTGGTATAGCTTGTCATTTGATGTTACCTTCGTGTGCTGGATCCCATGTCCATGTTTACCATACTAGGGACAGAACAATAGAACCACTGCACCTTCAAGTATCTCCTAAAAGAGAGCTGTGCATATGGATAGCAAGTTCATCATATAAAACAAATTGCTGCAGACATCACCACTGCATATTGGCATGATGAAGTTGCTATTCCAAATGTTTTATCGATTCAGTGGTTGTTTCTGCAGCAATGTACTGCACCCCAGTCATCATATACATGTGTGCCTAACTAATGTAAATAAAGCATTTGTAACAACAAGAAACACAGAGAACAGTAGTGTGAGCAGCAAAGTTAAGCCTTTAACCTATCTCACTGTTGTTCAATACACCTCTGCACTTACCTTAACCCCTTTCAGCTAACGTGTAATAGCCATTTTGACGCCGGCTTCCTATGAGGCATTGCTTCCTAAACTTTTCAGTTTGACAGACTGACAGGGATTTATCTATTGCACGAGGAACAAGTGACAAATTTATTGATAGTTCTTTTTTGATCATGTGAAATTTGAATTAAAACCTCTTCTCCATCTTCGAATGTTGTGACATTGTGTCGTAGTTTGCAGCGAGGCTGTGATATCCGCGCCTTTTAGCCCGACACATCAAATAAACAAATTACTATCAAGCAGGGCGAGAACTTGATCACAGGTAAGAAAGCCGCAAACGCCTTTGTCGATCACTATGCCAGAGCAAACCACATCGAGGTCCCTGCAGATAAGCATACAGACATTAGCGAAGAGCTAAAGGGACACGAAAACATAAATACGGCTCCTGAAGAGCACATGATGGCAAAACTAACAATGCGCGAAATGGAAGAGGCTATGAGAACACTAAAGAAAAGGAAATCTCCCGGAAAAGACGGGATAACAAACGAAATGCTGATGGGGCTGGGCCAAACAGCGAAGAAAAAACTTCTATCAGTCCTGAACCAAAGCTGGAAATGGGTATTGTACCCCAGGCATGGAAAGATGTACAAGTGGATCAACCACTACCTCAAACAAAGAACGGCCAGAGTCCAAGTACAAGGGCAGATGAGCAAAAAGGTGACACTCGAGCAGGGAGTACCCCAAGGGGGAGTACTGTCACCCACACTCTTCCTGGTATATATAAACGATATTACAGAGAATATACCAAGAAGAGTCCATAGCTCAATGTTTGCAGACGATCTGGCTATGTGGACCTCTGAAAAGAATCTCACCATAGCAAGAAATCGGATGCAAACGGCCCTGACATCGCTGGAAGAGTGGGCGAACTCATGGCTGGTCAAAATAAACGAGGAGAAAACCACGTGCACAATATTCTCGCTCTCATTAAAACCCCAAAGTACCAAATTAAGCCTAAATGGCAAAATCCTGCAGCCAAACGACAACCCAACCTATCTGGGAGTCACATTTGATCGGCGCATGACATGGAAAAGTCAGATTGAGAGAAACCGAATGAAAGCCAGAGAAAGAATGGCGATCATGAGGAAACTTGCTGGCACAAGCTGGGGAGCAGACGAAGGCATACTAAAGAAACTGTACACTGGAAGAGTGAGACCAGTTCTCGAGTATGGCATTGCGGCATGGACAACAGCAGCGAAGGCGAACTTCGATAAAGTTAACAAACTTCAAAACCAAGCCATGAGAATTATAACAGGTGGCATGAAGTCAACGCCAATTGTAGAACTTGAAAAGATTACAAAACTGCAATCCATGACCGACAGAAGAGACTGCAGAGCCCAGCTGCAGTCAGAGAAACTCCGAAGACTGACGGACCATCCAATGTACCAGAGGCTAAACAATTTGGGAACTGGGAAACTAAAGCGGAGAAACTTTGCAGAAATAGCCAAAGCAAAGATGCACGAAGATCCCATAAACGCACTAACAACACCAAAACCCATCACTACTGTACGAAAACCTACTTGGAGGCAGGATATATTTCCAGAGGTGGTAGAAAATATACCAGGTATTGCAAACAAAAACTGCCAGACCGAAAAAGAAAGGAGAGACACTACCCTTAGCTTCATAACGAAAAGCTACCCAAGCATGGACTGGACCCATGCATACACCGACGGTTCTGTAACAAACACTACACAGAACGGAGGGGCAGGAGCATTCCTGAACCTACCAAATGGCAGAAAAATAACACTGTCATTCGCTACTGGTAAGTACACAAGCAATTTCAGAGCGGAGGCAGAGGCACTGAGGGCGGCAGTGGAAGAAATGGCAACACACAGTGAAAATGAGAGTCACATAGTCTTGCTGACAGATGCTCTCGCCGTAGTCACAGCGCTAAAAAGCCAGAAAAACACTGAGCTTAATGACTTAAGAGCAGCACTCTGCAAACTGTGCCAGCTGTCTGCACCAAAAAGGGTAGTGGTACAGTGGGTTCCGTCACACTGCAACATCCAAGGCAACGAGGAGGCAGACAGACTGGCAAAAGAAGGTGCAAGGCTACCACAAACAGATACCAGTATGACGTACGAAGAGTCAAAACGGCTTATCAAAGCCAGGTACACGACCAAATGGGAAACCGAACATACTGGTTACACCAAAAACGATGCCTATTACCAGTTGAACCGAAGAGAGCAGGTTGTTGTCTTCAGACTTCGCACTGGCCACAATAGACTGAGGTACCACCTATTCAACAAATTGAAGATAGGGTGTACCGACGAATGCCCGTGCGGTACTGGTAAAATGACCACTGAACATCTGCTGCAGAACTGCCCGACATACGGGGATCAGAGAGAGCAGATGTGGCCATTGCCAGTGGAACTGTAAGACAAGCTCTATGGTAGTGGCGAGAGTCTCAGGATGACCGCCGCTTTTTTCGAAAAAATAATGGTTACTGTCTGACTGTGTACGCAGAAGAAGAAGAAGCCCGACACATTCAATTTCAGCTGGCTTTTTTAGGTCATGCCGTGATCCGTATTCTCCTAACAGACTTCACTAGTGCAGCCTGTTTCCAGGGCCAACTCTTGGAGGCAGAATGGGTTCTTGGGCAACTGTGGTTCGCTGACCCTGATGCAAGCAGCCAACTGGGAGCCGCTGACTGCTGTCAGTTTATTCACTGGGCTGCATCTTCAGCCCCCAAAACATGATAAAATGCATACTTAGCCAATTCTTTGTCTATTACTAATTCTATTACCATTTAATGATAACAGTTAGATGCATTTTTGTTACGAATTTAAAAAATGTATCATTTTAAAAAATTAACGAGAATGTAAAATATGAACATGAGAATATAAAACATGATCACGCGGCTGCCCACCCATATGATAGCAACATGATCTGCTAAGAGACCTAGGTCCGAAATGGTATGACAGAGCAAAGAATCGGACTGCATACAGCACATCTTCCAGACTGAAATCGAGGATATTGTATTGTATAAAACAAAATTTTGAACTTTATAGAAAGTTATGTAGACGGAAGAAATTACATCACATCCAGTTTCAATTGCCAGTCAAAAAAACCATAATTGTCACAATCAAAATTTGGTACTGGTAATTACTAAAATACAATATCTCATCATTTATTACAATCTCACACGATTTGCGATTTGAAGTTTATTCATTTATATAGCAAAAGGGTTTCATCCATTTTTATATTTAAAACATAGTGGATATCATGTCTTTATCAAGAAGCAATCATATTTTTTGGAAGATCGTTTGAAGCAGAGACCCAAGCAAGAAAAAAATCTAAATTTTATTTCCCAGTTTCTTGGTGCCCTCTGCAGACTGTAAGCTCATTGGACCAGCACAGGTCCGCAGACCACCATTTTGGGAAGCGGTGCAGTAAGGAGCCATGTTCATTGGTGGCTCTGATTGATAAGGAGGAAAATGGATAAGAAGCAAATTAAAATATTACGGTCTACTTACCACGTACAATGAGGTTTCTTGCACTTCATTCCCGTCAGCAGCGTCTGCTATGGAACTACGTTTAATTTTACTGTCTTTTATGATTGTTTCAGCGGCAGTCCCCACTACCCTCAGAGAACACAGTATCAACTCGGGGACATATACAGAGATCTCCTCAACTTTGCTGCCAAGTACTTGTACGTAGGCGGCCGGCTGGTTTACTGGTTACCCATCTTTAGACCAGAGTAAGTAACGCTGGACTGGATCAAGGGTGTACTCCTTTAACGTCTGACGTAGGAGCGAAGTGTAACATTAGGGCAGGTCAAACATACTGAACAAGGCCACATCCCCTTCTCATTCACACCTTGCTCATGGAAACAACTCATGTCACAGCTGGCCAAACGCGGGGGGGCAAATGAAGGGGGGGGGGGGGGGGTCGATACTGTAATTTTCATAGTGGTGAGATTAAGTAGACGCATTACATTACACTACAGGCAGGGGGGACCCAAGTCCACCTTAAGTATGCCTTGAGATATAAGAAGAACCACTATAGCCCACAACCTTAGTCCTAACTCAGCTCGAGTAGTTTCCAACAACTACTACTATCTGACCTAAATTCTATATGGAAGCTTTGTCATTCTCTGATAAACGTACATGCAAATGATATGTTACCCAGGTTGAAATGAATAGGACCACTGTAACCTTACAACCATGTTTTAAAAGGTGATTAAAGAGGCTTATGCATAACTAATAACCTTCATGTCAAGGGACCAGCTAGAGTGGTGGCCATGTGCTGCACTTGAAGGAAAATGATGAATTGACCATAATTAGACATAGAGATATAGAAGTATAATTAGACATAGAGATATAGGACTATAATTAGACATAGAGATATAGAAGTATAATTAGACATAGAGATATAGGACTATAATTAGACATAGAGATATAGGACTATAATTAGACATAGAGATATAGGACTATAATTAGACATAGAGATATAAGACTATAATTAGACATAGAGATATAGTGTGTTACTGGTCCCAAAAGGGGAGCAAAGAATAGAGACACTATAACCTGCCAGACATATTATAAGAGGGGGAGGGGGGGGCATGTTGCTGGCTACCCCACCCTGTTGAAGCTTTAAGCCACAAAACAGATGTAGATCAGTGTGTGATGCCCCCAACTCCTTTGGTTAATGTTGAGAAAGATCAGTTTTTTTTGTCTTGTTTCTTAATGTAATATGCATTGCAATTGTTTGTGCCTTATGACTCAGTGCATCTAACTTCATCATGTACTTATTAAAAGCTTTTCGTTTACTTGGGGGGGGGGGGGGGGGGGGGGGGGGTGTTAATGTCCGGTCAGGCAAAATATACTGATCAGACATGTTAGTCAGGGTCAGGCAAAACATAAACATACTGGCTAAGACCCTCAACTCGGCTTCCTAGTAGCCCTCCCTGGAAACGGGCTGTTTTCATTGCGGCCTGGCTAACGAGGTGAGGGATCGATGTGATCCCCATAGTAGTGATTGACAGGCAGATGAAGCCAAGCATAGCACAACCGCCTGGAGGACCCTGATCCACCTTCATCAGCACGCTCGGGATCTGAGAGTTTTAAACTACTGCAACTCGCCACTTAATGTCCTTTTCAGGACACACAAAAGAGTAGCCTACTCATTGTGGGCATTCGCAAATAACAACAACCTCACTTCTTGGCACTACTCTACTGGATCCAAACAAATTCATGTTTAGGGTCTGAGCCATGTCACTATATACCTCGTTTCGCAGTACCAGAGAGAGTTTGAGAGCCCAGAGGGCGGTGTTCTGCCCAATAGTCAAGAAATACAGAAAATTGAGAATTTCGCCTTCTTAGGCAGTAAAGTGACACATAATTTGGAAGTGACAAATGAAATTATCAGCCGAATCACCCTGGCCTCTTCGCCTTTAATCAATTAACGAATATCTGAAAATCTAAGTCATTGACTATGCACATCAAACTCAGGATAACTTAACTCTGACATCATCTTGGTACTAACATAAGGTTGCAAAAGTTGGAAATTGACTGGCACTTTAAAGTAGGTTGAATGCATATACAAATAAATGCCTTAAATGTCTACTGGACATTGGCTGGAAAGAATTCCTGACTAATGAGAAAATACCAGTACAGTTCAACCAAAATTATATTTCAAATGTCATCGGGCTAGTTCTTAATATGTACAATAACAAACATCAATTATGGGAAAACTACACAGTCAAGGAAAACCCAGAGAGAATCTTTGTAGAATAATCACTAGGGAGGGAGCATGTAAGAACTACAGAGAGGGAACCGATTGAACGGGAACATTTTGAGTTATTCCTTATTTAACGCTGAATGACCCTAGAAAGAGAGAGAGAGAGCCCTATATATTTTATACTATAGGGATTTTAATTTCTTATTAAAACTGCTTTCCCTTTTAGGGAGACCAGGAGCAACTTCAGAGCCAGGTGCAACTTACTGATCTTCTTCGGTGTCCGTTCTCATTAGAACTTTATGTTGTAGTTTACAACGGGGCTGCAAATATCTGTACCTTTCAACCGGAAACAGTTGGTTTCAGCACAATATTTTTGGAACTAGGTTTGGCTTCCTTCTTTAATCCCTATTCTCGTAGCCAGGCTGCATAGGTGCAGTCTATTTCCAGGACCGACACTTGGAGGCGGAATAGGGCCTTCGTAAGCTCTGGGTTGCTGACCCTGAAGCAAACAGCCAGCTATGAGTTGCTGATTGTTCTCTGTTCATTCATTGCTTCATCTTCGGCCCCACATACTTATCAAAACCCTAGCTTACTTCCACACAGTATTTTTGGAGACAGTCTCTGTTACAGCAGCCTAACCAACAAGGTGGGATTCTACACTGTGATCCTTCTAGTGATGAGCCTGCTAAGAAATCTCACATTGCACTACAAACAGGTGAACCCAAATCCTCCTCCTTCTTCTCTGTTCATTCTCAATCTCTTGCTACCAAGCCCTGAAAAGGACTTTGCAAACAGAAGGATGTAGTCCGGAGAACTGGATGCGTTGTGTCAATGTTTACAGCTTGACTGTGATATTTGCACCTTTTGATTTGACACATCTAACTTCAGCAGGCATTTTTTAGTACCTGTTTAGCCTTCCCGCTTCAATCCCTTCTCCTTAACCAGTCTGCTGTATTGCATCCTGTTATCCAGGATCACCGCATCGAGGTGTAAAAGAGTATTTGCAGCTGTGGTTCGCTGACCCTGACGCTAGCAGTCAGCTATGGGTCGCTGACCCCCCCGATCTTCAGATGGCTTTGGGATATAATAAGTACCTCTGTAACCTGTTACTAAAAATACATTGTCAAGAGTGAAAAGCTCAGCATGAGTAACTTCAGACAAATACCACCAATATTACAAATTATTATTAATCTGTGAATAATTTTTTGCGAATTCTCTGTTTGTATTTCTAGCTACTGTGAATCCAATATTCCCCAACATCCATGTCTCGAGGTGGTGTCCAATTGTGAGCAACCTCTGAACACAAACATCTCACGGAGACTTATCACACTGGTCAAGGTGCTGGAATGGGAGGTTGGTTTGTGTGAGTGGGAGTGTGAGGTTTGTGTATGAGGTCAGTTTGTGTGCAATGTTGGTTTGTCGGTCAGGTTGGTTTGTGGGTCAGGTTGGTTTGTCGGTCAGGTTGGTTTGTCGGTCAGGTTGGTTTGTGGGTCAGGTTGGTCTGTGAGTAAGAGAGATGGTGAGTATTTGACTAATAAAGTGAGTTTGGTAGAATGAAGAACATCTCACAGAGACTTATCACAATGGTCACGGTTCAGGAGTGTGAAGGTTGTTTATGTGTGAGTGTGGGAACTTGAGAGGAGGGAGAGTTTGACAAACTTCTCATGGAGATTGATTACTGTGGTCAAGTTTGGATGCTGAAAGTTGGTTTGTGTAGGAGAGCATCTCACAGAGACTTATCACAATGGTCACGGTTCAGGAATGTGAAGGTTGATTTGTGTTGGAGGGTAAATGAGTGAAAATGTCACAGAGAGACTGATTACTATGGTCAAACCTAGATATTGTAAGGTAGATCTGTGTGAGCAGGTGATGTAACGACGAACTGAGAGAGTAGGAGTTAGTGACATAATGAGGAAGTGAGTTTTTATGAGTCTATTTGGATATATAAACACATGAGCCATCTCAAAAAAAGAACCATTCAGTACTAAACTCTTGTGCATCGCTAAGAAGTACTTCACCTTGAAGTTTCACTGTTTTGTACCTGATTAGTTTGCTAACTCTATGCACAACTATCTTTAGTCACCTTGTGCTTGTGTAACATGCAGGAAAGTACAGTGGTGCTATTATTTCATCCTCATTATGGAGCCAAGTGATCTGCTAAAAGATCTTCACTTGTAAAAATCAATCAACATATATCAGCTCCCTGTAAAGAACAGGTCTTCAGCAAATGGACGCCAGCTCTTTCTACATCTTCCTTTATGTTTGTTTTGAACTCTTTTCATCCATGTGTTATCTTCCTTTCTACCTCTCTTATCCTGGTGATTCCTGAACACAGACTCCCAATGCTATAAGCTTGTTTCATTAATGGCAATGTATCCTCACCTCTTGTCCCACAGATATCTGTCTGGTTCTATGCCAGATTCATCTCCTCACCTCTTGTCCCACAGATATCTGTCTGGTTCTATGCCAGATTCATCTCCTCACCTCTTGTCCCACAGATATCTGGTTCTATGCCAGATTCATCTCACCTCTTGTCGCACTATCTGTCTGGTTCTATGCCAGATTCATCTCCTCACCTCTTGTCCCACAGATATCTGTCTGGTTCTATGCCAGATTCATCTCCTCACCTCTTGTCCCACAGATATCTGGTTCTATGCCAGATTCATCTCACCTCTTGTCGCACTATCTGTCTGGTTCTATGCCAGATTCATCTCCTCACCTCTTGTCCCACAGATATCTGTCTGGTTCTAAGCCAGTTTCATCTCCTCACCTCTTGTCCCACTATCTGTCTGGTTCTATGCCAGATTCATCTCCTCACCTCTTGTCCCACAGATATCTGTCTGGTTCTATGCCAGATTCATCTCACCTCTTGTCCCACTATCTGTCTGGTTCTATGCCAGATTCATCTCACCTCTTGTCCCAGTGATATATGTCTCATTCTATGCCAGATTCATCTCCTCACCTCTTTTCCCACTATCTGTCTGGTTCTATGCCAGATTCATCTCACCTCTTGTCCCAGTGATATATGTCTCATTCTATGCCAGATTCATCTCACCTCTTGTCCCAGTGATATATGTCTCATTATATGCCAGATTCATCTCCTCACTTCTTGTCTCAGTGATATATGTCTCATTCTATGCCAGATTCATCTCACGTCTTGTCCCACTATCTGTCTGGTTCTATGCCAGATTCATCTCCTCACCTCTTGTCCCACTATCTGTCTGGTTCTATGCCAGATTCATCTCACCTCTTGTCCCAGTGATATATGTCTCATTCTATGCCAGATTCATCTCACCTCTTGTCCCAGTGATATTTGTCTCATTCTATGACAGATTCATCTCACCTCTTCTCCCACTGATATCTGGTTCTTTCCAACAGTTCATCACAAGTGACCTTATCAATAGTTTTGTTACTTTTTTTGATTGGTTTAATTGTTCAATATAGAATAGGACATATTTTACATTGGAGTTGGAAATTATAGTGTTGGGTTTAATTTCTTTTGGTTTCCATGTTGACAACCTTGAGGGAAATGAAAAAATAAGGTTTCTGGAAATCATTTTAAAGGGCACATTCACTGGAAATATTTGTGTAACCCTTGACTAAATGTAGGCACATCTGTTCTGGTTCTATAACTTTAGCCATAACCCTCTCATTGACTATCCTATCATTAACCATAACTCTAGCATAACTATCATTAACCATAACTCTAGCATAACTATCATTAACCATAACTCTAGCATAACTATCATTAACCATAACTCCAGCGTAACTATCATTAACCATAACTCCAGCATAACTATCATTAACCATAACTCCAGCATAACTATCATTAACCATAACTTTAGCCTAACCATATCATTAACCACAACTTTAGCCTAACCCAATCATTAATATTACTCTAGCCTAACCCATTCATTATTCATAACACCAATAGCCTAACCCTTTCATTATCCATAACCCCACTAGCCTAACCCTTTCATTTTCCATAACCCCATTAGCCTAACCCTTTCATTATTCATAACATCACTAGCCTAACCCTTTCATTATTCATAACATCACTAGCCTAACCCTTTCATTATTCATAACATCACTAGCCTAACCCTTTCATTATCCATAACCCCACTAGCCTAACCCTTTCATTATTCATAACCTCACTAGCTTAACCCTTTCATTCACAACCCCACTAGCCTAACCCTATCATTATCCATAACTCCACTAGCCTAACCCTTTCATTATTCATAACATCACTAGCCTAACCCTTTCATTATCCATAACCCCACTAGCCTAACCCTTTCATTATTCATAACCTCACTAGCTTAACCCTTTCGTTCACAACCCCACTAGCCTAACCCTATCATTAACATAACTCTTTTTGTGTTGTACTTTGATTCCTTTTATTTCCATAAGTTCCCCAATGGTAGTTCCTCTGGCATTTTATTTTCATGCTGATATTTTATGTACCTTGACAGGAGGTTCTTCACCCTGAAGGTGCTTCTATAGAATTGGACCACTATGAAAACTCATCCTTCAGGCAGAAATATTTTAAGGCCACAGAAGTCGGGGCTGACAGTGCTGTACAGAGGAATGCTGGAAAAACCTGATCATGATTTTATGTCTTCGTTATGGATGTTGTGTGTTTGTTATGTATGTTGTGTGTTTGTAGTGGATGTTGTGGGTTTGCTGTGTGTGGATGTTGTGTGTTTGTTATTGTTGTTTACGAAACTACTTGTTTTGAGTTCTTCACTCTTGAAAAATTTTCTCCTGTAGGTTTACAGTGACTCTTCTTACATTCTAGGAAATACTGAAGAAGGGGGACCTGTGTTCTCCTCACTGTAGTGCAATACAATACAGCAGGCGCATCACTATGGTGATCACATTGTCAATCCCCACATCATCAGCCAGGCTACTGTAACACAGCTTGTTGTCAGTGTTTTTCACCTGACTTTGACACAATTCTTCACACCTTGTGTTTTTGTTGCCTTGTGTGTGTGATGGGTGAACAAAGGCAAAGGCCGCCGTCCATCGTAGACGATGATGGTATAATTTATTTTGCTAGCGCTAATTTTAGTAAGGATTAACTGTGCTACTTTTTATCCTCGTGCCGCCTGACCCCAGTGGCAAGTCCAGGACAAGACGACTAGGGGACGACTACGAGATACAGGGGATTCCACATCAAGCACACGTGATAAAGTTGTGGAGTCGAACCCACACCACCTGATCACGATGCCAACAGCTGAACCACTTCGCCACGGAATCCCCAATTGATGGATGAACACAAATTGTTAAAATACGGTTTAACAGAAGCAAATGAGGACTGACACATCCAATTCCGCAGGAAAATAAAATGTACACTCCTTCATTCCTGAAGCATATATGGAGCATCAAGTCTTTGATAGCTGTCAACCTCAGCATGACAAGGAATATCCATTCACACAAACCTCAGCATGACAAGGAATATAGATTCACACAAACCTCCGCATGACAAGGAATATAGATTCACGCAAACCTCCGCATGACAAGCAAAATAGATTCACACAAACCTCAGCATGACAAGGAATATAGATTCACACAAACATCCGCATGACAAGCAAAATAGATTCACACAAACCTCAATATGACAAGGAAATAGATTCACACAAACCTCCGCATGACAAGGAAATAGATTCACACAAACCTCAGCATGACAAGGAAAAAGATTCACACAAACCTCAGTATGACAAGGAAATAGATTCACACAAACCTCATCGTGATTAGGAATATCATCATGTAGCATGTTCTTTGTAGAACGTTGCTCTCATCACAGCCAGCCGATATGAATCTCGGTCTGCAGTCAATCTTTCCACCTGCTTCATGTTCATGTTTAGAGTATCCTTGATATCTTGTATCCATCTTTGCCTTGGTCGACCCCTGCGTCGCCTTCCAGGTACATGCTCTCCATGACCATTCTTTCCAGTCTGTCATGACGTTTGACATGGCCGGAAAAAAAATAATTTTCAAAACATCACATTGTTTATGTTTTAGCCAGTTTTCTTCAACATTCAGGTCTTCTGGGATGGTTTTATTTATCACTTTCTTTATCCAAGGCATTTTTAGGATTCTTCTCTAGCATTTTGTTTTGAACCCTCTAGTTTTCTTCCTTGCTGCTTGTGTCATAGTCCATGTCTCGCACCCGTACCTTGCTGCTTGTGTCATAGTCCATGTCTCGCACCCGTACCTTGCTGCTTGTGTCCTAGTCCATGTCTCGTACCTGTACCTTGCTGCTTGTGTCATAGTCCATGTCTCATACCAGTACATTGCTGCTTGTGTCCTAGTCCATGTCTCACATCCGTATCTTGCTACTTGTGTCCTAGTCCATGTCGCTCACCTGCACATTGCTACAGGGAATATGCATGTTCTCAGGATTTTCAGTCTCAGTTGCTTGTTAGTTTTATGCCATAAATTGTACATGTTGTTTAGCTTCTGCATCGCCATGGCCAAACGTCTTCTAATTTCTCTTAAGCAGTCTCTGTCGTTGGATAACGTAAAGCCAAGGTATCCAAAATGTGTCATTTCTATTTCTTCATTATTAATATCAATCTGGGGTTGCAGTCCTTGTTTTGTCAGTGGCCATTATCTTAGTTTTCTTTATGTTTAGGACAAGGTTCTGAGCTTCACTGTGCTTCTGAACGGGCATGAGCAGTCATTCCAGGCCTTGGCACTATTTGACAGCATGACTGTGTCATCTGCATATCTTAGGTCTGGAATGTCCTTCCCTCCTATTGTGAATAGATCAAAATTCCCGCAGCTGTCATCTGTTTTTACCTTTCCCATGACGTTTTCTGCGTTGATGTTAAATAAATAAGGTGAAAGTATGCAGCCTTGTCTGACTCCCTTGTGAATCTCAAACCAATTTGTTGTACCTTCATTGGTTCTAACGGCAGCTTGTTGTCCACTGTAGAGTGTTTCTATAATATGTATCAGGTGTGTTGTCCACTATAGAGTGTTTCTATTAGATGAATCAGGTGTGTTGTCCACTGTAGAGTGTTTCTATTAGATGTATCAGGTGTGTTGTCCACTGTAGAGTGTTTCTATTGGATGTATCAGGTGTGTTGTCCACTAAAGAGTGTTTCTATTAGATGTATCAGGTGTGTTGTCCATTGTAGATTGTTTCTATTAGATGTATCAGGTGTGTTGCAAATCTCATGTCCTTCATTATTTGCCACAGTTGCTGATGTTGTACATAGTCGAAAGCCTTGGTGTAATCTATGAAGCACGCATAGAGGTTTACATTGTACATATTATCGAAGATGTGTCTCATATTGAAGATGTGATCTCGTGTGCCTCTGCCTTGTCTGAATCCTGCCCGCCTTTCGTGTATTTCATACTCTAACTTTTTTTCCAGTCTCTTCATGATTATACGTAATAAGATCTTGCTGGCATGGCTTATCAGGACAATAGTGCGGTACTTGGTGCATAATTTTAGATTGCCTTTCTTTGGTATGGGGATATATACTGATCCCATTCCATGCTGTGGGCCATTCTGAACTGCATCAGATCTTCGTACATAATATGTGGTATATGCGGATGAATACATCTCCTCCTGCCTGTATTAGTTCAGTTGGTATGTTGTCACATCCTGGTGACTTCCCTTTTTTTAGCGCCTTTAATGTTGCTCGAACCTCGTCCAATGTGGCTTCTGGCTCTCTCCCTTCATCACTTGTAATCAAATCTGTATTGTTTGTGTTGTCTTCATACATCTCGCTCCAGCACTCCTTCTATCTTTCAAGTATATCTTTGCTCTCTGTCATCACATTGTCATTTGTGCCGTTGATTGCTTCTAGTGAAGTCTTGCATTCTCCCGTCAGTGTTCTGGTTGATTGCTTGTAGTGAAGTCTTGAATTCTCCCGTCGGTGTTCTGGTTGATTGCTTCTAGTGAAGTCTTGAATTCTCCCGTCGGTGTTCTGGTTGATTGCTTCTAGTGAAGTCTTGAATTCTCCCGTCAGTGTTCTGGTTGATTGCTTCTAGTGAAGTCTTGAATTCTCCCGTCAGTGTTCTGGTTGATTGCTTCTAGTGAAGTCTTGAATTCTCCCGTCGGTGTTCTGGTTGATTGCTTCTAGTGAAGTCTTGAATTCTCCCGTCAGTGTTCTGGTTGATTGCTTCTAGTGAAGTCTTGAATTCTCCCGTCAGTGTTCTGGTTGATTGCTTCTAGTGAAGTCTTGAATTCTCCCGTCGGTGTTCTGGTTGATTGCTTCTAGTGAAGTCTTGAATTCTCCCGTCAGTGTTCTGGTTGATTGCTTGTAGTGAAGTCTTGAATTCTCCCGTCAGTGTTCTGGTTGATTGCTTGTAGTGAAGTCTTGAATTCTCCCGTCAGTGTTCTGGTTGATTGCTTCTAGTGAAGTCTTGAATTCTCCCGTCAGTGTTCTGGTTGATTGCTTCTAGTGAAGTCTTGAATTCTCCCGTCAGTGTTCTGGTTGATTGCTTCTAGTGAAGTCTTGAATTTTCCCCTCGGTGTTCTGGTTGATTGCTTCTAGTGAAGTCTTGAATTCTCCCCTCGGTGTTCTGGTTGATTGCTTCTAGTGAAGTCTTGAATTCTCCCGTCGGTGTTCTGGTTGATTGCTTCTAGTGAAGTCTTGAATTCTCCCGTCAGTGTTCTGGTTGATTGCTTGTAGTGAAGTCTTGAATTCTCCCGTCAGTGTTCTGGTTGATTGCTTCTAGTGAAGTCTTGAATTCTCCCCTCGGTGTTCTGGTTGATTGCTTCTAGTGAAGTCTTGAATTCTCCCCTCGGTGTTCTAATTTTCCTGAATAATTCTCTTTCCTACCCTTGTTGTTGGAGATCGCCAATTTTGTTGCACGTGTTTGTTATATATTGTTTTTTTGTCACTTCTGATCTTTCTCCTGATTTCTCTTGTGCAGTATCTGTATTCGTCACTTTTCCTGTTTGCCTTAGCTTCCTTTGTTCTTCTACGAGTTGCAGTGTCTCATCTGTGATAAAATTCTGTTTCTTTTAAACTTTCTTGGGTATCATATCTTGTGCTGTTGTGAACAAGACATCTCTCAAGTGTGTTGCCAGCTCATCGGTTGACATGTCCTCATGTGCCGCCATCAATACTTCAAATTTGTTTCATCATATAGATTCACACAAACCCCACCATGACCATGACAGTGCATCCACATCAGAATGAACAAAGTCAGAGCAGCCTTTGCCAACATAAAGTAATGTTGAAAGTCTTCAAGGTACAGCACAAACACAAAGCTAAGAATGTACAGGAGCTGAATACTGTCTGTGATGGAGAGTAACGGAAAAGGAAATCTCAAAATCGTCACTTGATCTACGTATGAAAGAATAATCAAATCCCCTGGGGTAACACCATTACCAATCAAGAACTGTTTGCCCAGAGCAATCAAGAAGATATGCATACTATCATAACTACATGATACTGGAATTTGATTGGTTATGTCCTAAGAAGAGAACCGATACCATCACCAGATCGACCTTGCTGTGGGGACTCCATAGGCAAGGTGAAAGTGAGGTCGACCTAAAACAGTCTTGTGAAGTACCAAAGTTTGTTGTTGTCCCCCTTAAAGATGCCAGGAGACGTGCTCATTACTTTGTCAGCCCTTGACTCTTCTGAAATTTACTTGAAAGGTTGTCTCTGCTTAAAATTTACTTATTTTATAGTTTTCATAAAACATTGTCTGCGGTTGAATTTGATTTACCTTTGATTTTTTATAAGTCTATGTTGAACTTGACACAAATACACTCTCTTTCTCTCGCTCTTTCTATCTATCTATCTCTCTTCCATCTTCTCTTTTTTTTAAATTTAAAAAACAAAATATTAAAAATCTTTTTCCTAAAAGACTGTCTATTGTTGAACTCGAATTTTCTTTGACCTGTTGAAATTCATAAAAGATTGGTTGATCTTGGCTTTCCTGGCACTTTCGATGTAACTATTCGAATCCTCAACACAAGCTTTCACTTTACTCTACCATATAGTTTGATTAGAATAGTGGTAGAGCACTCGCTTTTCACAGCATAGGTATAGTGCAGCTCTCGTTACCCATCCTCTCCAGGATGCCTGGCTGACTGTTAAGGAAGAAAAGACAGAAAAATAGCTGGCAGTCACACATCAACGCGCTGTGACTTCGTACAATAAAGTCTCTAACACTTCATCACCGACAACAGTGTCTGTTATGGAACTAGCTTTTCCAGATAGCTGAATTTACATGTTTTTTTCCTGTTTTACTTTGCCTCATTGGAGATGGTAAGAGTTGCTCCATTTCTGTAGTGCAGTGTTAGGCTTGTCAACAGGTTCCCACTACAAGGGGATCAACAGTGTCGATCCAACACCTCATTGGTCAGGTTGCTGTCGTACAGTCTATATCCAGATGCAATGCGTGAGGTGGGGTCTTGGTCTGTGTGTACACCTGATGAGGGGTAGGGGTCTTGGTCTGTATGTTACATCTGTCTTGAGGTGGGGGTCTTGGTCTGTATGTTACACCTAATGTGAGGTGGGGTCTTGGTCTGTATGTTACACCTGATGAGGGGTAGAGGTCTTGGTCTGTATGTTACACCTGATGAGGGGTAGGGTTCTTGGTCTGTATGTTACACCTGATGAGGGGTAGGGGTCTTGGTCTGTATGTTACACCTGACGTGAGATGGGGTCTTGGTCTGTATGTTACACCTGGTGAGGGGTAGGGGTCTTTGTCTGTATGTTACACCTGACGAGGGGTGGGGGTCTTGATCTGTATGTTACACCTGATGTGAGGTGGGGTCTTGGTCTGTATGTTACACCTGACGTGAGATGGGGGTCTTGGTCTGTATGTTACACCTGATGTGAGGTGGGGGTCTTGGTCTGTATGTTACACCTGACATGAGGTGGGGTCTTGGTCTGTATGTTACACCTGACGAGGGGTAGGGGTCTTGGTCTGTTTGTTACATCTGACGTAAGGTGGGGTCTTGGTCTGTATGTTATACCTAACGTGCAACAAGGTGGGCTCTTGGTCTGTACATTATAGCTGACGTGGGGTGGGTCCTTGGTCTGTATGTTACACCTGACATGAGGTGGGGGGGGGTCTTGGTCTGTACGTTATACCTAACGTGCAACAAGGTGGGCTCTTTATCTCGTGATGTTATACCTAATGTGCAACAACGTGGGTTCTTTTGTCTCTATGTTATACGTAACGTGCAACAAGATAAAGTCTTGGCCTCTATGTTATATGTGAGGTAGCCTCTTGGTCAGTATGGTATATGTGAGGTGGGCTCTTGGTCTGTATGTTATATCTAACTTGAGGTTGGCCCTTGGTCTCTATGTTGCACACCTAACCCTGACATGAAGTACCCTCTTGGTCACTATGTTGCACACCTAACCCTGACATGAAGTACCCCCTTGGTCACTATGTTGCACACCTAGCCCTGACATGAATTGGGCTCTTGGTCTATGTTGCACACCTAACCCTGACATGAAGTACCCTCTTGGTCACTATGTTGCACACCTAACCCTGACATGAAGTACCCCCTTGGTCACTATGTTGCACACCTAACCCTGACATCAAGTACCCTCTTGGTCACTATGTTGCACACCTAACCCTGACATCAAGTACCCTCTTGGTCACTATGTTGCACACCTAACCCTGACATGAAGTACCCTCTTGGTCACTATGTTGCACACCTAACCCTGACATCAAGTACCCTCTTGGTCACTATGTTGCACACCTAACCCTGACATGAAGTACCCTCTTGGTCACTATGTTGCACACCTAACCCTGACATGAAGTACCCCCTTGGTCACTATGTTGCACACCTAACCCTGACATCAAGTACCCTCTTGGTCACTATGTTGCACACCTAACCCTGACATCAAGTACCCTCTTGGTCACTATGTTGCACACCTAACCCTGACATGAAGTAACATCTTGGTCACTATGTTGCACACCTAACCCTGACATCAAGTACCCTCTTGGTCTCTGTTGCACACCTAACCCTGACATGAAGTACCCTCTTGGTCTCTATGTTGCACACCTAACCCTGACATGAAGTGGGCTCTTGGTCTCTATGTTACACACCTAACCCTGACATGAGGTGGGCTCTTGGTCTCTGTTGCACACCTAACCCTGACATGAGGTGGGCTCTTGGTCTCTATGTTACATCTAACCCTGATGCTAGTGTTCAAACGCTCCATATATTACACAATATGATTATGATATTTCAGAATGGCATTTTCATGTTTCGACTGAAATAAATTTTATGAAAATTTAGTAATGTTTTATTTTTTTTTGTTGGTTCCTGTATTGTGCTGTGGTAGGAAAGGCTTGCTCTCGTATTGTGCTGTGGTAGGAAGGGCTTGTTCTAGTTTTGTGAGGAAGGCTTGTTCTTGTATTGTGCTATGGTAGGAAAGGCTTGTATTGTGCTATGGTAGGAAGGCTTGCTGTTGTATTGTGCTGTGGTAGGAAAGGCTTGCTGTTGTATTGTGCTGTGGTAGGAAGGGCTTGTTCTAGTTTTGTGAGGAAGGCTTGTTCTTGTATTGTGCTATGGTAGGAAGGCTTGTATTGTGCTATGGTAGGAAAGGCTTGTATTGTGCTATAGTAGGAAGGCTTGTATTGTGCTATGGTAGAAAGGCTTGTATTGTGCTGTGGTAGGAAGGCTTGTATTGTGCTATGGTAGGAAGGCTTGTATTGTGCTATGGTAGGAAGGCTTGCTGTTGTATTGTGCTGTGGTAGGAAGGCTTGTATTGTGCTATGGTAGGAAGGCTTGTATTGTGCTATGGTAGGAAGGCTTGCTGTTGTATTGTGCTATGGTAGGAAGGCTTGTATTGTGCTATGGGAGGAAGGCTTGTTCTTGTATTGTGCTATGGTAGGAAGGCTTGTATTGTGCTATGGGAGGAAGGCTTGTTCTTGTATTGTGCTATGGTAGGAAGGCTTGCTGTTGTATTGTGCTATGGGAGGAAGGCTTGTATTGTGCTATGGGAGGAAGGCTTGTTCTTGTATTGTGCTATGGTAGGAAGGCTTGTATTGTGCTATGGGAGGAAGGCTTGTTCTTGTATTGTGCTATGGTAGGAAGGCTTGTATTGTGCTATGGTAGGAAGGCTTGTATTGTGCTATGGTAGGAAGGCTTGTATTGTGCTATGGTAGGAAGGCTTGTATTGTGCTATGGTAGGAAAGGCTTGCTGTTGTATTGTGCTATGGTAGGAAGGCTTGTATTGTGCTATGGTAGGAAGGCTTGTATTGTGCTATGGTAAGAAGGCTTGCTGTTGTATTGTGCTATGGGAGGAAGGCTTGTATTGTGCTATGGTAGGAAGGCTTGTATTGTGCTATGGGAGGAGGGCTTGTATTGTGCTATGGGAGGAAGGCTTGTTTTTTTGGTTCTTGTGTAAGAAAGGAAGGCTTGTATTGTGCTATGGTAGGAAGGCTTGTTCTTGTGTAAGAAAGGAAGGCTTGTTTTTAATTAATTAAAGATCATCATCACGAATGAAGTCTCATGACATTGGCAATCAATTCCCAACTCAACTTTCTGTTCTTTGAGCATTTAATTTATTATCCATTTGTTTGGTTCCCCTTGGAACACAAGAATGTTATCCATCAGTTTGATTCCTGAGCTATCTTCTTGAGTGCCACCATGAGACTTATGTTCTTCGCCAGGTGTTACTTCGCATTTCTACTTGTGACTTTCTATCAGGGTTCCAATACAATGCATGCCTTGTTATATTGCAAAGCTTCTTTCTGAGGGTGTGTGCTATCTGTCCCAACTTTCTGTCACACATCCCCCATTGCTGCCATGTTCTTTCCCACAAAATCTGTGTTTTTTATTGTTTCTCACCATCTAATATGAGTTATTCCACGAAATGTTTTAGTGAAGGTCTGCAGTTTGGATGTGATACTTTTAGTTACGTGTCCATGTTTCCCATCCATATAGAAGGACTGACATTAATGCTGATGTTGTGGAGGCCGCATTAATTGAGTTCAACACTTCTGTTTTACTGTTCAGAAACCTCATATTCCTCATTAACATATACAAACTATCATCATTGTGTGTGTTCTCTTAATGGGTTCCCAGGGGTGGGGGGGGGGGGGGGGAGGGTCTTAGTGATACGAAGTTAGGTTGGAACAAGTACATGAATAAGACTTAGGTTGCGACCAAAATTCCTCATCAGGAACAATGAACAACGTATGAAAGCTATTTTCATGTGTGCTGCCCTTTATCACTGATGAAAGCCATTTGATTATAACATACTCAGTTGAAGTTCTGGTTCCATTACGGTATGTGGGTCAGAACTGGGCCGGCTGCTCCCATGCCTCCAACTGGCCGGTGGGAAACCATTGTTACACATAACTGACTTGAACAAGATCTGGTGAGCCGAAACTTCCTGGTCCAATCGAACCACATGCCCAAACACAGGCAGCAGTGGACCAGAGTGTGCGAGATAGAGGTAAGACTCATCATTGCAAAGACCTCAACCTTGCGGACACGATCAAACCACCGGATACTGAGAATGTATTACTGGTTACGCATGAGAAAGGCATTGAAGTATCTATACTATTCATCATAATTGTCAGTTCCGCCGCAACCTTGCCTTACTAATACCATAAATAAAGGGACAGCCACCAACTTCTTATTTGATTTTGTTTTCTCACATTAATCTTTAGACTCTGTGGTCTCAAGGTAACGTATCCGCCTCAAATGCTGAAGTCACGGGTTCGAATCACGGTGGAGACCGGGCTTTTCTCAAGTGGATCTTCTGGTAAAAATTTCCCTAATCTCTGGGTAGTGAGATCGGACTCCCGCGTTCAGTGTCGAGCACGTTAAAAATTTGGCAGTTAGAAATCTAAAAGAGTAGACTTAACGGCCACTGCCAGAACAAACAGAAATTATGATTAAAAATCTACTCAAATTATTTGTACCTTCCCCCAGGCCTAGTAAGCCACATGAAGTTTAAAATACCTACTATGTATAGCCAAAGCCTTCGGTTACGTGGAAAAAGACAATAACATGCCTTTTCGAATACCCGGTACCAGGATTCAGAGTAATCTTTAGATTAATTTGTTGTATTTTGTTCTTTGCTACATATCTGTGTCTGTTATTAATTTTTTTCCCTTGTAACAGGGTAGGCTTAGTTTACTTATCTTAACAGTTACAATATATATCTAAACAACAACAACACGAATTCAACACAGTAAACACTAAAACTATTGTTAACCATTGAGACAAAATAATCTCATTTATTTGACCAGCATGTTTGTAGAACAATATGGATCAAGCAAGAATAACTGGTACATTAAATAATATCATATACTAAACTAACACAGAGGACTCAAGCAAGTGCTTTTGATGTTACCTCCGTAAACTAAATATACCCAGGTGCTAAGTCTATATTAGCAATAACAGAATTCATAAACTCAAATACTATTCAGCTACAACTTAGTGGTTCTAGATAAGTCATTGTCCTCTACCATTTCCTGACTGCAAGACCAAGTGATTTCGGGATATCCCAGGATTCAGGAAGAACCCCTTTTGCAACAACCAGTTTCAAGAAACAAGTTTATTTGATCGTAGAAGGGCCACTTTTCTCCAATAGACACCAATGCAATGGTTCTGGAGAAAAGTCGAATTGCCTTCTAGATTAATCTCAATTCGTGCAGAGACGAATCTTCTCACTCGCATGTGATCAGATCTCTAGCTCATATTGTTTACAGGGTATCCACCAGTCGCACCTTTAAGCGTGTGTACAAGGCTCTTGGTGTACGATGGGATAACCACCCCTTAAACTCTCTCTCCTAATCTGTATAATCCCACTGTGCATTGTCTTTTATAGATTCTTTTCTTAGCTCTAGAACCACACATGACTGTCGAGTGATCCTTCCCCGTTGGCTGGTCAGCCATCACTCTAATTTGGTCCCATCCAATCTAGCATCTCATTGGTTGCAATATCTATAGGTCATTGTCACTTTAAATGTGACAGCCGGCTGTGTGAGTTCCTATTGTCAATCGAAACTCCCACCACTTAGGTCTGATACCAGAATGGTCAAACTGATACACACCCCTCAAAATTGACCTATTTTTCTCTATTGTGAATATTTACTTCTTGTCGATTTAGTGTGGACACCTGCAATTGACCCTGGAATGACCTTGGCTCGTCCGCCAGCACTCAGGCAACTTTTGATTCCCAGAGAATACAACCGCCAGCCCAATCTCCCATGCCCTAAATACACATGCTCCACGAGGAACTCTGGAACTGTCACACCCTATTCATATCATCATTACATCGCCATCTTGTTTTGTTTTCCATTCCAGCAGGAGCATAGGACCACCATTAAGGTTGGCCTCAATAATAAAGCCTTAACAAAACGAATATGATCTGAGGCATTACTGAAAGTCTAAACAAAGGTTATGAAAACATAAACAAGTATGACTGACGTAGCAAGTCAGAATGAGAACATTAACGTTACGACCAAAAGTGCTTCATCAGAGACAAAGAAAATAGCTAACAAATCTTGAGCGTTATGATGTTATACTAGTTTTACTCCTATAAAACTCCTGGCCAGCCTTTAGTCTTTCGATCACCTTTCTCTGACTGCGTACGATGAAGAAGAAGAAGAAGATCACCTTTCAAGATATACTACCGCAGCTACGTACCATTACATGTTCATTATTACTCTCATGATTTGTTATCTATTTTTTGTGTGTTGTTCTTTGCCCATGATGAAGACCTTTTCGTTGTAACGTAGGTTTCGTTGATGTTCTTGTTCCTGAGCAGTATTGATGCCATACAGGCTGTTCTGATATTCTCTAGGAAACCTACCCCAAAGCCCTTTATTTACTCTTACAGTGGTGTATTCTTGATTTCTGTAGCATTTTGTTTTACACAATGACCTTGCTAGCCGCATACACAACTTTCTTTTTAATTACTTCCAAAACAAGCATGTAGTTGTAGTGGTTCTATTCTTTGCTCCGCAATAAAGGGGAGGGGTAGGTCCTACTTGGAGAATGAAGAGGGGTCTCATGATTGGCTCAGAAAGAGAGGGTGATCGAAAGTGTGACCAGTCAAGATTATAATCTAAAGTAATTCATGCTGATCAAATTGCCCTCGACTACTGAGTTATTTATTACCATAGGTAGCAAATGGTCTCGAGGTAAGGTGTCCGCCTCAGATGCCGGAGGTCGAGGGCTCGAATCACTGTGGAAGCCGAGATTTGTGGATTTTTGTTTACGCGTGAATCTTCTGGAACCAAACAAAAAAAAAAATGTCCCCTGATCTTCGGGTAGTGAGATCGGACTCCCGTGTTCAGTGTTGAGCACATTAAAAATCCATGGGCAGTTAGAAATCGAAAAGGGCAGGCTTAACGGACGCTGCACGGATAACATTATGAAATTATAGTTAAATATCTTCCGAAATTAGTTGTAACTTTTCCCAGACCTAGTTGGGAGCCGCATAGCGCATTGGTTAGACCGCTTGCTTTGCATCTGAGTGGTCCTGGGTTCATTCCCCAGTTGAGGCGGAAATGGTTTTTCAGATCGCAATGGCGTAGTGTCGACCCAGCCTTAAATAGGTACCGGCTCAGTCCGGGAAGTAAAGGATGCCGGTGTGATGCTGGCCACATCATCCACTAAGTACCGTGAGTTACAAAATAATATAGGCCTAACACCATATTTCATATGTGCCACATGGTGTGACGGAAACTTTACTTTTTACTTTACCTAGTGGGACGATGATAACTTCTGGTCAGGCAAAACACACTGATCAGAGAATGTTGGTCAGGGTCAGGAGAAATATACTGGTCAAGACCCTCACCTGACGGGATGATGAGGCTAACGTCTGGTCAGACAAAACACACTGATCAGAGAATGTTGGTTAGGGTCAGGAGAAATATACTGGTCAAGACCCTCACCTGACGGGATGATGAGGCTAACGTCTGGTCAGGCAAAACACACTGATCAGAGAATGTTGGTCAGGGTCAGGAGAAATATACTGGTCAAGACCCTCACCTGACGGGATGATGAGGCTAACGTCTGGTCAGACAAAACACACTGATCAGAGAATGTTGGTTAGGGTCAGGAGAAATATACTGGTCAAGACCCTCACCTGACGGGATGATGAGGCTAACGTCTGGTCAGACAAAACACACTGATCAGAGAATGTTGGTTAGGGTCAGGAGAAATATACTGGTCAAGACCCTCACCTGACGGGATGATGAGGCTAACGTCTGGTCAGACAAAACACACTGATCAGAGAATGTTGGTCAGGGTCAGGAGAAATATACTGGTCAAGATCCTCACCTGACGGGATGATGAGGCTAAAGTCTGGTCAGACAAAACACACTGATCAGAGAATGTTGGTCAGGGTTAGGAGAAATATACTGGTCAAGATCCTCACCTGACGGGATGATGAGGCTAACGTCTGGTCAGACAAAACACACTGATCAGAGAATGTTGGTCAGGGTCAGGAGAAATATACTGGTCAAGACCCTCACCTGACGGGAGGATGAGGCTAACGTCTGATCAGACAAAACTCACTGATCAGAGAATGTTGGTCAGGGTAAGGAGAAATATACTGGCCAAGACCCTCACCTCCTCGTTGGTCGTCCTGGAAACGGCCTGTTGTCGAGGACAACAGACTGGCTAACAATGTGAGATTCGACGTGATCTCCATAGTAGTGAGCGACACGCCAATACAGCCAAGCCTAGCACAACCGCCTGGAGGACCCCTTTCCACCTTCATCAGCACGCTCGCTACTGCAACCCGTCACTTAACGCCCCTTTCAGGACGCACATAAGAGTAACCTACTCATAGTGGACATTTGAAACAACAACAATACTTTACCTAGTAAGGCTCATGACGTTTCAGATATCTACTACGGATAGCCTTTGGCTACCTGGTAACAGACATTAACAACATGCCAGTTTGAATACCAGTATTCCGAGTTGTACACTCTCCCCAACTCTTTTCAATATATTCCTTGAGGGAATTGTGAGTGAGGCACTTGAAGGTCACGTTGGTACTGTCAAGATAGGGGGCAGAACTATTACCTACCTTTGTTTTGCAGATGACATCGACGGGTTGGTGGGCACAGAAGCAGAACTCCAGAAATAGATCAGAAGGCTCGATGAAACAACTCTTGACTATGGTATGGAGATTAACCCAGGAAAGACAGTATTAATGACCAACAACGCCACGGGCTTCAACAGCAGGATAAAAGCTAATGGCCAGGAACTCGAAGTGGTTGGCCGTTTTAAATATCTGGGTTCGATTGTCAGTGATGAAGGATCAAAATGTGAGGTGTTGGCCAGAATAGCACAGACAATAGCGGCGCTTGCACGGCTTAACACAATCTGGCAAGATAAACGGTTAGCAATTTGCACGAAAATCAGATTAATGTGTGCATTGGTCCTATCAATATTCCTCTATGCTTGTGAGACATGGACAATTACAGTTAAACTGCAGCGCTTGGAGATGAGATGTTTCCGAAGACTTCTAAGCACCAGCTACAAATGAGGAAATACGAGAAAGAAGTACAACTGTAATATGGCCTTTTGAAGACCTCCTGGCAACTGTCAAAAGAAGGAAACTCGCTCGGTACGGTCACATATCGAGATCAAATGGTCTTGCAAATACGATCCTGCACGGAAAGGTGCAAGGCAGACGACGAAAAGGCAGTCCCAAAAAGAAGTGAGAGGAAAACATAAAAGAATGGGGTACTTGTACGTTAATACACCCACGGATTATATATAATAGGTCAAATTTAGTAGAATGTAGCCACACGAAGCACCATACTTTTCAATTCGTGCGTCTTTAATTCGCGCGGTAAACCTATGTCCATGTCATTCTCAGATCTAACACCGTACGTGGAAGATGGATGTATTGCAGTTGTCACACTTGACACGCATGGCGTGTTTTCCTTTGTTCTTAGTCCCTGAGGCCTTGAGACATTATGTAGGTTTCGTTTTATCTCAGCCCCTATGCTTTAACTGAGCAATATCTATTTTTGTTTTTATCGACTTCAAACATAGCAGTAATCTCTAGTAGTAGTAGTTACCTGTTGGTCATCTTACATCTCTTTCATCAAGCGCTCCTCGCATCCGATTCTCAATCCTTCATTTACAAAAAGGTACTGACTTACTTTCCGTGTCCAAAGCACCGCGTCTTACGGCAGAGCTTCAGTGTTCTACCATACTGACCGCCTTGTGGTTTCCCTTTACCAGACCATCCATTGTACATGCTTGTGTAGCAGATTTGGCCAAGTCATGGGGTAAACCTGGTCCTCGACAGTGCCTCGTGCATTTATCGCCTCGTCGCTGTGTCCATATCTCATCAGTTTTTGTCTGCATCGGGTGATCTTCAGATCGGTCTACTTAAGGTTCTTCATGTTGGGTATATTAGACGTGCTCTTGATGCAGCCTCCGCCTGCAGCGTTATCCATGAGGGGCGGGGGGGGGGGGGGGGGTTTCCTGTTGTTTGCTGCGCCATTTCTTGATGCGACGCTTTTCAGGGCATCCCTCATTGGATTGTTTTGTTTGTATGAAACTCCATTTAGACTTAATTCTCATCCATTGTGTCTTGGATCGTTGCTATGTTTGTTTCTCGTATTTATCATCTTCCTCATCAACTTTCCTTCTGCCTCAGAGGGATGATGTACCAAGGGAGGGATGATGTACCAAGAGAGGGATGATGTACCAAGGGAGGGATGATGTACCAAGGGAGATGAATAGTTTTAAAATCTTGGTTGGCTTGAAACATCTAGTCACGATCCGGGCTGTCTCATTGGTGGCCGTACCGACACGCTTGGCGAGTGTGGACTTACCCATTCTGGTGACGCGTATTCTGCTGCGGAGAAACACAGTGCAAGTATGGATGGCTGCGTTCCCCATTTGTGTCGGTAAGTCTGCGAATGATGTTATTCCTCTCACAGATTGTCCATATTTTGTTTTGGCGATGTACTTTGAAGGACAGTTTGCAGTCTAGTTTAGCGCCCAGTTATTTGGCTTGGCTTCGTTCGTTCTCAATCTCCCGCTACCAAACCCTGACATAGGCCTAAGTAGCAGAATGTAGTCCAGAGAACGGAATGCGCTGTGTCGTAGTTTATAGCTTGACTGCGATATTTGCACCTTGCGGCCCAACACATCCGACTTCAGCAAGCATTTTTTGAGTACCGGGTTAGCATTTGATGACAGAACATGATGATTCCAATAGTCGGTCATGTGGATTGCCTTGCCATTCCCCCTCAACATATCATCCATATTGCATGTTTCCAGAAGGTTTGGGCAAATCATCAGGCGGTCTGGGTCTTGCGTTGCTCCACGGTCGCATGTCTCATCATCAGGTGGGTCTTGCGTTGCTCCACGGTCGCATGTCTTATCATCAGGTGGGTCTTGCGTTGCTCCACCGTCGCATGTCTTATCATCAGGTGGTCTGGATCTTGCGTTGCTCCATGGTCGCATGTCTTATCATCAGGTGGTCTGGATCTTGCGTTGCTCCATGGTCGCATGTCTCATCATCAGGTGGTCTGGATCTTGCGTTGCTCCATGGTCGCATGTCTTATCATCAGGTGGTCTGGATCTTGCGTTGCTCCATGGTCGCATGTCTTATCATCAGGTGGTCTGGATCTTGCGTTGCTCCATGGTCGCATGTCTTATCATCAGGTGGTCTGGATCTTGCGTTGCTCCATGGTCGCATGTCTTATCATCAGGTGGTCTGGATCTTGCGTTGCTCCATGGTCGCATGTCTTATCATCAGGTGGTCTGGATCTTGCGTTGCTCCATGGTCGCATGTCTCATCATCAGGTGGTCTGGATCTTGCGTTGCTCCACCGTCGCATGTCTCATCATCAGGTGGGTCTTGCGCTGCTCCACGGTCGCATGCCTCATCATCTCTGTTTCCCCATATCTTTAAGCTCTTCCTGCATCGTGATAGACGAGTTCGTAGTCTAGTGGCGTCCATGTTGTGTAAGGCAAGTGGTACCCAGACGCAGGTTCCTCCAACAGCTCGATCCATGAAACCCGCCTCAGTTCATGACATTTGTCGATGCGGCGTTCTCCGGGACTATTGTGTAGTTGCTGTGTCCTCCTGTGTCGTTTGCCTGTTTCCCACCTCCATTTTCTGATGCGACACGTCTTCATGTGTCAAGTAGTGCTACGCCGATAATGGGCTCTTTTTTTCAATTGGAGGTTTAAGGCACCCTGTTACTATCCGGCCAGTCTCATGTTTTGCTGTATAAATAAGTTTAACATTTTCAGAGTTTTTCCAATCCAAACTGGCGGGGCTACTCATGTACGGGGAAATTCAGGACGAGTGCTGATGTTCGGCGGACGATATATGTGCGCCCCCCCCCCCCTCCACCCTTATTTTGTGCCAGCCAATCTCAGATGTTATTTATCTCTTGTATCTTCAATGAGGTTATGTCGGCTCTCCGTATTACATAAACGTGAGTCGAACATGTAGGGGCTTCTGGGAGAGACGGAGCAATAGTGTGTACAAACGTTATCTATAGTCTTCATGGTCTGATCAAAGATATTTGCACATTGATATCGGATCCATGATTGCAAAATTCGCTGATAAACACAGAAGTATGCAGTAGTGTCTCATTTAAAGCGGAAGTGGATATATTGAGGTCGGATTTAGATAACATTTGAGAATGGTTTGTAAGCTGGCAAATGGAGTTTAATGTAGATAAATGTCCAGTCATCCACATGGGTAGATCCAATATGGAACATAATTACAGAGTGGGCGAGAGCAATATTAAAAAAATAGAAAAGGAAAGGGACCTAGGGGTTATAATAGATCATACGGGTAAGGTGAGTGAGCAAGTCCAGATAGCAGTGAAAAACGCCAAATGCAAAGTTAAATTATTATAAAAAGAATTATTAAACATGGGAGCAAGGACGTGATAGTCAAACGATATAAAACATTAGATATACCTATATTGGAGTACTCTGTACAGGTTTGGAGCTCTTATCACAGAGGGCATATAAACATGCTGGAAAGGATAGAAAAAAGAGCGACAAAGCTGAAAGTGGGATTCCAGAATTACAGTTATGAGGAAAGACTCAGAAAAACCGGCCTAGTGTCTAAAAAAGAGAATTCGAGGTGACATAATACAGGTTTATAAGATGATCAGAGGAACGGATAAATTGGACTACAACAAGTTTTTCAAAATACAACCACCCACAAGAACAAGAGGAAATATCTACAAATTAACTAAAGAGATTTCCAGATTAGATATTAGGAAATATTTTTTTAGTCAGAGAGTGGTGAATGCTTGAAATGCCTTGCCACGAGAGGTAGTGGAGGCAGGGACAGTTAATGCATTTAAGAATAAATTGGATGCGCATAGCTTTTAGAGCAAGGTAATGTAAATAAATCTGGTTATATACAAACTCTGCAGAGTCTTCTAAACCAGTATAAAGACGTTAAGTTAAGTTAAAATATCACACACATACATACACACACACACACAAACACACACCCTTTTTTATGTCAATACTTTTTAGTGCAACCATGGCTTGGTTAAAAAAATGAACTGCAATTAAAACGAAACACAATCCTTCAAAACAATTTCCCCTCTGTCTTTTCATCAACAGACCAGTATGCCTTGCCACATCAAAGTTCCTTATCTATCAGCCCTCACACACAGATTTGGACACGCAGCAAAGTAATCGTGCAAACATAAATCAGTTCTTGATGTTTTCGTTTAGATGGGTGTAATAGTGTAAGATGCGTGATCGCGATGATACTGACTGCTCACAATACTCATCATATATACGATACTGACCGATACTCAAACTGCATTCATATTAGGATACTAACAAATATTGAACTACAGTAATAGTAGTATAGAAAGACAAAAACACATACAACACGAAAAGAGAGGACATATAGTTAACTCTACTTAAAGACTTAATACTGGTTTAGTAGACAATCTGCAGAGTCTGTATACAACCAATTTCATTTATTTACATTACCTGGGGCTTGCTCTAAAAGCTATGTTAATCTAATCATGTATTCTAAAATGCACTAATTGTCCCTGCCTCCACTACTTCCTGTGGAAATGCATTCAAAGCATTCACCACTCTCTGACTAAAAAATATTTCCTAATATCTAATCGGGACCTCTCTTTAGTTAATTTGTAGCTATGCCCTCTTGTTCTTGTGGGTGGCTGTATATTAAAAAAACTTGTTATAGTCTAATTTATCTCCTCTGATCATCTTATAAACCAGCATTAATTCACCTGGAATTCTTCTCTCTTCTAGACACACGAGTATTTCCTCAAAACTAATTCTGGAATCCCACTATGAGCTTTTCGCTCGTTTTTGTATCCTTTCCAGCATGTTTATATCCCCTCTATGATAAGGACTCAACACCTGAACACAGTACTCCAATCTAGGTCTAACTAATACAGTTTGACTATCACTTCCTTTCTCCTATGTTTAATATTCCTTTTTATCATCCCTAACATTGCATTTGCTTTTTACATGCTACCTGAACTTGCTCACCCACTTTACATGTAGGATCTATTATAACCCCTAAGTTCCTTTCCTTATCTATCTTTCTAATATTGTTCTCTCCCATTCTGTAATTATGTTCTATATTGGATCTACCCATGTGGATGACTGTAGATTTATCTACATTAAACTCCATTTGCCAGCTTATAGACCATTCTCGAATGTTATCTAAATCCGACCTCAAAATAACCACTTCTGCTTTAGATGGACACTTCTACATAGTTTTGTGTCATCGGCAAATTTTTCAATCATGGATCTTATATATCAATGTCCAAATCGTTTATATATATCAAGAACAACATTGGTCCCAAAACCGAGCCCTGGGGTACTCCAATTTTTACTTCACACCACCCAGAGTACTCCTTATTTATGCCCGCCCTCTAAATTCTTCCCGTTAACCAATTTTCAATCCATTTGGCAACTTCCCCACCTCTTGAGCTCCTGCAGAATGTGGGTTTTTTGTTCTGCTCACTTTTCCTCATTATCCATGGAACCTCTAAGATTATTTTGGACAGGTTCTGGCTCCATATCCATGGTTCTGAAATGATTGCTTTGTCCTTTTTTAATTTCGGTTTCAAAGATGTCAGCATGTTTTCTGTGGTTTTGTCTGGCCAGATGGTTGGTCCTTTACCTTAGGCTGCCATCATTTCAGAGCCAAACTGCAACAAAATCGATAATATCTTACCCATGTATAGGTGGTGAAATTTGTTCAAACTAAAGACAGCGGATAGTGCTGAAGTTATAGATCATGCAGTGCTGGGATGTTGCAACACTAACAAGAATATGCAGATAGATGCAACTACAGATATTATACATTCGCATACAAACAAGAGGAAATACACTGAACCATTTCTGCAATTTGGATTTACTTTTATTAAACAAATATTGAACATAGACCTATCTGCTTGATTTGGAATGAATTTGCAGAAATTTCATGGATTAAAATCTCAAACTTGATTTTTCAATTAAAAAAATGTGAACACTATTTGACTTGGTATTAAAGCAGAATTTCCAATACTGTCTGAATTAGCGATGGCAGCTCTTCTGCCATTTGTTACCACCCATTTGTGCGAATCGGTATTGTCAACATTGACGTCACTTAAAACAAAATATTGCTGGCGTCTAAAGGACATCGAGATTCCTATGAGACCAGCAGTGATAAATATGAATCCATTATTGGAGATATTGTGTCAGAATAAGCAATCACATACATCTCATTAAAGATCAACTTATTCTTATCTTTTTTCAGTAAAATTGTCTTTGTTAGAAAGGGTGTGTATACAGTGTTAGTATCAATTGTATTTATGACATTGATTGAAGGGTCATGAAAAAATGTGCTTGATCCAAAGGGGTCGCCGATTCCTTGTTCCTATGTTTAATATTTCTTTTTATCATACCTAACATTGCATTTGGCATTTTTCACTGCTACCTGGACTTGCTCACTCACCTTACCTGTATGATCTATTATAACCCCTAGGTCCCTTTCCTTTTCAATTTTTTTAATATTGTTCTCGTCCGTTTTGTATTTATGTTCCATATTGGATCTATCCATGTGGATGACTACATTTATCTACATTAAACACCATTTGCCAGCTTACAGACCATTCTCGAATTGTATCTAAATCCGACCTCAATATATCCACTTCTGGTTTAGATGAGACAATGCATAGTTTTGTATTTATCAGCGAATTTTGCAATCATGGATCCGATATCAATGTGCAAATCGTTTATATATATCAAGAACAACATTGGTCCCAAAACCGAGCCCTGGGGCACTCCAATTTTTACTTCACACCACTCAGAGTTCTCCTTATTTATGCCCACTCTGCCTTCTTCCCGTTAACCAATTTTCAATCCATTTGGCAATTTCTTCACCTATTCCATGTGATTTTAACTTTCTAAATAATCTTTGATGAGGTACTTTAACAAAGGCCTTTGCAAAATCTAGATAAATAACATCCACTGACTCCCCTTTATCTATCATTTTAGAAACCTCCTCCATGAATTCTAATAGATTTGTTAAGCACGATGTCCCTCTAGTAAACCCATGCTGACAATTTCTGATTAGATTAAACTTGTAAATGTAAAATGCATTACAATGTTTTCTTTAATTGGAACAACACCTTGCATGGCGTACATTGACAGATTCAATTTAATAAACCAATCAAAATCATTTTAGCTCCCTGTCTTCAACAAATGCATGCCAGTTGTCAAACTCAAACGTTGTTGCTATTGGCGTTTTTATGGCTTAAAGTTTTACAGAACGAGATAGCCAGTCATTTGCCTAGCTCTTCTTAGTCGGCTCTTATGACATGCCTGGCTAGTGACAGTGTTACTATTCTTTGCTCTCATTCCAGATCCCGGCGACCCATGGGTGACAGATTACATTAGATATATTCGCTCCAAGTGAAACATAGGGCCAACAATACAGCTGCCACCTTTATAGGAACCCTGTATCTGAGATTTTCACTGTGTTGGTTTAAATAGCAATTGTCTTACATGATAAAGTTGCTAGCTCCATTCACATCCCTCTGTAACACATGCTTGGAGGTATATTGGTCTTATTCTTTTCAACCCAGATACCACTCAGCGGGAGAAACGAGGTTTATATAAACACAGAGCATTGAATGGTTTGGACATCTGACAAGAATGTCTCCAAACCTACTTGCCATCCAATCCTCTAATACCAGACAGCAGGGATTCATAGCAAAAGTAAAACCAAAAAACAATGGATTGAATATGTTAAGAACACTTAAAAGGCGTGAATTGAAAATAATGGTTATACAGATGTCACAGGAAAGAATATTGCACCTCCCCAAACCATCAATAAATCTAGTTGGACAGATAAGATACATGATGTCAACCACCTTGTACTAAAACCAATCAATGATCACTTGTTGGATAATGTACAAATAAATGGAAGCTGCGATGGTGCTGAAAGTCAAAAGTAAATAATAATGATATAAACAAGTATGGCTGTTATCTCACAGAAACAGCAAATAACTGTCTCCAAATTAATTTCGTATTCTGTGTTGTCTATGTAACTGTCTCCAAATTCATTTCGTATTCTGTGTTGTCTATGTAACTGTCTCCAAATTCATTTCGTATTCTGTGTTGTCTATGTAACTGTCTCCAAATTCATTTCGTATTCTGTGTTGTCTATGTAACTGTCTCCAAATTCATTTCGTATTCTGTGTTGTCTATGTATCTGTCTCCAAATTCATTTTGTATTCTGTGTTGTCTTTGTAACTGTCTCCAAATTCATTTCGTATTCTGTGTTGTCTATGTTATTTGTTCTTGTGAATGATTATGCGCTTTCATTTGTATTGTTCGTTGTCCATGAAGAAGACATTGGTGTCCGTAACGTTGGTTTCGTCTTGTTTCTGTTTTGATGCTGTAATTGAGCGATATATGGACATGTGAAATGAAATGTCTAAGAAAGGTAATTGGTATCACTAGGAGAGAAAGAATGAGGAATGAGTACATTAGGAATTGATAGGAACAATCCATCGTATTGAACACATTTCTCATCAGAAAATATGGTTTGGCCATCTCATGAGAAAGACACCTAGTCAACTCCTACCTCACGCTTATAACACAAGAAGTTCCAGCTACAGGACACAAGAGAAACTGGCGTGAAAGATGGATAGATGAAATAAGAGTACTTCTTCAAAGATGATAGCTTACAACGACTAACACAACACACTTGGCTCAAGAAACAAAACTTAAGCTTCCCCACAATGCTCACCAGCACAAGTGGAGGATGGACAACCAAACTTGGCTACTCTTGTTTATGTAATAATCAACATGTTTGCTGATGACGTAGATGCTTTGACTGCTACTCCAGAAGAACTGGAAAATATTACAACTAGGTTTTATACAACGTCTAGGAAATGTGCTTTAGAAATCAACACTGGAGAGACACGACTAATAGCAAAGAACTAGAAAGTAATCAAAGACAACATCACTATAAATGGACAAAAGCTTGAGACAGTTGTACAATTTAAATATCTGGAGAAGAGAGAACCAAGGCAGAATTAACAAAGAAAAACTTCACAAACAACAAAAATTCTTACCTCACTGAGGTCACTGTGGAAAAATAAGAACATATCGCTTAAAACTAGGATAAAATGAATGCAAACATTGATCCTCTCTGTATGCTTGGGAAGCATGGACATTGATTGCTGAGATGGAGTGTAAGATCTAGGCAATGGAGATGTTTCAGACAGATCCTTGAAATAACATACATTGATCGTAACACAAATGTTAATGTTCGTAACACAATCCAGCAAAACATCAGACCATATCAAGACTTCCTGTCAGTTGTAAAATCACGCCAGTTCTATTGGTACAACCCTGTGATACTATCGAATGAGTTGCCTAATATGATAGTCAGGGACACAGTTCCTGGTAGAAGAAAGAGTGGTCTCTCTAACGTATGCTGGATAGATGATGTTTGAAAATAGACAAGCAGTGCCTGAAAATAGACAGAGACTGGCATTGGACAGATTGAGATTGAGGTAATGACAGAAAGTTCATGATATTGTGAGATGTGATGCGCCTACAACCTCTTAGATTATAGGGAAGACAAAGTCAAAGAAAGAATAAATGCACACACATACATATACACACAGACGCGCATGCATCAGACAGACACACAGAGAGAGAAATGACAGCATGTACATTTATTAACTTTTTCATTCCACACTTGATATTCATTTGAATGAAACAAAAATAAAGCAGGTACAAGAATTTAGGTATTTGGGAGCTGTTTTTACCGAGGAAGCCAGACTCAACAAAAGAGATAGAGACGAGAGTGCAGACAGGGGCATTACATAAGGCCCAGGAACGAAAGTTAGTCACCTGCAAAATGCAGTGCCTACGAAAGGTCACTAACAACACCAGAAGAGACAGAATCACAAATACAAGTATTCGGGAGAAGGTTGGAACAATTCCCTGCCTACAATACATAGAGCAACAGAGAATGAATTGGTTTGGCTACATTGTGAGAATGCAACCAGACCATATTGTTCATGCAACCTTCTACAGGAGAACATCAGAAAGAAGGGCTAAAGGTAGACTTGAGGAAAAAGGTGGATAGACAGCATAAAAGAGACCTGCAGTAAAATAGAGGAAAATGTGATGCGAAAGACAAATACATGCCACGACACTTGGCTACAGCCCGGAAGAAAGTGAGACGACAAATGAAGAAGAACGAGGATGTGAGATGGGATCTTGAGTAGTATGTTTTCCCTGACCCAGTTTATTCTTCATGCCAAACTACTGTAGAAGAGCCTGTTTCCAAGAGCATGACGAGAGGTTGGATTGTGATCCATATGTTTGGGGCTGAAAATGCAGCAAAGTGAATGAGCTAACATCAGCCAACGACTCATGGCTGGCTACTTGCATCAGGACCAGTTGACTAGAGTTGTCCAGGATCCTATTCAGCCTTCAAGGGGCAGCCTTGGAAACAGGCTGCACTAGGGTAGTCTGGCTAAGAGAGTAGGGATTGCAGTGGGAAGGCAAACCCTGTGCCCAAAGAAGCTAGCTGGGCTGAGAGATGCAGATATCACAGCCTTGCTGTAGATTATGACACATCACTTTTTCTGGACGAATGCTGAAGAAGATCTAATTTTTTTTACCTGAACCTGACATAACTCTCAACTCCCAAATGTAATCAATTGCAAATTATTTATTTTATGCTTTTATCATCAACAAGGATAACTCATCGGAATTCTTCAGAGGATTCTAAGAGAAGTATAACTTCACAGAAGCAGTCAGCATGTGGTTCTCCTGTAGTACAGCTTACGTTTAGGTACGTGTCTACGAGTTTTATATGTTTGTCCATCATTTCCGAAGATGACCACATTGTCATCTGTCGATCCTGGAGTGGGTTCATAGATGGCTGATAAACCAATCCGAGCCTGAAAGCGTCTATCACACTGAGGGCAGAGAAACACTGTCTGACTGTCAGACAGAGGCAACTCGTCTCGTGCTCTTCATGTCGCTCACCTCCGGGCAGCTTCCTTGATTCTTGTCTGCTCCATATGTGTCGTGCCAGAAGAGATATTACTACACCAGGGAGAGCGATCAGCAGCAATGTTCTCCCAATTATCAGGGTCAATGTCCCAGTTCTTTAGCGAGACTTTCAGAGTGTCTTTGTAACATTTTATTGTAACGTTTTATTGTAACGTTCTATTGTATCGTTCTATTGTAACGTTCTATTGTAACGTTTTTACAGGCCTACAGAAGAGTTGGTAGGCCGACTGCCGCATAAACCTTAAATTTGGTTATAAGCTTAATTCCTCTCCAGTACCAAACTAAGGATCATAGTTTACCAAATGCTACACATGCTTTTGCAATTCTCGAGTTTACTTCATCAATATGGACTGCTCTGGAGAGTGTGCTGCCAAGGTATACAAAGCGTTCCACCAACTTCTGACCATGGATAGTGATAGATGACTGACTGTGCTCAGTTTTTGAGGCTGTTTGGGGCAGCACTTCAGTCTTGCTGGTAGAAATGGTGAGACCAAAGTTATTGCAAGCTGCTGCAAATATGTCAACAGTACACTTCAGTGTTAAGAACAAAATGTCCGTCTTCTCACCACATTTGGGGATTTAACAAAAAGCTTTTGATACTGTAAGTCATGATGTCCTATGGAAGATCATGGAAAATGTGGATGTCCCAATGGAGGATGGGGGGTGGGGTAGGGGCAGGAGTGTGTAAAAGATAGTACCTCACGGATGATGAGAGGCAGTCACTTACTAGAAGCATAGGATGGTCTGGACCCTATTTGGTTCCCCCACTTCTGACTAACTCATGTATGGCTCCAAGCGCCACCCCCTGGAAAACAGCTTTGACTGGCTGGCTAAACTATGTGAGCAAAAATGGTAGAAAAACTAAGGAGCAAATCCTAGAAGGAGGAGCTTGACAGTACTGGTTGATAGCACACCTAAAGGATGAGAAACCTGAAAGAAACCCGGGTGGGGACGACTCGATAGTCCTGCATGATAACTTTCCTAAGAGAGATAACTCTGACCTCAAACAACTTCTGCCTTGTAGATTGGCTGGGGACAGCCAGGGGCTAAGGAGGGCAACCCAACAGAAACCCCTTTTTAAATCTAATGCACTGGGCCACAGGCCTAACGAAACAGTGCAACGTAAATCGCTGTATGATGACATCACAATTTAAAAGAAGACAGTCTGGTGCTCATCCTGTGGAGTCCCACCAGGCAGAGAGAGTGCCGGGCCCCACACCTCGAATGAGCCCACCTGATGCTACTGGTGGTCACCCATCCATGTGCTGTGTAGTGAAGGCACAAGGAGATGGGGCAAGAGCTTTTGACCAAAAACCCAAGACACTCAAAATATTACAGTGGAATGCGGAGGGAGTCCTTAACAAAACGGTTCCCCTAACAAACCGCCTCTATGAAGGCAAGATAGACATTCTAGAGACACACCTCAATAGTAACCACAGATTTTTAATCAGAAGATACCAGACCTTCGGACTTGATAGAGAAGGTCACAAAGGAGGTGTTCTGATACTGACACGAAACTCTATACCAAGTAACGCAATATCTGTAAATCACATCGGACAAGCAGAAATTGTAGGAGTCGGCATAATGACACAAGAAACGAACATCCGTATCTTTAACCTGTATGGCCTACATAATGAAGACATGTCGCTCTCGAGTATGGAAATCAAGGACTCCAGCTGCCTAGTGGTTGGAGACTTTAACAGTCCCTCGGAGAGATGGGTATATTCAGACACAGACAGCAGAGGGGGTGAAGTGGAAGACTGGGAGATAGACACAAATCTCTATCTTATCAATAGGCCGGCAACAGTCCTAGCTTCTATTCCAGAAGATGCCAAACCACCTCCACTCCAGACTTGGCCTTCTTCACGAGGGATATCCATCACAAAATAGATCGTCAGGTGCTCGACCAATTGGCAAGTAGCGATTACAGGCCAATTAGGCTAGATATTGATATGGAAGTTGGCCCCCAGAAAATAAAACCTCTGCCACGTTGGAACTACAGACAAGCCGACTGGGACAGATTTGCAATGCTGACAGATGGACTGTGTGAAACTATCAACACACGAAATAACAATATGAAACTTATGGTGGAAAGCCTAAGCAAAGCAATACTGCTAGCAGCCACCGAGACCATCCCAAGAGTGGCAAAGAAGAACTATAAGCCATATTGGAATCAAGAATTGCAGAAAGTTAAGATGAAGTTACAGATGCTAGGAACATGCCAGAGACAGAGCAATCTGTTGAAGCAAATATCTCCCTCAAGGCCATCACTGCGAAATACAAAAGAACACTGAACCAAATAACAAAAGACAGTTGGAACAAAAAAACAGAAAACCTCAATCTAGATAGAGGAGGGAACAAACTATGAAAATTAGTCCGAGCCATGAATGACGAAATGCCATCAAATAAACAAATTACCATCAAGCAGGGAGACAACATGCTTATCAGAAAAAAAAGCAGCAAACGCTCTTATAGAACATTATGCTAGAGCAAACCACATTGATGTCCCTACAGACAGGCATACAGACATTAGTGAAGAACACAAGAGCCACAACAACATCAAGATGGAGCACATGATGGCAAAACTAACAATGAATGAAATGGATGAGGCCATGAGAACTTTAAGGAAAAAGAAATCTCCCGGAAAGATGGGATAACAAATGAAATGCTGATGGTGTTAGGCCAAACAGCAAAGAGGAAGTTACTGTCAGTCCTAAATCATAGCTGGAAAAGAGGAATTGTATGCAGGCATGGAAAGATGCTAAAATTAAAACAGATCCAAATGGATACAGGCCTATCAGTCTACTGAGCTGTGTAGGTAAACTGATGGAGGGAATGATAAACACCAGACTAATGAGGCACCTGGAAGAAAAGCACATATTAATTCCGCAGCAAGCAGGATTTAGTCAACACAGATCCACTGAGGTCCAGATCACTCTCATAGTGCAGGAAATAGAGGAGGCTTACCAAGAGAAAAAGCATACAGTAGTAGTTTGGGTGGATCTAGAGAAGGCATTCGACAAGGTGTGGAAAGAGGGACAAAGTTAAGCTACAAATAAGCGAAGTATCTGGAAAAATGTACAGATGGATCAGCCACTACCTCGAAAACAGAACAGCCAGAGTTCAAGTACAAGGGCAGATGAGCAAAAAGGTGACACTGGAGCAAGGAGTACCCCAAGGGGGAGTACTGTCACCCACACTTTTTCTGGTGTATATAAACAACATAATAGAGAATATACCAAAAAGAGTCCGCAGCTCCATGTTCGCAGATGATCTGGCTTTGAGGACCTCTGAAGAAAATCTCACCATAGCAAACAATCGGATGTAGCAGGCTCTAACATCGCTGGAGGAGTGGGCGAAAACATGACTGGTCAAAATAAATTAAGAAAAAACAACATGTACAATATTTTCCCTTTCAAATAAACCACAGAACACCAAAATAAGTCTTAATGGCAAATGTCTGCAGTTGAATGACAACCCAAACTACTTGGGCATCACATTTGATCGGCGCATGACATGAAAAACTCAGATTGAGAGAAACCGAATGAGAGCAAGACAAAGAATGGCAGTCATGAGGAAACTTGCTAACACAAGCTGGGGAGCAGATGAGAGAATACTGAAGAAACTGTACACTGGAAGAGTGAGACCAGTTCTTGAGTATGGCATTCTGGCATAGGCAACAGCAGCAAAGGCGAACTTTGATAAAATCAACAGACTTCAAAACCAAGCCATGAGAGTTATAACAGGAGGCATGAAGTCAACGCCAATTGTAGAACTTGAAAAGATTACAAATCTGCAATCCATGACCGATAGAAGAGACAGCAGAGCCCAGCAGCAAGCAGAGAAACTAAGAAGACTGACAGACCATCCAATGCACCAGAGACTAAATGGATTTGGAAAAGGGTGACTAAAGCGGAGAAACCTTGCAGAAATAGCCAAAACAAAGATGAGATAAGACCCTATCAACATCAAAGCCCATCCCTACTGTACGCAAACCCATCTGGAAGCAGCAGATCTTTCCAGAGGTGATAGAAAATAATATACCAGGTATCGGATACAAGAACAGCCAGACTGATAAGGAAAGAAGAGACATAACTCTGAAGTACATAGAGAAAAACTAAACAAAGCACTGACTGGACCCACACATACACTGAAGGTTCTGTAAAAAACACAACAAAGAATGGAGGGGGAGGGGTATTCCTGATCCTACAAATGGTAGAAAGATAACACTGTCAGTGGCAACTGGAAAATTCTCAAGCAATTTCAGAGCGGAGGCAGAGGCTGTGAAAGCTGCAGTAGAAGCAATACTTACAAGCGGAAGCAATGAAAGTCAGATAGTCTTGTTGACAGATCCACTGTCCGTGGTTACATCACTAAAAAGTCTGAAAAATACAGAACGAAATGACTTAAGATCAGTACTAAAATACAGAACTAAATGACTTAAGATCAGTACTCAGTCAACTATGCCAGCAGTCCACACCCAAATGAGTCGTGGTACAGTGGGTTCCATCCCACTGTAACATTCAAGGCAACGAGGAGGCAGACAGACTGGCAAAAAAAGGTGGAAGGTTAACACAATCAGATTCTAGTGTGACCTACAAAGAGTCCAAAAGGTTTATTAGGGCCAGATACATGCCAAATGGGAAACAGAGCATACTGGCTACACACAAAATGTTGCTTATTACCAGTTGAACAGAAGAGAGAAGGTCGTGGTCTTCAGACTACATACAGGCTACAACAGATTGAGGTACCATCTTTTCAACAAACTGACGATAGGTGATACTGACGAATGCACCTGTAGTACAGAGAAAATGACCCCTGAACATCTGCTGCAAAATTGCCCGACATACGAGGACCAGAGAAAGCACATGTAGTCATCACCAGTGCCAACACTAGAAAGCTCTATGGCAGTGCGACAGCCTCAGGATGACCCCGCTGGTTTCTTCGAACAAATTCAAGTTGACGTCTATCTGACAGTGTATGAAGAAGAAGAAGAAGAAGAAGGATGTTCCAATGCATTTATTATAATGGTTCAGCAGTTCCATGATGGCATGTTGGCTTGAGTTCAAGATCATAGGTAATACTCTGAGCCTTTTGGTGTTACAAATGGAGTGAAGCAAGGATGCATCCTAGCCCTTACCCTTCTCAGCATGATTTTTGCTGCTACGTTGACGGATGCATTCAAGGGCAGTGATGCTAGAGTCAGTCCGCTATCGCCTAGATGGTGAGTTCTTCAATCTCAGGAGACTGCAGGCAAGAACAAGAGTGTAAATTGAGACTATATGTGAACTTCTTTTTGCCCGCAAGTTGTGTATGTGTGGTTTGTTGTATACTGAATAAGTAAAGTAGTCACACAACAGCAAAGACAAGTATGTGTTTAGTACTCAAAAGTATTCCAAAATTAGCATCAGGGTCAGGTGAAACAAACTAACCTAGGCCCCCACTTCATGTCCCTGTCATGCTCCTGCAAACATGATGTGTCGCATCAGTCTGGTCAACCAGATGTGGATCAACACTGTGATCCCCATAGTAATGAGCCTGCTGAGAAGCCTTGCACTGCATTACAGTCAAGAGGGCCCAGGTTCACCTTTTTCTGTACACCTAGGGATATTATAACAGCCATTGTAGGCCACAGTCATCGAAACATCATCAAGAGTTAAGAATCAGGAAGGGCAGCCTTGTATAACAAGCTTTCAAAAAACACAACCAAACAACAGAAAAGAATGTGGCTTGATGGGCAATCTAAATTTGAACCACACACCTCAAGAAAGAAAAGCATGAGTTAGGAAATGTGGCCCCAACAAGACATCTCCACTAGACCAAATAGAGTTGTCTTTGCTAACTTTGTTGATAGTTTCTATATTTGCTGGCCTAGAAGTTTCCATTTGTTCTGTTACTTATCATGTAAACATGGGGAATGGAGAATAACGCCTGGTCAGACAAAATGTACTGGCTGAGACACCTCGACTTCCTCGTAGTTCTCCCTGGAAACAGGCTAATTTCATAGCAACCTGGCTAACAAGATGGGGGATCGACGTGATCTCTATTGTAGTGAGCGACATGTAAATGATGCCAAGCATAGCACAACAGCCTAGAAGACCCCGTCCACCTTCATTAGCACATTAGGAATATGAGGAAAGCCACTGAAACCCGCTACTCAACGTCCTTTTCAGGGCGTACAAAAGAGTAGCCTACTCATTGTGGTCATTCAATATCATCATCATCATCACGTAAATATTTGAGGACTGGATATGAGTGGCATTTTGAGGATGATCAATAACTGCCTCTTAATTGCCGATACTCAATGAATAAAAAGATTTATCAAAAGCAGATGTGCCATGTCGAAGGGTGCAGATGTCACATCTCAGCTGTATAATGTGTGGAATGAAGGGATCAGATGTCACAGATCAGCTGTAAAATGTGCTGGAATGAAGGGATCAGATGTCACAGATCAGCTGTATAATGTGTGGAATGAAGGGATCAGATGTCACAGATCAGCTGTATAATGTGTGGAATGAAGGGATCAGATGTCACAGATCAGCAATAAATTTGAGAACAACTTTGTTTATGGAGCAAATGACAGCGAAGTAGAAGTTTGCCTTTGCGTGAATTCCTTTCTTCCAATCCCATCGGAAACATGTTCATGCTATTCCTGTGTCATATTTGGGGTAATATTGTTAGAGCTGGTTAATGTGAGATCTGACAATGGGACAAAGAATTGTAGCCTCTCAGACATGTCATATCAGGCTTCTAAGGAAGGTTGGACATGGCATCCTGTATTAACTACAAGCCACAAGAAAGGAAAAGAAATCTGTTACACCCCATGGTAGAAGACTCTACACATCATGGCACCAGAGAAGCCCTAAGTCAAATTACATTTCTAGAGCAGGTTTTTCCAACTGTTTTGCTCTTGTGTACCCACTTCACATCCTGATATGTTCTGATGTATCCACCGGGAATCCTGACAGGTTCTTATATATCCACTGGACATCCTAACATGTTCTGATGTATCCACTTGACATCCTGACATGTTCTGGTGTATCCACTGGATATCCTGACAGGTTTTTATAGATCCACTGGACATCCTGACATGTTCTGATGTATCCACTGGACATCCTGACATGTTCTGGTGTATCCACTGGACATCCTGATAGGTGCTGATATATCCACTAGACATCCTGACATGTTCTTATGTAATCGATTGGACATCCTGACATGTTCTAATGTATCCACTAGACATCCTGACATGCTCTGGTGTATCCACTAGACATCCTGATATGTTCTGATGTATCCACTGGACATCCTGACATGTTCTAGTGTATCCATTAGACATCCTGATATGTTCTGATATATACACTGGACATCCTGACAGGTTCTGATGTACCCACTGGACATCGTGACATGTTCTGATCTATCCACTGGGCATTGTTTTATAAATTGTTATGTAAGAAGTCACAAATGTAATTGATAAATATGATTATGTCCTGCCTGAAAAATATATACATAGTTTTGTCACATGAAAGGTAAAAGGAGGACAGCTTGCCTGGTTACTTGTGTTTAACTGCTGTTTTGTAATGAGATTAGAACACTGACCAGCTGTGTACTTCATGGTTGTATGTTCATACCCTTGTGTACACCTTGAAAAGTACAAATATTCCACTGGGCGTATATATGCCCCAGGTTGGGAACCTCTTTTCTAGAGCTTATTTTCACACTCAGAAGGCTACTCCACACTCAATAGGCTTTTGCTTTTGGTCAGAGAATTGTGGGATAGACTATGCCTCGAGAGGGAGGAAGACTAACTTCTGGTCAGGTAAAATATACTAATCAGACATATTAGTCAGTGTCAGGCAAAATATACTAATCAGACATATTAGTCAGAGTCAGGCAAAATATACTAATCAGACATATTAGTCAGAGTCAGGCAAAATATACTAATCAGACATATTAGTCAGTGTCAGGCAAAATATACTAATTAGACATATTAGTCAGTGTCAGGCAAAATATACTAATCAGACACATTAGTCAGTGTCAGGTAAAATATACTAATCAGACATATTAGTCAGTGTCAGGCAAAATATACTAATTAGACATATTAGTCAGTGTCAGGCAAAATATACCAATCAGACATATTAGTCAGTGTCAGGCAAAATATACTAATCAGACATATTAGTCAGTGTCAGGCAAAATATACTAATCAGACATATTAGTCAGTGTCAGACAAAATATACCAATCAGACATATTAGTCAATGTCAGGCAAAATATACTAATCAGACATATTAGTCAGTGTCAGGCAAAATATACTAATCAGACATATTAGTCAGTGTCAGGCAAAATATACTAATCAGACATATTAGTCAGTGTCAGGTAAAATATACTAATCAGGCATATTAGTCAGTGTCAGGCAAAATATACTAATCAGACATATTAGTCAGTGTCAGGCAAAATATACTAATCAGACATATTAGTCAGTGTCAGGTAAAATATACTAATCAGACATATTAGTCAGTGTCAGGCAAAATATACTGGCCAAGACCCTCACCTCAGCATCATTGTAGCCCTCCCTGGAAACAGGCTGTTTTCATGGCAGCCTGGCTAACGAGGCGAGGGATCGACGTGGTCCCCGTAGTTGTGAGTGACACGCAGATGAAGCCAAGCATAGCACAACTGCCTGGAGGACCCTGGTCCACCTTCATCAGCACACTAGGGATGTGAGGAAAGCTTCTGCAACCCGCAACTTAACGTCGTTTTCAGGGCGCACAAAAGAGTAGACCTACTCATTGTGGGCATTCGAAACAAGAACAACCATGCCTTGATAGGATGTCAGTCAATTAGTAAGTAGCCCCTTCCAATCATGACCGACTATATGCTGATACGCCTTTAGAGTTGTAACTCTCTACTGAGTTTTTGGCTTTCCTTTTATTTCACCATGTTGCAGGAGCTCTTTTCGTCCAGTTTGAGGTGGCTATTCAGGGTACATTGTCCACTTAGATCAGTCAGCAGCTTTGTCCTCCCAGGATGTCAGAAGTATGACCTTCATGTCCAGTTTACACACATCTCTGATCCTCAGTTGTTGTTGGTGGTCTGTTCTTTTATCATAAGCCAGTTGTTCATAGAGAGTATCTTTGAAAATGTGACCTTCTTCGCTGTCTTTGGGCATCTATACATGCCTTGGAGACCGGTGCGAGTATGCCCCTTCATGTTTTTCACTCTGTCACTCCATGAAACACCTAGGATGTATCACTGATGCCATAGATGCTCTTAACTTAACAACATATTTATACTGGTTTAGAGGACTCTACAGTGTCTGTATACAACCAGTTTGGCATAGGTTGCCCAAGTGTCGCTACCATACAGGAGCGTACTGATGACACGTGCATAATAAACTATGATCTTTTTTTGGGTTGTATGTTAGGATTAAGTGTAATTATAAAATAACATATAAATATGATACATGTTTTTAATACTTTATTGTAATTCACAATATACCAGCAGAGCTCTTACAAGCAGGTGGAGGGAGAGGTAGTGGTGGAAGGCCTGACACACATCTGTAACAAAATATGGGCGACAGGAAACTGGCCGGACTTATGGACGAAATCTATAGTTATACCGTTACATAAGTCTGGAAACCTAAAGCTGTGCCAAAATTACAGAACAATAAGCCTCATCAGCCACCCTAGCAAGGTCATGCTTAGATTAATCCTAGACCGATTGAAACCCCAAGCAGAAAAAATTATTGCCGAGGAGCAAACAGGGTTCAGACAGGGAAGAAGCACTACAGAACAGATATTTCATTTAAGGCTGCTAAGCGAGAAATATCTAGAACAGCAGCAAACACTGTATCATGTGTTTGTGGATTTTAAGAAGGCGTTTGATAGGGTATGGCATAAAGCGCTTTGGGCAACCATGAGGATGTATAATATCAACGGAAATATTATAACGGTCCTTGAACACCTGTATGACAAGGCGTCTAGCGCAGTTCTTGTGAATGGGAGGCGAGGAGACTGGTTTCACACATCAGTTGGTGTGAGACAGGGGTGTACACTCTCTCCAACTCTTTTCAATATATTCCTTGAAGGAATTATGAGAGAGGCACTTGGAGGTCACGTTGGTACTGTCAAGATAGGGGGCCGAACGATTACCAACCTTAGTTTTGCAGATGATATCGACGAGTTGGCTGGTTCAGAAGCAGAACTCCAGGAATGGGTCAGAAGGCTCGATGAAACAGCTCTTGACTATGGTATGCAGATAAACGCTGGAAAGACAAAATTAATGACCAATAACGCTACGGGCTTCAACAACAAGATAAAAGCTAACGGTCAGGAACTCGAAGTGGTTGACCGTTTTAAATATCTTTGGTCGATTGTCAGTGATGAAGGATCAAAATGTGAAGTGTTGGCCGGAATAGCACAGACAATAGTGGCGCTTGCACGGCTTAACAAAATCTGGCAAGATAAACGGTAAGCACTACGCACGAAAATCAGATTAATGCGTACACTGGTCCTGTCAATATTCCTCTATGCGTGTGAGACATGGACAGTTACAGCTGACCTTCAACGAAGGATACAGGCCTTGGAGATGAGATGTTTCCGAAAACTTTTAAATGTCACGTACAAAGATCGAGTTACAAACGAGGAAATACGAGATAGAATTACAACAGCAATAGGGCCTTTCGAAGATCTCTTGGCAACTGTCAAAAGAAGGAAACTCACTTGGTACGGTCACGTTTCGAGATCAAGTGGTCTTGCAAACACAATCCTCCACGGGAAGGTGCATGGCAGACGACGAAGAGGACGGCCGAAAAAGAGATGGGAGGACAACATAAAAGAATGGACCAGTCTCCGACCAGAAGAGTCACGGGCAGCGGCATCTGACAGAGAGGGATGGCGTGGAGTTGTGAGGATGTCTTCATGTGTGCCCCAACGACCTCACTGGTTACGGGATGACCTAACCTGACCTGTAATTTACAGTTCTGCCCCAGCCTCGTCTTATTTTTAATTGAAAATGTTCCTTTTATAGTTTGGATTAGGATTTATTTTGGAGCCAGCAAAATTAGTAGCTATTTATAATTGTTGTTTCCTCATTTACAGGACCATCCTGCCCAGTCCTATGTTTTCTCGGTCTGATGTAAGCTTTTGGAGTATTCTAAAACAGTGTATTGGAAAGGTAAGATTGTCAGCTCTCATGTCTCTTTCTTCAGAAGAATAACTGCAGAGAACAGCTATAATCTCACAGGCGCTCCTCTTCTACCAAGAGGTGTAGAGGTCTTCTACCATATGGTCTAGAGGTCTTCTACCATCCATAGGGGAGTAAAGTCTTTTACCATGGTGTGTAGAGGTCTTCTACCATGGGATGTAGAGGTCTTTTATCATGGGGTGTAGAGGTCTTCTACCATGGGGTGTAGAGGTCTTCTATCATGGGGTGTAAAGGTCTTCTACCATGGGGTTAGGGATCTTCTACCATAGGGTGTAGAGGTCTTCTACGAAGGGGAGTAAAGATCTTCTACCATGGTGTGTAGAGGTCTTCTACCATGAGGTGCAAAGGTCTTCTACCATGGGGTGCAAAGGTCTTCTACCATGGGGTGCAAAGGTCTTTTACTATGGTGTTTAGAGGTCTGCTTTTCTTTTTCTTGTGGTTTATAGTTTTTACAGGATGGGGTAGCTAACCTTCCTGTGACACCTCTTATAACATGCCTGGCATGTTACAGCATTACTTTTCTTTACTTTCATTTGGCCCCCAGTAACACACAGGTAGGTTATAATCTCGACTGTGACAGTTGGACAATGTTAACTTCAAGATGCATGGACGTGAGATAGCAGAAAGACTTGGCAATGAGTGAAAAGAAAACCCTAAACAAAAGAAAGGGCAGAATATGAGTTAAAAAAACACCAGCCTCAGAGAAAAATGACACAGAGAACACCTCAGTCTAATATGAGGTAGCTTCAAAAGGTTCCTGGAATTAGTGGGTTGTATAGACATAAGTTACAATAGAATTATCTACACTACATTTTCTTCAAAGTAGTTCCCTTCGGCAACTACACACTTTTGTCAACATTCATACAGCTGCTGAAAACATTCATGGAACCCATTCTTTGACACCTCTCTCAGCTGCTGAAAACATTCGTGGAACCCATTCTTTGACACCTCTCTCAGCTGCTGAAAACATTCGTAGAACCCATTCTTTGACACTTTTCTCAGCTGCTGAAAACATTCGTGGAACCCATTCTTTGACCCCTCTCTCAGCTGTCTTGTCACATTGGTGATAACGTCCTCAGCATCCTTGAATCGCTGACCTTTCAGTGAACGATTTCAGTCGAGGGAACAAGAAAAAATCAGCTGGTGCCAGGTCGGGAGAATATGGAGGATTTTCCAAGGTAATAACATTGTGCTTTGTGAGGTACTGCTTCACCAGTAGGGATCGATGTACCAGAGCATTATCATGCAGCATAATCCAACTGTTTGTTCTCAATTTTTCTGGTCGTTTTCTTCTGATTGCATCTCTTAGATATCAACGTACATTTCCTTGTTAACCTTTCGGCCTTCAGGAATAAAATCATGGTAGATAATACCCTGGGAATAAAAAAAACTATCAGTATAACTTTTCCTTTGCTCTTGTCCAAACAAAATTTCTGTGTTCGGGAAGTTGTGAGAGATTTCCGTTCAGATGACTGACATTCTGTCTGAGGATCGTACAAAAAACACCAGGTCTCATCTTCTGTGATGATGTTGTTGAGAAAATTACTGTCTTGATCAGCCATTGTGATTACGTCTCCTGCCAGGGTCAATCTCATGTCTTTCTGTTCAGGAGATAACATTTTGGGAACCAAGTGTTGACAAACATGATGCATGTGCAGTTCATTGTGGAGAATACTGTGACAACTTCCAACTAATATTCCAACTTTTTTTTGTTGTTGTTTTTGTTTTTTGTTTGCATTTGCTTTATTTCTCTATTTCCCAAGGCGGGTGTGCGTTACACTGTGGTTTTTATTTTGCGCCTGTCGGCCCAGTGCATCCGACTTCAGCAAGCACTTTATGTAAGGGACTGCTTCCTCCTGCATTTTCTAAGGGTTTGCTTCCCCGGGGTAACGGCCGGTGCTGTGATGGGGATCGAACCCAGCACCTTCTGGTTGTGAGCCGTGCCACTTAACCACTAGGCCACGCCGTCCCTATTCCAACTTTTGAAGTTATTTTCCCGACACTAAGTCTTCTGTCAGCCCACACAATGAGCATAACACATAAACAAAATTCTGTAAGGTCTGTTTGAGAGTATATGTGAAGGTCACGTCTGCTATGTCATTTTGTCTAAGTCATTACCAACTAATACATAAATATTCTCCATCTCTCATTCAAACATAAGTCGACTATTCCAGGCGCCCTTGTGACAAGACAGCTGAGAGAGGTGTCAAAGAATGGGTTCCATGAATGTTTTCAGCAGCTGAGAGAGGTGTCAAAGAATGGGTTCCATGAATGTTTTCAGCAGCTGAGAGAGGTGTCAAAGAATGGGTTCCATGAATGTTTTCAGCAGCTGAGAGAGGTGTCAAAGAATGGGTTCCATGAATGTTTTCAGCAGCTGAGAGAGGTGTCAAAGAATGGGTTCCATGAATGTTTTCAGCAGCTGAGAGAGGTGTCAAAGAATGGGTTCCATTAATGTTTTCAGCAGCTGAGAGAGGTGTCAAAGAATGGGTTCCATGAATGTTTTCAGCAGCTGAGAGAGGTGTCAAAGAATGGGTTCCATGAATGTTTTCAGCAGCTGAGAGAGGTGTCAAAGAATGGGTTCCATGAATGTTTTCAGCAGCTGAGAGAGGTGTCAAAGAATGGGTTCCATGAATGTTTTCAGCAGCTGAGAGAGGTGTCAAAGAATGGGTTCCACGAATGTTTTCAGCAGCTGTATGAATGTTGACATTAAGTTGCGGGTTGTAGTAGCTTTCATCACATCTTGAGCGTGCTGATGAAGGTGGACCAAGGTCCTCCAGGTGGTTGTGATATGCTTGGCTTCATCTGCATGTCTACATGTCACTCACTATTACGGGGATCATGTAAATCCCTCACCTCGTTAGCGAAAACAGCCTGTTTTCAGGGAGGGCTACTAGGAAGCTGAGGTGAGGATCTTGGCCAGTATATTTTGCCTGACCCTGACTAACATGTCTGATCAGTATATTTAACCTCACCAGACGTTATTCTTCCTCTCCAATATAACAGGTGACACAGAGAACACCTGTCTAATATAACAGGTGACACAGAGAACGTCTCAGTCTAATATAACAGGGGACACAGAGAACACCATAGTCTAATATAACAGGGGACACAGAGAACACCTCAGTCTAATATAACAGGGAACACAGAGAACACCTTAGTCTAATATAACAGGGGACACAGAGAACACCTCTCTAATATAACAGGTGACACAGAGAACACCTCTCTAATATAACAGGTGACACAGAGAACACCTCTCTAATATAACAGGTGACACAGACAACACCTGTCTAATATAACAGGTGACACAGAGAACATCTCAGTCTAATATAACAAGTGACACAGAGAACACCTCAGTCTAATATAACAGGGGGCACAGAGAACACCTCAGTCTAATATAACAAGTGACACAGAGAACACCTCAGTCTAATATAACAGGTGACACAGACAACACCTCTGTAAGTATAATAAATGACACAGACAACACCTCAGTCTAATATAAGAAATGACACAGACAACACCTCAGTCTAATCTAACAGGTGACACAGACAACACCTCTGTAAGTATAATAAATGACACAGACAACACCTCAGTCTAATCTAGCAGGTGACACAGACAACACCTCTGTAAGTATAATAAATGACACAGACAACACCTCAGTCTAATATAATAAATGACACAGACAACACCTCAGTCTAATATAACAGGTGACACAGACAACACCTCAGTCTAATATAACAAGTGACACAGAGAACACCTCAGTCTAATATAACAGGTGACACAGACAACACCTCTGTAAGTATAATAAATGACACAGACAACACCTCAGTCTAATATAAGAAATGACACAGACAACACCTCAGTCTAATCTAACAGGTGACACAGACAACACCTCTGTAAGTATAATAAATGACACAGACAACACCTCAGTCTAATCTAACAGGTGACACAGACAACACCTCTGTAAGTATAATAAATGACACAGACAACACCTCAGTCTAATATAATAAATGACACAGACAACACCTCAGTCTAATATAACAGGTGACACAGACAACACCTCTGTAAGTATAATAAATGACACAGACAACACCTCAGTCTAATATAATAAATGACACAGACAACACCTCAGTCTAATATAACAAATGACACAGACAACACAACTCTAATATAACAGCCAGGACAGGAGAAGTAAGTCAGAAAGTATACAACAACAACGTTTTTTATAGTGTGATTAAATGTAGGACAAAGTAACACCTGTGTGAATGCTGGAGAGCTAAGTTTATACTAGATGCAACCCTTATGTCATAAAAAGGGGCCAGTTCTTGTACGGGCCCTAAGCTTCACATGAAGCAAAAAGATGAATCAATTAATCTTCCAAGAATTCTGGGAAAAGTTGCTAAAGACGCTAGCAATCTCATTACATAAAATAAATTATTTATAGAAACTGGAGGATACAGGCTTCCTAGAAGGAGAGGGTCAACTGTAATGATAGCTCTGTTCTTCGTGGGCAAGGAGACTGTACGTGGATAGGGAATGACATTCTGAAGTCCTCTAATGATCATCTCTTGGATGTTGACCCTGCAATCAATGAACTGACAATCCACAAACTGACAATCTATGAACTGACAATCCACGAACTGACAATCCACGAACTGAATACCCACGTACTAACAATCCACGACTGCATAGTTTTTTAAATAAATTATGGGAAGAGCAGACAGGGCAACCTGAGAGGACGAAGTAGGAGTATGTACAATCAGTGAGCTATTCTGTTCTGTCAAGAATCAATATTACTGCACTCCAAAAAAACTCATAGGTGCTCAGTCTTACCTCAGCGGGACCGAAGGTGCAGCAGTGAATGAACTGACTGCAGCCGACGATTCATAGCTGGCTGGTTCCATCAAGGTCAGCGAACAATAGATGACAAAGACACTGTCCACCTTCAGGTAGATCCAATATGGAGCATAATTACAGAATGGGCGAGAACAATATTAGAAAAATAGAAAAGGAAAGGTACCTTGGGGTTATAATAGATCACACAGGTAAAGTGAGTGAGCAAATCCAGGTAGCAGTGAAAAAGGCAAATGCAATGTTAGGTATGATAAAAAGAAATATTAAACATAGGAGCAAGGAAGTGATTGTCAAACTGTATAAAGCATTAGTTAAACCTAGGTTGGAGTTCTGTGTAACAGAGTTACAAGGATCCAAAGAGCTAACGCCAGGGAAGCCCTGAAAATACCATTTGTGCTACCCACACATAACTTGAAAACCCTGCCTGAGAGGTTCAGTTCATTGAACAGGGCATTGTCCTTTACTCTCAAACAATGCAGTTTAAAACTGTCCAGCCAAAATGGTTCTCGTTCCCATGATTTGAACTGGGAATCCCATGACCTATAGGTCATCCAGTAGTTTGAAAAACAAAGCAACCTTTCTGTGGGACAGGCAAGTTAAAATAAGGTTTGAGGGAAATGAACTCAAGAAAGTAGAAGTCATTGACCAAAGCGTGGTGCTTAGCTTAAAAGCTGGGAGAGACAGATCATGGGACAGATCAGAAGCAGCAGAGAAGGGTATTCTACTGTGCAGTTTGTATGATGTTTGTGAAATAAACATTCTCTGTTTTACTTTTGTTAAAAGAATTGTTAGTTGTTAAATTAAAGTGTGAGTTAAGGAGTGATAGTGGTAAGGAAGATAAGATAGTAAATAATGTGATACAATAATATTAGACCTGCTACATAATATATTAAATGATACAGTCCTACAAAAAGTCCAAAAGCCTCATTAGGGCCAGATACATGGCCAAATGGGAAACATAACATACTGGCTACTCAAAAAATTATGCCTACTACCAGTTGAACAGAAGAAAGCAGGTCGTGGTCTTCAGACTCCGCACAGGCCACAACAGACTGAGGTACCACCTATTCAATAAACTGAAGATAGGTGGCACTGACGAATGCACTTGTGGTACAGGGAAAATGGCCTCTGAACATCTGCTGCAAAACTGCCTGATATACGAGGACCAGAGAAAGCACATGTGGCCATCACCAGTGGCAACACTAGAAAAGCTGTATGGCAATGTCGACAGCCTCAGGATGACCGCTGCTTTCTTCGAACAAATACAGGTTGACGTCTGACAGTGTACGAAGAAGAAGAAGAATAAATGATACAGTGACCTAGGATATAAATAATTAACCCTGCTACAACAGATGGGGAGTCCTTATCGAAGAGGCATTATAAACATGCTGGAAAGGATACAAAAAAGAGCAACTAAGGTGATAGTGAGATTCCAGAATTACAGTTACAAGGAAAGACTCAGAAAAACCAGCCTGCAGTGTCTAGAAAAGAGAAGAATTTGAGGTGACTTTATACAGGTTTTTAAGATAATCAATGGTAAGGTAAATTAGACTATAGCAAGTTTTTCAAAATACAACCACCTACAAGAACAAGAGGGCATAGCTACAAATTAACCAAAGAATGGTCCAAATTAGATGTTAGAAAATATTTTTTAGTTAGAGAGTGGTGAATGCTTGGAATGCATTGCCACAGGAAGTAGTGGAGACGAGGACAATTAATGCATTTCAGAATAAATTGGATGCGCATAGCTTTTAGAGCAAGGAAATGTAAATTAAACTCTACTGAGTCTTCTAAACCAAGTCTCCTAAACCGAGTCTCCTAAACCGAGTCTCCTAAACGAGTATAAAGACGTCATGTTAAGGTGAGGACCTTGGTAATAGGCTGCACTCGTGTGGTCTGGAAGGGAATACGGATCGCATAGAGAATGCAGACCATTTCCCCAAAATACTATGCTGAAACCGGTTGTGTCAGGCCAAAAGGTGCAGAAATTGCAGTCTCACTGTAAACTACAACACAGCATAACAACATATTTTTCAAGATGAAATATAACGATGGAAAAGTTGTTTGCCCTGAGCGTATTGCAAAGGGTGTGAATACTTATTCTTACAGTAGCCTGCTGATGACAATTGATAATGAAATAAAGACTGTACATCTATGGGTTTGCTCAGAGCGCAGTACCATTGATTGTTAACAGAACAGAAGAAAGGAGAATAGAATGAATGTATTTCCAATATTTATATATTTTACTTAATTATTCTCCTCAGGAACTGTCAAAGATTACAATGCCAGTTGCATTTAACGAACCACTGAGTTTCATTCAGAGATTGGCTGAGTACTTGGAGTATTCCTTCCTGCTTGAGGCCGCTGCAAAATGTGACAATCCCATCGAAAGGATGGAGGTATAGACAATTTGGTTGTTGTTGCCTTATGTTTCCTTGAGGGGCTCCACAGCCCCATACTTGGGAGGAATGAATAGGACCACTTGATTAAAATCCCACACTATTATTCACACAGATTAATTTTTGTGATGACGCTGTAAACAATTCATCGTTATTTTTGTTTGCGATAACAGTATTATACAGTTTTCATACTTATTTTTGTGGTTATAAAACATGTTTACATTATTCGTTATTATTTGTATAATTACTGTATAATACTTTGTTTCTGTGTTTTAAAATTTAAAAAATTCAAATATGTATTCGTCATCTACTTGCGCAAGAATAAAAATATTTCAAGGTCAGATTTTACAAATTTCTTTGTAGTTTTGTTTATTTATTCTTGTTAACTTTTCTTATGCTCGTTTATTTTGGTTTTGTGTGTATTCACAATTGTTGTCAATCAGTAAATCAAATCATTTATCTTTAGAAATTGGAGAATATAGTTAGATGTTTACTGTTTTAGAGCAGCCAAACTGCATTTGCAAGCTAAATAAAGGCTATGCTTTGACATTCATCTATAGTGACTTTGGTCCATACTGTGGTCCCTAACCAGACAAAAGTGCTTGTGTTGCTGTACTAACATTGGTTTAGATTTTATTGTGGTTTTTGTTTGTGTAGTTCTCATGTTTATCTCATCATCATCAAATGCCCTGCCGATTGACATTGACAATCATGAATCTCCACCTCCTCTTGTCACGTGTGTCGTTTATCAGTTTCGCTGTTGATCATCTGCCATACCATTCCTTCAAGCTATCCAATATTTTCTCTATTTGCCTTCCTGTGTCCCTCTTTCCTGCAATTCTGTTTGTTATAACCGTGTATTCCAACCCGCCTATTTTCATGAAATGCCTTTAAAATAATAACCACCATGTCCCAATTTTTGCCATAAGCTTTCTTTGTGTCTGCCTCTTCAAGTAGCACATTATTTTGCCATAAGCTGTCTTTGTGTCTGCCTCTTCAAGTAGCACATTATTTTGCCATAAGCTGTCTTTGTGTCTGCCTCTTCAAGTAGCACATTATTTTGCCATAAGCTTTCTTTGTGTCTGCCTATTCAAGTAGCACATTATTTTGCCATAAGCTGTCTTTGTGTCTGCCTCTTCAAGTAGGACATTATTTTGCCATAAGCTGTCTTTGTGTCTGCCTCTTCAAGTAGCACATTATTTTGCCATAAGCTGTCTTTGTGTCTACCTCTTCAAGTAGCACATTATTAACATTGTTTGCAGTCCAAGGAATTCTTGACATTCTTGTGTAAAACCACATTTCTGCCGCCTCCGATGATTCTTGTGCTTACCTGCTGATTGTCTATGACTGACTGCCATATGACAGTACTAGTTTCACTTAGCATCCAAAAACTCTCTTCCTTAATTCCAGTGATACGATTTTGTTGCACAAGATTCCCCTCATACCCCGAAAGACTGATTTTGCCTCGACTGTTGTGTTTTTTACTTTATAAGTGCATTTCTCATCAAATATTATGTGGGTTTCCAAGTATTGAATTACGTACTTGTTTTAGTTCCGTCTCGTTCACCTTGATACAGCATTTGGGCTAGTTGTGTTTCTTAGTTACTACCATTACTTCTGATTTCTTTTGGTTTAAGATGTGACCTTTATTTTTGCTTTGAACAACTAGCATGCTGACCAGTTCTTGTAAATCAGACACATTCTGTGCGGTCAACACAGTGTCATCAGCGTAATGCTAGTTGTTTATCTTCTGTTCTTCGACTGGTATTCCAGGCATTGCCTCTAGAGACATGTCAAGATAAATTTGATGTACAGAGAGTACAGAGAGTACAGAGAGTACAGAGAGTACAGGTCAGGGAACAGCAGACATCCCTACCTCACTCCTTGTTTTATCTGCTTGAAGTTACTTAATTTGTTATCTATTCGTTTATCTATTCCTTGATAATGGCGGCTCTGGAAACAGGGTGGACTTATTGTAGTCTGGCCAACGGATAGGGATCACAGTGGAAAGGCAAACTAGGTACTAAAAGAAGCCGGATGAAATTGGATCTGTCCAGCTGAAAGACACAGATATCGCAGGCTCACTGTAAACTGACACAACACCATTTTCAAACGAATGCTGAAGAAGACGACGAAAAAAACATTTTTTACTTCCTTGGCAACGTCTTCTTGCAGTTTCTTTCATTGGTTGAAGGGCAAGCAATTTTTCCATACAATTGAAATTAACATCAACTCCGCAGACAAATATAGGCAACTGTGAGGTATCAGTTTCGGCTTTTGCTCTTGCCTAGAGCAAATAGAAACGCTTCAAACTGTGACATAAGTTGTTTGAGGCATAATTTGATGTCATCGATCATTCTGATGGTACATCTCATCACAGTCCAACCAGAAAGACTTATTTGTTCAATCTTATTGTTTTTATCAGAACACAGTGTCATAATCACATCACTGAGACATTTTTTGACAAAGTTTTTTTTAAAAATGTGGTATCGAATTAGATTTTTGCTGTACCATCAGGGGAGGTCCACATGTGTAGTCTTCACGGATGTTGTTTAAATAAGGTGTTGGCAATGGAGAGGTTATTTTCCATGCAGAATTTAACCAGTTTTTCTCCTCGCTCATTTCTGTGTCCAAAATCAAAAGGTCCTCGTACACTTCTTTCTTCTTCCACTCTTTTCTTGCCAACTTTCGCATTAAAATCTCCAGTGATGATCAAGATGTCTCTTTTTTCTACTTTTTCCATTGTTTCTTGTAAGGTATCATAGAAATCTTCCATTTCGCAATCATCAGCTGCTGATGTTGGTTCATAAACTTGAATTATTGTTAAATTTCTTGTCTTCCTCTTTAGTCTGATTACAATTATTTGGTCGGTAACTGGTTTTTAACAGAGAAGTGAAGATGCCGTCTTCTTTGACAGGATGAAGCCGATCCCGCTTTTTCCACCCTTGTCCATCCCAGAGTATATGAATGTTTCTCTTGATGTGCTGATACAGTGCCCTTGATCGACCCATCTGTGTTCAGAGACTCCCAGAACATCTATCATGGTTCTCTCCATCTCAACAAAGATAATGACCACTGACAAAACACAATGTCAACATGAATTTACAGTAGATGGTGAAGAAATAGATCAGGTTATGCATTTTAAATATCTGGGCTCCAGAATTGGCAAGAATGGCGACTGCTCGAAAGAAATCAGAAGCAGAATAGCCATGGCAATGCAGAGACTAAACAGCCTGAAGAAATTATGGCAGAGCACCAACAAAATGATAAAAGTAAAAGTCTTGAGAGCCTGTGTTCTTCCTGTGGCAGCTTATGGCTGTAAATCATGGACGATTACCAAAACTTCTAGACAAAGAATCGAATCCTTTGAGTCAAAATGTTACAGAAAGATCCTCAGAATACCCTGGACGGAGGAAAAGACAAATGTAGACATTCTGCAAGAGTTGAGCATAGAGGAGAACTAGTTTATCAATTCCAGTATATCCAGAAAATGTAAATACTTTGGGCACATCAAGAGACAGCGGTCTTGAGAGAACAGTGATGGAAGGTTTGGTGCCAGGCAAGAGAGGCAGGGGTAGACCAAGAAGACGATGGCACCAAGATATCCAGGAGTGCCTGGGTGTGACTGTGGTGCAAGCTGGAGTTTTGGCAAGGGAAAGAGTTTCTTTCAGACAGACTGTGATGGGAGCGACGTTCTATAAAGGACATGCTACATGATGAGGATGGTATCGAACACTTTGCATTTCTATTCTTCATTAACACTAAAGCTTTCCTGAACAATATTGTCAGCTTCATTATTCTGTTTGTGGGAAAACATCTGTTGAGCATCTGATCTTTTCTCAGATGACCTTTGAAATCGCTGTACTGTAAATGCCCTGCTTGATATCATAATGCCTATGTATGTTGTATTCTTTCACAACGGAAATCATTTCCAAACGAGTCAATCAAGTACGGGTTTCCCTCTGCGAGACCAAAGAGTAATCAATATTCCACCTCTCTCTTCAAATGCACCACACTCACTGTTCATTTTTCTCATCTTCAATCATGTCATCTTAATATATTGGAATGTTGAATATAATAAATTGCAATATGCCACAAGATATCGATATAGTTCAATATAATAAACTTGTATATTACGTTGAATTCAATATTCACAGTTGTTGGCAACGGAGATGCTTTTGTAACTTACAAATTTTCTTTTAAGTGTTTTGATTGGCTGTTTCATTCCGCCTTAGTTTCACCTGATCCAAGATTTGTTTGACCTTGTAAAGTTCACAAATTTACACTCCACAGACATCATATCAGCATCGAGTACACTTGTCTAAAGAAACAATTCATATGAACTCATTATTATTAATTTGTTATAAATGTAATTCCCAAATTTTATGATTAGACGCTCGTAGTTTATATATTTTTCTCTATGATTACAGAAAAGTGTAATAGTCTATAGGTGGCTGGCAAACCATATTCAGGGCAATTTGGAAAAGTCCTTGTGGGCCGAATAAAATCAGGGTAGGATTCTGCTGCGGCCTGCAGTATGTTGCACATGCCTGGACTATGGTTTTTCAAATGGTATTTCGCTGAACCCTAGGTTTTCACTGAAGCCTTCTAGTGGTTTCACAAGAAATTTTTATTGAATAAAGGTTTTTGTTAAAGTTAGTGTATGCTGACAGAACAGTCTAAGTGTGTCAGTGCCCAATTAATTAATACTGTTTCGATTTATGATTTTTAGTAGATTTGTTATTCAACATTGTCACTGGATAGGGAAGAGTAACATCAGAGTCAGGTCAAACATACTTACCAAGATCCCACATCTGTGCCGGGCTTCCTGGAAACAGGCTGTGCCCCAGTAATCTGGCCAATGATGTGGGGATTAGTACTGTAATCCCCAAAGTTTAGAGCCTACTGAGAAACCTTGCATTGCAATACAGCCAGAAGGATCTCGGTACACGTTCACAAGAATGCCTCAAGATGTAGAAAGAGCCACTGTAACCTACCACCAAAGTAACATCAGTTGAGGGGCTTCCACAACAAAATTGCTAATAGACTTTATGTTGTATATAGAATTCAATCAAACCAATTGATAGAGCATAGACAATTGCTGTTAGGCTGTTGTATTAGCAACTTACGGAGCATGTTAACAAGTGAGATTGAGCACACTAACATGAGGTGGAGGACACTAACATGAGGTGGAGGACACTAACATACAAGGTGGAGCACACTAACATACAAGGTGGAGCACACTAACATACAAGGTGGAGCACACTAACATGAGGTGGAGCACACTAACATGAGATTGAGCACACTAACATGAGGTGGAGGACACTAACATGAGGTGGAGGACACTAACATGAGGTGGAGGACACTAACATGAGGTGGAGGACACTAACATACAAGGTGGAGCACACTAACATACAAGGTGGAGCACACTAACATGAGGCAGAGCACACTAACATGAGGTGGAGCACACTAACATGAGATTGAGCACACTAACATGAGGTGGAGGACACTAACACGAGGTGGAGCACACTAACATGAGGTGGAGCACACTAACATGAGGCAGAGCACACTAACAGGAGGTGGAGCACACTAACATGAGGTGGAGCACACTAACATGAGGTGGAGGACACTAACATACAAGGTGGAGCACACTAACATACAAGGTGGAGCACACTAACATGAGGCAGAGCACACTAACATACAAGGTGGAGCACACTAACATGAGGCAGAGCACACTAACATACAAGGTGGAGCACACTAACATGAGGTGGAGCACACTAACATACAAGGTGGAACACACTAACAGGAGGTGGAGGACACTAACATACAAGGTGGAGCACACTAACATACAAGGTGGAGCACACTAACATGAGGCAGAGCACACTAACATACAAGGTGGAGCACACTAACATGAGGTGGAGCACACTAACATACAAGGTGGAACACACTAACATGAGGTGGAGCACACTAACATACAAGGTGGAACACACTAACATACAAGGTGGAGCACACTAACATGAGGTGGAGCACACTAACATACAAGGTGGAGCACACTAACATGAGGTGGACACACTAACATGAGATGGAGCACACTAACATGCGGTGAAGCACACTAACATACAAGGTGGAGCACACTAACATACAAGGTGGAGCACACTAACATACAAGGTGGAGCACACTAACATACAAGGTGGAGCACACTAACATACAAGGTGGAGCACACTAACATACAAGGTGGAGCACACTAACATACAAGGTGGAGCACACTAACATACAAGGTGGAGCACACTAACATACAAGGTGGAGCACACTAACATACAAGGTGGAGCACACTAACATACAAGGTGGAGCACACTAACATACAATGGAGCACACTAACATACAAGGTGGAGCACACTAACATACAAGGTGGAGCACACTAAGATACAAGGTGGAGCACACTAACATACAAGGTGGAGCACACTAACATACAAGGTGGAGCACACTAACATACAAGGTGGAGCACACTAACATACAAGGTGGAGCACACTAACATACAAGGTGGAGCACACTAACATGAGGTGGAGCATACAAGGCACATCTGTGAGGTTAAGTCAGACATTAGACTTTTCATCACTCTCAACACTTTCACAAACAGTTTCCAAATTTGTAAACCTCTCATAAACTTGTGTATAACTGATCAAATCTTCCCCATAGATTGTGTGTAGCTTTATGTATATGTCTTTACATGTTTCGCACATATTTTGACAAAATTTTAAGCAATTTCATTTATCTATTCTCCAACCATAACAATGCGACAAATGTGCGACACGTAAGGACAAAGCACTACTGCAAACAGACAAGGCAAGCAAGACAGACTTGACTCAGGCTCCATGCACATTAAGTTCAAATTTCAACCTGTGCCTAGTAACTTCCGGCTGAATCTTGTATAGTTCTGCAATTATAATGCCAATATCGATTCTTCTTTATCAGACACATCGTATGATGATCTGTGAATATCATAATTTGTATGCAGGCTTTCCTAAGGCCTCAAAAAGTGAATCTTACAGGACAAACAGACTGAGAGATGATGATACAAGAGCTGAACCATTGGTCGACAGTCTCTGTGACATAATACAAGCATAACAAACCAGTTAACCAAAAATGTCCTGCAAAATGTTACATTGAGTTGTAGGATTCAATCATCATAAACCAAAACACTTCCATAGCATTTTAATTTTTGTGTGTATGTCTCTCAGTATGTTTCAACGTTCGCCATTTCTGCTCTATCTTCAAACTGGGGTCGTATTGGCAAGCCATTCAACCCCGTCCTCGGAGAGACATATGAGCTAATCAGGTAAGCTCTAAATATTGGATTGAGTTCAGGATGTTTGTTGTGATGTGTACTATCTGGTATGTTTGTTGTGGTGTGTGCCATCTGGTATGTTTGTTGTGATGTGAGCTATCTGGTATGTTTGTTGTGATGTGAGCTATCTGGTATGTTTGTTGTGATGTGAGCTATCTGGTACGTTTGTTGTGATGTGAGCTATCTGGTATGTTTGTTGTAATGTGTGCCATCTGGTATGTTTGTTGTGATGTGTGCTATCTGGTATGTTTGTTGTGATGTGTGCTATCTGGTATGTTTGTTGTGATGTGTGCTATCTGGTATGTTTGTTGTGATGTGTGCCATCTGGTATGTTTGTTGTGATGTGTGCTATCTGGTATGTTTGTTGTGATGTGTGCTATCTGGTATGTTTGTTGTGATGTGTGCTATCTGGTATGTTTGTTATAACTTAACTTAACATCTTTATCCTTTTGTTTTCTTTTTTAATTCATTTGCCTTATTACTCTATTCTCATAGTGCTGCGTTACACTACAGTTTTTATTTTGCGCCTGTTGGCCCATTGCATCCGACTTCGGCATGCTTTTTATGTAAGGGTCTGCTTCCTCCTGCATTTTCTAAGGGTTTGCTTCCCGGGGTCTGAGCGTGCTGATGAAGGTAGACCTGTGTTCTCCGGACTGTTGTGCTATGTTTGGTCTCATCTGCGTGACGCTTACTACAACAGTGATAACATCGACCACATATTGTTAACCAGACTCCCTTGACAACAACCAGGAAACAATATATGGAAGAAAAATTGTGGGCTTGGTCAGTACATTGTGCCTGACACTGACGTCCTGGTCATATGCTGTGTCTGACACTGACGTCCTGGTCATATGCTGTGTCTGACACTGACGTCCTGGTCATATGCTGTGTCTGACACTGACGTCCTGGTCATATGCTGTGTCTGACACTGACGTCCTGGTCATATGCTGTGTCTGACACTGACGTCCTGGTCATATGCTGTGTCTGACACTGATGTCCTGGTCATATGCTGTGTCTGACACTGATGTCCTGGTCATATGCTGTGTCTGACACTGATGTCCTGGTCATATGCTGTGTCTGACACTGATGTCCTGGTCATATGCTGTGTCTGACACTGATGTCCTGGTCATATGCTGTGTCTGACACTGACGTCCTGGTCATATGCTGTGTCTGACACTGATGTCCTGGTCATATGCTGTGTCTGACACTGATGTGATCTCCTGGTCATATGCTGTGTCTGACACTGATGTGATATCCTGGTCATATGCTGTGCCTGACACTGATGTGATGTCCTGGTCATATGCTGTGCCTGACACTGATGTGATGTCCAGGTCATATGCTGTGCCTGACACTGATGTGATGTCCTGGTCATATGCTGTGCCTGACACTGATGTGATGTCCTGGTCATATGCTGTGCCTGACACTGATTTGATGTCCTGGTCATATGCTGTGTCTGACACTGATGTCCTGGTCATATGCTGTGCCTGACACTGATGTGATGTCCTGGTCATATGCTGTGTCTGACACTGATGTCCTGGTCATATGCTGTGCCTGACACTGATGTGATGTCCTGGTCATATGCTGTGTCTGACACTGATGTCCTGGTCATATGCTGTGTCTGACACTGATGAGATGTCCTGGTCATATGCTGTGTCTGACCTGCCTAGCATCCCAGTTCCTCTACAGTGAACAAGTAATCTGTTGTGCAGTGAGTGAACTCTCAATCTGTTGTCCAGTGGACCCTCAATCTGTTGTGCAGTGAGTGAACTCTCAATCTGTTGTGCAGTGAGTGAACTCTCAATCTGTTGTCCAGTGGACCCTCAATCTGTTGTGCAGTGAGTGAACTCTCAATCTGTTGTCCAGTGGACCCTCAATCTGTTGTGCAGTGAGTGAACTCTCAATCTGTTGTCCAGTGGACCCTCAATCTGTTGTGCAGTGAGTGAACTCTCAATCTGTTGTCCAGTGGACCCTCAATCTGTTATGCACTGAACCCTCAATCTGTTGTGCACTGAACCCTCAATCTGTTGTGCAGTGAGTGAACTCTCAATCTGTTGTCCAGTGGACCCTCAATGTGTTGTGCACTGAACCCTCAATCTGTTGTCCAGTGGACCAGTAATCTGTTGTCCAGTGGACCCTCAATCTGTTGTGCACTGAACCCTCAATCTGTTGTGCAGTGAGTGAACCCTCAATCTGTTGTGCACTGAACCCTCAATCTGTTGTCCAGTGGACCCTCAATCTGTTGTGCACTGAACCCTCAATCTGTTGTGCACTGAACCCTCAATCTGTTGTGCAGTGGTCTCTCAATCTGTTGTCCAGTGGTCCCTCAATCTGTTGTGCAGTGGAGCCTCAATCTATTGTCCAGTGGACCCTCAATCTGTTGTGCAATGGTCCCTCAATCTGTTGTGCAGTGGTCGCTCAATCTATTGTCCAGTGGTCCCTCAATCTGTTGTGCAGTGGTCCCTCAATCTATTGTCCAGTGGACCAGTAATCTGTCGTCCAGTGGACCCTCAATCTGTTGTGCAGTGGTCCCTCAATCTATTGTGCAGTGGTCCCTCATTTTATTGTGCAGTGGTCCCTCAATCTGTTGTGCAGTGGTCCCTCATTCTGTTGTGCAGTGGTCCCTCAATCTGTTGTGCAGTGGTCCCTCAATCTATTGTCCAGTGGTCCCTCAATCTGCTGTGCAGTGGTCCCTCAATCTATTGTCCAGTGGTCCCTCAATCTGCTGTGCAGTGGTCCCTCAATCTATTGTCCAGTGGTCCCTCAATCTATTGTCCAGTGGTCCCTCAATCTATTGTCCAGTGGTCCCTCAATCTATTGTGCATTGAACCCTTAATCTGTTGTCCAATGGACCTGTGATCTCATGGGCTATGGACCTAGTTTTTGCTCCATAGTATTCACATGTAGTAATCAGCTTATTAAATAAAATGCTATCTGGGATTTGCTTCTTCCACAGACCAGACCTTGGTTTCCGCTATGTCGGAGAACAAGTCAGCCACCACCCTCCCATCACAGCCTTCAATGCCGAAGGAAGTTTCTATACATTTAATGGATCAATACAGCCAAAGCTCAAATTCTGGGGCAAATATGTGGAGATTGTGCCAAAGGGGACGATGAACTTGACACTGCACAGGTAACTTAACTTGACCATCTTCTTTGGTAATTTGATGTAGAGATTCTGCAAAGCAATGTTTCTCAATCAGCGATCCCTAGAATTCAGAAATTCAATTATTTTCATAATAATTCTAAGGCGTTGTATTGCTGTTTCTGTCAACAATCACGTACAAATGTACACATACATTGGCGTTTTTTTTTTTTTTTTTTTTTTTTTTTTTTTTTTTTTTTTTTTTTGGCATTTGCCTTATTTCTCTATTCCACAAGGAAGGTGTGCGTTGCACTACAGTTTTTTTTTGCGGCTGTCAGCCCAGTGCATCCAACTTCAGCATGCATTTTATGTAAGGGTCTACTTCCTCCAGCATTTTCTAAGGGTTTGCTTCCCCGGGTAACGACCGGTGCTGTGATGGGGATCGAACCCAGCACATTGGGGTTGTGAGTCGTGTCACTAAACCACTAGCCCACACCGTCCCCGAACTGGGTCAGTATAACGTGGGCAAACATGTTAATTAGAAAATAAAAAGTATATGAGTAGCAGTTGGCTTATATGCTCTAATGTAACCAAAACAACTGCATGTGGCTGAAAGTAGCATAATGTTGCAATAGAAAGATAAACAATAAAAACAACAAATTGATCAGTAGCAGAAGGGTATACCACTTTCTCCTCACAGCAAAGGTGGTGGGTTCGATCTTCATTGTGGGCATACTCCAGCTGAACCAGCTATAAATGGTTACCTGGCTTAGTAAAAGAAAGGCAGTGAGAAAGGGAACTGTATACTCTGCCTTATAAAAAGCTGAGACCTAGTACAATGAAGTCTCTAACACTTCATCCTCAACAGCAGTGTCTGCTAAAGGACTACCTTTATCTTTATAGATATAAAAATTGAACGATAAAAATGGTCTTTGTCAGGAACAAAGAACAAAACAGTGGAGAATAACTAAACAAACAAAATTCTTCTTTGTTGTTTGTTCATTTGAGCCTGAGCTATGTTGGGCTGCACTTATAACGATATCCGCAGCTTTCGATTTGGCATATCTGCAGCTTTCGATTTGGCATATCCGCATTTTTCGGTTTGGCATATTCTTAGCTCTTGGATTGGCAAATCCACATCTTTCAGTTTGGCATATCCGCATCTTTCGGTTTGGCATATCCACATCTTTCAATTTGGCATATCCACATTTGCAAAATTTGTGTTTAGTTACAGCATTTAGCTGTACCCAGCCTACATGTAAGACAGTAGATGGATGGTTCGGAGTCAAATTCTTCCTTCTCCTAGATTAGCTATTGTCCAAGAAGCGACCTACAGGGTAGTCTTTGCTTTACTTTTGGTAGTCTAGTATCTCATCTGCAAGTCAGCAGGTGATTTGAAATCAATTTTCCTTCTCCTAGATTAGCTATTGTCCAAGAAGCGACCTACAGGGTAGTCTTTGCTTTACTTTTGGTAGTCTAGTATCTCATCTGCAAGTCAGCAGGTGATTTGAAATCAATTTTCCTTCTCCTAGATTAGCTATTGTCCAAGAAGCGACCTACAGGGTAGTCTTTGCTTTACTTTTGGTAGTCTAGTATCTCATCTGCAAGTCAGCAGGTGATTTGAAATCAATTTTCCTTCTCCTAGATTAGCTATTGTCCAAGAAGCGACCTACAGGGTAGTCTTTGCTTTACTTTTGGTAGTCTAGTATCTCATCTGCAAGTCAGCAGGTGATTTGAAATCAATTTTCCTTCTCCTAGATTAGCTATTGTCCAAGAAGCGACCTACAGGGTAGTCTTTGCTTTACTTTTGGTAGTCTAGTATCTCATCTGCAAGTCAGCAGGTGATTTGAAATCAATTTTCCTTCTCCTAGATTAGCTATTGTCCAAGAAGCGACCTACAGGGTAGTCTTTGCTTTACTTTTGGTAGTCTAGTATCTCATCTGCAAGTCAGCAGGTGATTTGAAATCAATTTTCCTTCTCCTAGATTAGCTATTGTCCAAGAAGCGACCTACAGGGTAGTCTTTGCTTTACTTTTGGTAGTCTAGTATCTCATCTGCAAGTCAGCAGGTGATTTGAAATCAATTTTCCTTCTCCTGGATTAGCTTCCTTCCAGAGGGTCTCAGCTACCTGCAACACTTATCTGGTTTTTGGGGGCCATAGTCTTGTTCTTTCTCCTTCTCCTGTTAGTGGAAATAGGTGTGTATTAAGAAGGTCAGGAGTTGAACTTTGACATCAGAGGCTATATGAGAAAGCTTAGCGCAAATTCCACACCTGACTATGTTGTTGCTGTTATTCCATAGCTGCTGAGCAAGCCTGGTCTTGGCAGCCCAATGCCATTCTTATATAGATATAGGTCTTCTTCAGTTGTTTCACTGCTTCGTACAGTGTGTTGACAATAGCCGACAGTGCTTGTAAGAATCTTTTCCTCATGTCCGCAAGCATATTGCACTCAATGAGTAGGTTTCTAACTGTTCCATCAAGGTGAGAGAAATGTCTGGTCAAGGGCAGGTGCTGGGGATTGATGTGGTTCAAGTGGCTATCAACTACGGTCTGTCCTGTTCAGAACTGAAAGATGAGACTTTGATCTTTTCTATGTAGTTTATTTATGTCATCATTACCTTTTAGCTGTGACATATCGCTAAATACACTGCTCTCACACCCCCTGGACAGAGGCCATGTTTGGCACTGGTAGCACAGTCAACATAAATATACTGTTAATCATCTGTTGCTTTGTTGCCAAACTAATGCTCAGGTGTTTAAGCAGTGGTGACAGCAGATAAGTCACCACATATACTTTCTGACACCTAGTCTCAACTATTTTTCCTGCCGATCTTCCCGTCTGCCGAAAAAATGTCACAGTATGGATACAAAAGCCGGAGGGTGTTTTCATTGTGCTGGGGAACTTATAGGAATAAAAAGAAATTAAATTCAATTCGAAAATTGAAATCTTTTAACTTCATTATAAACCACTTTTTTTATATGGCTCTGGAACATGGAGGACCACCAAAAAAAACCAAAATAAAGTTACAACAAAGGTACAGACTTTCATAAATAGATGTATGTGCAGAATAGAGGGATTGAAATGATATGACAAGATCACTAATCTAGATCTGTGGGAGGTTTGATAAGTGGCTGAGGTTTGATGTGGCTGAGGTTTGGTAAGTGGCTGGAGGTTTGATAAGTGGCTGAGGTTTGATAAGTGGCTGGAGGTTTGGTAAGTGGCTGAGGTTTGGTAAGTGGCTGGAGGTTTGGTAAGTGGCTGAGGTTTGTTAAGTGGCTGAGGTTTGGTAAGTGGCTGAGGTTTGGTAAGTGGCTGGAGGTTTGGCAAAAGCTTGATGGTGGAAGTGGAAAACTGACCACTGAAACCTCCGACGCGCTGTCTCGCACCGTAACTGCACTGATCCAGGTGCCTGAGTATGCCCTCAACACTTTAGGCATTGAATATATTTTATTAGGGAAATGGCAGACAGATAACCTCGAGGCAAGATTTGGTGAATACAGACAGCTGTCAGGGTCCAACTATCTTGTTTCAGTACGACAGGTTCTGGAAGCAGAGAAGAAATTGAAAATTTATTCTGTATTATTCATGTGTTCATTGAGCTGTGGTGAAATTCTTATTTCTGACCCGTCAGCAGTATTTAGCATGGCTGAAACTGACAGTGACATAGAAGATACAATCTCTAGTAACCCTGTGTTCAGTCATTCGTGGTTCATAGTGACTGTGGAAGATTGTGATATTCTTGTTCCAGATAGAACAGTGGAAGAACTTAACTTCACATTTTTATACTGGTTTAGAAAACTCTGCAGAGTCTGTAAACAATCAGTTTCTTTTACATTTCCTTTCTCTAAAAGATATGTGTATCCAATCTATTCTTAAATGCATTAATTGTCCCTGCCTGCCTCCACTACTGCCTGTGGCAATGTATTCCAAACATTCACCACTCTCTGACTAAAAAAATATTTCCTAATATCTAATCTAGACTTTTCTTTAGTTAATTTGCATCTATGCCCTCTTGTTCTTGTTGGTGGTTGTATTTTGAAAAACTTGTGGTAGTCTAATTTATCTGTTCCTTTGATTATCTTATAAATCTGTATTGTCACCTTCAATTCTTCTCTTTTCTAGTAATCACTGTTGGCCTGTCTTTCCTCATAACTGTAATTCTGGAATCTGATATACATGAGAAGATTTATTGCTTTTAGAGTGCCTGGGAAACTGAAGTGTTCTACCTGCTGTAAATTGTTGCAACAGGACAACCGTTTAACTGAAGATATTGAACCTGACCTCCCCATCTTTTCATGGCTTGACTACACTCGTTCGCTCGACCGATGCGGTTTAAAGTAGCCATCACGGTCATTAACATTTGTGAGTCCAATAGCCTATCTGGCAGCTCAAACATTGATCTCGCCAGATTATGAACAGAAGTTTCTGACTGCCTCCAGTCACAAAGAAATTGTAATAGACACTGTGACTGCCAGCTTTCTTAATTACTTTAAGGAAAATAAAACTGTTTGCACAGTCTGTGGTTGCTCAACAGCAGATGTTTTAGTGAGGGCCATCCCAACGCTAGCAAACATATTTTTAAACAACTACAGAAAAATAAAAAATAATATAGAGAAAGTTCAGCAAGCTGACACATCAAAGAAAAGAAAATTAGGAAAATTTAAATAACTTAAAAGTTATTCAGGAGAATAATAAGGTTTTCATGGAAAATATAACTTTTTTTATTCTAAGAAATATATGTGCTGTGACTACTTAGTAGCCTATTTTATGAACCAAGAATTATGGACAACAGAATTCGTAACAGAACTATAATCGAGATAATGTAAATTCAGTGCATGTTGGAAAATGTTTGTGTCCCTGATTTCTGCCGGTACACTAAGACGTTGTAAAAAACACATCAACAGCATTAGAAAGGAAAGTTTGTTTTAATTTAATGTTAATTCATTAGAATTTGCATTTTTCTTATTAATAGATACACTATGTCTACAGTAAAATCTCTTTATACTACCGATATCATGCCACTTGAGACGCTCGTACTGTCAATGTTAAATCAGATAGGACAGGAATTATAACATCAGTAGGCAAAATGGCGGCCAGCATTTAGGTCTTTAATAAAGAGGGCCGTGACCTGTGGCACTAGCTAATTGACAGCTGGACACTTATTATAGACCTGCCCAGCATATACCTGTGAAAGACGTGAGATTTGGCAAGCAGCTTGCTTCCTTTCACAAGAAACTATGGAAATATATGGATCATCGAGTTAACTTCTTCCTTTATTAAAGTCATAGGTCGAAGTTTTAAAACAAACGAAGAGGATAATGTTTCGTGAAAATAAAACGTTTTATACAGACCCTGCAGAGTCTTCTAAACCAGTATAAAGACGTTGTTAAGAAGAAAGAAAAAGATAACTGATTCATTCTATACTTTTTTAGGGAAACATCTATTTTGTACTAGATCTAACTTAACTTAACTCAACGTTTTTATACTGGTTTAGAAGACTCAGCAGAGTCTGTAGACAGACAACAAGTCACATCTGCATTACCCTGCTCTAAAAACTATGCACATTCAATCTATTCTTAAATGAATTAACTGTCTCTGCCTCCACCACCTCCTGAGGTAATGCATTCCAAGCATTCACCACTCTCTGACAAAAAATATTTCCTAATGTCCAATCTATACCTTTCTTTAATTAATTTGTATCTGTGCCCTCTTGTTCTTGTTGGTGGTTGTATTTTGAAAAACTTGTTAAAGTCCAATTTATCCGTTCCTCTTATCATCTTACAAACCTGTGTTGTCACCTCAAATTCTTCTCTTGTCTAGACACTGTAGGCCGGTTTTTCAGAGTCTTTCCTCGTAATTGTAATTCTGGAATCCCACTATCAGTTTTGTCGCTCTTCTTTGTATCCTTTCCAGCATGTTTGTATCTCCTCTACGATAAGGACTACACACCTATACACAGAACTCCAATCAAGGTCTAACTAATTCTTTATCATACCTAACATTGCATTTGCCTTATTCACTGCTACCTGTACTTGCTCATTCATTTTTCCTGTATGCTCTATTATAACCCCTAGGTCCCTTTCCTTATCTACCATTCTAATATTGTTCTTGCCCATTCTGTAATTATGTTCCATATTGGATCCACCCATGTGGATGACGGTACATTTATCTAAATTAAACTCCATTTGCCATTTCACAGAGCAGTCTCTAATTTTATCTAAATCCGACCTCAATATATCCACCTCTGCTATAGATGAGACACTTCTACATTGTTTTGTGTTATCTACAAATTTTTCAATAATGGATTCTATATTCCAAATCGTTTATATATATCAAGAACAATATCAGTCCGAAAACCAAGCCCTGTGGCACTCCACTTTTTACTTCACACCACTCAGAGCACTCTTTATTTATGCCCATTCTCTGCCTTCTTCCCGTTAACCAACTTTCAATCCATTCAGCTCATCTATAATTATACGTATATTTCAGATACCGGGAGACGTATACATGGCAGAATGTTAACTGTATCATTCACAATGTCATGGTTGGGACATTATGGGTGGAAAATGTAAGTAGCTGAATCACAGTCTTCTTTTGTGGAGATATTGTCAGGGGTCATTGGCCGTATACAGCGCGCTGGGCCCAACTGCCTGTGAACTGCAATAATATTAATGTTGCAGGGATGTGAGAGATACCATATTTCCTTCATTCTAAGACACACATTTTTCTCCATTTAATATTTGGATGCGTCTTACAATCAATGGTATCCAATCGCCATAGGTAGGAGGACTAACGTTTGGTCAGACACAATATACTGATCAGACATGTTAGTCAGGGTCAGGCAAAATATATTGGCCAAGACCCTCACCTCGGCTTTCTAGTAACCCTCCCTGGAAACAGGCTGTTTTCATGGCAAACTGGCTAACAAGGTGAGGGATCAATGTAATCCCCGTAGTAGCGAGCGACACATAGATGAAGCCAACCATAGCCCAACCACCTGGAGGACCCAGTACACCTTCACCAGCACCCTCGAGATGTGAGGAAAGCTACTGCAACCCGCAACTTAATGTCCTTTTCAGGGCGCACAAAAGAGTAACATCACTCATTGTGGACATTTGTACACAACAACAATACAATCACCGTCAAAAGCAAGTTGTATAGAATCAGGTGGATATAATTTCACTCAGCATTTTGTCCTGGCCTAACCCAGGTCTTCTTAAACTCTCTTTCACCTTATATCACCCAGGAGTGCATAGGCCATCAACCAACCCTCGCCAAGCAGCTCTGTCCTGTGCAATCTTTTCCACTTCCTTCCAGCTTTTTCCTGTTTTCTTTACTTCCACCTCCAGATCTCGTCTCCGTGTATTCCTTGCTCTTCTTATACCTCTCCTTCCTTGGTGGTTCTATGACAAGGATTGCTTGATGATACCGGCCTGGGGTTTTCTTAATGTATAACCTATCCATCGCCACTTAATTTCTAAGATTTCCTGTTCCAATTTACTTTGTCCTGCTCCCTTCCGCAGTCTGTCGTTTGTAACTTTGTCAAACCATTTTATACCAAGAATCTTTCGCAGGCATCTGTTAACAAAACCCTGCAGTCTCTTGTCATTACCTTTGGTCATCCTCCAGGTTTCCGCTCCACACAGCAGGACTGGCTTCACATTTCAATTGAAAATCCTTATTTTTGGCTTCCTTCTGATTTCCTTGGAGTTTCATATGGGTTTCAACATTCCGAATGCAACTCCTGCTTTTTGTATCCTTGTTTTTATATCCTTGTCTGTCCCACCTTCCTTGTTGATACTTCCTAGGTATGTAAATACCTATAACTCTTCCAGTGATGCTCCTCTCAGCCTGATTGGTACTGGCTGCTCTCCACTCTATGAGCGCACTTTGGGCCTCCGCTGAGAGCATTAGGGCCACTCCCTCTGAGTGTGGTGCGTTTTTCTCTTCCTCATGTCCTGAGTATATCAGTCTCCCCTGTTGCCAATAGTTCCTTCCCTGACTGAGCCCATCTAGTCTCACTCAGCCCATCTAGTCTCACTCAGCCCATCTAGTCTCACTCAGTCCATCTAGTCTCACTCAGTCCATCTAGTCTCACTCAGCCCATCTAGTCTCACTGAGTCCATCTAGTCTCACTCAGTCCATCTAGTCTCACTCAGTCCATCTAGTCTCACTCAGTCCATCTAGTCTCACTGAGTCCATCTAGTCTCACTCAGTCCATCTAGTCTCACTCAGTCCATCTAGTCTCACTCAGTCCATCTAGTCTCACTCAGCCCATCTAGTCTCACTGAGTCCATCTAGTCTCACTCAGTCCATCTAGTCTCACTCAGTCCATCTAGTCTCACTCAGTCCATCTAGTCTCACTGAGTCCATCTAGTCTCACTCAGTCCATCTAGTCTCACTCAGTCCATCTAGTCTCACTCAGTCCATCTAGTCTCACTGAGTCCATCTAGTCTCACTCAGTCCATCTAGTCTCACTCAGTCCATCTAGTCTCACTCAGTCCATCTAGTCTCACTGAGTCCATCTAGTCTCACTCAGTCCATCTAGTCTCACTCAGTCCATCTAGTCTCACTCAGTCCATCTAGTCTCACTCAGTCCATCTAGTCTCACTCAGTCCATCTAGTCTCACTCAGTCCATCTAGTCTCACTCAGTCCATCTAGTCTCACTCAGTCCATCTAGTCTCACTCAGTCCATCTAGTCTCACTCAGTCCATCTAGTCTCACTCAGCTCAAGGATACTAATACCATATCGCTCCCTCTTTTTTGCAATCTGCACTGTCTTACCCTCCTCCCACATGGTTCTAACATTCCAGGTGCCGAGTCTGGAAGGCTTCCTTGTTGAAAGAAAGGTAGTCGGCAGCCCAGCTTCCTTTTAGGTTTGACTGAGTCACGTCACAGGCCCTGCTGAGGGGATCTTTCCTTTCAAGGATGGCTTTTGGTTTGTTTTGGTTGTTATTTTTGTAGCAATTGTGTTTTTATGAGGTGAGGTAGCTGGCCCCATGCTCAACCTGCCTCCTTTCTCATTCTGGCTTAGGACCAGCCATGGTGGAGATCTTCTCAAACTAGGGTCGCCTAAATTTGGCATCGCAGTAACATTTGAAAAATAATTTAAATAAATAATCAGGTAACTAAATGTATCTTTCATTTCCCACAAGAGGGAGAACATTGTTTGTTGTAGCTTTTGGCTACAATGTAGCTTTTGGCTACAATGTAGCTTTTGGCTACAATGTGGCTTCAAAACCTCTGCAAATGTTTTAGAACTGTTGGAATATGAGCCGCTCTCATCAAGTTGACACAATCGGACTTGTGCGATAGCTCGTGTTTTCTTGATTTGGAGCACACCTGCGACGGTTGAGTCTTATCGGGTGGTGCAAACAATACAAGTTGGAACAGAGTTAAAGGGTCAGATGTCAGTGGAACTCGACTCAGTGTGAAAGATACCCCATTTCTGCAAGGCGGAGTCCAAATTCAGATTCTCCAAATGCAGAACACATCAACTAGTTACTAACCTGTTGAGTTACACAACAGTTGACCAACATGCGTTTCTAAATAGTTGCGCATGTGTGGATGACCTTAGTAGCAGTTTGTGATCCTTCATGTTCAGAGCTATTGCTAGTTGTTTAGTGTTAGTTGTAAAGTGTTCAATTGTTTACATGTTATTATATTATCTCTGGCGTACAAAGTTGTTCTAAATGAGAAAATAAATTAACTGTCACCAGTTATTGGCTGCCATCTTCATCTTTTTATCTATCTTGTTCTCCTTCTTCTTTGATCAATTGTTGCCATGCTTCTAGCCCGGTGAGGTTCACACAGGAGACTGTGCATTTCAGGCCTTTGCTGGCCCCGCACAGCTTTTTGAGCATTGATGCTCCCTCGGGCCAGACTGCTTCTCTTTGGTCTGCATAAGCGAGGCAACCCTGCAGCATATGTTCTGGTGTTTGCTTGTGTGCTCTACAATCGCACATGGCGGTGTCTCTGAGACCCATTCTGTGGAGGTGGGCCTTGAGTCTGCAATGTCCTGTTCTGAGTCTGAAGATCTTTGTCTGCCCATCTCTGTCAAGTTTGTCTATGCTGTCAGTTTCTGGCTTGTATTTTTTGTGCTGGTCTCTTCATTCTGTCCAAGTGATGAGTCTGCGTGTCACCAAGTGACAAGTCTGCTTGCCAACAAGTGATGAGTCTGCGTGCCACCAAGTGACGAGTCTGCATGCCACCACGTGACGAGTCTGCGTGTCACCAAGTCCAGCTTTGCAAGCCCATCTGCTTTCTAATTTCCAAGGATCCCACAGTGGGCTGGGATCCATTGTAGGACTAGATTTGTTTTTTAGGACATCAATTCGATGTTCTTCTTTTTCTGCGTTTGTTCTCAATCTCCCGCTGCCAAGCCCCGACCACAGGACTTTCCAAGCAGCAGGATGTAGTCCGGAGAACGGAATGCGTTGTGTTGCTAGTTTACAGCTTGACTGCAATATTTGCACCTTTCAGTACGACACATCTGTCTTCTGCAGCTAATCCGATGTTATATTTTATTTTGTGTGAGAGTCCATCTTCTTTTTGACCCTTGAGATGGCTTGGAGTAGCCTCCTGGAGTCAGTTAGAGTGACATACATTGTAGTTGTGTTTTGGCTGATAAAAATCCTCTTGCTGCATGAACTCCTGTTGCTTCAGCTCTGAAATGGGTACATGTCTGCTCTGCTGGTAGGAGGTTCTTGTCTATATCGCTGTCGGAGTAGGCAATGTAGATTCCAATGCCTCTCCTTTTTGTCACACTGTTTGGCCGATCCATCTGTGTACACATGTGTCCAGGAGTTGCTAGGGTACTGTCTCTTAACTTAAGTTAAGTTAAGAGACAGTACTTTAACTTAACGTCTTTATACTGGTTTAGAAAACTCTGCAGAGTCTGTGTACAACCAGTTTCATTTACATTACCTTGCTCTAAAAGCTATGCGCATCCAATTTATTCTTAAATGCATTAACTGTCCCTGCCTCCACTCTCTGACTAAAAAGTATTTCCTAATATCTAATCTGGACCTCTCTTTAGTTAATTTGTAGCTATGCCCTCTTGTTCTTGTGGGTGGCTGTATTTTTAAAAAACTTGTTATAGTCTCATTTATCTCCTCTGATCATCTTATAAACCTGTATTAAGTCACCATGCATTCTTCTCTCTTCTAGACACACGATTTTTCTGAGTCTTTCTTTTTGTATCCTTTCCAGCATGTTTATATCCCCTCTATGATAAGGACTCCACACCTGTACACAGTACTCCAATCTAGGTCTAACTAATACAGTTTGACTATTACTTCCTTGCTCCTATGTTTAATATTTCTTTTTATCATACCTAACTTTGCATTTTCTTTGTACATGCTACCTGAACTTGCTCACTCACCTTACTTGTATGATCTATTATAACCCCTAGGTCCCTTTCCTTATCTATCTTTCTAATATTGTTCTCGCCCATTCTGTAATCATGTTTCATATTGGATCTACCAATGTGGATGACAATAGATTTATCTACAGTAAACTCCATTTGCCAGATTACAGACCATTCTCAAATTTTATCTAAATCCGACCTCAATATATCCACTTCTGCTTTAGATGAGACACTCCTGCATAGTTTTGTGTCATCGGCAAATTTTTCAATCATGGATCTTATATCAATGTCCAAATCGTTTATATATATCAAGAACAACATTGGTCCCAAAACCGAGCCCTGGGGTACTCCAATTTTTACTTCACACCACCCAGAGTACTCCTTATTTATGCCCGCCCTCTAAATTCTTCCCGTTAACCAATTTTCAATCCATTTGGCAACTTCCCCACCTCTTGAGCTCCTGCAGAATGTGGGTTTTTTGTTCTGCTCACTTTTCCTCATTATCCATGGAACCTCTAAGATTATTTTGGACAGGTTCTGGCTCCATATCCATGGTTCTGAAATGATTGCTTTGTCCTTTTTTAATTTCGGTTTCAAAGATGTCAGCATGTTTTCTGTGGTTTTGTCTGGCCAGATGGTTGGTGCTTTACCTTAGGCTGCCATCATTTCAGAGCCAAACTGCAACAAAATCGAAAATATCTTACCCATGTATAGGTGGTTAAATTTGTTCAAACTAAAGACAGCGGATAGTGCTGAAGTTATAGATCATGCAGTGCTGGGATGTTGCAACACTAACAAGAATATGCAGATAGATGCAACTACAGATATTATACATTCGCATACAAACAAGAGGAAATACACTGAACCATTTCTGCAATTTGGATTTACTTTTATTAAACAAATATTGAACATAGACCTATCTGCTTGATTTGGAATGAATTTGCAGAAATTTCATGGATTAAAATCTCAAACTTGATTTTTCAATTAAAAAAATGTGAACACTATTTGACTTGGTTAAAGCAGAATTTCCAATACTGTCTGAATTAGCGATGGCAGCTCTTCTGCCATTTGTTACCACCCATTTGTGCGAATCGGTATTGTTAACATTGACGTCACTTAAAACAAAATATTGCTGGCGTCTAAAGGACATCGAGATTCCTATGAGACCAGCAGTGATAAATATGAATCCATTATTGGAGATATTGTGTCAGAATAAGCAATCACATACATCTCATTAAAGATCAACTTATTCTTATCTTTTTTCAGTAAAATTGTCTTTGTTATAAATGGTGTGTATACAGTGTTAGTATCAATTGTATTTATGACATTGATTGAAGGGTCATGAAAAAATGTGCTTGATCCAAAGGGGTCGCTGATTCAAAAAGTTTGAGAAGCCCTGGCCTAACCCATGCTAAAACTTAGTAGTGGAACTTTTGGCGTGGGTCTTGTTACAATATTGTCACATCACTTATGTTTCATTATTGTAATTCAAAATGTTATCCCAAAGATTGCATAACAAAGCTGTGTTAAAAATTAAAGTTATTGAACATGAAAATAGAGCAAAATAATTTGGCATTAGTGAAGCAAATCTTCATCATTGGTGAAATGAACATAATTCCACATTTTTTGGGCCAAACTCCTAATGACTCAGAGGATGATATATTATGGGATAATGCAAATATCAATGGATTGACAAATGATTCAGAAGAATCAGATGCTGAATGTGAAGTTGACTCTGATATTGATAAATAATTTGTTTTCAATAAATTGAACAGTATATGTTCCGATAGCAAGAGGAGACTGACAATGTGACACCATCTCCCCAAAGGTATTTGCAGTGGCTCTTGAATAGATTTTACTAGAATTAAATTGGTTCGACGAGGCATAAATATAGATGGCAAGCTGCTCACCCATGTAGGATTTGCAGATGACATCGTGCTCATCACTCATAGAGGAAGCCCAACAATCTTTGAACAACCTAAATGGGGTCACCAGAGCTGCTGGTCGGCAGAACATTTTTTATTTTTTTTGGCGTTCGCCTTATTTCTCTAATCCCTAAGGCGCGGCAGAAAATAAAAGTAGAACACAATGACTCAAAACCCCTCACTGCCCAAAACAGGACATCAAGCTGGGAAAGGAAACCGTCAAGGATACCAACTCCTATATCTACATAGGCCAAGCAATAAATCCCAACTACAAAATTGATCATGAAATCTCTAGATAACGAAAAGCAGCTTGGAATTCCTTCAACTCCATTAAGCAAATACTTCAAGAGATAAAAAGACACCATGGCTAAAGGTCACATTTTTATTTCCATGGTCATTCCAGCAATGATTTATGGATGTGAAGTGTGGAACTTGCTCAAAACAGATGCTAAGAAGCTCAGAGTCAGTCTGAGAGCATTAAAATGATGCATATTAACAATTTCAAACAAGGGATAAGATCCTAAATGAATAAACTCAACATCAAATTTTGTTTTGGGATGTTGTGGAAACAGCGATATCGTGCAAACATTGTTGGGCTGGATATGTAGTTTGCATGCCTGACAACAGATGGACACATAAGATATGCTTTGGTTCCCAAATGCCTGTACATCTACTTGGGGTCGCCCACCTTTGTAATGGCAAGATGGACTGATCAAAGACCTAGGCCCACATTGGTACAGCACTGCAAATGATCGGGACACTTACAAAATATTGTTGGCATACTCGCATATGGCATATTTGCCAGAAAGATGCTGAGGATAATTTGATAATGTGAAACTAAAGTTGTTACAAAAGATAAAGTAGTGAACAAATACAAAAAATCACAATCAATAATGTAGAAATAGAAGATGAAAAAGAATTAAGACTATTTGGAATTCACAATAAAAAATGATGGCGTCTGCTTAATATAAATTAACTGAAGACTTGCAATTGACTTTCACAAAATGAGGTAAATGAAAAATGTATAGGATTTCATAAACATGAAGATAAAGAGATTGAAGAAAACAATTGCAAAAGAGATCAGATATTTTGATTTGAAGTATTGTAGAAGGATGCTGAATTTATCTTGAACTGCAAAAAAGACAAATAAAGAAATTCTGCAACAAGTTTGTAAAAAATAAAATCATCTTATAAATAAGATCATAAAGAAAAAGCTCAGATATTTTGTTTGGATGATTAACTTTTATGATGCCGGCTGACTTGCATCGTAGAAACCACATGTTCAATGCTGTTGTAATGGAGATTACATTCTGGAAAAAATATGTCACATGTTGATGTTGCTATTTTGATGCATGACCTTTTTTACCTGCATTTTAGGGCATTCTTAGAAGGATGTAGTGTACCTATTCTTTGCTCCTTGGATTCACATGGGTCACAGTGGCGTCACTGGTGCCTTCATCTCAACATACATGGCAGCTTGAGTAACCTTACAGCCCTAGGGCTATACTGGTTGGAGCTTCACTCATGACTGGATGATATTGCATGGGTAGTGGTCAGACAAAAGTAGGATAGACTCGATTTTCCTAGGAGAGATCTCGATTTTCCTAGGAGAGATCTCGATTTTCCTAGGAGAGATCTCGATTTTCCTAGGAGAGACTCGATTTTCCTAGGATAGACTCGATTTTCCTAGGAGAGACTCGATTTTCCTAGGAGAGATCTCTAACATAAAACAACTGCTGCCTTGCCGGTGGGCTGCGGATTTAAAAAATGCCAGAGAAGGTGTAAATCTATATGGGTGTCTAGCCCTGTTATTGTTGCAATTGATTGGGTGGTTTCCCCTGTTCTTGGTCTCTCCATTTTGTATCTATCTCGGTGTGGTCAATGAGCCAAACATGTTTCTATTTATTTTGCTCAGTTCCAAAGAAATGCGTGCTGAAGACGGATGCAATCTGCCTCATAATGACAACACACTAACTGGCTCTGGTGGAGCGGAGAGTCATTGATGTTGATGTCTGATGGCAAATGAGAAAGAATAAGTCAAAAGTAGAAACTCTAGTCTATCAGGTTGGGAGAGTTTCCGTACATCTAAATAAACTTGACATCACCATACAGCCTATGCACTCAAATAATGACATATATTTTTTGTCATAAACTTGGTGGTCTGTGTCAGCCTTCCATCGTCACCATATGGTTTATGTTTACAAATAATCATTTCTATTTCCCTTATAAAACCTGGGTATCCTATCTCATGTATGTCGCATCAACATGCAGTTTATCCCTCATGTATTTTGCAAAGGTTCAGCCTGTCACCCTGCTCCTCTCATGGAACTGACATATATGGAGACTATGTTTGACTACTTATTTGTAAAATATATATTTATATAGGATACACACATGTATGCTTGCCTCCCCAGTGTGGCATGATGGAAATAACTTGCAATAAATCCAACATTTATGCTTCGATCAACTTTAAACAAGGTGGTTGGTTTAGTAAAGATTTGCATCACTTGGAAGGGTTCATTTATAGGGGCAGGTAGGTAGACTGCTTTTTAAACTATCAACCTTCTTTCCTGTGTCTCCATCTTGTCATGGGAGTGTATGTGTTCCCATGATCCTAACATGTTGTAGAGGAGTGTAAATGTTCCCAAGATCCTAACTTGTGATAGAGGAATGTATGTGGTCCCATGATCCTAACTTGTGATAGAGGAGTGTATATGTTCCCATGATCCTAACTTGTGATAGAGGAGTGTATATGTTCCCATGATCCTAACTTGTGATAGAGGAGTGTATATGTTCCCATGATCCTAACTTGTGATAGAGGAGTGTATATGTTCCCATGATCCTAACTTGTGATAGAGGAGTGTATATGTTCCCATGATCCTAACTTGAAATAATTATTGTATATGGGCATAGATTTTGCATGATCTCAATCGATGAGTTAAAGGTCATATATTAAGGTGCTATCTTTGGTACGGTGACTGATAAACGGCGGGTATTATGAGGGAACATCTGACAATCAATCATTATGGCATCCCTTTGATTTTTATTTTTTCCCATTTCCTTTGTATTATAAAGATAAAGATAAAGATAAAGATAAAGGTAGTCCCATAGCAAAGACTGCCGTCAGGTATGAAGTGTTAGAACATTCAGGTCTGTGAGCTGGGGTGGCCAGTTCCTTTCCTGGCTGTCTTTTTCCTTCCCTAGCCATGTACCCATTTACAGATGGGTTGACTGAAGTTGTCGGTAGCGGAAATTGAACGTTGTACCTTTATCATAAAAATCAAGTGTTCTATCACTTTGCTAATCAGCCACTCTTTGTGTTGTGCCCCATGGTAGAAGAAGAGTCACTAATAAGGGTTGAGCATGCTATCAGGTATCCTTAGTTTGCAGGAACTATAAGACAAAGGACAATAAACGATGACCTCTACATCCCATTGTTAGAGTGGAGCCACTAAGTCAGTACCTCTACATCCAATGGTTAAAGTGGAGCCACTAAGTCAGGACCTCTACATCCAGTGGTTAAAGTGGAGCCACTAAGTCAGGACCTCTACATCCAATGGTTAAAGTGGAGCCACTAAGTCAGGACCTCTACATCCAGTGGTTAAAGTGGAGACACTAAGTCAGGACCTCTACATCCAGTGGTTAAAGTGGAGCCACTAATTCAGGACCTCTACATCCAGTGGTTAAAGTGGAGCCACTAATTCAGGACCTCTACATCCAGTGGTTAAAGTGGAGCCACTAAGTCAGGACCTCTACATCCAGTGGTTAAAGTGGAGCCACTAAGTCAGGACCTCTACATCCAGTGGTTAAAGTGGAGCCACTAAGTCAGGACCTCTACATCCAGTGGTTAAAGTGGAGCCACTAAGTCAGGACCTCTACATGCAGTGGTTAAAGTGGAGCCACTAAGTCATTTCAAGCCATTTCCATAACACATATTGTACAGTACCTGCACAGTTGGTGACCTACTTTTGACTAGTGTTTACTTACTTTTCAGTTGGTGATGGACAATTGGCTAGCACAAATGCTGATTGTACAGTGGCTGATTGTACAGTGGCTGATTGTACAGTGGCTGATTGTACAGTGGCTGATTGTACAGTGGCTGATTGTACAGTGGCTGATTGTACAGTGGCTGATTGTACAGTGGCTGATTGTACAGTGGCTGATTGTACAGTGGCTGATTGTACAGTGGCTGATGTTTTGACCTAGGAACAATAGTACCCTTTCTCTCCTTGTTAATGCTGACCTTGTAGTTAGGAGGGTGTTGTACAGATGTACACAATTCAAACAATTGCAGACCAGCCAACCTCACCACACTATGATACTATGATAGAAGAGAGACTGATATTAGAATATAAACTATTATTTATACTCATGGTGGGTGGTGTGGTTAGTGGGTGGTGTGGTTAGTGGACATGACTCATAACCCAAACTTGCTTCTGTTCAGATTCATGAAATAGTAAAGCCAAAGGTCATACCCATTTGAAAAGTAAGCTCATTAAAAAAAAATGTTTGCTGATGTTGAATACACTTGGTGTTAAGGTGCAAAACACAGTACACCACACTCCGCCTTAAGAAACAATATAAATGAGGGAAGAAAAAAAAACTCTTCATAATGAATTTGCCTTTCTCATCCGAAGATGAAATATATATTATGGATATACTGTGGATTATTTGTCTCTACTGTAAGAGTGTCAGTTCTTACCTTGCTTGTTCAGAGTGAAAGAGAGAGTCCTGTACGGAAGCTGGCTTAAAGGTGTGTACGCATGCAGTCCAGAAGCCTATGATGCGTACATGCATGACTCCAAGGCCAGACATAGTGAGAAGGTAGAACACAGTGAGCATTTGATGTTATGTTATTTTATGTTATGTTATGTAGGCGGTGAAGACTAACATCAGGGTCAGGTACAACACACTGACTAAGATCGCACCCAGTGGTGAACTAAGAAAGGTTAATACCTGAGGAGGGATGTTATGTGACATCCCCCCCTCCCATTTTTTGGGATGAATAATTTTTTTGAATTAACAATTAATCAAACTACATGTTTCATTTATAAGTGTTTCTGCACTTTTATTGAACTAAATTTTGCAATGCCAACATTCAAATGTATGTTTTCGGAGTGTTACTTATAAGTGTTTCTGCACTTTTATTGAATTAAATTTTGCAATGCCAACATTCAAATGTATGCTTTCGGAGTGTTACTTATAAGTGTTTCTGCATTTTTATTGAACTAAATTTTGCAATGCCAACATTCAAATGTATGTTTTCGGAGTGTTACTTTTCGATGGAAAGTATCGCCAGGCTCATCAATATGCTCTAGCCCGAGGTTGACCTCAAATAGTTCATGAACAGTTTTAGTCCCAATAAACTTCTTTCGCAAGCCTCAACAGACATAAATAGTCACACAAAAAACCCACGCACAAAGAAAGGTTTGCAGTGACTCAGAAAAGTCCCATTTCACAATGAAACTCAACATTTCCAAAGTTGTCCATTTATCTGCCTCTTCTAAGGGAATTTTTGCAGCCTGTAAGTGATGCTGTCCAATTTCTAAGACTATATTATCATGTGAAAATTTGGTGTACGTTTGTGTCAGGTTTGGAACAAAGGAATATAGCTCTTCTATTGCATAACGGACATTTTTTGGTTGGAAAAGTGTGAAGATGGAAACAATGTCATCTGTGACCTTAAATCGATGCTCGTTCCTGATAAAAATTGGTCATTCCATAGCACTCTGAATTTCTTCTAGCAATGTCAGACCAACATTTCAGGCCATCTTGCCAGGCATTGTTTTCCTTTTTTTCTTTCCCCCTTGTCTCTCAATCGAAATGTCCGTGTTGTTGCATGTTTCATTGCATAACGAATCACCATCTTTACTATTTTTCCCCGTTCGGTTTGAAGAAATATTTAGAGCACTTGGAACTTTTCTAAGGATTTCTCCAATGTAATTGCAGAAGTCTGTAAATATTTTATTTTTCTCTCGTTAATGTCACTTCAATTAAGATTTCTCACTAGAAAGCATAAAAATGTAAAATCACACAAGACAGGTATGAGTGTGGATGCCATAAATGGGCAACCGTCAATCCTGTGACAACCACAGGGGCATCTCCTTGCTGTCAATTACGGGAACAATTCTGACCTGTCCTCCACTGTCTCTAACTGGTCACCTTGAGCAGGGTCAACACCCAGAGATTCAGTCTAGTTTTTGTGCGGGCCATGGGATGGTCCACATGATATATCAAGCACACCAGGAGAAATGTAAGAACAGCATTGTAATCTGTGCACAGTTTTTGTTGATCTGATCAAGACCTTTGACACCGTCTAGGTTTAGTGATTGGTTGAAAATTGGCATAAACAAATCTTTTGAGTTAACTTCTTTTATTTCTGAACTTTGCCATGAATTTCATAGTTGCAGGGCTATCGTATCCTTGAGCATGGCAAAGTTTGATGTCGAGTTGATCTTCTTTAAGCTGCCTCAAGATATTAGTTTTATCGGACATTTGAAAGATCCCAAGAACAGATTTCTTCACTTCAACCTTGTCTCTCTCTGTACGAACGTATCTAATGACTTCACTCATTTGATCGACTTGTCACAAGCCTGGAGTACCATCAAAAACGATTCCAAAATACTTTGCTTTTTGTATATTATTAACCCATTTTTATTTTACTTCATTTTCTAAATGGCTAATGAACTTATTGTGAATGCCTTAAATAAGAATCAAGTCTCCTATTGTTGATGGAGTGCTCAATATTTAACAAGTGTTCATTTAAAACTGGATCATATTTAGATAGCAACAGCCAATTCCCTCCAAAAATGTCCATTGTTTTCTGACAAGTCCTCTCTGTATTCTCAAAAGAGAACATTTTGGGGGACCAGAAAAAGAAACACGTCTAAGAGACATTTTAAAATCTCCCTCCATTTAATTTTTTGTGCGTCAGTGATTGATTTTAGGTTATGATGAATCGTATTTTTGGAGCTCAATACAACTCGCAATGTTTTCCATTTTTCTAAGCATGAGAAGTGACACTCCGAAGCTTCATGTTCAGATACTTTTGGGTTCTACCATGCCTTGAACCCTGTGAGAAACTTTTGGGTTCAACTTCCACCATGCATTAAACCCTGTGACAAACTTTTGAGTTTAACTTCCTCCATGCCTTGAACCCTGTGACAAACTTTTGGGTTTAACTTCCACCATGCTTTGAACCCTGTTACAAACTTTTGGGTTCAATTTCCACCATGCATTGAATCGTGTGACAAACTTTTGGGTTTAACTTCCACCATGCATTGAATTGTGTGACAAACTTTTGGGTCTAACTTCTACCATGCATTGAATCGTGTGACAAACTTTTGGGTTTAACTTCCACCATGCATTGAACCCTGTGACAAACCTTTGAATCTCTGATTTTTTCTTCCTGTGCAAACAATCTACAGCAAAAACAAAACAAATTGCTTTTAAAAAAAGTAAACCATCCATTTCATCAAAACTTCCAATTTGGCAATGCCTTATAAAACAATGTTGTCAGGTTTCACCTCTCTCCGTTAGCTGTAGCTTCTAGTCTTTGAACTGCAAATATAATAATGTCTTTCCCTGGCAACACTGCACCCAAGATGGTCTGTCTGCTCCATCTACCCCCACTTTTAGTTCGCCACTGAGGGCACCTCATGTTCACATCACGCACTGGAATAAAATGTGTTACAAGCCTGGCCAATGAGGTGGGAATTGGCACTGAGATCCCCATGTTTGTGGGCCTATTCTGAAGTGTAGCATTGCACTACAGGCAGAAGTGCCCTGGTTCATCTTCTACAGTACGCTTTGGAATATAAGAAGAGTTACTGTAAACACCCTTTCAAAGAAACATCGTCAGTAATTCGGAATGAGCAGCTTCTAACAACAACAGCTTATCTTACCTTATCTTATCTTATAATATTGTATCTTATATTATCTTATCTTACCTTCTTCTTATCTAACCTTAGCTTTTCTTATCTTGCCTTATTTTATCATATCTATCATATCTTTCCTTTCTTTACCTTACCTCATCATATCTCCTATTATATCTTATCTTACTTTATATTGTCTTATTTTACTTTATTTTTGCCTTATCTTATTTATATTATCTTATCTGACATGATTTTTTCTTATCTTATCTTACACTATTCTTTCTTATCTTAGCATATCTTATCTCACTTGATCTAATCTTACCTTGTCTAGCTTATATTGTATATTTTCATATCTTATTTATCTTATCCTCGCCTACCTTATCTTATATTGCCTAATCTTGTCTTATCTTATCTTATCTGCTTTATTTTATTTTATCTTATCTTATGGTATATCATTTTATGTTATCTTATGGTTCTATGTGTTGTCACAGCCGTGAGTGATGTTGAGGACAAACTATCAACACTTTCGTCGTCTTTGATCAACTGATGCTATGCTTCTCATTGTATGAAGGAACTAATGATGACCATAGACCAGATCAAAGAGACCTAATGAAGGAACTAATGATGACCATAGACCAGATCAAAGAGACCTAATGAAGGAACTAATGATGACCATGGACCAGATCAAAGAGACCTAATGAAGGAACTAATGATGACCATAGACCAGATCAAAGAGACCTAATGAAGGAACTAATGATGACCATGGACCAGATCAAAGAGACCTAATGAAGGAACTAATGATGACCATGGACCAGATCAAAGAGACCTAATGAAGGAACTAATGATGACCATGGACCAGATCAAAGAGACCTAATGAAGGAACTAATGATGACCATAGACCAGATCAAAGAGACCTAATGAAGGAACTAATGATGACCATGGACCAGATCAAAGAGACCTAATGAAGGAACTAATGATGACCATGGACCAGATCAAAGAGACCTAATGAAGGAACTAATGATGACCATAGACCAGATCAAAGAGACCTAATGAAGGAACTAATGATGACCATAGACCAGATCAAAGAGACCTAATGAAGGAACTAATGATGACCATAGACCAGATCAAAGAGACCTAATGAAGGATCTAATGATGACCATAGACCAGATCAAAGAGACCTAATGAAGGAACTAATGATGACCATGGACCAGATCAAAGAGACCTAATGAAGGAACTAATGATGACCATAGACCAGATCAAAGAGACCTAATGAAGGAACTAATGATGACCATAGACCAGATCAAAGAGACCTAATGAAGGAACTAATGATGACCATGGACCAGATCAAAGAGACCTAATGAAGGATCTAATGATGACCATGGACCAGATCAAAGAGACCTAATGAAGGAACTAATGATGACCATAGACCAGATCAAAGAGACCTAATGAAGGAACTAATGATGACCATAGACCAGATCAAAGAGACCTAATGAAGGATCTAATGATGAACATGGACCAAAGCTAAGGGACCTAATGAAGGAACTAATGATGACCATGGACCAGATCAAAGAGACCTAATGAAGGAACTAATGATGACCATAGACCAGATCAAAGAGACCTAATGAAGGAACTAATGATGACCATGGACCAGATCAAAGAGACCTAATGAAGGAACTAATGATGACCATAGACCAGATCAAAGAGACCTAATGAAGGAACTAATGATGACCATAGACCAGATCAAAGAGACCTAATGAAGGAACTAATGATGACCATAGACCAGATCAAAGAGACCTAATGAAGGAACTAATGATGACCATGGACCAGATCAAAGAGACCTAATGAAGGAACTAATGATGACCATGGACCAGATCAAAGAGACCTAATGAAGGAACTAATGATGACCATGGACCAGATCAAAGAGACCTAATGAAGGAACTAATGATGACCATGGACCAGATCAAAGAGACCTAATGAAGGAACTAATGATGACCATAGACCAGATCAAAGAGACCTAATGAAGGAACTAATGATGACCATAGACCAGATCAAAGAGACCTAATGAAGGAACTAATGATGACCATGGACCAGATCAAAGAGACCTAATGAAGGAACTAATGATGACCATGGACCAGATCAAAGAGACCTAATGAAGGATCTAATGATGACCATAGACCAGATCAAAGAGACCTAATGAAGGATCTAATGATGACCATAGACCAGATCAAAGAGACCTAATGAAGGAACTAATGATGACCATGGACCAGATCAAAGAGACCTAATGAAGGATCTAATGATGACCATGGACCAGATCAAAGAGACCTAATGAAGGAACTAATGATGACCATGGACCAGATCAAAGAGACCTAATGAAGGATCTAATGATGACCATAGACCAGATCAAAGAGACCTAATGAAGGATCTAATGATGACCATAGACCAGATCAAAGAGACCTAATGAAGGAACTAATGATGACCATGGACCAGATCAAAGAGACCTAATGAAGGAACTAATGATGACCATGGACCAGATCAAAGAGACCTAATGAAGGAACTAATGATGACCATAGACCAGATCAAAGAGACCTAATGAAGGAACTAATGATGACCATAGACCAGATCAAAGAGACCTAATGAAGGATCTAATGATGACCATAGACCAGATCAAAGAGACCTAATGAAGGAACTAATGATGACCATAGACCAGATCAAAGAGACCTAATGAAGGATCTAATGATGACCATAGACCAGATCAAAGAGACCTAATGAAGGAACTAATGATGAACATGGACCAAAGCTAAGGGACCTAATGAAGGATCTAATGATGAACATGGACCAAAGCTAAGGGACCTAATGAAGGATCTAATGATGAACATGGACCAAAGCTAAGGGACCTAATGAAGGATCTAATGATGAACATGGACCAAAGCTAAGGGACCTAATGAAGGATCTAATGATGTCTATGTACCAGAGTTATGGGACCTAATGAAGGAACTAATGATGACCATGGACCAGAGTTAAGGGACCTAATGAAGGAACTAATAATGACCATGGACCAGAGCTAAGGGAACTAATGAAGGATGGTCGTCCACTGGGTGAAGTGGAGAGGGAGTTTATTGCTGCCATTAAAGATACCCTCAATCCTTGACCAAAGATCTAAGATCAGACAGTTTTTTCCATTGTTTTTCATGGTGGCTACCACATCCCGTAGAAAGTTAAACTCACAAAAACTTAAACAAATATGGACAACTCAATGACTGTGTCTCTATTTGTTGGACAACTCAATGATTATGTCTGTATTTGTTGGACAACTCAATGACTGTGTCTGTATTTGTTGTACAACTCAATGACTGTGTCTGTATTTGTTGGACAACTCAATGACTGTGTCTGTATTTGTTGGACAACTCAATGACTGTGTCTGTATTTGTTGTACAACTCAATGACTGTGTCTGTATTTGTTGGACAACTCAATGACTGTGTCTGTATTTGTTGGACAACTCAATTACATTGGCTCTATTTGTTAGAGAATTCAATGACTTTGTCTATCTTCTTCTGCGTTCGCTCTCAATTTCCCGCTAACAAGCCCTGATCTCAGGACTTTGTAAGCAGTAGGATGTAGTCCGGAGAACAGAATGTATTGTGTCGCTAGTTTACAGGTTGACTGCGATATTTGCGTCTTTCGTTCCGACACATCCGTCTTCAGCAGCGAATTTGTCTGAACTTGTTAGACAACTCAAAGACATTGGCTGCATTTGTTGGACAACTCAATGAGTGTGTCTGTATTTGGTGGATGAGTTTAATGACTGTGTCTGTATTTGTTGAAGAATTAAATGACTGTATTTGTTAGACAACTCAATGATTTTGTCTGTATTTGTTTGATAACTCAACGACTTTGCCTGTATTTGGTGGATGAGTCAATGACTGTGCCTGTATTTGGTGGATGAGTCAATGACTGTGCCTGTATTTGGTGGATGGGTCAATGACTGTGCCTGTATTTGGTGGATGAGTCAATGACTGTGCCTGTATTTGGTTGATGAGTCAATGACTGTGCCTGTATTTGGTGGATGAGTCAATGACTGTGCCTGTATTTGGTTGATGAGTCAATGACTGTGCCTGTATTTGGTGGATGCGTCAATGGCTGTGCCTGTATTTGTTGGATGAGTCAATGACTGTGCCTGTATTTGGTGGATGAGTCAATGACTGTGCCTGTTTTTGTTGGACAACTCAATGACTTTGGATTATTATTATAAGCAGTTCTGAGTTTTTTTCCCCATAAAAATAATATTTTGATGTTACACTATCCAGCAGGAAATTGATCTTTTCAACCCACAGAAGATAAACTTCAAATACGATATTCCAGATCAGACGATCTTATGGGAGGTGACTCCACGACCACCACAATCGGAAATAGTAAGTCTTATTCTTGTATCGGTGACCATCATGCCTGATGGTGTCTGCAAGGACAGAAACAAACTCCTTCCACTTCACCCTATCTTCATTGATTTTCTTTGTCAATGACTGGCAAAGTGATCATCATGCCTAATGGCATTGTGAAGGGTAGCATTAAACTCCCTCCACTTCACCTCACCTTACTTAGACCTCACCTCTTACATCCTTAATCAATGACTGACAAGAGGGATCAAGAAGCTGAGCAGTGCATGAGCTGCAGCGGTCAGTGACCCATAGCAGACTGCTAGCGTCAGGGCCCCAGCGAACCATAGTGCCAAGACCCTTCTACACCTCCACGCGGTGTTCCTGAATAACAGGGCAGACTGGCTAAGGAGAAGGGATCGAAGAGGGAATGCTAACTCGGTACTAAAAAAATGCTTGCTGAAGTCGGATGTGTTGGATCGAAAGGTGCACAATATCGCAGTCAAGCTGTAAACTACAACACAACGCATTCTGTTCTCTGGACTACATTCTGCTACTTAAGCCCTTTCAGGGTTTTGTAGTGGGAGATTGAGAATGAACGAAGCCAAGCCAATGACTGACAAAGTGATCAGTGACCATAATGCACATTAGGGCATACTTTAAGGCATACAGAAACAAACTCTCTCCACTTCACCTGGCCTCCGGTCATCCTTCGTATGGTCTCCAAGATTTTTATCACAATCTTCATTTTGACTTCTATAATTCTTCAACAAGTTGTCTTAGCCTTTCACCATCTCTGTGGGATTTAAACCATAGGTTCTGGTGATTTGTAAGTAGTTAATATTTTATAATAACTGCTGGATCACCATTCCTGTGGCTGTCTCTCTATAAATCTGATAGTTAAAGTAATTGTTTGAATACTCTAAGCACATTAGTTCACCTCTGATGTTAGGTAGTTAGAGGGAGGTTCAGTCATTCTTTGTGTGCCATTTGTTGTTATTTTCAATACATGCTAAGGGTGATTGCGTAGCGGCACCGTTAGTGACACAGCTCACAGCCCAAACATGCAAATGGTCAGATTTAGCAAGATTCTGGGAAGTAAACCCTTTTAAAAGATGTGTGCTGAAATTAAATGCACTGGGACGTGACGATGTTTTTCCGTCACATGTGATGAAGACCACTCTCTTTGTTCAGTCGTGTGGACAGTGTTTTCTCTTGCTGTGTCCGCTGAAATGGGTGACTTGCGCTGTGATTTGGATTAAAGTGAGGAAGAAACTGCGCCTTTTGTCAACCATACTCTCTGGTCCTGAGCTACCTTTGGCCAGTGGCAAGATATTATCGAGACGACTGAAGATAGCACAGGATGCATTTTTTCCTCCTGAAGCCTTTTCCGTAAAAACAGATATTCCACAAGACAGCGGAGGGAGATTACATCTATTGTCGTGTATTGTACCTTTTCCATAACTGCAAGGTATTGTAGGGACATCACTCAGCATGTGAGTAGTGTGTTGGGCATTTCTCTCGGGACGTAAGGCACAAAACACAGTACAATACACTCTACCTTGCAAAACTAGGTGGACGTACCCAAAAAAAGGATTCAGTGGCCCTAGGGTTGGGAGCCCGGTGTACAATTCCAACGTACCGAGTTCGAATAATGTCATGCTCAATTTGACAGACTGGTCATGTTGGAGTTTTTTTCCCATGGAATGACTACTTCTACTGGTCAACCCAGCTGTAAATGGGGTAAATTTTGGAGCCGCTGCAAGAGCTTCGACGTTTGTGCTCTGTCATCAGCACTTTCAGAAACAAAAGGGACTAAGCACATGTGGGGATGTCCATGTGCAGTGAAGTTTGCTCTATGAGCCATTTTCCATTTCATATTTTATCTGTTCACTTCTAATGTTACAAGTTGTGAGGTGTAATCTTATCTGTTTACTTTTAATGTTACAAGTTGTGAGGTGTAATCTTATCTGTTCACTTTTAATGTTACAAGTTGTGAGGTGTAATCTTATCTGTTCACTTTTAATGCTACAAGTTGTGAGGTGTAATCTTATCTGTTTACTTTTAATGTTACAAGTTGTGAGGTGTAATCTTATCTGTTCACTTTTAATGTTACAAGTTGTGAGGTGTAATCTTATCTGTTCACTTTTAATGCTACAAGTTGTGAGGTGTAATCTTATATGTTCACTTTTAATGTTACAAGTTGTGAGGTGTAATCTTATCTGTTTACTTCTAATGTCACAAGTTGTGAGGTGTAATCTTATCTGTTCACTTTGGGTGAAGCTGTATAAGGTGGTGATTGTTGGGGTGGAGCTGAAGATGGTGGTGATTGTTGGGGTGGAGCTGTATATGGTGGTGATTGTTGGGGTGGAGCTGTATATGATGGTGATTGTTGGGGTGGAGCTGTATATGGTGGTGATTGTTGAGGTGGAGCTGTATATGGTGGTGATTGTTGAGGTGGAGCTGTATATGGTGGTGATTGTTGGGGTGGAGCTGTAGATGGTGGTGATTGTTGGGGTGAAGCTGTATATGGTGGTGATTGTTGAGGTGTAGCTGTATATGGTGGTGATTGTTGGGGTGGAGCTGTATATGGTGGTGATTGTTGAGGTGGAGCTGTAGATGGTGGTGATTGTTGGGGTGGAGCTGTATATGGTGGTGATTGCTGGGGTGGAACTGTATATGGTGGTGTTTGTTGGGGTGGAGTTGTAAATGTTTTTGGTGATTGTTGAGGTGGAGCTGTATATGGTGGTGATTGTTGAGGTGGAGCTGTATATGGGGGTGATTGTTGAGGGGGAGCTGTATAAGGGGGTGATTGTTGGGGTGGAGCTGTATATGGTGGTGATTGTTGGGGTGGAGCTGTATAAGATGGTGATTGTTGGGGTGGAGCTGTATATGGTGGTGATTGTTGGGGTGGAGCTGTATATGGTGGTGATTGTTGGGGTGGAGCTGTATATGGTGGTGATTGTTAGGGTGGAGCTGCATATGGTGGTGATTGCTGGGGTGGAGTTGTAAATGGTGTTGGTGATTGTTGGGGTGGAACTGTATATGGTGTTGGTGATTGTTGGGGTGGAGCTGTATATGGTGTTGGTGATTGTTGGGGTGGAGCTGTATATGGTGTTGGGGTGGAGCTGTATATGGTGTTGGTGATTGTTGGGGTGGAACTGTATATGGTGTTGGTGATTGTTGGGGTGGAGCTGTATATGGTATTGGTGATTGTTGGGGTGGAGCTGTATATGGTGTTGGTGATTGTTGGGGTGGAGCTGTGTATGGTGTTGGTGATTGTTGGGGTGGAGCTGTATATGGTGTCGGTGATTGTTGGGGTGCTCGGCAATCACTTTTCTGTGTCTGTGGTGAGTCATGGACAAGCGAGCAGCACATGTTGTACTGTCATTGTTAAGTCTGACGTGTTCTGTTTAAAGTTGGAAGATTATACTCTGCTCCTTGTGTTGCAGTTTGTTGATGTTGTATTTTTTGTTTGGGTGTGTCATTTCTTTATACATGGCCCGCCCAGTAGACCATGCAATTTGTAAAACGTTTGTTCGCCAATTGCAGTGTCTTCATGCAAGTGGCAGTCGTTGATCAACTTCAAATTTTCACCACAATCCATCGCTAATGTCCCCACTAAGAGTACCCCTGAGGCCAGGATGTCAGCTTTTTTATTCCACATAAGATCCCAACAGTTCGAGGTCTCTGTATCTACTATCCACTTAGTAATGGTGACAGCTAGTTTGTCATGGCATTTGATTTTTTCAGCTCTTGCATCTCAGTGCTCGTCTACTCTGCTGTTGTACTAACATGAATTTCGTGAAGAAAGTATATGGTCGAAGAGTTGATGGTCAAATGATTTGGATACAGGTCTCTTGGTTAAAAGGACCCAAGTTAAAAACTTCTGTAAGGCATCAATTTTTGTTTGTCAGGGCAAAATACAATCTTAATCTGTACACTCAACAGCTACTGCACAGACGAGCGATCTTTTTTCCTCAGGCCTTTAAATCCCTCTGCAACCTTGGTAATGGGAATAAATACTGTAAATTCTGTAATAATAGATAGATGGATGGATGGATGGATGCCCATGGTAGAGTCACTATAGGTGCTCTCAAAAACAGACATCTGTATGTCTCTTTCTATTTGCACCAAGAAAGAGAAAAGGCACGTAACTTAGAGCAGTGGGGTACAACCTGTTTGCTGAACTTTATCCAATTGATTGATTACAACGGGCTTGCCATACGTCTTTATCCTGACAATGAAAGAGTAGGAGGAGAAAGTTGAAATTTAGCACAGTGCTTATTCCTTCTCAATGTAGCCACCACCTGAATTTATTCATTTCTGCCATCTCTGCATGACCTTGAAAAGACCTTCAGAATAAAGTAACCTATTTTTCTAACTAAACCAGTTATCACAAGCCAGTATGACATCTTCATCACTGTCAAAATTATTTCTTTTCAGCTGTTTTTTAAGTTTTGGGAAAAGAAAAAAGTCTGATGGAGCTAAATCCGGAGAATATGGTAGGTGTGGAAGAATTTCAATATTCAAATCGTTGGCTGTTTGCAGCACAAGCCTTGCTTTATGGTAGGGCGCATTGTCTTGAAGCAAAGGCAGAATTTGAGTGCGTGCTATCCTTCGTTTTCTGGTCACAGTCTTTCTTAATTTGTTAAGGAGATCTACATAATATTTCTCATTAATCGTGTTGCCATGAGGCAGGTAATCTTCCAATATGACACCTTTGACGTCCCCAAAAACAGTCAGCATCACGTTTCTTGCAGATTTCTGTGCTCTTGGCTTGACATGTGTTGGTAAGCCCGTGGTTTTCCACTTCATGCTGGAAATTTTGGATTCTGGTTCATAATGGTAAACCCAAGTCTCATCTACTGTCACCATGGTCGGCAACATGTTTTTCTACCGACACATTTTGAGCAACTGGCCACAGCAATCAACCCTCGTTTGTTTCTGTTCATACGTCAGCAGACGCGGGACCCAGCAAGCACACACTTTTCTCATGTTCAGTCTGTCGTGTAAAATTCTAAAAACTGTGCTTTCATTCAGTTTTGCTTACCTAGATATCTCTGCAATTGTCATTTTCCTATCCTGGTCAATAATTTTCTTCACTCTTGCAGCATTTTCATCGCTGCACTCTGAGGATGGTCTTCCTGATCTTGGAAGATCAGCAACATGGGAACGGCCACACTTAAACTGCCTACACCATTTTTGTATAGAAGCATACGAAGGACAGAATTCCTCAAACGCTGGTTCCATCTCTCTGTGTATTTCTGTAGGTATTTTTTCCCTGCGACATCAAGAATTTTATCACAGTTTTGGCCTTTAATTTCTCCATTGTTCTGACAAACTGTTAGAGTAGCAGATCTGGTCAATAAGGTGTGTTACGCCATGCACCATACCGGGTAAACCCGTCGAGGAGGGAAATTCATACTTCTCAAGTCTAGTACAAATTGAATGAGCGTTGTCTTCAGACTTCGCACTGGCCACAATAGACTGAGGTACCACCTATTCAACAAATTGAAGATAGGTGGTACCGACGAATGCCCATGTGGTACCGAGAAAATGACCGCTGAGCATCTGCTGCAGAACTGCCCGACATACGAGGATCAGAGAGAGCAGATGTGGCCATCACCAGTGGAACCACAAGAGAAGCTCTATGGCAGTGTTGACAGCCTCAGGATGACCGCCGCTTTTTTCGAAAAAATAATGGTTACTGTCTGACTGCATACGAAGAAGAAGAAGAAGAAGAAGAATGAGCCACATATGTACTAAATTTCAACTTTCTCCTCCTACTCCTTCATAGTCAGGGTAAAGACTTATGACAACCCTATGATTGTTCTCTGGCAGTGAGTTACAGTGGCTCTTCTTACATCCCATCAAAATAGTTATACAATGGATCCCTCCCTGGACACTCAGATATATATGGCAACGACAAAGCAGACAGACTAGTTGGTTGATTATTGATCCAACAGCCTGTGGGCTCCTGCCCTTTTGCCCAAATGCCAAACAGTGGTATCTGCAAGTGTGAGAGACAGATCAAGACAGGAACAGCCACACACAGCAACAATTCTATGTACAGTTAGACAGGACATAAGAATAGTAAACAAAAAAACATGGTTGAGCAGATGGGCCATGGCAAATACTGTAATATCTACGGATATAATGCAAGCCCTGTTTGCTAAAGACAGGATCAAACAACTCACAAGGAAAGCTCAGAGCACCATTTTGTGGATAGGAACCCATCACGTCCCACATGAACAGAATTACACCACAATACACTCTTGAGTGCCAGCTGTGTACACACCCATAGGAAACCATTGATCATCATCTCTTTGAGTGCCCGGTGCTTAACAATCCTAGAAAAATTCTTCTTTCTCTGAAGTCAGATAAATGAAACACTTTGTAGGGAGCTAAACAACTGGGCAAACACGCGCAGATAAAATTACATGGCATTGGGCCAAAAGGCAAGAGCCTGGGTGCTACTGAATCCATTACAATAACATATTCGAAAGTTGGTCTGGGTCTTCCAAGCTCTAGTGCTATGCACGGTGTCTCAATGGGCTAACCACTATGGGGATCACAATGTTGATCCCCACCTTATTGATCAGGCTGCTGTAACCCATCCTGTTTCCATGTACACAGCATGGATGTGAGGTGTGGTCTTGTTCAGTATCTTGCACCTGATGCTAGCAGCTTGGCACCAACAAGGTGCGCAGTAGAACTGTAGATGAGATATCATTGAGAAACTAACAATGTTGTAATTCATCAATGACAGGCAATGATGATCTGCGACTAGGCCAATTATGACTTTTTAAATCAAGGATGAGACAAAACCACTTTTGTGAGGTGGTTAGATTAGTTACCATACTCACGACTTCTTTTACTCTCACAATGTCAGGTACCCATTTACCGTTGAGTGCCAAGCTGTGTGCCCAGTCAGTTTTGATGTGAGAATCAAGCAGGATAACCACTGAGCCATTAATTTTAAACATTTTAATTGTCCACTTCTAGCTAGGTCCTTGTATTATTGGCTTTCAGGACAGGAATAAACTCCCTCCACTTCACCTGGACTGTAGCAGCTCTTATTACTGTACCACAGTTTTTTCAAGCAGTAACACCTTCTAATGTAATTGTGTGTATTGTCTTACAGTATTACCAGTTCTCTAATTTCTCCATGTGTCTAAACGAGATATTGCCAGGAATGGAAAATAAAATTCCTCCAACAGACTCTCGCTTGCGTCCTGACATCCGCAGCATGGAGTGCGGGCAATTAGGTCAGTCACTTTGAGAAAATATAATTTTATGAGAAATTTAACATTTATAAAAGAAAAGGGACAAACGTGGACAACAGGAGACAAACGTGAGGGTTATTTGATGAGAGGAGACAAGTATGGGAGTTATTTGATGAGGGGAGACAAGTATGGGAGTTATTTGATGTGAGGAGACAAGTATGGGAGTTATTTGATGTGAGGAGACAAGTATGGGAGTTATTTGAAGAGGGGAGACAAGTATGGGGGCTATTTGATGAGAGGAGACAAGTATGGGAGTTATTTGATGAGGGGAGACAAGTATGGGAGTTATTTGATGAGGGGAGACAAGTATGGGAGTTATTTGATGAGGGGAGACAAGTATGGGAGTTATTTGATGAGGGGAGACAAGTATGGGAGTTATTTGATGAGGGGAGACAAGTATGGGAGTTATTTGATGAGAGGAGAAAGTATGGGAGTTATTTGATGAGGGGAGACAAGTATGGGAGTTATTTGATGAGAGGAGAAAGTATGGGGGTTATTTCAGTAGAAGAGACAAATGTGGGATTATTTTATGAGAGGAGGGGCTGAAGATGCAGCACAGTGAATGAGCGGACAGTAGCCAGTGACTCATAGCTGGTTACTTGCATCAGGGTCAGCGAACCAGTGCTGGCAAAGACCCTGTTCAAATATGAAAGTTATCTTATTTCATGTAGACAAATGTGGTGAATATTTAATCAGGAGAGACAAATGTGGTGAATATTTAATTAGGGGAGACAAATGTAGTGAATATTTAATAAGGGGAGACAAATGTAGTGAATATTTAATTAGGGGAGACAAATGTGGTGAATATTTAATTAGGGGAGACAAATGTGATGGTTAGGGGAGAGATTATTATCACCAATTAGCGTCAAATTTGTGTTTTCTATTGAAGACGTAAGATCTGAGGTATTTAGCGAGGTGAGTCAACTGTACGAAACCTACATTATGGCCACAAGGTCACCGTCAGGAAGAGTACTGTATATTTAACAATGGAAGATAAATATGGGAGTTATTTAGGGGGCAAATGTTCGTTTATTTAACTAAGTTAGACAATGTGCTTCAGTGAGCAAGAACATTCTGTCTGGTTTGAACCACACAGAAACATCTTGGATCACTGAGACATTAGAATAAGGTACATATAGACGTAGACATGCATCAGAGACACTTGTCTAGGTACATACAGACGTACACATGCATCACTGAGACATTAGCATAAGGTACATATAGACGTAGACATGCATCACTGAGACACTAGCATAGGTACATACAGACGTACACATGTATCCAAGCACTGGTTAATACATCCTGATTACATTAGTTACCCCATCGCAAGCGATGATGGGACATCAACAGACGGTTTTGTCTTGATGATGTAGTTTGATGATGTAGTTTGATGATGTAGTTTGATGATGTAGTTTGATGATGTAGTTTGATGATATAGTTTGATGATGTAGTTTGATGATGTAGTTTGATGATGTAGTTTGATGATGTAGTTTGATGATGTAGTTTGATGATGTAGTTTGCGCTGTATTTGGATTATAGTGAGGAAGAAACTGTGCTTGCCATTGACCTCACTCTCTGCCCCCGAGCGACCTTGAACCAGTGACAAGACATAAGTCGAGACGACTGGAGGCAACTCAGGATGCAGACACTCTGGCACCATCTCCCATAAGACTAGGGGTCACTTTAAAACTTGCGGGATTCGATCGCCCACCATCTCTGTTCATCGCCTTTGGGGGCAGGTACCTGACTTCTCAACCACAGCTACCACCAGAAGACTCTGCAGAGTCTGTAGACAACCAGTGTTACATTCCAGTCGTGTAGTTTTGTCACGAAGTGACCAGCGAACGATTAGGATGTTCATGCCCACACGAAACCATCCCCACGCAGTCATGTTCGTTCTGTAGGGATCTGGGCTGATGGATCTGGGGTTGTCATTGGCCAGCTCTTTCCTGATCAGTTGGCCAGTACTGTCCACGGATGATGGTTTCACTAGTGCCGTCCAGCTGCATACTACTCTGTCTGCCTCCACCCTCTGTTGCTTACCTGGAAATTCGCTGCCCCTTGAAATGTGTACTAACGAGGATGCTGGAACATGATTTTTATAGATTTAATAGTTTTCCCTCATGACATCTACACGAGAACGGGTTGTGTAGAGAAAATGCTTGTAATAGGGACAGCAAGAGATTAGGTCTCAGTGGCCTACAGCAGTCAATGACGTAGACAACAAATACGTCCTGATATCGCGGTGGAAAGAGAACGTGTTTCCGCCAGTAAAATACAGATACGCACACCTTTGAAGAAAAAAATAAAATTATATAAAGGGGGAGACAATTGTGCAGCATTTCAGCTAGGGGAGACAATTGTGGAGCATTTCAGCTAGGGGAGATAAAAGGGGTGACAATTATGAAGCATTTCAACTAGGGGAGATAAAAGGGGTGACAATTGTGGAGTATTTCAGCTAGGGGAGATAAAAGGGGAGACACTTGTGGAGCATTTCAGCTAGGGGAGACAATTGTGGAGCATTTCAGCTAGGGGAGATAAAAGGGGAGGCAATTGTGGAGCATTTCAGCTAGGGGAGATAAAAGGGGTGACAATTGTGAAGCATTTCAACTAGAGGAGATAAAAGGGGTGACAATTGTGAAGCATTTCAACTAGGGGAGATAAAAGGGGTGACAATTGTGAAGCATTTCAACTAGGGGAGATTAAAGGGGTGACAATTGCGGAGCATTTCAACTAGGGGAGATAAAAGGGGTGACAATTGTGGAGCATTTCAGCTAGGGGAGATTAAAGAGGAGACAAATGTTGTTGTTTTTTTTACCAATGGAGACAAACAAGGAATTAATTAATGAGGGGTGGCAATACTTGGTTTAATGAAGAGGAACAATTCAGATTATTTAATGACGGAAGAAAATTCTTGATTTATAATAAGGTGAGAATTCTTTGTTTATGTAATGGTGAGACAACCCTTGGTTATATAATGAGGAGAGACAACTCTTGGTTTTGTTTGTTTTATTTTTTTTGGGGGGCGAGGGGGGAGTTTCTTGGTTTATTTAATGAGGTGAGACAACTCTAAAGTTAATTTAATGAAGGGTTTAGAATACATGATTTGTTTAGTGATCTGAAACAAATGTGGTTTAATTTAAGTAGAGCAGACATGTTTCAGTTTCATTGATGAAGGAAGATATATGTAAGTTTGTTGCTGTTGTCTTTGGGTTTTTTTTACATTCACACAATAACTTTAACATGCACCCTCAGGGCGAGCCCTTCTTTTGCACTTCAGTTGGGTTGACCTCTGAAATCGCCCTAACTAGCATAGTTACATGCAGACGCACACATGCATCCAAGCACTGGTTAATACGCCCTAATATAGTCCAAAAGACTACGATCTGGGATGGAAAAGGTATGCCTCCGCCAGTAGAATACAGAGGTAAACTTTTAACGAAAGAAAAAAGAAATTGTAGTCCACAACTTTGTTATGTGATTTTAACAACAAGTTATTGGTTAATACATCAATAGATAAAGCTGCACAAGACAAGAACAAAGTGGAAGAAAATCAGAGAGCGGTGAGAAAAGAAACAAAGAGAATAAAAATAGAATGGCAGCCTCGGTTCGTATTATTTTAACTACATTTTTTGTGTGAAGTGGTTTTTGTTTCTCTTGTTCTTGTGGAAATGAACTCCTAATGTTTGTGGGATGGCTTCCAGCATCAGACAATAACCAAGACCCTGGTGCACATCATGGTAGTGCTTCCTGGAAACAGTCCATAAAAACATCAACAAGAAGGAATCAGTAACAGCAACAGGACATAATCAAAATGAAATCTATGTTATAGCCACAAGGCCTTCATCAGGGACGAAGAACAACAGAAATGGAAATACTTAAGCAACCACAATGATCCCCGTAGTAGTGAGCAACATGCAGGTGAAGCAAAGCATAACACAACTGCCTGGAGGATTCTGGTCCACCTTCATCAACACTGTGAGGAAAGCTACGACAACCCACCACATAACGTCCTTTTTAGGGTGCACAAAAGAGTAATCCTACACATTGTGGGCATTCAACAACAACAACAAGCAACCACAACAACAAGCAACCACAACAACAAGCAACCACAACAACAACAAGCAACCACAACAACACAAGCAACCACAACAACAAGTAACCTAAAACAACAAGCAACCACAACAACAAGCAACCACAACAACAAGCAACCACAAAAACAAGCAACCACAACAACGACAACAACAAGCAACCACAACAACAAACAGCCACAACAAGCAACCACAACAACAAGCAACCACAACAACAAGCAACCACAACAACAAGCAACCACAACAACAAGCAACCACAACAACAAGCAACCACAACAACAAACAACCACAACAACAAGCAACCACAACAACAAGCAACAACAACAAGCAACCACAACAACAAGCAACCACAACAACAAGCAAAAACAACAACAAGCAACAATAACAAGCAACCACAACAACAACATGCAACAACAAGCAACCACAACAACAAGCAACCACAACAACAAGCAACATCAATAACAAGCAACCACAACAACAAGCAACCACAACAAGCAACCACAACAACAAGCAACCACAACAACAAGCAACCACAACAACAAGCAACCACAACAACAAGCAACCACAACAACAATTTGCATGGACTTGACACAGGGGTGTGGCCCAGAGGCTATGAACAATTACAATTCCAATGTACCAAGTTCAAATTGAATTGGACTCAGACCTGGCTTTTTTCATGGTATGACCACTTCTCTCAGTCAACCCAGTGGCAAATGGAGACCCGACAAAGTTTAGAAAAATTTAGGATACTCTCTAATCAGAAGATACTAATTTAATCTTACACTTCTGGATGGATGAGAAACTGCAGGAGGCAACTACCTCTGGTAGCATGCTTGGTGGGTAGAAATGCCAGAGAGTAAGGAGAGGCCAATTGACTGCATCTCAAGTTGTGAAATGGCATGAAAGCTGCAGTTGTGGTTGTTCAAAGCTGCTCGTACAGAGCTCTTCACGCTTGATATTTCTCTGGTAGCAGGTTGCAGTGGTTCTTTCTTATATCCCGGTGTGGGAGTGAAGACCAGGTTGACAGCAATCAATGACTTGTAGCTGACTGCTTCTGTCATGGTCAATGAACCAGAACTATACCGTAATTTATTCCACATACAAATGACAGTCCTGGAGAAAGGCTACATCTGTGCAGCCTGGCTGAGAAAATAGGGATTAAAGAGGGAAGGCCCACGTGAATCCAAAAATATGCTGAAAACAGTTGTGATGGACCGAAAGACATACTGGAAATTACAACACACCGAATAAAAACACTCTATTCAGAATGAACAGCTAAGAAGATATCCCAAGGTGTACTGAAGAAGAGAAGATAGGCCTTTCTGGCTTTAGTACAATGCTAAGCTTTTCAGAAGGATCACTACTACACAGATAACAGTAATGATTCCCACCTCATTGGTCAGGCTGCTGTAATACAGCCTGCTTCCAGGTACGTGACATGGACGTCAGATGGGGGTGTTAGTTAGTATGTTGCATGTAGCCCTGATGTGAGCGACTTTGTAGCCGAGAATGTGCAGTACCAACTCTTTCCAGATGGACTCTTACAATACCTGAGAGGAAGGACTCTTACAATGCCTGAGAGGAGGGACTCTTACAATGCCTGAGAGGAAGGACTCTTACAATGCCTGAGAGGAAGGACTCTTACAATACCTGAGAGGAAGGACTCTTACAATACCTGAGAGGAAGGACTCTTACAATACCTGAGAGGAAGGACTCTTACAATACCTGAGAGGAAGGGCTTTTACAATACCTGAGAGGAAGGACTCTTACAATACCTGAGAGGAAGGACTCTTACAATACCTGAGAGGAAGGACTCTTACAATACCTGAGAGGAAGGACTCTTACAATACCTGAGAGGAAGGGCTCTTACAATACCTGAGAGGAAGGACTCATACAATACCTGAGAGGAAGGACTCTTACAATACCTGAGAGGAAGGACTCTTACAATACCTGAGAGGAAGAATATTCCTCCTGAACTCAACAAGTTCTGGATGACAGGACAGCCACAGTGACTGCCAAGTGTGCTTCTGGGCCTGAAGGAGAAGCAAAGAGTAAAAACACTGTAACCTGCCAGCATTTATGTGTACTTTATAAACGACAAAACACTGACAGAATGCAGCACGAGAAACTAATTACATGTCTGGAAAACATGGTTATGGATGTAAAATACACAAGAACACCCAGTAATCTATAATAAGAACAAAATGTCACTGTCAGATCTGATAGGCTTGACTCACCATATATAGATGTAACATGAGGAATGCAACGAGGACGCTGTTGAACATTTACGCAGAACCCATTTTTCAACAGATAAAGAAAATGCCAGGTCTCATCTGTAGTGTCTCAATAACAAATCTCAGGTACGCTGAAAGTCAACATGACCTGTAGTGATTGGAGATTGAAGTCAAGAACAAAAGTCAAGTATATTGATGGGACATTAACACTGAACAAAATTAAACTCTGATAATTAGCAGACTCAAAACCCACTTTACAGACAACAATAAACAATCAAACACTGGAACAGGTCAATAACTTCCCCTATGGTCCGCATCTAGTGTTCCAGTGCATCCATCTTCAGTGTGCATTTGCTTGAGACTGCTTCCCTAGCTTTTTGCCATTTCCAGTTGACCTGCATGCCAGAAGGTAGCCGGTTGTCTCTTCTAGGAAAGCTGTCTTACTAGATACCTAGCCTTTCCTACTCAATGGTAACACTAACTAGATACCTAGCCTTTCCTACAATAGTAACACTGACTAGATACCTAGCCTTTCCTACTCAATGGTAACACTAACTAGATACCTAGCCTTTCCTACAATAGTAACACTGACTAGATACCTAGCCTTTCCTACAATAGTAACACTGACTAGATACCTAGCCTTTCCTAGTCAATAGTAACACTGACTAGATACCTAGCCTTTCCTACAATAGTAACACTAACTAGATACCTAGCCTTTCCTAGTCAATAGTAACACTGACTAGATACCTAGCCTTTCCTACAATAGTAACACTGACTAGATACCTAGCCTTTCCTAGTCAATAGTAACACTGACTAGATACATAGCCTTTCCTAGTCAATAGTAACACTGACTAGATACCTAGCCTTTCCTACAATGGTAACACTGACTAGATACCTAGCCTTTCCTACAATGGTAACACTGACTAGATACCTAGCCTTTCCTACTCAATAGTAACACTGACTAGATACCTAGCCTTTCCTACAATGGTAACACTGACTAGATACCTAGCCTTTCCTAAAATGGTAACACTGACTAGATACCTAGCCTTTCCTACAATGGTAACACTGACTAGATACCTAGCCTTTCCTACAATGGTAACACTGACTAGATACCTAGCCTTTCCTACAATGGTAACACTGACTAGATACCTAGCCTTTCCTACAATAGTAACACTAACTAGATACCTAGCCTTTCCTAGTCAATAGTAACACTGACTAGATACCTAGCCTTTCCTACAATAGTAACACTGACTAGATACCTAGCTTTTCCTAGTCAATAGTAACACTGACTAGATACCTAGCCTTTCCTACAATGGTAACACTGACTAGATACCTAGCCTTTCCTACAATGGTAACACTGACTAGATACCTAGCCTTTCCTACAATGGTAACACTGACTAGATACCTAGCCTTTCCTACAATGGTAACACTGACTAGATACCTAGCCTTTCCTACAATAGTAACACTGACTAGATACCTAGCCTTTCCTACAATGGTAACACTGACTAGATACCTAGCCTTTCCTACAATAGTAACACTGACTAGATACCTAGCCTTTCCTACAATGGTAACACTGACTAGATACCTAGCCTGTCCTACAATAGTAACACTGACTAGATACCTAGCCTTTCCTACTCAATGATAACACTAACTAGATACCTAGCCTTTCCTACAATAGTAACACTGACTAGATACCTAGCCTTTCCTACTCAATAGTAACACTGACTAGATACCTAGCCTTTACTACTCAATGGTAACACTGACTAGATACCTAGCCTTTCCTACAATAGTAACACTGACTAGATATCTAGCCTTTCCTACTCAATAGTAACACTGACTAGATACCTAGCCTTTCCTACAATAGTAACACTGACTAGATACCTAGCCTTTCCTACAATAGTAACACTGACTAGATACCTAGCCTTTCCTACAATAGTAACACTGACTAGATACCTAGCCTTTCCTACAATAGTAACACTGACTAGATACCTAGCCTTTCCTACAATGGTAACACTGACTAGATACCTAGCCTTTCCTACAACAACAACACTGACTAGATACCTAGCCTTTCCTACAATGGTAACACTGACTAGATACCTAGCCTTTCCTACAACAGTAACACCTACTAGATACCTAGCCTTTCCTACTCAATAGTAACACTGACTAGATACCTAGCCTTTCCTACTCAATTGTAACAGTGAAAACTGATAACCAGTATTTTCTTATTAACACGTCACCAATACTAAAACACTTGAACATCAGCTTGCGTACTAAATAATAAACATGGCATTTTGACCATCTTTTACCAACAGCAGAGTGGCTTCCATAGTCCACCATTATTATATATCTTTGGGTATGACAAGGACAAGAATAGCCCACTGCCCCACAGAGAGCATGTCGTAAGAGGCGACTAACTGTGTGACATGGCATTACACCGGCCATGGTTAGGTGGTTTGTTAAGAGCAGCATAGATGATGCTTAACAGTCTGCAAATATACTTTGCTATAGTGTATGAGTCTATTAAGATGGACTCGCGCATCGGTTAACCATCCTCCGCGGCACTTGTCCTAACGCAGCAGAGTAATAAACTGTTCAAGCCTAGTGCAAAAAGCGGGAATATATATCACATGCGTAGTACCAAGATTAAAAAGAAGAGAACCACTGTAACCTTCCAAGAATATAGTAAAATGTGACTAAAGAGGGTTGTGATCAGGCTAGCAATCACCACAGAAAATGTTCAGATACAGGAATGATGTAAAGGGCCAGATGTGATACCTCATTTGGCGCAAATAGGTGAATCAATATTACAATTATAAATACAATGAGAGATTATGAGCTCTAACTTGGCCAAAACTATGAGTGAAGTTCAGACTTTGTGGTTTAAGGGTCCCAGTGTGGAAGACTAAATAGTTTTCATCAGTAAAGTCGCTTCTATTGTTCACCATTATGTATTATGTAGTGTATACGCATTATGTATTTACATATATGTCTCCCTTCCCCTCAACCTTATTACCTGACAGATGGTTTACCTACCAGAAAGTACCATCGACGGGAAAAGAGGACTGGGTCTTCAACAGCAAATACTGGCAACAGAATTGGTCGGACCCCGAAAATTTGTCTTAAGGTTTTGTTTAAGCATTAGGGCCTGCTCTAAAACTTGTTTGTGTATTGAATAGATAACTTGAGCAGGTTTAACATCCCTTATCTAAAATGCCTGTGGCCTGAGGTTTCTTGGATTTAAGAATTATTTTTATTTGTTTATTTAGTTTGGGGGGGGGGGGGGGGTGTGTGTGTGTGTTATTAGGAGTAGATCATAGCGGTAGAAAGCTCCCTACTTGTGGCAAAAGTATCAGGTTTCATTTCTGCAAAACAGCATCTCTAGTCAATCCAGGATACCTGGCTTACAGTTATAGAGGAAACTCTCCACCTCAGAAACAAATATGATGTACTAGTGGATTTGAATTGCAGCTGGGGTTGCGTTCAACATGGAGTATCTTCTTCTTCTTCTGCGTACACAGTCAGACAGTAACCATTATTTTTTCGAAAAAAGCGGCGGTCATCCTGAGACTCTCGCCACTACCATAGAGCTTGTCTTGCAGTTCCACTGGCAATGGCCACATCTGCTCTCTCTGATCCTCGTATGTCGGGCAGTTCTGCAGCAGATGTTCAGTGGTCATTTTACCAGTACCGCACGGGCATTTGTCGGTACACCCTATCTTCAATTTGTTGAATAGGTGGTACCTCAGTCTGTTGTGGCCAGTGCGAAGTCTGAAGACACAACATGGAGTATGTTATGTTGCAGAATAATTTGGATACATGTCTTCTGACTAAAGGATATTGGTTCAAATCCTCATTTCAATATCAGTTTGAGGGGACGGCATGGTCTAGTGGTTAAGTGACACGGCTCACAACCAGAAGGTGCTGGGTTCGATCCCCATCACAGCACCGGTCGATACCCCGGGGAAGTAAACCCTTAGAAAATGCAGGAGGAAGCAGACCCCTACATAAAATACATGCTGAAGTCGGATGCACTGGGCCAACAGGCGCAAAATAAAAACCGCAGTGCAACGCACACCGCCTTGGGGGTTAGAGAAATAAGGCGAACGCACACAAAAAGAAAATATCAGTTTGGATTTATAATATTGATGACAAAATACAAATCTAACCTGTCCACTTTGTGGCAACTACAGGAGCAAGAAGCTTTTATTCCTCAACCCTATAAATCATCTCGGTGGCCCTCAGCCATGGGAATAAACATGGTGTTCATAGTATTTATACTGATACCTTTCTAAACACTTTAGTGTACTGTGAGCTGTATTTTTTGTATTTTTTACGCAAATACAGGAGTTCCTTGACACCTGCCAATTATTTCAAGGATTTCTCAGTGATAAAATTATTTAGACAGTCTGGGTTCGAATGAGTTCTAAACAGACAGGAACTATCTCACAACTTTCTTTTAATTTTCAACTTGTGTATCCTGTCAGTGTCTACATAGGATTTCTGAGATTTGGGTGGTTGGGTTTCTGATAAGGAATGCTTAGTCTGCACTACTGCAAGGGAGAGCATCACTGAGAATTCAAATTTGTTTAGGAACAGTGGGTTATCAGCACTCAACACACACACACATATATGTCACACACACATATATGTCTTCCTCTTTGTGTGTTTTCAGATATCAGATTTAATTTCTCTAAAGAAAGCAGTGGTCAGTCTCAGTCTGTTGGTATCCACATAGTACTTTGTCTGGTATTGTCTTTCAGACATCATCTTGAATTTCTCTAAAGATAGCAGTGGTCAGTCTGTTGGTATCCACATAGTACTTTGTCTGTTATAGTCTTTCAGACATCATCTTGAATTTCTCTAAAGATAGCAGTGGTCAGTCTGTTGGTATCCACATAGTACTTTGTCTGTTATAGTCTTTCAGACATCATCTTGAATTTCTCTAAAGATAGCAGTGGTCAGTCTGTTGGTATCCACATAGTACTTTGTCTGTTATAGTCTTTCAGACATCATCTTGAATTTCTCTAAAGATAGCAGTGGTCAGTCTGTTGGTATCCACATAGTACTTTGTCTGTTATAGTCTTTCTGACATCATCTTGAATTTCTCTAAAGATAGCAGTGGTCAGTCTGTTGGTATCCACATAGTACTTTGTCTGTTATAGTCTTTCAGACATCATCTTGAATTTCTCTAAAGATAGCAGTGGTCAGTCTGTTGGTATCCACATAGTACTTTGTCTGTTATAGTCTTTCAGACATCATCTTGAATTTCTCTAAAGATAGCAGTGGTCAGTCTGTTGGTATCCACATAGTACTTTGTCTGTTATAGTCTTTCAGACATCATCTTGACATTCTCTAAAGATAGCAGTGGTCAGTCTGTTGGTATCCACATAGTACTTTATCTGTTATAGTCTTTCTGACATCATCTTGAATTTCTCTAAAGATAGCAGTGGTCAGTCTGTTGGTATCCACATAGTACTTTGTCTGTTATAGTCTTTCAGACATCATCTTGAATTTCTCTAAAGATAGCAGTGGTCAGTCTGTTGGTATCCACATAGTACTTTGTCTGTTATAGTCTTTCAGACATCATCTTGAATTTCTCTAAAGATAGCAGTGGTCAGTCTGTTGGTATCCACATAGTACTTTGTCTGTTATAGTCTTTCAGACATCATCTTGAATTTCTCTAAAGATAGCAGTGGTCAGTCTGTTGGTATCCACATAGTACTTTGTCTGTTATAGTCTTTCTGACATCATCTTGAATTTCTCTAAAGATAGCAGTGGTCAGTCTGAGTTTGTTGATGATATCTCCATCGAACTTTACTAGGAATGGTACTGGTGATGGCACATGTGTTTTCGTTATTATTCGTATGTGAGACACACTTGTAGCAGGTGTTCAGTAGTTATTCTATCAATACACACTTACATAATGGAAGATAAAGACAAATAGCGGCAGTGAATCATAGCTTTATTACTATTTTTCTGATCCCTGAGAAAACAAGATTATTCACTCTTTTATCATTGAATAATAAATGAAATATTGTTTCTGGAACTTTCTTTCAAACTAAAGTGGTTTATCCACACTCATCAAGAAGATGGCTATTGCTTAGGGAGATAATAGTTGCCCATGGCAAGCAGCTTGTGGTGGTTTTTGAGATTGGGATTTGGATGTAAGTGACGAAGAGTTGCGCTGGTCGTCAACCTCACTCTCTCACCATGTCCTATCCGAATTCAGCAGCAAAACGTAGTCACGATGGTTTGAAATATGACAGGATAGCGTTCTAGTACCTTGCTATGCTCTTTGCATTCCACGCCAAGCGAGTTGTGGGGAGTCACCTTCTTATCCATTGAGCCAGATAAAAATTTCATCCACATAGTCTGCATAGCCACATCCAGCTCATCAAGGATTCAGCTCGCCCTCGGCTTCCCCCGCCTCACCGCTTTTAGTCAATGAAATGGCTATTGCTCAGTGAGATGGCTATTGCTCAGTGAGATGGCTATTGCTCTGTGAGATGGCTATTGCTCAGGGAGATGGCTATTGCTCAGGGAGATGGCTATTGCTCAGTGAGATGGCTATTGCTCAGTGAGATGGCTATTGCTCAGTGAGATGGCTATTGCTCAGGGAGATGGCTATTGCTCAGGGAGATGGCTATTGCTCAGGGAGATGGCTATTGCTCAGTGAGATGGCTATTGCTCAGGGAGATGGCTATTGCTCAGGGAGATGGCTATTGCTCAGGGAGATGGCTATTGCTCAGTGAGATGGCTATTGCTCAGGGAGATGGCTATTGCTCAGGGAGATGGCTATTGCTCAGGGAGATGGCTATTGCTCAGTGAGATGGCTATTGCTAAGTGAGATTTGATATTGTGCTATAGTCGAGATGTAAAGCACTTGCCTCTCAAGGAGGTGAATGGAAACGGTAGATGATCAAATCTTGCAAGTTTCAAGCGACCCCTAGACTAAATGTAAGACCAAGTGCCTGGAGACTGAGTTACCTCCAGTCATCTCAACTGGTCGTTTTCACACTTGTCCAAGTTGCTCAGGAATGAAATTAATGATGAGCGCTTTTTTATCTCACTATAATACAGATCAAGTTAATATCAAGAATAAAACAACTATCTGATCATGTTGCCATTATTGCTTGCGATGTCGTCAACTAACTGATGGCTATCGCACACTCAGCACAGCAGACTTTAGGTTCAGCGTTTGTCCTGAAAAGGATGGTATGACGTAGTTTATAATGAACATACAATATCTGTGCCTTTCCGCTCAGCATTTTTGGGACCAGACTAGCTTTTCCTCTGTGATCCCTATTCTCTTAACCAGACTTCTCCATAAATGCAACCTGTTTCCACAGCCATCTCATGGAGACAGAATAGGATCTTGGTCAGCTCTGGTTCATTGACCCTGATTCAAGCAGGCAGCTATAAGTCATTGGCTACTGTCAGCTTATTCACTGTGCCGCATCTTCTGTCCCTTTTGGTATGTATGATGGTGGGGTGAACAAAACCATGAGTTGAGGAGTTTTCTATCTTAGATGTGTTTGAATTAATAAGATTTCTTCTTCATACAATCCCAAGTAAAATCAGTTGTTCCTGTATCGAATATGTAAGCTCATGTCATAGAATTTCTCCTATGTCATCTATCCATCTGCCACATGGGTTTTTCTCATGCATGCAGTTTGATCTTCTGTGTTGTATATGCTTGCAGTTGTAGTTGATAGGGTTGCATTGAGATGACCAAACCATCATATGTTCTGTCTTAATATGTGTTCTGTCAAAGAGTAGTTATCATATTTCTAATCTCATCATTTCTCATCTTATCTCTCCTGGTGGCAGCAATGATCTTTCCTAGACATTTCATTACACTTGGTATTTTTCTCTTAAGCAAAACAAATAAGTAACATAATTTCTGAAAAGTTCTACCATTCTTCCCTGTTATCTCAGTGTGTTTTGTGACTGGGCAGTGCTGATAATCGACTTGTCCTCACAATTATTTATTATGTGCTAATAATAAAAGTAGATGACAAAATGATGCACGAGATGGACATAGACAGGTCCCCAATCTTTGTGACTATCAGACAGATGATATACCAGTCTGTGTTGCCAGATTTGCAATGTCAGACTGTTCTTTTGGCATCGCAAAAAAAAAAAACCATTTTGTTTCTGCCGCTCCAATTTTTACCATACCAGGCAGAGAGAGATAGTGGCTCTGTGTATTAGGGAAACGTTGGATCGGATTTCTTCTTTTCTCCCAATCATGTATAAAACACGAAAGGGAGCTGATGGCTCCAATTTGTATTCCAGGACTCGTTATGGGGAGGGCGCCCGAGGTATACGAGCGGTGAGAAGAATACATTTACTAAAACCTTTCAAGCATGTCGTAGAAGGTGACTGAAGAACATTGTGTCAAGTATGGTACAAAAACAGCGAATACATACTTGAATACAGCCAAAGGTAAAATGATTGGTGATCAATTATAGGGAAGAAAGGGTCGTGTAACTGTACTTTAATATAGATCATAAATCAATTATAGGGAAGAAAGAGTCGTGTAACTGTGCTTTAATATACGAGGTAGCTTCAAAAAGTTCCCAGAATTAGTGGATTATATAGAAATAAGTTACAATAGAATTATCTACACTACATTTCCTTCAAAGTAGTTCCCTTCAGCCACTACACACCAGCTGCTGGAAACAGTAGAGAAACCCATTCTTTGACACCTCTCTCAGCTGCTGGAAACAGTAGAGAAACCCATTCTTTGACATCCCTCTCAGCTGTATTGTCGTATTGGGGATAACGTCCTCAGCATCTTTGAATCGCTGACCTTTCAGTGCTGATTTCAGTCGAGGGAACAAGAAAAAAATCAGCTGGTGCCAGGTCAGGAGAATATGGAGGATTTTCCAAGGTAATCACATTGTGCTTTGTGAGGTACTGCTTCACCAGTCGGGATTGATGTACTGGTGCGTTGTCACGTAGCATAATCCAACTGTTTGTTCTCCATTTTTTATTTTTTGGGTTGTTTTCTTCTGATTGCATATCTTAGACGACGGAGGATATCAACGTATATTTCCTTGTTATCCGTTCGACCTTCAGGAATCAACTCATGGTAGACAATAGCCTGGGAATTAAAAAAACTCCCAACATAACTTATCCTTTGCTCTTTTTCAAATGAAATTTCTGTATCCGGGCAGATGTGGGAGATTTCCGTTCAGATGACTGACGTTATGTCTGAGGATCGTACAAAAAAACACCAGGTCTCATCTCCTGTGATTATGTTGTTAAGAAAATTACTATTTTGATCAGCCATAGTGATTAGGTCTCCTGCCAGGGTCAATCTCATGTCTTTCTGTTCAGGAGATAACATTTTGGGAACCAAGTGTTGACAAACATGATGCATGTGCAGTTGATTGCGGAGAATACTGTGACAACTTCCTGATATTCCAACTTCTGAGGCTATTTTCTTGACACTAAGTCTTCTGTCAGCACACACAATGTTCCGAACACGCTCAATGTTTTCATTGTTGATCAAGGTTGACGGTCGTCCACTACGTACATCATCATCGACACTAACACGACCTTCACGGAAACACTTGTACCACTCAAATACTTTCGATTTCTTCATTACGGTATCACCATATGCTTTAAACCATGTTTGTGTCTCTGAGAGTGACCTCAATCAAAACATGGAATTTGACATTTGTACTTTGTTCAATCAAGGACATTTTCAACTCTGGCATTGCAATGAGCACAACACACAAACAAACTTCTGTTCCAGAGTATATGTGAAGGTCACGTCTGCCATATCATTTTGTGTATTTCAATTTCTAAATATATAATCTCAATAACATCAACTTTCATTCAAACACAAGTCGACTACTCCTGGAACTTTTTGAACCTACCTCGCAGATCATTAATGAAATATAGGGAAGAAAAAGTTGTGTAACTGTACTTTAATATAGATAATTAATCAATTATAGGGAAGAAAGAGTCTTGTAATTGTACTTAAATATAAATCATTAATCAATTATAGGGAAGAAAAAAATCACTCGGGAGTGTACTTCAATATGCATCTTGTAGGGCTGTGCGTGGGACTGGCAACCTCATGATGTCAAATAAAAGTAACACAAAAACACCCACTATAAGCACACATAAATGCTTTGATACAGGCTTTTTGGAAGGAGCCAACTATAGATGTGGTCCAATGATCCTACTGGAGTGAAGAGAGATATATGATGGTGGTGAGGAAATGGAACAATGAGTAATCATTGTCGGGTGAAACATGCTGATCAAGACCTAGAGGCCTGGCATCCTTGTTCATGCTCCTGGAAACAGGCTGTGTCCTCAGCAGGCTGACCATGGGGGGGGGGGGGGGCGCCAGCGGCGTACTGAGGAGTCCATCTAGCTGTAGTACAACGCAAGGCTTCTCAGCAAGCCCACCACTATAGGGATCACAGTGTTAATCCCTCACCTTGTTGGTCAGGATGTTGCAAAACAGCCTGTTTCTATGGACACAAGCTGGATGGTCGTCATCTGACCCCCAATCTTGGATAAAATAGATGGAGATAGTCGCTCTGATTTGTACATTATGAGCATTTGGATTGATTATCATCTGTAATCCCATTGATGGTTTTAACACGGATGGTAACAGTGGCTCCAATTTGTGCACACCATATCTAGCACTACATCACCTTAGGTTCCTGAGGCAATGGTATCATTCAAAATTATCCATAAGTGGGGGTATGACTGCCTAATGTACGTTATATGGAATTTATCATTTAGTCCTATCATGGATAACACGGATGGTGATAGTGACTCCAAATAGTTCATTATGAACAGAACATTTTGATTCGATTCTATCTTTACTCGTGGATAAAATGGGTGGAGAAAATGACTCCGATTTTGTGTATGCTGAAAAGGTATATTTTATTTCTCCTGTAATTTCATGGCAGATGGAAATAGTTGCTCCAGTAATTGTATTATATTGGATTTCTCGTGCAATGCCATCGCGGATCAAATGGATGGAGATCCACTATATTGATATGAATATAGGCACTACTAAATAATCGGGAAACATGTTTCAGGATGGATTTATTCAAAGCTGCATTTTAGCCGGCTTTTTTTCTCGACTTATGCTTGATGAACACAACAAAGAAACAATTGATTCCATCAATAAAGTTGCTGCAACAATAGCAAAGACAAGTATAGTTTGAGCACTCTGAAAACTTAGACAACAGAATAGGAATGAATGAAAAGACTTCCTCCTTTGTAGATGTTCTCTCATGTCAAATTGAATATATCTAAAGAAAAAAATGGTCCGAGGATATTGACACCTCATTACAGCTTGCCTGAGAATAGTACTGGTGATTACTATATGTCTCTTCTCTGTCTGTCGTATATTAAACAATTCTTGTAGCAGGTGTTCAGCTTATATTTTATCAGTAGACACATTCATCAGTATTTCCTATTAGTTTGTTGAACAGATGTAATCACAGTACTTTGTATCCTTTATGGTGCTTAACGATTACTGTCTGTTCGCCTCAGTTGAGCTGGTGTGATTTGATTGTTGACCTTGATACTCTGCTTCCCACTAGTTACTTTATATACACGCTGGTAAACCTCTTGAGCCTCTTAATAAGTTAAACTTCTATCAGATTATCGGCATCCCAGAATAGAACACAGTCCTTCAGGTGATTAATGCACTTCGCTGCAATAAAGTCATGAGTTTGAGGATCAGTCCACTAAACAATCTCAAAAAAGATGTTTTCATTAAATTAACTTCTCTCATGCCAAACTTTTGCAACTATTAAATACAGATTTCAATCCAAACAATTTTGATAGACTATTACTTCCTAAATGTCCTAACATCAAGACTATACTATACTTTGCCTGTATTTTATGTTTTATTAAACAAAAATACAAATTTTGTCACACTTGATGAGTTTTTTCTGGTAGAGAATTTCAGTAGCTCTTCTAACATCCTGGAGTGTACAGAAGAATGTGAACCTGGTTCCTCCTTGCTGTAGTGCAATGCAAGACCTCTCGGCAGGATCACCACTCGGGAAATCAGTGTCAATTTCCATCTAATTGACCAGGTTGCTGTAAATAGCCTGTTCCAGATGCACAGCATGGACTGGGGATGAGGGGTGTCTTGGTCGGTATTTTGACCCTGATGTAAGCCTTCGCAACTGTGTGTATTATAAAGTTGCAAAAGATGGTCATGGAAAGGCTAGGTTAACAATGCCACCTTTTGGGGGGGTTTAATTGGCTGTTTAGTATCTACACAAAACAAATATTCAAACAGATAGCGGGGATGCCAGGTCTTGTCATTGGAGGAGTGACAATGAATAACCTAAGCAGATGATACAGTTTTTATTGCAAGAATTACAGGAGCTTGTGACAACAATATACAGAATAAGTCAATAGTTTGGATTAGAAACATAAAGAAACAAAGACTATGATACTTGGGAAAAGTGACAAGAAACCATGTATGCATTTAAAAACAAAAGATCAACTACCGGAACAGGTACAGAGTTTCTTCTATCTAGATCATATAATAACAGAAGAAGGCGGCTGTGAAAAAGAAGTAAGAAAGAGAGTAGGTATGGCCAAGATGGTATTCAGCAACATGTGACACATACTGACATTCAAACAGATCAATCATAACATGAAAATTAGAATTGTAAGGTGTTATGTATAATTATCAATACTTTATGGCACAGAAATATGGACACTGAATAACAAGTTGGAAAAGAGTAGATATTTTGGCCATACAACAAGACATACCTCCTTGTTGAAAACCATACTAGAGGGTAGGGCAGAAGGCAGTTGTCCAAGAGGCAGACAACGTTATGTGGGTGAATAACACCAGGAGATGGACTAGAAAAAGCCTGTCAGATTGCACCATTACGGTAAAAGATAAAGTACACTAGAGATCCATTGCAGCTGATGGCGATACAGAGATGGCACTTGAACTGAATTGGTGTGGACTAGTGGTTAAGTGACATAGCTCACAACATGAAGGTGCTGGGTTTGTTCCCTAATCACAGCACTGGCCGTTACCCAAGAGATGCAAACCCTTAGAAAATGCAGGAGGCAGCAGAGCCTTACATAAAATGCATGCTGAAGTCAGATGCACTGGGCCGACAGGCGCAAAAGAAAAACATAGTGCAACGCACACTGCCTTGGGGAATATAGAAATAAGGCGAACGCAAAAACAAACAAAAAATGAATTGGCTATATCCCCTAACTCACGCCTATCTTGCAGGGAGGTGCATTTATCTGATGTATATCCATGGTTTGTTGATTCCACAAGTATCTATTACCTCACTTTCCTTTTTTGTTGTCTGGTTAAAATGTTTTTCGAGTGCTCACAATACATTTGTCATTGCTATCATTGACCATCTGAGTGGTAGATTCCTCGCTTTTCAATGCAGAAATACCAGGCTTGATCCCTGCTATCAATGCATTCCAGGCAACCCAACTGTAAGATGGCACCAGTCTTACTGTTAGGGACAGAAACCCACATAGTAAAGGAACTGTCCATCCCACCTTATAAAAAGTTGAGACCTGGTACAAGTCTTCAACACTTCATCCCTGACAGACATCTCTGATATGGCACTACCTTGTTGCAAACACTTTATTTACAAATTGATCAGCCTTGGAGTTTCCCCATTTATGGACATGGTATTATAATGTGAAAGAAGTGCCATGCTCTCAAAGTGTGGTCTGTGAAGCCCTTGGGGTGTCGTCTTCTTCTTCTTCGTACGCTGTCAGACGTCAACCTTCCTTGGGGTGTCTGAGACCCTTTCAGGTGATCCATGGGATATCTGTGATATAATAATACCAAGATATTGTTTGCAAAGAATTAAAATAATGCCACACTTCAGATTTGTTGTTTGTTTTATAAAATAGTTATTTTTCTCATCAAATATGTTTTGGTGTGGTCTATTGGTCGTCATCTGAACATCAGAGGGTTCGTTTCTCACAACATAGGTACTATCCCTGTATTCCAGTTGATTCAGCTGTAAATAGGTACTGTACCTGATTTACTGTTATGCAAGGAAAAGTAAGAAGGAAAGGAACTGTTGAAAGTTAGTAATCGGTTGTCACAAGTTAGTTACACAACGGCAATGTCAGTAAACGGTTGTCACAAGTTAGTTACACAACGGCAATGTCAAAACATAGAAAGGAAAGTTAATCCAGAATTTTATACCTTCCTGGAAAGATTTACTTTTAATTATTTCTTTACTCTATATTGCGATAACCCCTTGTGTTTTTTCTCTTGTAAAGAATACAACCTTGAATGCCATTTTCAATTCAAACATGAAAGCTACAGTTCCCTGGAGGGACAAGGAAGACAATAAAATTGGTTATTTAAAGATGGTCAGCAGAATGTGTTTTTTCAAAGCAAATAAATGTTCTGAGAATGCTGTTCAAGTGAGCTATCTCATTTGTGACAAAATTGCCAACAGTTCAAAATCATTTTCAGATGGAGAATTTGCCAAAGAGTGTTTCAGTGATTCTGTTTTTTTGCCATGGGAAAAATACAAGCTGTTTGAGCAAGTTAGTTTATCACACAGAACTATTGGATGACAAATAGATTTACATGGCATAAGATTTAAAGGAAATTTAAAAGAGTGTGCATTAAATTTAGTAGCATTCTCTGTCACCTTAGATGAGTCAACAGATATGGCAGATACAGTGCAGTTATCTTTATTAGAGATATTGACAAATTCTTCAACATCAAGGAGTACATGTTAGCATTACAACCACTCAATGGCACCATTGCAGGTGAGGACAATTTCAAACCGATGGAGCTTGCTTTTTGAATATTTTGGATTAAGTTGGGACGGACAAGCGTTGTGGAATGACAACAGATCGAACACCAGTTATCCAAAATTCAGGTCTGGTTAGCAAAAATAAATCACACCTTGCCAGATTTTAAGTCATTTTGATGTCTCATTCTTATACTGTATTATGCACCAAGAAGATTTGTGTGCAAAAGTATTTACAGTCATTTATATATGAGTTCATCATGGTATTGCACGCGAACTTAATCAAATCAAGAGGACTCGTGCATTACCTGTTTCAAGAATTCCTTCAAGACGTCAGTTCAGAGTATGACTTACTTGTGTGATGTATGCTGGCTAAGTTGAAGAAAATGATGAAGTAATTTTATGACCTACGGACATACATCAAACTTTTCATGGATGTGAAAGGTGCTCCTGTCAAAGAATTATCAAACTCGCTCTGAATCTGCTAGCTTGCATTTTTAGTTGACATGACTCAGCATTTGAATGATGCCAATCTCAAGTTACAGACACATGGAGAGCTGGTACACAAACTTTACGGGCACGTCAGGGCTTTCCTGAATAAACTGAGACTGTGGAAGAGCAACCCACATGAAGAAAATACTCATTTCTTTGTATTACCTGGAGAGCAGAAGACATCTCTTGTTGATTTCACAAGTTAACCGTTGCTGGAGTGTTTTAAAGATTTAGCATCACAACAAAAAAAAGTGTTTCTCAACACTTTGATGTTGACCCCAACGCTCCTTCTGTAGACATGGAAATGATAAACTTGCAAAAGAAGGATATTCTCAAATCAAAGTGAAGGGACTGGACTTCTTTACATACTATTTTCCCCATAAAGAATATCCAATGATCACATCAAATGTCCCAAAAATGATCTCACCGTTTGGTAGTACTTATGTATGCAAACAATTTTTTCCCAAAATGAAATGGACGAAATCCAAAACAAGAAGTCGATTAAGTGACAAACTTCTGAAAAATACACTGTACATAGCTCATAGGTCAGCTTAAATAGATAAAATAATAAACAAGATGGATATAGCAGCACTAAGATATGTTTATTTATGTATACAATAAGTTAGTTGTTCTATTATTGTATTTGATCAACAGCAGTTTATATGAAACTATGTTCAACAATGGATATCAAAATGTAACATTTGATTTAAATATTGACCTTGTTCAGTAGCAAATAATCACAACTATTTCTCTGATAAAACTGGTGGTCTGTCTCAGGCTTCTCTCATCACTAAACAGTTTATCCTCAAGTAACCACATGTACTTCCTTAATTGATGTTGAAATACCTCCTAGATTTGATAGTGGGAAAAGCCCAGTAGCAAAACCTCATACAATGACAGCTTGTCTATCAGCACCACCAAGGCAGAGTACAGACCCTAAACTGTTGGCAGGCTAAATGTACAGGGGAAAGTTTGAGGACTGGAAACCCCATAACTACACCTTCTTTCCTACCAATAGCCAAATGAAAGTCCAAACGGCAAACCAGGAATGACATGGAATGGCACTTTCTAAGGGTAGACCAAATGGATTTGCAAAACAAAAGGATAGTTCTTGGCAACTTGGCATCAGGCACTAATTTGCCCGATTGAATATCATGATTCCAATAGTTTCCCAATGAACTTAAGACTTCTGTGGAAACCAAAAATGTATCTATCATCTAGGCTGGAGAGGGCCCTGCTACCAATCTCCTCCACTCGTTGCAGTTGATAAGACTCGGAGGGAGAACATGTTCAAATATGTATGTGTCCTCACCATATATGTACATGCGCCTCTATGTTTGAGTTTGAATCTGGTGAACAGTTGGTCTTTGAGTCTGTAAGGGACCTGTTTGAATGTGGTGACTTTGTAGGGGTTTGTTTGGATCTGGTGAACAGTTGGTCTTTGAGTTTGTAGGGGCATGTTTGAATCTGGTGAACAGATGGTCTTTGTTGGGGGTTTGTTTGGATCTGGTGAACAGTTGGTCTTTGAGTCTGTAAGGGGCCTGTTTGAATATGGTGAACAGTTGGTCTTTATAAGGGTTTGTTTGGATCTGGTGAACAGTTGGTCTTTGAGTTTGTAGAGGTGTGTTTGAATCTGGTGAACAGATGGTCTTTGAGTTTGTAGGGGCATGTTTGAATCTGGTGAACAGATGGTCTTTGAGTTTGTAGAGGCATATTTGAATCTGCTAAACAGATGGTCTTTGAGTTTGTAGGGGCATGTTTGAATCTGCTTCTAGGGGCCTGCTCACAGAATACATATTGTGACTTGGTCTCTTGTCAGCAAGGTGTAGTATGGTTTTATTGTATCAGGTGATGTGTACTCTCTGCATATAAACATGACTGACTGATTAGCCTATTCATTTTAAATGCAGCATAAGGCCACTAGAACAACTGGTCCTTTTCAGGAAGCCTGTACTCTGAGTACCTGCAGTGTCAGTTTCAATAGCAATGCTTTTACACGAGGAAGTTACAAGTCCCATGCACAACCCACATTAGTAGACTTACAATAATTTTAAAGAATAAATATGCAATTATAAAACCCCAAACAGAGAAAAACATAAGGCACTTACAAGTCAGTATTGGAGAGATTATAGTATTTGTCTCTCACAGGAAAGACAATGGGTCCATGCTCCGGCATACTCCTGTGTACTCAGCTGTAAATGGGTACAGTTAAGGAAGACAAGGATGTAATGAAGGCAACTGGTCACCCCACATTACACAAAATGTGGATTCACACAATCAAGTCTCTAATACTTCATCTCCAACAGTTTTTTCTGCCACCTGTCTGTCTTTACATTTTATTTTACTACCAGCCAGATGATTCTGATGAAGAGCTGCTCTGACTGTTTTCAGCATCGTCATCTGATGACGATGTCAATGACAATAATGACGTTAAAAACTTCTTCAGACGTGATCCTGGCTTCTTCTGCAGCTTTAATGAGCCAGAGTGAGATCCCCCATCACCATCAACATCACAACCACTTTTAGCATCCTTATTTGTCGCACACGCATTTACCATTCCATCCTTTGTGACCTGGCTACAACTACTTCTGCCACCACCAGTTGTTGCTGACACCATCACTGCTTCTGCTGCACTTTCTGTTTTACTCTGACTCAAACCATCTTCCATGGAAGCTCCTTCATGTGAAACCACATGCTGAGAATACTGATCAAAGTAATTGTCCACGTATTGCAACTCATCCTGGCTTCTGGCAGGTGTATCTGTTTCGTGTGGGGTACTGTGATCAGGCAGACCATCTGCTCTACCTCGGCAACCATCCTCAGACAATTCCCCTCTCTCACTGGTGGCATTTATTCGATTTGGTGACACAAGAATAGAATTCTGAGGGAGATTAACTGAGATTGAACTGCTGATATTGTCGTACAAGCTGAGATGAGCATTGCCATCAATATCAGCATGATTACCTGGAGGATGAGGTGGCTTGGAAATTACGAGGTTGCTGGTCTTGAAGTTAGGATCATCACCACTATTAGGGCGTGCTGCTGGAGGATACGGTCGATCTGCAAATCTACAGGGATCGATGTAAGGATTAGCTGGACAACTCTTTCCACTTCCAGAGTGTGAGTCCTGAGAAGGCAGCTGGGAGGAGCACTTAGTGTTGTGGTCTAGTTCTGCCATATGGTGTATGTAGTCATGTCCATCTCTTGTGGCATTAAGTCCAGCACTGGAATTCTTTCTCTTATCATCTGCAGATTCATTTGCTCTTTGTTCTTCATGGATTCCTTCGTAACCAATCTTAAGATTTTCTATATCTGTCACTGGGTTCCTGGTATGAAGGTCGTGGTGATAAGAACTTGATGTGGGCCAAGACCTGGTCTGACTACTGCCTATATTGTCATACAGTGTCCTATCTTGATGTGACCCAGACATATCTACACAACTTTGTGGTTGCTTACAGGGATTAAATCGTGAGTCCCGTACACGGGCAGATCTTGGTCTTCTAACATCAGCATACATGACACTCGAACTGTCAACATTATCATATCTTGTTGTCTCTCCACTTCCACGACTCGTATTTAGATTATCGTAAAAAGTTGGTGGTGACCCAACATTCTGAGAGTTGCAAGTTGTTTGCTCATTATGATATCTGACTGCATGTCCTCCATGATTAGGATTACTCAGTATTTGAGTGTTGGATGCCCTTAGCGATGATGCAGAATCACATCCTTGACTCCCACAGACTGAAGAATAAAAGTCCTGGTTTAAGGAAGTAGTTGGGGAGCCATGCGGATCACTAACTGATGTTTCAGAGATGTGAACCTTTTTAGGTATTGTTGAGTCTACATATGAGTGGCCATGACGACTTTGTTTGGCCAACTCATTGAGGGAAGTGTGGGGAAGATCTGCTCTAGACACATCATCATTAGCTGAGTCTCTACTTCTGCCAGAGCTAGAAATATTTTGCCTGTGTAACACAGCCTGAGACCTACTTTCTAATGTTCCCTTCTGACCTGGATTTGAAAGTGTTCCAGCATTTGGCTCATTCTTAGGGGATCCTATAGTGGGAGTTTCTCTTGAAGCAGAAGCAACTGCTGCATCAATCTGTGACTGACATTCTTGGTTGTGGCTCCCTACAAGGCACTTAGGTCTGGAAGAACTGACAGTGTAAATATGCTTCTGTTGAGAATCAGTATTCCTCCTAGGATTTATGGTACTACTTTCAAAAGCTTCCTCATCATCGCTGCAATCTGTTGAACTAGACTCTGACAAGATGACCGACCTAAAAAACCGAGTCATCAACGATCGCTTCGGCCTCTCCACTGACCTTCCGTCCACTCTTCTACAACTTTCATCAGAGTCAGAGCTGGTGTCCAAACCTACAAACCTCTTAAATACTCCTCTGTTTGTTTTCCTGGACTTGACTTTACAACGACCTTTTGCAGCACTATTTTGAGCTGCTCCAGCACCTGTCACCAACATTCTCTTCCCTTCTCCAATTTCTGTTGGCACACTCTGAGCTCGTCTCACTCGATCATCATCATGAGGCTGGACATTTGTTTGAGGTGAGATGTCTCGACAGACTCGAGTCTCCTCCCTGACCCCTTCGCCAGGCAGTGAAACTGACGAATGAGAAAGGTTATGACAACTTTGAGAATAGCAATGATTTTCATTGACCCAATTTGAAAGCATCTCTAAGGAGTCAACTTGTGGCTCATTCCTGCCAGCCTGTCCAGTCCCACCATTAGCATATATACCTCCAACTGCTCCTAGGTCAGACAATGAATTGAAAACTCTTCTGAGGTTTCCCTCATGATCTTGTGCCCTAATTTCATTAACCGTCAGGTCTCTCTCGGAAGAAACTGTAACATTGGAAGATTCATCACCTTCAGTCTCAACATTTTCAACAGATGTTTGTGACTGTCTTTGTGTCAATCTTGTTCTGTTGGAGGTCATGTCTGAGGGTAATTGGTTACTGGAGTTACTTTCAGAGTTTGCATGTGCAGATGTGGACCATACTTCATTGCACGTTATACCTGCAGGTAATCGGTTACTTAAGTAATATCCAGAGCCTGTAATGATGTCATATACAGCCGCGTCTCCATGATCAGAGCTAGGACTGATTGCTCCAGATTGATTACCTCTATGCTCTACAAATGAAAGACCTCTACTATTGGGAAAATTTAGCACCGAGTCTGTAGAGACACTTGTAGCTTCTGATAATGGTAAGTTGCTGGGCTGCACTTGAAGATGCTGTAGGGTTGCACCAGAAGCAGATTGTAAGGATTGCTGTATTGGTTGGCTGACTAGGGATGTGTCTGCGAATGGCTGACCAGGCTGAGTGGAAGATAAGTAAGCATGATCTGAAGCTGATATTGCTGGAGGACTGGATGATGAGGAAGCAGCAGAAACTCCTGGAGCTCCAGACCAAGTAGGAAGTGGTGTCGCAGGACAAGGGGCTTGACTGCAAGACTTTATTTCATCACCAGATGAATCACTGCTGTCACTTTTCTGTAAAGAAGATATAACAGTGATTTAACTTAACCATTCCTCTTCTACCATGAGATGTGGAGGTCTTCTTTTATTTTTCTTGTGATATAGTTTCTACAGGATGAACTAGCTAGCCCCATGCAGAACCCTCCTTAGTCATCTCTTATGACAAACCTGACAGGTTACAGTGTTAATGTGCTTGGCTCCACACTACTGTGATATATTAGTAAAGATAATATTCCCTTACCTGATTGCCACTATGAAGCCCAGACATGGACTCACAATTTGTCTTAAACCGACAAAGGGCAGATATATCAGCTTGATGTACGTTCACATAAAAATGCAACATATTCTTAATATTGCTGTTTGAAGCTATTCGTGCTAATTCCTTTACTCTTGATGCTTTCTTTGTTTGCCCTTCTGTTGGCATGTATATGACTCTTTCAACTACAGACAATCTCTTTGGTTACATCATTATTCTCTAGTAGCAGGTTGTAATGCCTCTTCTTATATCATGTGGTGTACTAAAGAAGGTGGGTCTATGCCCGCCTGGCTGTATTGTTATGATTGGCCTTTATCGGCTGATTCGCCACTCTGGGGATCACAGTGTCAATCTTGATCTTACTGGTCAGGCTGCTGTAATACAGCCTGTTTCTACATTATGGACATGAGATGAGAGCTCTGGTCAGTATGTAGCACCTGCACCTGACACTAGCAGCTTGGCATATATAAGGGTATGGTTTAAGCAATAAATGAAGTCACTAGTCATGTATACCTTCATGAACTTAAACAAATCCACAAGTTTGGATAACTTGAAGTCAGGTGGCACAATCTCAATCCCTCTACCAAATTCAAAGCTGACTTCTTCTCTGCATTCTGGACAAACTATAGATCGTGAGTAGCTGAGGTACAATCTGAAATTAATCAGGGCAGATACTGTGTATGATGGTGGAAAGGACAGATTGGTAGAAGCAAGAGCTCAAAAGGTAAATGTGGTGACACAGGGTATATTATAACAGAAAGGATAGACAGACAGACAAGACAGGCATGCAGGCAGACAGACATACAGATAGATCGATAGATAGACAGACAGACAGATAGATTAAAAGAGACAAAAACTCAAAAGGTAAATTTTGTGACACAGAAAAATTGATGACAGAAAGGACAGGTAGATGAAGGCAATAATTTAGAAAAAAAATCTAAATGAAGAGATAATTACAGAGAAATTTATATGCACTTTCCTATACAAGTCATTAGCAATATATAAGTGTGTGGACATGAAATTTCCCAATGATTTACATCTATGACAATAGGATATTCACTCCTAACATTATTTTGTACAAGTATTTGATCAAATAAAATGACAGTTAATTATTGGTGCTTACCTTCTTCTTCAGACTTCAACGACTCTTAACAAAAATTAGCAGTCAACTCAAGGCTATTTTTCATGGAAGGGCATCGGTCGCTGCCACATGCTACTCCTTTCACTGGTATATGTTGGGTAGGACTGTAAAAGGTGTCCTGCTGTAATTGGAGCTGTGCCACAGGTACAAAGGTCCACAATGCCAATCTTGAATTTATTATAAAGATGAACTCTGTTGTGTCATGTTTCATAGCCGGAATATGATCACCTAACCTCACCTGGAGAGTTGGTGGTAGGCATTTTTTCTATATGGTCAGGGTGATCTCTTTCCCATTTTGATCTGTACGTGGCCTTGATAATTGGGGCCAAGTGTCCAAGCGAATCTGCTAGGATGACAAGTTCATTTTTGTGCTGGTTTCTGAAATAGCACTGTACTGGATCTTATGAATGTAGATTCAGTCATATGACAGGTTTTATATATATATATATAAATAATAGCAAAGGTCAGCACAGCCTTTGGTAGAATGCGCTCGATGGTCTGGGCATGTCCTGGCATCAGCGTCAAGACCAAACTCAAAGTCTACCGTGCAACCATCATTCCAACCCTACTATACGCTTGCGAAAGCTGGACTGTATACTCTGGACATGCAAGGAGGTTAAACCACTTCCACACAGGTTGCCTGAGGTGAATATTCCACATCCGATGGCAAGATCGTGTCACTGACATCGAGGTTCTCTCGAGGGCTAACGTGCCCAGCATCCATGCACTGCTAGAAAAAGCACGACTAGGATGGGCCGGACACCTCGTCCGTATGTCAGACGAGCGGCTCCCAAAGAAGCTTCTCTACGGCGAGCTGAGAGAGGGATGGCGCGAGAGAGGGCGACCAAAGAAACGTTTTAAAGACGGTCTGAAGGACTCACTAAAAAGTTGCCAGATAGACATCGACACCTGGGAATGTCTTGCGCAAAACAGATCTGACTGGAGAAGCGCAGTCAAATCAGGTGTAGCTGCCGGTGAAGACGACCGTGTTGTGAAAGCCCAGAGCAGACGCGAGACACGGAAATCCCGAGCAGCGGGAACACCATCCCCTTCTACAAACCTCGTGGGCCCGATAAGTAGCAGATGTTTTCGTGTCCGCATTGGCCTGTTCAGCCACATGCGCACCCACACCCAACAGGGAAATCTGTGACAAGGATGATGTCGGCGGTCCTCATCGACAACGATGGACAGCTATTATTATATATATATATATATATAAATATATAAATTATGTTCTTAAGCCTTGATGCAAATACATACCCGCTATTTTCTGAACACCTGTCCAGCATTGCTTTTAAACAAATATGACAGTAAGAATGTCCACAGGGAAGCCTGCGTGGCTGTCGAAACAGCTCCATACAAATAGGACAGCTCAGCTCCTCCTTCATATCTCTATGAGTCATCTTGACAGGCAATTGTGGCAACTGATCAGGACAATGGCACTTGCTAAAGATGTACTGGAAAGTAGTAAATATGGGATGGAGAGGTTTTGGGATAATTTCAGGTAATTATCATCTAAATACAATGGACATTTTATATAAAACCACAAAATGGTGGTTTTGCTGTGCTGTTGCATATAGAATAACATTTATATATAAAACAGTGTGTTCTTTTGACGTTATGTATATTGAGTCATCAATTAAAAAATTTGTCTCTGGTAGTGGCCGTTACAGTGACTCTTTATATATCTTGAGGCATACTGAAGAAGATGATTTTGGAGCCTCCTGGCTGTAGTGCAAAACAGGGTTTCTCTAAGAATAAATAATAAACCAAAAAATGTATTTCATCACTTTGTCAGTCAAAGACTGTTGCAGAAGTCATGTGATCATGTCCTGTCTTCTGCTTCCTGTAGATCTCTTTAGCTAAGCATGTCTGATATTCTTTCACGAGTGTGTGCTGAAACTGATTCTTCAATGTCCTCTTCTTCTTTTCCCTTGCATTTTGTCTTCCGGTATTTTTAATAGTAGGCTGCATGACATAGATCAAATAAAGGTCAATAATTTAAAAAGTGAAATTTATAACTAATTGGGAAGTAAAATTGACAAAGATGAAGGAACAAAGCAAGAAGTTAGTTCCAGGATCAACAAAGATTTGATTTTAACTTTCTTTGCAGAATATGTAACTGAGCAGCATTCACTCTTGTGTTAGTTAGTAAATTGGTTAGTTAGTCACGAGGGGCTCGTCATCTTGATTCTAGGAACCAACATCATCACACAGGGGACATTTCTATAAGTGCTCCGTTCTCCGTCCAAGCAGCCAACCAAGCGTATATACAGTCAGGTGTTTATTTCGTGTTCTTCGTAAATTCCAGACAGAACACACTTTCTCCCATCTCCCTTAGTCACTCCTAAATCTATCATCATCTGCACATATGCATTTTTGCGATTCTCTGTCTCTTCATCATTCTGTAGACTGTCCATGACTGCCCTTATCAACTCAACCCTGTCCATGACTGCCCTTATCAACTTAACCCTGTCTCTCGTCATCACCGCGTCGTTCACTACAGCTCGTCCCAACACTGCATCAGCTCTTTCATTGCCCCGGACGCCTGCATGTCTCGGGCAGTAAATTCATGTGACACCTTGTATACCAGAGTTGTTCAGAAGAGAGGCCCACTCCCTTCTTAGCATGCACCGTTCTATCTTACGGAGCATACCTTAGCGAGTCTGACAGTATCATTGCGTGTGTCACCGGTTGCATCACCAACCAAGTCAGGGCCGCTGTTTACCGCCTCAATCTCCATCCTCATACTCAATGTGACAGTGGAATAGGCAGCTGATTTCTCCACCACCTCCTTGCCGTTTTGAAAGCCGACGAAACCCCAAATGCACTTGTTTGCATCTCTGCTGGCAGAGCCATCTGTATACAGAATTGGGTCTTGTCTTGTGGTCCTGAGTGTTGCTGGATCAGCTCCTGTGTTGAAGCTTCTGTCCTAGTGCCGCCCCACTTGCGACACTCTCTGCTCAGTTGTATCACCACCCTTGTCAGGGGTCTCTCGTTGCATAAATATACTGTTTAACAGATGTTGTGAATTGCTAAATTGATACTTGGCTGTCTAAGCTGAAGCAGTAGCAACAACTGGTAGGTCACAGAAAATGCTTTCTAGTGACACCTTGTCTCGACTTTCTTATCAAGTCTTTCCTTCCGCTGAAACATCATTCTTGTGACACTATGAAAAAGCAGTAAATAAATTGCAACAAAGAGGAAAAAAAAAGTGAAAATTAAGTTTTATATAAGCACAAATAGACATGAACTGAAATTTCAACATAAGTGATAAGAAGAGGTCTTTATTATCGAGGACTGAACAAAACGAAACAATCTTAGAAGAAACCAGTCAAAATGACAGGAATTAAGTAAAGAACATAAGTTCAGAATATGGTCAACAAATAGATGCCGTAAAATTATCGAAAATATTTAAATTATGGAGGAATGCAACAAGTCACGAAACCAACAATGAGTTTCACTAACTCTAGCACTAACAACAGTGAGTAACCGAACACAGTAACACCCACACATGTCAACAGATGAAAATGCAGCTTTGCGTGACTATCAAATCAACCAACAACACTAATATATCTGAGTGTCCGTACTTAGTCTCATTATTTTACTTTTTACAAAGTTATAATTAAATATATACATACTTTGAGATATCATTCAGAGAATATCTTGTAAACCAAACACACCAGTGACCAGTGTTGTGACGTTCGCCATGTTGTTCGTCTGCTGTTTTGTGACGGGGCCTCACATCCGGTTCAAAGATTGCCAGATTAGAGTTTTGGAGAAAAACACACAAAAAATAAGAGATTTGTCGTTCACATCCATGAGAAGGCAGTGCCACATCTCTTTCTCTCACTCTCACTCTCTCTCTCTCTCTCTCTCTCTATCTATCTATCTATCTATCTCTCTCTCTCTCCATTGTATCCCCTTCATATGAGAGATGATGCATTGTGTTCAGAATCACCGCATAACATGCTGAATATGGGAAAGGCATCCTCGCACTGTCAAGGTCACGAAGCGAAAAGTTTGGAACTCATCCAGAATGAAGAAATGCAGCTGCTTTTGGGTTGCACTTACATGAGTGTCCAACCTGTATCCCTATAGCCAGGTTTCTGCTCTGCGGGCTGTTTCAAAAGACCCTACAAACGCGTTTACAAAATTCCAATCAAATCACAAAATAATAGACGGATTCCTTGTGTTGTTTTCAGGGGCAACTCGAGCCGAGTTCTTCATTCGATGAATTTTTGTTGCTGATTCCAGGTTTACTGTGGCTTTTCTTACATTCCAGGAAGTACCGAAGAAGGTGAACCTGGGTCCTCCTCAGTGCAGTGCAAAGTTTGTCAGCAGGTTCACAACTACCGGGACCACAGTTTCGATCCCCACCTTGTTGATCAGATTGCTTTAATTAAAACAATCCGTTTCCGGGTGCACGGCGAGGATGTGAAGTGAGGTCTTGGTCAGTAAAAGGCAGGGTATTTGCTGAGCGGAACAGAGTATACGTTACAGCCAGTATGATCCAGTAAGATAATGATGATCGAGACAGTGGCCATCTCTGTAGTAGTTATCTGAAACCTCCTTAATGAGTTCTTTCATTCCCTCTGACTTTCAAACTTCGGAAATTGCAGAAGAGCTGACTTTGGCATGAGTGGATAGCTGACATGGAGACCACGAACCTTCTGGGGCGTGTGTGGATCTATTGTTCTGGCCATGCTGTGGTGTGTAGGAACGAAAGTACTGGCATGTGGGACACACGTTGTGTGATAGAGGTGACATTTGGAAGTTGATCAAAGACCGCGTCTTATATAAATACAAAGAATGTTTGGTCGTTACAACGGTCAGAAGTATTTGTCTGAACTCTGAAACATATATAACGAACAATAAAAACGAATTTGAAGTAATGGGACGCCAAGGATTCGAATACAGGACCTCCAGGTGACGTTTAAGCGTATTGTTTCAATAAAGAGATGAGTTGAGCTGCTAGACCATATAGACACCCATATAAAAGTGCCACAAATGGGTTCATCTTGCGACTGTTGAATATAGGCTGAGTTTGATTCAGATATATTTATGGGTTCAATTACTTCCTAACTTTTCTATCATCAAGTGTGCACCATACAGGCCTTAAATCCTTGTGTCACAGGTAGACAAATAGTGAACAGTTGTAGTTTCAATTGAGGAACGTGGTGAGGAAGGGAATGTGTGGAAACTTCGAGGCAGTCAGATGTAAACAAAAGGTCACAAACAAACAATCTCTGCTTACAACTCGGTGCCTCAAAGTCTCCACATATCTATCTATTGTCTGATCCTGGTTTGCCTTTCGGCGTTAGATCTGTGTCCTCTGGACAGCGCCTTGGTGTGACACTGTGCGCTTCGTATAAGGTGGAACTGGCTGCCTCGGAAATTCCGTCAATCCATCTTTTGCGGGGTCGGCCTCTAGCTCTGGTACCGCTGTGTTTAAGTGTTAGAGCCATCATTGTGGCGCTGCTGTGTTGCTGTCGCGATATGTGGCTAAACCACTGAATTTGCTGTTTTATAATGAAGTCTAGCACTGGCTTAGTGCCCGTGTTTCCTAATCTCATCGTTTCTAATTCTGTTCCATCTTATCGCATTTAGCATTCGCCTCAGGCATTTAATTTCTGTCGTTTCTATTTTTCTCTTATAGGTTGCTGTCAGTGCCCAAGTTTGACACTGGTAGCATAGTGTAGGCATGACAATTTTGTTGATCAGGGCTCTTTTGTGCCAATCTTTGCTTGCTTGTTCTTCAGTATTGTTGACGTCTGGCCAATAATTTGGTTTGCTTTGGTGCATCTGTGATCGATTTCTTCTTTCATTCTTCCATTAGATGATAATATGCTTCCTAAATATTTGAAATCCTTCACTTGCTTGAGTTGTTGCTGTTCTATGTAGATCTTAGCGGTTGTTGTTGTTCTATGTAGATCTTAGCGGTTGTTTCTGTTCTATGTAGATCTTAGCGGTTGTTGCTGTTCTATGTAGATCTTAGCTGTTGTTTCTGTTCTTGTTATTGTCATTGTTTCAGTTTTACTCACGTTTGTTCTCGTGTTGTGACCTTCTGTAGCTAAGGTTGTTTAAGCGTTGTTGCTGCTGTTCTTCAGTGTTTGCAATGGGTGCTTGGTCGTCGGCGAAGAGGAGTTCGCTACAGCTGTTGTCATCGTTAGATTTGGGCTTCTTTGCTGATTAGGTCCGTGTAGGTGATGAACAACAGGTGAGAAAGCACACATCCCTGTCTAACTCCTGTTTTGACAAGAAACCGCTCCGACTCACCGGCATCTGTTCGTACCGTGCACTGCCTATTTGTAAACAAACATTCACATATGCTTATCAAGTGCTGACTAACTCCATGGTTCTTCAGTGTTCTCCATAGCTGTGGTCGGTTGACCCGGTCGAACGCTTTTTCTTGATCTATGAATGTCAAATAAAGAGTGTCATCATATTCGATGGCCTTTTCTGCTAGTTGCTGCAAGGCAAAGATGGCATCAGTTTCCACGTATTCCATTGGATAACGACGTTGCAATCGATTAACCAGCAATGCACAGATTGCAAAGTTTTGAAATCATACGCAGGTCCAGCAGAGACAGGAGCATTAAAGGAAGGAGCCGGAGTGTGTATAGCAAACGAGCTACATGAATCGCCAGCAGCTACACTCTTCACCATTAACTGAGGGCCTGATTACCTATGGGTCTGCTCGTAGTGATGTCCATTGTTAACAGATCAATAGAGAACAGAAGTCTTTTGGGTTACTGGTTAAAGTTACACTTTGAGTGCCCAGAGAGCAGACACACTGAAAAAGTTGTACTTGGATCCTCATCGCTGTAGAGCAACGCAAGGCTTCCAAGCAAGTTCATTAACCAGGTTGATGTGTCAGGTGAGTGGCACGGTCTGGGGAAGTGTGGGGGTTCTTTCTCAGAATGGTTCACCTATTCCTCACATGATCGTGACAATCACTTGCGAAAGTCGCCGTATCGAGAGATGGTACGAATTGATGTAAGTCATAGAGAAAGAACTTCGGGAGAAACCTGCCCCCGAACATCATCTACCATTACACACAATGGAAGTCACTGAACAGACCCAGAACTATCACAGTGCAAAAGGAATATGAAACGATTGAGATACACAGATGATGATACATTTGATTGTGTCGCAATACAGGACCCAGACCACTTGATGACCTACCTCAACCTCCATGAAACATGCAATAGATGCGACATGCTGGAGGCAAATGACAAGGCAATCGTGTCGCTGAATACTGGATGCATACTGTGGTGCTTGGAGAGGGGAAGTAAGTAACTGGGGGGATTGTAAAGATGCAGGAGCGATCCCCTTGTTAAAAAAAATCAGATCCAGCCAATTATAGACCAGCGAGTTTAACGAGCATGGTCTGTAAATTGTTAGAGTCAATAATCAAAGAAAATAATGTAATGCATCTAGACATGTCTAATCTAATCAGAAATGTAATGGATTTAGACAAGTTTAATCTAGTCAGAAAGTTAGCATGCGTTTACTAGAGGGAGATCGTGATTAACAGATTTTTTAGAGTTCATGGAGGAGGTTACTAAAATGATAGATAACGGGGAGTTAGTGGACTTTCTTTATTTAGATTTTGCAAAGGCTTTTGATAGAGTACCTCATACAGATAATGCATTTAAGAATAAATTGGATGCGTATAGCTTTTAGACCAAGGTGATGTAAATGGAACTGGTTGTATACATACTCTGCAGAGTCTTCTAAACCAATGTAAGGACGTTAAGTTAAGTTAAGTTAAGTTAAGTTAAGTTACATGGAATAGGTGGGGAAGTTGCCAAATGGATTGAAAATTGGTTAACGGGAAGAAGGCAGAGTGTGGGCCTACATAAGGAATACTCTGTGTCGTGTGAAGTAAAAAGTGGAGTGCCACAGGGCTCGGTTTTGGGACTAATTTTGTTCTTTATATATATATATATATATATATAATTAATTTGGACAATGATATCGTATCCATGATTGCAAAATTGGCGGATGACACAACACTATGTAGAAGTGTTTCATCTAAAGCAGAAGTGATTATATTGAGGTCAAATTTAGATAAAATTAGGAAATGGTATGAGAGCTGACAAATGGAGTTTAATGTAGATAAATGTAGTCATCCGCATAGGTACATCCAATATGGAACATAATTACAGAATGGAAGTGAACAATATTAGAAAAGGAAAGGGACCTAGGGGTTATAATAGATCATACAGGTACGGTGAATGAGCTAGTCCAGGTTGCAGTGAAAAAGGTAAATGCAATGTTAGATATCATAAAAAAAACAACAACAACGTAGTAGCTAGGAATTGATAGTAAAACTGTATAAAGCATTAGACCCAGATTGAAGTACCGTGTACAGGTGTGGAGTCCTTATCGTAGAGGAGATATAAACATGCTGGAAAGGATTCAAACTAGAGCGACAAAACTGATATGGGATTCTAGAATTACTGTTATGAGGAAAGACTCAGAAAAACCGGCCGACAGTGCCTAGAAAAGAGAAGAATTCGAGGTGACAATACAGGTTTATAAGATAATCAAAGGAATGAATAAATTAGACTATTACAAATTTTTTCTTCAAAATACAACTACCTACAAGAACAAGAGGGCAAAGCTACAAATTAATTAAAGAAAGGTCCAGATTAGATATTAGGAAATATTTTTGTAATCTGAGAGCGGTGAATGCTTGGAATGCATAGCCACAAGATATAGTGGATGCAAGGACAATTAATGCATTCAAGAATGGATTGGATGCGCATAGTTTTTAGGTCAAGGAAAAGTAAAAGAAACTGGTTGTATACAGACTGCAGTCTTTTAAACGAATATAAAGACGTTAAGTTAAGTTATGAAGTCTGGGTCTTGATGAGTAGGATTCACCTGATCTTGATGTGAGATTGAGGTCTTGGTTAGCATGATTCACCTGACCTTGACGTGAGATGGAGGTCTTGGTTAGCATGATTAACCTGACCTTGACGTGAGATGGAGGTCTTGGTTAGCATGATTAACCTGACCTTAACGAGAGATGTAGGTCTTGGTTAGCATGATTTACCTGATCTTGACGTGAGATGGAGGTCTTGGTTAGCATGATTCACCTGATCTTGACGTGAGATGGAGGTCTTGGTTAGCATGATTCACCTGATCTTGACGTAAGATGGAGGTCTTGGTTAGTATGATTCACCTGATCTTGACATAAGATGGAGGTCTTGGTTAGCATGATTCACCTGATCTTGACTAAGATGGAGGTGCACCATGGGGTGCAAACTATGACCGTGAGGTCATAGGATAACGAGGCTCTTGCTCACCTGGACGGATGGACTATTCCAGGTTAGATTTAGGCCCATGGCTTGGAGAGGAGATGGGCACGGCCAAGCTACACAACCAGAATCTACCATACTAGCTCAGTCGAAGCCCAGGTTAACAATGACCGCTCCTGCCATCCCACGCCAGGGTGGAGCTGATAGGTGTAACCGAAGAGTCACAAAAGCAACCGCAGACAAAGAAGGATGATGTAGGGTTGTGGAGGTGTCATTAGGGGTGCCCCTGCAATCTCATGTTCTTTGTTGTCTATCTATGCATGTGGTTACTTCTTGTTATCTTCTTCTCCTTCGTTCATTCTCAAGCCAAGGTCTGTTTCTCTCCCCGTTGTATGTACGGCTATTTTATATCTCCATTCAGTTTTGGCCTATCATCTGACTTACGAGGCCAGTGTTGTTCTCTTCCCGTGTGAGTGTGCAGTCATATAAAATGTGTTCTAAGGTCATGGTTTGTCCCTCAAGTAGATCCATGTCATCTGCCCCAATCCTCATTGTGTTGTAAAGATGACCTAAGAGTCTAAAGATGAACCTTGACTTAACTTAACGTCTTTATACTGGTTTAGAAGACCCTGCAGAGTCTGTATACAACCAGTTACATTTACATCACCTTGCTCTAAAATCTATGCGCATCCAGTTTATTCTTAAACGCATTAACTGTCCCTGCCTCCACCACCTCCCCTGGCAATGCATTCCAAGCAGACACCACTCTCTGACTAAAAAAATATTTCCTAATATCTAACCTGGACCTCTCTTTAGTCAGCTTGTAGCTATGCCCTCGTGTTATTGTAGGTGGCTGTATTTTAAAAAACTTGTTATAGTCTAATTTATCGATTCCTCTGATCATCTTATAAACCTGTATTAAGTCACCACGAATTCTTCTCTCTTCGAGACACTGTAGGCCCGTTTTTCTGAGTCGTTCCTCATAACTGTAATTCTGGAATCCAACTATCATCTTTGTCGCTCTTTTTTGTATTCTTTCTAGCATGTTTATGTCCCCTCTTTGATAAGGACTCCACACCTGTACACAGTACTCCAATCTAGGTCTAACTAAAGCTTTATACAGTTTGACGATCACTTCCTTGCTCCTATGTTTAATATTTCTTTTTATCATACCTAACATTGCATTTGCCTTTTTCACTGCTACCTTAACTTGCTCACTCACCTTTCCTGTATGATCTATTATAACCCCTAGGTCCCTTTCCTTATCTATCTTTCTAATATTGTTTTCTCCCATTCTGTATTTATGTTCCATATTGGATCTACCCATGTGGATGACTGTACATTTATCTACATTAAACTCCATTTGCCAGCTTACAGACCATTCTCTAATTTTATCTAAATCCGACATCAATATATCCACTTCCGCTTTAGATGAGACACTACTGCATAGTTTTGTGTCATCAGCAAATTTTGCAATCATGGATCTCATATCAATGTCCAAATCATTTATATATATCAAGAACAAAATTGGTCCCAAAACCGAGCCCTGTGGTACACCACTTTTCACTTCACTCCACTCAGAGTACTCCTTATTTATGCCCACCCTCTGCCTTCTTCCTGTTAACCAATTTTCAATCCATTTGGCAACTTCCCCACCTATTCCATGTGATTTTAACTTTCGAAATAATCTTTGATGAGGTACTCTATCAAAGGCCTTTGCAAAGTCTAGATAAATAACATCCACTGGCTCCCCTTTATCTATGATTTTAGTAACCTCCTCCATGAATTCTAATAGATTTGTTAAGCATGATCTCCCTCTAGTAAACCCATGCTGACTATTTCTAATTAGATTAAATTTTTCTAAATGCATTTCAATGTTTTCTTTGATTATTGACTCTAACAATTTACAGACTATGCTCGTTAAACTCACCGGTCTATAATTTGCCGGATCTGATTTTTTGCCTTTTTTGAATAAGGGGATCACTCCTGCATCTTTCCAATCCCGTGGAACAATCCCTTTTGTAAGTGATTGAGAACATAATATAGCCAATGGTTTTGCTAGTTGGTTTCTAATTTCATACAGCAATTTTGGGTGAATACCATCTTGACCTGGACATTTATTCACTTTCAACCCCTCCAATTTTTTAAAAACCATTTCCTCTGTAATACAGATTGATCTTAATCCCGCTGTATCCATGTCTCTTTGAAAAATATCTATAGGCTCTGGGATCTCGGAGCAGTCCTCCTTTGTGAAGACTGTGCCAAAGTACTGATTAAGCAGATTAGCAGCCTCCCTATTCTCACTTATTATTTTCCCTGTACTGTCTATGAGAGGGCCTACTTTGTCTTTCGTTCTTTGTTTATTTCTAACATAAGAAAAGAAGCTTTTACTGTCAGTCTTGATCCTCTGAGCAAGTTTTTTTTCAAAGTCTATTTTTGCTGTTTTATTCGCTTTCTGGGATATGTTCTGCTTGTCCAAATATTTTACATATGTTTCTTTTGATTTACCTGCCTCTATATATTTTTGCCATGCTTTATTTTTTGCTCTTCTACATTTCACTACAAATCTAGTTATCCACTTTTTACGCTTGGGGTTTACCTCCCTACATGGAACACATTCCTCTTTTAGCGTTTCTAGAACTGTTTTAAAACTTTCCCACTCCTGTTCAACATCTGTTCCTACAATAATATCTTTCCAGATTATGTGGTTCGCTGCCTCTTTCATCCTCTTAACATCTGTCTTAGAGTAGTCGTATGTTCGCGTGTTTATGTTTACTTCTTTCCCTGCAATAAGATCCCAACGGATGATTTGATGGTCACTTGAGCCAAACAGTTCCCCAACGGTAACGTTTTCAATCATATTTTCCTCTGTGGTAAAAACTAGGTCGAGTATGTTTTTGCCTCTGGTGGCTGCTTCTACATGTTGAATTAAAAAATTGTCAGTTATGCACGTAACAAAAGGTTTTGACTCTACAAGTGCTTCTGCCATATCCCATTTTATTTCTGGATAGTTGAAATCTCCCATTAATAATAATTTCCCTTTACTTGCCTTTGCTATGCTACTAATCAGCTCCTCATCTTCCTCTTTTTGACTTGATGGACATCTATAGCACACTCCAATCACTGTTTTTTCACCCCCACTTTCTATTTCTCCCCATACACTTTCATTTTTGTTACCACATGATAAATAATCTTTGATCGTTATATTAACAGAATTTATACAGTATAATAAAACGCCACCTCCCTTAGTCTTGTCTCCAATTATCCTATCTTTCCTTAACATTGTATATCCCTCAATTTCAAGTTCACTATCTGCAATCTCCTCATATGTCCATGATTCTGTTAACCCTATTATATCTGGTTTTTCTTCTTCTACATACAGTTCCAATTCTTCTCTTTTATTTACTATGCTTCTCACATTTGCATACAAACATTTTAGTTTGTAATGTTGTTGGTTTTCCTCTTTTTGCTTCTGCTTTATCATTTTAGTGTTTGCTTTTCTACTATGTATTTCACACTTCCCTGACACCAAATTACCCCTTTGACTACATCCTCTATAGCACCCTATTGTAGGCCTATCTTTAGTCTCATACTTCATAGGCCTAACTAGTTTAAATTTCTAACACAATGATAGAACATATACTTTGCTACAACATGCTGTCCTATCTCATTTAGATGTAAACCTCCCCTATCTAACATTTTACTTTTGTCTACTTTAACATCAATAAATTCCATTCCCATGTCCGCACACATCACCTGTAACCTAAGGTTGATACCTATTATTTTGCTATCTAGATAGTCTCACCCATCTGCTCTGTCTAAAATGCCCATCATTGTGACCTTTCTAAACTTTTTTTCCTTAAGTGTTCTCATAAGACTTTTATATTTATCCATAATTATTTCTGTACCATCTCTCTTTACATTATTTGTACCTGCCAATACTACCACATGACTGTTTCCTTTGTCATCTAACCTCTTTATTCTCCCCTCTATGTCCTCTATTTTTGCTCCCCCAATATCCATTCTTTCAAACATGTTGTGTTGTTTAGACAAATGTCTGCCAACCTCTCTCACCATTGAATCTCCTACTACCAAAACTGACCCCTCACCTATATGTGCATACTTCTCTCCAAAGCTCTCTGCCCTGTGAGCTGTTTCCTCACTCAAATCTCCCTTACTTCCTTGACTACACCTTGACTGCAGCTTCTTTAAAATTTCCTCCATTTTCACTTGTTTACCTTGTATTTCCATCTGCCTCTTTTCTATCTCCTCTAATCTCTTCTCATTTTCCCTTATATTGCACTCCATTTGTGCCTGCCTCTCTTCAACTCTACATATCCTACATAAAACGGTTCCTTCATCTTCCAACGTTGTAGTAATACTAACATTTTCGCCACACAAATCACATAATCTGACTTGGCCTTTCCTCGCAGCAGTTCGTCTCGTCTTAGTGGCCATACTAATTTTGCTATTTATTTCCGTTAGCCAATAAGTTATATTAATACCTAATAAAATGTATACTTCTTAAAGCAACGCCAAAAAAGGAACAAACAAATGTCGCTGGTATTTAACTTTCTACAAAGTATCAAAACGACTAGGCCTAGTGTTATCTGAGTGTTACTACCGCTCACTGTTCTACGCTATTTAATTCTGTCAAGTCACTAACTATCTGTTATAACAAGGCCACTATATTTGAAAATACGTATGCTACAATAAACTACAATCACAACTATGTTATTATTACACAAATTAATTTTCAACACTAATACTTATCTGAAACGTTATAAATCTCTGTTCTGTCAATTCAAACCAACCACCATCTTGAACAACCGGAAACACGTTGAGTCTAAAGATTTTGTTCCTCTGTAATAAAATGTGCGTGACAGAGACATTTGTTGCTGAAGGTCTAGGCTGGATGTGATACACTTAGTTACATGTCCATATTTCCAAACCATATAGTAGGACTGACTTTAAATTTGTGTAAAGGTCCACAATCTAGATGTGATAGTCTTAGTTGCATGTCCATGTTTCCCAGCAATACGGTAGGACTGATTTAACATTAGTGTAAAGGTCTAGTCTAAATGTCTCTTAGTTACATATCCATGGTTTAATTCAAGATGTCCCAAAATAATAATTGATGGTTCCTATGTGAACTATAATGGATAATTCAAGTAAGGCATATCTTATTAAAAGAGTTCTCTCTCTCTTCCCTCAACCTATACCTTCCCCCATACTTCTTCACTCTCTCTCTCTCTCTCTCTCTCTCTCACACAAAACAAACATATAAATGTAAGAAATGCAACATCAATGAACCATAAGAACTTCAATTTTATCAAGAAAACGACATTCACAAAGGAAGACAAATAAAAATGTTTAAAAAAACTTAGCTGGCAGCATAAACATACAATGAACATTCTAAAACAGCTCAACATAAATATTCAATCAAACTGATGGCCCAAAATATCTCAAGACAAACATGTAAGCACAGTATCAATCAAAGTCACAAAGAAAAATATATTTTTAATCACCGAAAATATCTATACATCAAACACTAACTGACTGACTGACTGAGTCACTCCTCTTCTATGTGTCATATAGAGGTCAACTTTAATTTTTTATTTTAGCTTATAGTTCCTACAGGATGGAGTAGCCGGCCCTATGCACAGCCTTCCTAAGTCGGGTCTTACGACACGCCTGGCAGGTTAAGCATTACTATTATGTTCCCTTTTTTGGACCCCAGTAACACACGGACATCACACAAAACAATAGTACAGAAAGCAAAGTAGACACAGAAACTGAACCCATCTCACAGAGACGTGGATACCAGACTACAAAGAATAGAACCACTGCAAGCTTAAAATACGAGGGACAGTCATTAACCCTTAAGATCCTATAAGTATTTTTCATTATGGTCCATAGAATTCTGAATTAAGTCCACAAAACTACTGAGAAATGGGTGTATGTCTTATTTTATCTGTAACTTTTTTTATTTGTTATGATATTGGAATAAATTTCGAATATGTTATTTATGAATGGAGGAGTGTCTTTTTTTTTCTTCGTTCGCCCATTTATCTATTTCTCAAGGCTGTGTGCGTTGCACTGTGGTTTTTATTTTGCGCCTGTCGGCCCAGTGCATCCGACTTCAGCATGCATTTTATGTAAGGGTCTGCCTCATCCTGCATTTTCTAAGGGTTTGCTTCCCCAGGGTAACGGCCAGTGCTGTGATGGGGATCAAACCCAGCGCCTTCGGTTGTGAGCTATGTCATTTAACCACTAGGCCACTCCGTCCCCGGAGAAGTGTCTAAAATGTCATGCTAGTGTACAAAAAGTAGAAATTACTGTACGTGTGCCTGCTACAATAAAAGCTCCACCCATCGTGAGCAGTGCACATCGAATGTGCATCCCCTGCGTAGTTCACAATTGTGTCACTAGGCCTACGACCATTGTAAACTGACCCGACCATTAACGATACCCTTGCTGTGGTATAGATCTAGCTCATCATTATCACGTTCTATCTCAATATCTGATTGACTGGCATCATAATCAAAATCTAACTTGTCAAATAGATCAAACAGATTCTGCCTTGATGACACTGCATGCTCACTTTCAGACAAACCACTCATTTTTTGGGTGAAAATGCACCGTTTTGAACTTAATTCCAAGTTGTTTTCGATACTATATCAATACTTTTTCTTTGCATACAAATTCATACCAGAAGGCAATAATAGGTGCAGTAATAGAGGAATGAATGCAACGAGAACAAGCGGTTTGCAGTGGTATAGGATTTGAGGGCATGAGCAGGTTACCAGTGGTATAGGATTTGAGGGCATGAGCAGGTTACCAGTGGTATAGGATTTGAGGGCATGAGCAGGTTACCAGTGGTATAGGATTTGAGGGCATGAGCAGGTTACCAGTGGTATAGGATTTGAGGGCATGAGCAGGTTACCAGCGGTATAGGATTTGAGGGCATGAGCAGGTTACCAGCGGTATAGGATTTGAGGGCATGAGCAGGTTACCAGTGGTATAGGATTTGAGGGCATGAGCAGGTTACCAGCGGTATAGGATTTGAGGGCATGAGCAGGTTACCAGTGGTATAGGATTTGAGGGCATGAGCAGGTTACCAGCGGTATAGGATTTGAGGGCATGAGCAGGTTACCAGCGGTATAGGATTTGAGGGCATGAGCAGGTTACCAGTGGTATAGGATTTGAGGGCATGAGCAGGTTACCAGCGGTATAGGATTTGAGGGCATGAGCAGGTTACCAGTGGTATAGGATTTGAGGGCATGAGCAGGTTACCAGCGGTATAGGATTTGAGGGCATGAGCAGGTTACCAGCGGTATAGGATTTGAGGGCATGAGCAGGTTACCAGCGGTATAGGATTTGAGGGCATGAGCAGGTTACCAGTGGTATAGGATTTGAGGGCATGAGCAGGTTACCAGCGGTATTGGATTTGAGGGCATGAGAAGGTTACCAGTGGTATAGGATTTGAGGGCATGAGCAGGTTACCAGTGGTATAGGATTTGAGGGCATGAGCAGGTTACCAGTGGTATAGGATTTGAGGGCATGAGCAGGTTACCAGTGGTATAGGATTTGAGGGCATGAGCAGGTTACCAGCGGTATAGGATTTGAGGGCATGAGCAGGTTACCAGTGGTATAGGATTTGAGGGTATGAGCAGGTTACCAGTGGTATAGGATTTGAGGGCATGAGCAGGTTACCAGCGGTATAGGATTTGAGGGCATGAGCAGGTTACCAGCGGTATAGGATTTGAGGGCATGAGCAGGTTACCAGCGGTATAGGATTTGAGGGCATGAGCAGGTTACCAGCGGTATAGGATTTGAGGGCATGAGCAGGTTACCAGCGGTATAGGATTTGAGGGCATGAGCAGGTTACCAGTGGTATAGGATTTGAGGGCATGAGCAGGTTACCAGCAGTATAGGATTTGAGGGCATGAGCAGGTTACCAGTGGTATAGGATTTGAGGGCATGAGCAGGTTACCAGTGGTTTAGGATTTGAGGGCATGAGCAGGATACCAGTGGTATAGGATTTGAGGGCATGAGCAGGTTACCAGTGGTATAGGATTTGAGGGCATGAGCAGGTTACCAGTGGTATAGGATTTGAGGGCATGAGCAGGTTACCAGTGGTATAGGATTTGAGGGCATGAGCAGGTTACCAGTGGTATAAGATCTTAAGGGTTAAGTTATTATGAAGTGCATAGAAGAGTATGTACAGCGGAAAATCTTATTTCAGGACACAAAATGGCTCTTTAACACTACTCCATGTAGTGATCATGATGATCGTGCAGTATGCGCATGCACAATATAGCGTACAACATGGCCGCCCCACTGTCGACTTGCACCGTGGAAGCATGAGCGTTTATTTTTGTTGTGGTCGGAGGGTGTGAAACCTTCTGAAATCTAGAGGAATTAAGGTGCAGTATGCAGACAGTTGTCAGCCAGAGGAAAGTGTACGAATGGGTAGAAAGATTTCAAAATGGAAGACAAAATGCCCTTGATAAATCAGGGCCTGTGAGACCAGCAAGTATGGCAATGGACACACTGAAACAGCAGATCAACCAGCTAGTCCGTGGCAACAGGCAAGTCACTTTTGATGAAATAGCAGGCATAAAGATGTTGAGCAGTGCATGAGTTATAGCGGCCAGTGATCCAGAGCTATCAAGACCCTTCTCCATCTCCATGTGGTGATCCTGGATAACAGGCTGCAACAAAGCAGGGTGGTTAGCAGAAGGGCTCGAAAAGGGACGGCTAACCTGGTACCCAAAACTGTAATGCTGAAGTTGGATGTGTCGACCGAAAGGTGCAAATATCTCAGTCAGGCTGTAGACTACGATACAACACATTCCTGACTAGACGCTCCTACTGGCAAAGCCGTTGTCAGGGCTTGGCAGTGGGAGTTTGAGAACGACAGACAAAGAATGAGAAGATGAAATAACTGTAGATTTTAACATGAGTCACTGCGCTGTGCACACAATTTTTCAATTATGTTCTCGGTTATAGGAAAGTGTGCAGCAGATGGGTACCAAGGCAGTTGACAACAAAGTACTGGAGACGGTGCAAAGCTGTTAAAGATCCCACCAAAAGACTTTTTTATAGAGGACATCTACAAAGTGTGTTGCCAGGGAGCTATATAGAAAAATAAGACACATAAAATGTCTGATTCGCACTCTAAATATGTTGTTAATAAAATTATATGACACATAAAATGTCTGATTCGCACTCTAAATATGTTGTTAATAAAATTATATGACACATAAAATGTCTGATTCGCACTCTAAATATGTTGTTAATAAAATTATATGACACATAAAATGTCTGATTCGCACTCTAAATATGTTGTTAATAAAATTATAAGACACATAAAATGTCTGATTGGAACTCTAAATATGTTGTTAATAAAATTATAAGACACATAAAATGTCTGATTCGCACTCTAAATATGTTGTTAATAAAATTATAAGACACATAAAATGTCTGATTCGCACTCTAAATATGTTGTTAATAAAATTATAAGACACATAAAATGTCTGATTGGCACTCTAAATATGTTGTTAATAAAATTATGAGACACATAAAATGTCTGATTCGCACTCTAAATATGTTGTTAATAAAATTATAAGACACATAAAATGTCTGATTCGCACTCTAACATAATTTATTTTGCTAGCGCTAGTTTTTAGTAAGGATTAACTGCGCTACTTTTTATCCTCACTCTCTCGTCTCATGCCGCCCGACCCCAGTAGCAAGTCAAGGACAAGATGACTAGAGGGCGACTACGAGATGCAGGGGACTCCGCATCAAGCACCCGTGAAAAAGACGGCGGAGTCCGGAGTCGAACTCACACCACCTGATCACGAGGCCGACAGCTTAACCACTTCGTCACGGAATCCCCGTACTTAATTACTGTACCTCATTTTACTTATTTGTCAATGTGTTACTGGGGCTTGAAAGGGGAGCAAAGAACAGTAAGACTACTGTGCCAGGCTACTGTGTAAGTCGAAAATGGACACAAATACCTGCTTTAGTGATTAGTATGATTAGATGATACAATGTGCATGTCTTTCACGTGGGCAGTTATCTGTTATAATATGTATAGAAATAAATAATACAATAAGCTACAGAAGTTATATATTTATCGGAAGGACCTGCTTTAACCCAACTCTTTGAGCTACAGTCAGAGGTACAGATCTTCCGAACACAATACAAATTTGAACTCTCTCATTAATTTATTAATGAACTCTGGTTAGGGTGATATTTATGGACTCCTGCACAAAATGAATTCCAGCTTTCAAGGTCCAAATATAACAGCGTTTACTATATCAGACAATATAAAAGAAACTCTCACTAAACTAAATACATAATCAAGGCTATATGAAGGAACAAGTTTGCTCCCATTAAAAAAGTTTATACTTCGTAGACACGCCACAGAATTGATATTCCTTTAACAACTGTGCCCGTATCCTTGGCCCGTATCCTGTGGTATTTATGACAGATGCAAAATCAGTACTCCAAGCACTATCATCTGGGAAACTGTCAGATCTACAAGTTTTATTGTCAGCAGTGAGCAACCAGCGCAGAATCACGGTACAGTGGATACCGTCTCGCTGCGGAATTCCAGGAAATGAGAGAGCTGACACACTGGCGAGGGAAGGTGCCGCAGACGAGCAACCAGATGTACCAGTTACATACCATCATAAGAAAAAGATGATTAAATCAATGAGAGAGCTTCCAACACAAATACAAGATGACTATCATTATATAAGTTGGCAAGAGCAGATTGTCATACTGTGCCTCAGAACGGAACACAACCGACTCCACAGCCAAATGTATACAAAATTTAGGATTGGCAGCTCAAGTATATGTACATGTAGACAGACATCCCAGACTGCGGAGCATACACTTCAGGACTGTCCAGAGTGTGAGATACTGAGGCGGACATACTGGCCAAGAGAAACAACACTGGAAATGAAACTATATGGACCTATGTGTGAACTGCAGAAGACAGTGAGGTTCATACAAGAGACAACTTTGCAGATGTAGACACGCTGCAAGCGAACGAAAAAAGAAGAAGAAAAAAGAATTTATCTCAGAAAATGAACAAACAATGAAAGAAATACTGATTGAAGATGTCGAAAAACATTGATGGGTCTTGTTAACTAATTCACTCCCACGAGCCGATACACCGGCTTCCGGTTTTTTCTAGAAAACCCAGGAGCCAATATATTGACTGTTACGACTGTGTTCACAAAATCACATATTTCCCCATTCATAGTTCTCCTAAATGTTTTATTTTGGCTATTGGTGGAAGTCCAGATTTTGTACTTTTCATTTCCGGAAAAGTTATCGTGAGTTTCATTTAAAAAATGTTTAGTTTCTTAACTTGGAAACCATAATTTTGTTTTTCCGAGGGCAGCTTTCAAGCTATCCTTTGCACCTTCAGCCACACCAAATAGAGTTTTTTTCCCCCAGTGAAATTTGATAATAGATAGATTATATTATTGCTAACGGTAGTGATGATGACGATATTGCTTGTTCTGATAGCGCTATTTCAATTTCTTTATATAGTCTTAGTTCTAAGTCGAGCGATGAAAGTGAAACTAAATCTGGGATCAAGATGCTGAGCAGCGCATAAGCTGCAGTGGTCAGCGACCCATAGCTGATTGCTAGCGTCAGGGCCAGTGAAACAGAGCTGCCAAGACCCTTCTACACCTCCTCTCAGTGATCCTGGATAATAGGCTGCAGCAGGGCAGACTGGCTAAGGAGAAGAGATCGAAGAGGGAATGCTAACCCGGTACTCAAAAAATGCTTGCTGAAGTTGGATGTATTGGACCGAAAGGTGCAAAAATCGCAGTCAAGCTGTAAACTACGACACAATGCATTCCGTTCTCTGGACTACATTCTGCTACTTAAGCCCTTTCAGGGTTTGGTAGCGGGAGATTTGAGAACGAACGAAGCCAAGCCAAACTAAATCTACTGATGAAGGGCTGATGTTCTCTTTTGTTTCAAACAAAGGTAGAAAAAGTTCACAAATTCAGTGAAGTTTTAAGACCCTGCACAGTCATGCTAATGTGTATAATTTAAATGTATGTGTACATATATTAAATATAGCATGAACATTCTTTCCGTGTGTGTGTAAATTGTAAACACTCTCGCTCATGTTGATTGATGCTTTTGTTTTTGAGCATGTTTTCAACTTCACGTGCCTTCAGAGTAAAATGTAAATACTGTGAAAATAACTGGACCAAATTAGGTGTAACTTTCAGAAAATTTTCCATTGTGGATTACCGTCAAAAGAAAGTCATTACATTATTTGTGTATTGGTTTAGAGCTGAATAATGTGTTGATCAGGGCAAAAAATGTTTACATAATTTTTTAAAATAACAAACAATTATGCAACTATAATACCTCAAACACAAATGTTCTACTGGTTACACCAAAAACGATGCCTATTACCAGTTGAACCGAAGAGAGCAGGTCGTTGTCTTCAGACTTCGCACTGGCCACAACAGACTGAGGTACCACCTATTCAACAAATTGAAGATAGGGTGTACCGACGAATGCCCGTGCGGTACTGGTAAAATGACCACTGAACATCTGCTGCAGAACTGCCCGACATACAAGGATCAGAGAGAGCAGATGTGGCCATTACCAGTGGAACTGCAAGACAAGCTCTATGGCAGTGGCGAGAGCCTCAGGATGACCGCCGCTTTTTTCGAAAAAATAATGGTTACTGTCTGACTGTGTACGCAGAAGAAGAAGAAACACAAATGTTCACCTCCATTTGTAAAATATGTGTATTCCATTGTATTCTGGCCTCAATTGTAAATAGTTTGGTATATAATTTGTACTATTTCAGTGAATGTTTATTGAAGTTAAATTGATCACAACTAAAGTGACGCTGTGTTGGAGTTTTACATAAGAACAAAATTGTGTCCAGAGGTCCAAAATAGTTGGGAGTGAATGAGTTAAGAATTTTCTTTCTGCCTCTCCCAACAATGTAGAAAATGAAAGCTGGATAAGAGATCCATTTCATCCACTTTGGAAGTTGTGTTGGATAATTTTAAAATTCAAGAGAGAGATCAGCTAATAGAAATGTCATATGATGGACATCTATTAAAAGAGTTTTTAAAAACTAGCCTGTGCATTTCTTGGTCAAAGATAAGTTTAACATGAAGGTATTTCAGACAAAGCATTGAAATGTCCAATGCCCTACAGCACATTGTATTAATCTGAAATTGGGCTTTCTGCCATGTTGGCCATTACAAATAAATATAGGACACGATTGCAACTTGAGCCAGCTTAAGTGTGAAATTAGTGATGATAAAGCCTGATATATCGAAGATAGCTTCAATGAAACAAGTCCACCCATCACATTAGTATTAGATACAAGTCAATACTAGTTTGCGTACAATAATTAATACAATAAAACTATGATTTCATTGACAAGATTCTTTATTTTGTTCTGTCTTTTCTGCGACTATAAACACATACTCTTGGCTGCACAGTTCGAATTATGAAATATGCACATGGTAGTGCATACATTTTGATAAGTTTACTTAAGTTGTACAACTTTCCACAAGTTTGAGAACCCCTGACAAACAAAATATTTAGAATATAATTAAATGGAGGTATATGTATACAATTGATGCCATGTGTAGAACTAAACTAAGTTTTTAAGCATAGGTAGATGATTATAACATTAAGCTTATGTGTTTAATTAGACTTTGCAGAGTGGACATCGACAAGGGGAAGGTGTCAATCAAAAGTGGGAAGGTGTCATCAAAAGTGGAGAGGTGGACATGGATGAGGAGTGTAAAAAAACGGTAAAATTTTGTGGACGTCTTCTATGAATGGCCACTAAGGTGATAAAAAAGGGTTGTGCGTCACAAGGTAAAACAAACTGCTACAGAAACCAAGCATGCAAAAACAAAGAGGTTTAGTTGAGGCTTCATGTTAGGGTCTTGCAGAGGTACTGGACCTATGCTTCCTGTGTAGTGAATAAACAACAGAAAAATAAGAAGATGGACATTCCTTGCTGCAAATGGTTTGGGGATTGAGTCGACTGAACACTGACCGATCCTTTCTCACAATTAGCTGACAACTATGAAACACTGACCTAGTTCAATCCACCTTCCATAACTTGTAGCAACAAAAACAGCTTCACATATACAGTCTGTGAATATGAACCAAAAAACAACAAAATAACACAAACATCCATAATATGTTTGTCCAGAAAAGGCTCTATAAAAAGTCTATAATAGGTAGATCCAAATATAGCTCTAGATAAGTCCACAAATCACAAATGTCCATAAACAGTTCATAATTACAAATGTCCACAAAGTCTATAATTACAAATGGTTATAATTACAAATGTCATATTACAGTCAATAATTACAAATGCCAACAAGTTTCTTTATGCAAACAGTCCATAATTACAAATGTCCATAAACAGTCAAGAATTATAAATGTACATAAACAGTACAGAATCACAAATGTCTATAACTACAATTGTCAAAAACCAGTTCCATATAAACAGTCCATTATTAAAAATGTTCAAAATCATCTCTATATAAACAAGTCATAATCATAAATGTCTCTAGACAGTACATTATTTAATATATCAATGAGCAGTAAGCAATTATGAATGTCAATAAACAGTTTATAATTAGAAATGTTCAAAACACAGCTCTTTATAAAGTCAATAATTACAAATGGCAAAAACAGTTCATAATTACAAATGTCCTTAAACAAGCTCTAGATAAACAGTACATAATTTAAAAATTATAAACAGTTAATAACAACAAATGACCATAAACAATTCATAATTAGAAATATATGTAAACAGCTCATAATTTAGAATGTTCATTAAAACTCCATAATGACTTGTGTTCAAAAACAGTTAACTACCACAAAGATTACATAATTAAAAAAGCTGCAAAAACTGTTTACCCAAAACAAAAGTCTATTATTAAATATATCCAAAAACTGCTAATTGCCATAAACAGTCCGTAATCACATGTGTCCAAAAACAAAAACAGTTAACTACCACAAAGATTCCAAAATTAAGAAAGTCCCCAAAACTGCTTACCAAAAACAAGTCTATAATGAAATATATCCAAAAACTGTTAACCGCAACTGCCATAAACAGTCCATAATTACAAATGTCCCCAAAACAGCACTATAAAAACAGTCCATATTGTGTTTGTCTCAATATCAAGTGACAAAATTATGAAGGCCTAAAAACGCTCCATGTAAACAATCCCCAATTGCAAATGTCCAAATACATCACCTAAGTGAACTAAAATTAACCTGACATATAATAAACAACGTGAATTTGACAATTCATAAGCATACATTTTTTTTTAAAGGTTCAGCATAACCAACCCATAATTACCAATACATTTAAACAGGTGAGAATGCCTAACCCGTAATTACTAACACATTTAAATAGGTGAGAATACTTAACCCGTAATTACTAACACATAAACACAGATGAGAATTCATCATCTGTAATTACTAATACTCTAAAACAGATGAGAATACATAGGCCATTATGGAACCTCTTAAACATCTTGACATAAGCAGCCCACTTATTTTAAAACAAGTGAGAAAAAAACAGACCACAATTACTAACACCACAACAAAGCCAATTTTACTAATACTCAAAAACATATCTAGTGTCTTGAAAGAGAAAAGAATTTGAGCTGATTTAATACAGGTTTATAAGACAATCAAGAGTATCGATAAATTAAACTAAAATGAGTTTTTTTAAATACAGCCGCCTACAAGAACAAAAGGGAACAGCAACAAATTAATTAAAGAAAGGTCCAGATTAGAATCCAGGAAACATTTTTTTAGACTGACAGTGGTGAATGCTTTGCCACAGGAAATAGTGGAGGTAGAGGGGATGGCGTGTGATAGTGGTTAAGTGACACGGATCACACTCCGAAGGTGCTGGGTTCAATCCCCAACACAGCACCAGCCGTTATCTAGAGAAAGCAGACCCTTACATAAAAAGCATGCCGAAGTCGGATGCAAAGTAGAGGCAAAGTTAATTAATGCATTAAAGAATAGATTGGATGCACATAGTTATTTTTAGATCAAGTGAATGTAAATGAAACTGGTTGTATATGGACTATGTAGAGTCTTCTAAACCAGTACAAAAACATTAAGTTAAGGTCAAAATAAAACAGTCCCCAATTCTTAACACTATAAAATGTCTTGATATAAACAAGCCACAATTTGAGATAATCTAAAACATTTCAACATAAACAGTCCATAATTATACATCTTATAGAAGGTATAAATATATAGCCCACTATTATAAATATTCTAAAAAGGCAACATAAACATCCTACAATAGTAAATTTTCTAAAAAGTCTTAAAATACATTAATAAATCTTCTAAGACATATCAACATAAACAGCACAAAATTATCAATCTTGTAAGATAGATGAGAATAAATAGCCCGCAATTTCCTACACTTAAACAGGTGAGAATAAACAGCCTATAGGACATGTTTACATTAAGGTGAGAAAAAGTTTATTTGATAGATGTAGTACGTTCAGGTGAGAATTAAGTCTATATGATAGGTGTACGTACAGGTGAGAATAGACTATATGATAGGTGTATGTTCAGGTGAGAATAAAGTCTATATGATAGGTGTACGTTCAGGTTGAGAATAAACAGTTCATAAACAGCAGTACTTTTCAGAAAATTAAGTCATAAAGTGATGTGCCATAAAAAAAAACAACTCATTTTCCAATGCAATTAAATGAGAAAGGAAACGTCCAGCTTCAAAACTTTTCATGACAGGACATTTCTTACTAACAACAGAAGAGGTGAGGTGCAAGTCTCAAGTTTCGTAAAACTGGAATATTCTGGGTAAATGAAATCTGTTAGCAGTCCTAGGTTGTATTTCAAGCTCAAGGTCTATCATGCTGTAGTATTAGCCACCCTTCTATATTCCTGTGAAATATGGACAGTCTATAGAGGACGTGGAACTCAGCCATTTGAGCTGTATCCACAGCCTGCTTAGGGTCAGCAAGCAGGAACGAGTAACTAACTTTGACATTTCTGAACAGGGCAAGACTATCTGGAAATATTACATTGTTACACTGCTGTAGAGAACCCAAGTTGGATGAACTGGCAATGTTGTTCACATGCCATATAAGCACCTCCCTAAGCAGCTGTTGTACAGTGAGCGCAGGAGAGGTAAGCATCCTGGGAGATGATTAATCTGGACTGCTCAGGCACACTACCATCACACACAGTGATCGCAATAGAGCAGATAATCATTGCTGCAGAGCAAAAAAGAGGGGTTGCTTGAAAGGACTGAATGGAAGACAGCCCAATTACTGCTCATCCACATACCGGTATGGTCAAGTTTTTCCTGCTCAAATCAGACTGTACAGTCATGGGTCACTATTCCTGATGTTGTTACAATCATTGTTAGCGATGGGCAATTATTGTATTATTGATCGTAATTCATCCAGGAAAAGGAAAACCCTGACTTCAAACCATGTGCTAGGGGACGGCGTGGCCTAGTGGTTATGTGACACGGCTCACAACCATAAGGTGCTGGGTTCGATCCCCATCTCAGCACCGGCCGTTACCCCGGGGAAGCAAACCCTTAGAAAATGCAGGAGGAAGCAGACCCTTACATAAAATGCATGCTGAAGTCGGATGCACTGGGCCGACAGGCGCAAAATAAAAACGCAGTGCAATGCACACCGCCTTGGGGATTAGAGAAATAAGGCGAACGCAAAAACAAAAAAAAACAAACAAAAAAAACCATGTGCGGACAACAGCCAAAGGCTAGGGAGAGTTAACTTGAATAAAGAGTAATAAGACTTGCTGAAAGCGGATGCACTGACCAAACAGCACAGATATGGCAATCCAACTACAAAATGTGGCACAAAGCAAAATCAAGGTAGTCCCACATCAGACAATGCTGTCAGAGATGAAGTGTAAGAGACTTCATTGTACTAGGAGTTGTGGGAGATACCCTCCTCACCGCATTCGCTATCTTAACAGTGAGTCAAGTACCAATTTTCAGCGGGACTGTCTTGAGCATGTTGGTATGGGAATGGAACTTTGTACTGTTGTCATGAGAAGTATGTGCCTTGTCATGCAGGTGCTTGGCACAATGTAAGTTACGCTTTTTATTTGCAAAACAAATAAAGAAAAAGACGCAGGCTGTGATCAATCTCATCATGACTTCCGCCCAGGGGCATGTGTCAATCAAAAGTGAACAGGTGGACATTGGAAGAGGCCATATGGACATCCACAAGGTGGGGGGGGAGAGAAAAGAACAGGTGGACATGAAGTTTTATGAAGTCTCATTACACATACTTTTGCTCCAATTTGACGTAGCACGAATCTCTCAACCACAAAACTAGTCCTTCTGGTTATAATAGGCTGTAAGTACTTATTTTAAAAACATGAACAAGACTTAACTATGAAGAATGTTATTATTTTTAAACACACAACATAAATGGTTAATTCATTGACTGTTGGCACCAAGCGAAGCATGGAGTCACAACTATAGCTGACCCCTTTAGAGTAGGGTATGACAGATGTCTGGTCACCATGGCAACTAGAAATGTTGCCTAACATTTCAGATTAGTCTCACAATTTCCACAAAATATATTTTCCAACATAATTTCTTCTCTTTCCACCAACTATGAAGTTTGACAACTGACGGTATCAAGTTACACAACAGCTACGTTATAACACAAATAAGGAATATCAAAAACAGGTACGGTAAGCATTGCTTTGAAAATAAACTTAATGTGCACATTAAGAATTCATATTTTTAAGAACAATCCACCCTCTGGCATGTTGTATAACTCTACGAGGAACTTTTCATCGAGCACTACTTATGGCCCCTACATTATTTACCTGCAGTGTAGATCCTAAACAAATTTATTACTCCCTGCGTTATAAGGGAGCTTTATTTTGAGTGGCGGTGGCGGTTTCCTTTTACATGGGCAGGCTGCTTACTTCATGCACAATCCTCTTTAGCCAGTTCTTACGACATGCAGCTAGTACTCCCTATCATAAAAATTGATTGCAAATGTTCATCTGTTATCAACGTGCAAATGCAAAGCTATAGAAGCGCCACAAACAGTCTTTCTCACAACTCCTCAACTCGGCAGCTCCGTTAAAGCGTATAATTCTAAAATCTATTCTTAGCTCGCAAGCCACAAAAAAAAAAAAAGAGGCGGGGGCCGGATTTGGCTAGCGGGTTATAGTTTGCTGACCCCTGCTGTAAACCGCAGGATGTCCAGGACAATAGATCCACACAAGCCACTGAAGGTTTAAGACCTCAATGCCTGATATCAACTCTCCCATTGCCATAAACCCCAGGATAGTAAATTTACACAAATGATAATAATAACAAAAATGTCAGAAGAAACAAAACTTTGAACCAGCTTACTGATGAGTCTCGCATTGCACTATAGCCAGTTTTGAACCTGTGTCCCTATGTTCAAGATCCAGGTATTCTAACAGCTCAGCCACTCAATCCTCTAATAAAATAACATAACGGGTAAATTAAGGGTCTCAAACTCAATAAAGATAAGATAAATTGCCTGTGGGCCGCATCTCTGTAATTATTTCTCTGTGTTGCACAGCGGCTAACTAACATTTGGTCATTGTCATCTTTCTAGTTAGGCCATGTTTCTGTTTTGGAAAAATGGGCATGAACTCTAACCTTTGTACATACTGTTCTATAGTCTTGTCTAAACTTTATTATCCCTTATCACAAGGTAAAAAAAAACTCAAATCATGTTACGGGTCGCACATAATAACTTCATGAGATTATGTGGCCTTCAAGTTCAATGATCCTGCGTTAAGTTGAAAGCTACTTCACTAAATTAGTTTAATTTGGAAGAGTTTTCTTCTTTGAGGAACAAAGCTTTGTAGACACATGGATGCTATACATTGCTTTAGAGAAGTGCTTCTCAAACTTTTCAGTTGCAGTGATTTTGCAGCAAAGACTTGTGCCCAATCTATTGACTATTGTTCATCTATATTCATATGTAATAATTCTTTTAAATCTCATGGAATTCACAATTTTAAGTTTAATAATGTATATCAAATGTATATAAAAAATATGGCGAACATCACATTTTAATTGAGAGACAATCGTGTTTTTTAAGGATCATTCTAAGCGGAGACCAAAGCAAGAAATGTTTACATATTTTGACCAGTTTCTTTTACAGACCAGTGGCTGGGGTCTCGCAGACAGGTTGGTGGTCTACGAACCACACTATAGACAGCATTGCTATAGAGCAGGCATTATGTACACTATTATAGAAATGTATAGTGTATGTTGACAAACGAAAAGTAGATCATCTACTTGCGTAAGCCTATTTGGTTGCTTCTTAAAATGCTGATTAGAAAACTACTGATGTTTTGACCTTGTCACAACGACAACCCTGTCCTCCATTCTAAAGCTAAAGGAACCATTACTGCAAGAGAGCACTAAGTTCTTTGGCAAAAGCTTCCATTAAGGGGCAACCTTTATGATGGCCCCATGCTTCATAGGCAGCATAATGGAGACAAACAATTATGATATTTGAGCCAAAATGGTAAATGCTTTGATCGTTGCTTTCTGCAAAAAATCAACAGTAGTGGTGGTGATGGTGGCATTGATGGCACCAGTGACATGTTGATGATGGAGGTGTGATAGTGGTGTTACTATGCTCTTATGGGAGCAATACAAAGGATGGTGATGATTATTTATTGATTCACCTTTTGCTCCGAGTGAAGTATAGGGTTCCAGTTACAACTGACCACAGCTCTATTATATTGCGTTATAGCTGCATTCAACAATCTGCATCGGCTGTGTATCAATAGCAATGGTCTTATATAATGAGGTTGCTAGCCCATGCACAACCCTCTTTAGTCACCTTTTACAACATGCCTGGAATATTACAGTGATCCTATTCTTGTAAACTTGGTGGGTAAATCTTTGAGGCGAAGGATGATTGTGAAACAAGAGCAATCTCAGGATTTTGAAGAGGAACTCTCCCCAGAAATTCCAATGGTTTGCGCTTTGTTCCAGCCCTGAGATTTGACAAAATCAATCTCAGCATAAGACAATGGGGGTGGCCTTGCATCAGTATCTGATGAATTCCTGCTCTTGACCTTAGCAGATTTCCCATCGGTATCACCTTGACCCTCCAGACAGCCAAGGTCAAGCTTGACATAGTTCAAGGGCTTATAGGTAAGGTCAGAAGAGTTGCTCTCATTAATGCCACTATTGCTTCCTGAAACTTTATTGCTCATGCTGTTACTGGACTCGTGGCAGTTAGGACCAATCCCGGATGAAGGAAAGTTCATCTGCTGATATGCCCCGAGGTCAGACAGGCTGTGACGGCTCCTTGGCCCCACAGAGAACAGAACGCTACCAGACCTGGGCGTTGAGTTGGGGGTATCACCTACAGACCGACTGCCTGGATCTAAGGAAGAGGCCAGGTTTTGTATACAAGGCGTGCTATCTGGCCGAACCAAACCATGGTGATCTTGGCAGTCTTTGCCGGCCTTGGTCGCAATACTGGTGACGTCTCCTAGACTGTGGCGAATCTTTGCTTCTGTAGGGATTATCTTTGCCTCTAAAGAAGATATGCCAGAGGACAGTTCGTTATTTTTGTGTGACCCTAAACTTTCCTCTAAGAAACCTTCAGGTGACTTTTTCCCACTTGGGAACCTATGTCTGCTATTCCCACCTGATGAGTCAGGCTTATTCCCTTTGCGGAAGGATCTCTCAGAATCTGATGAAGCTTTACGAGACTTCTTTGATGAGTTTGAGGACCCACTCCAATGTTTATACCTTGAGCCAGAGCCTGTAGGAGATGGACTCTCCAAGACAGATGAACTGCTTAGATGCTTCTGCCTAAAGCCAGTGAAGTTCTCAGGGAGAAAAGGCTGAGGAGAAAGAGGCCGAATTTGAGACTCTACTATAGAAGATGTAGGTTTACTTAATGGGGACTGGGAAGCAGGTGCAGACAGCTGTCTGTAAAAATTATGTGGTGGTTGTTGTAGTTTTTGCTGTTGTTGGAGAAAGTTTGGTTTATTTTGCTCTCTCGGACTGTTTCCAATGTTAGGGCTTTTAAATGCAGCAGGTGATGATTTAGATTCATCCCCGACATCAATGAAGAGCTGTGTGAGTTGAGGCTTTGCACTTGTTGCCAGTGTGAAACCGTCAGCTTTATCCTGGGCCTTGCCAAGATTCTCTTTAGATGCTTTTGAACCAGAAGGTTCAGCTGGGTTGTATTTCAAGTATTCATTGGTATCTTGAACTGCAGGCTTGGCAACTGAATGACTTTGTTGAGATGAAGATGCTGGTAAGGGTAGAGGGGGCACTGGCGGGGTTTGAGAGGGGGAAACGGAACCCAAACCTACTGGCTGGCCAGGAGGATTAAATATAAGGCTTGTGGGAAACTGTGGGTTCATATTTGCTGAATGTCGGTTATGTTTAGGGGCAGTCTCTATGGGCATATGATGCTGTTTTGGCTTGTTTAATCCAAACTGGCCACTGCTGTCTGAGCCCTGGATGTAGGAAATAGCAGAATTTGGAGTAATTGGATTAGGAGTGGAAGGCTTATATAACTGTGAAACAATGCCTGGTTCAAATCCAACATATTCTTCCTGGCTATTTGGTGAAGCCAGTTTAGGTAGAGGTAAGGGTGTATGAGCAATAGAAGATGGTCTAATGCCTGGTTCGAATCCTACATACTGAGGAGTTTCTTTAGCTTCAACTTGTTTTACATTACTGAATGAGGTTTGGGGAAAGTAGGAAGAGTTCGGTCTAGTCCCTGGTTCGAATCCAACGTATTCCTGTGTATCCCTAGTGGTAGCTTGTTTTAAATGTGCAGAAGATGGTGATGGTCCAATTTTTGTCTGCGGTGGGTTGTGGTGACTGTGCTGTTCCTGCTGTTGAAAGTGCACAGATTTAGCTGATGACGAAGCTGCGGGACTGTAAAGTGTATATGCCTCTTCCTCTGCTGGCGAAGGAGTTGGGTTGGATCGGGTAGAGCTGTAACTTCCACTGGATACTGATGAACCATTCCGACCTGAGTTAGACAATGGCATGTTGGAATGGGACATCGCAGAGTGGGTGTGGGAGATGTTAGAGTGACCATGGTGGTGGTGGTGGTTATCTCCTTTGGTGGCGGTGGGGGAGAACTCTATATACTCGTCATCTCCGACATCATCTCGAGGCAGCTTTGACGATGAGGGTCTTCTTGCTGGCACATGCTGATGCTGGTCCTTCCCCAAGTTCATACTAAATGAGGTCTTCCCTGTGCTAGGTCTACTACCGGTAGAAGCACTTTTCTTCCTGAAATCCTTCCCCAGACTTCCAAACTTGTCCGTTGATGACAAGCGTGAGGTTTTTTTAATGGAGTCACTGCTTCCCCCCATACGAGTTGAAGCTGACACTGATGGCTGGCTCTGCTGGTGAATAATTCCTGAAGATCTTGGTGAGGATGCTGATGACACCGATGCTGATGATGACTTTCTAGCAGAACTTGGTCTTGATATTGTTTTGTCCTTTGAACCCAAAGACCCTGTTCTTGGCTTGTTTCCACTGAGGGGATCAAACATAACATATGAATCCACATTTTCCATGGAAAGTGACCTATTTCCATCTGACTTTTTGCTACTGGCATCCAAATCCATTTTCATGTATCCAGTGTCCTCTTGATGAGAAGAAAGCATCATTGAGGTTGATGGTGATGATTTAGTGTCGCCACTGATGCTATGATGTACATTGTAGTCCATATTCATGTAAGAATCACCATGATTTCCATAGTTCTGTGGTGCCATCTCTGTGTAGTCAGTGATCTGCTGTAGATGGGACTGCTGGTGTAGGCGGTCAGAGCTGTTGGACTTGACATCTGCAGAGCGCCCACTTCCGCTGGAGTCGGTTCGGACCCGGTGTGGGGAGGATCTTCTCACACCTGTTCCCATCTGCATGCTGACATAACCATCTGGTTCTGATTTCATATTCTTCATCTGGGGCGAGGGAGTGCCCCTCATCTCGGCATAGTCACTTGCATTTGAGCCGCTGGTCTGTCTCATCTCCTGGGACATCCTCCGTAAGCTCTCACTAGACACTCGAAGAGAGTCAAACGACCCCTGCAACGACGATTCCCGGGATGTTTTCTGCAAGGGCTCCTGTGAAGTCCTTGCCTTTTCCACACTAAGTTTACTGAAGTTTATAATGGGCCTCGTGCCCTGTCCGTGACTGGACGACCGAGGCCGACAGTTCTGCTGAACCTTACCAAAACCTGATGTCCTGTTGTGATAATTAAAGCTGTCACTAGCAGTTCTTGGCCGCATAGGCATGTACTCCATGAAAGAGCCTGAATCATCCGATTTCAGTGACATGCTTAAGGGGCTTGCGCTGGGGGTAGGTGACTCAGTTCTGTGATCCCGATCTCTACGACCTGTTAAAAGACCATTTTTTAATTATTTCAAAAAAATGTAACTGAACATTTTTTTTACAAACAATATAGCCCATATGACTATCATTAAAACATATCCTGGACAAGAACTGAGGAGATGCCAATAATGTCAGGCTGACCCCTGCACAATTTACGTATATTCAAGTTGATATCTGACATCGTACAAAGAAGGACAAGCTCTAAGGAGATGCCAATAACCTCCAGCTGACCACTGGATTATTGTATGTCTGCCTTCTGCATTTGTGCTTCGGTCTTCCACTATTTCAAATCACCTGTAGGGCTTCACATAACTAGGGAACATCATTTGTGCTTCGGTCTTCCACTATTTCAAATCACCTGTAGGGCTTCACATAACTAGGGAACATCATGAACAAGACACACACTGAAGATGAGGTTGTAAAAGACAGGATACAAAAGCCAAGACTGGCCTTTGCCATGGTGAAAACCATATGGAATTCTAAAATGATTATAATGCATATCAAGCTAAGGATCTTCAACTCTAATGTGAAGTCGGTCTTTCGTATGGATCAGAAATGTGGTCAAAATTCAGAGAGTACAGGACTTCATCATTAAAATCCTTGAGAAAGATTCTGAGCCTGCGGTGGTATTACATGGCTAAAGATGAAACCTTATTTGGAGAGAATGGAACAAGACATGTAGAACAGGAAATCTTGGGAAGGCCACATATTGTGAAAGCCCCAAACCAGTATCACAGAACAATCTCTGTCACAGAACCCAGAGGGAAAAATAAGCAAAGGAAGGCTAAAGATCACACAGAGAAGAGAGATAGAGACCAAAGCTAGGAGAACAAGGAGATGCTGGAAAGAACTGGAGAAAATAGCTTGGAGAGGGAAGATTTTATAGCCTATGCATTTCAAGGTGATAAGGGCGAAGAAGGAGAATAAAGGATAGAGAACTTTGGCAGAAGTTCAAATTCTGAGCTTATTCTCACTTCCACTCCCTACTAAGACAGCATCTGGTGTGTTGATGTTGTTTGTTAAGAATGTTCTGCCTTGTTTTAGCAAGAGGCACGTCGCTTTCAACCACAGACCTAGTCCTTTTGGCTATATCATGACATTTTCACAGACTTGATGCTGTGGCAGCCAGTCTAGGATTATCCCTGAGCAAGCTGAATTATTATGTGGTATAGTGTACCCCTCAATATATTAGTATATTCTAAAACAACTAATATAACAACTATATTAATTTTTTAAAATAAAAATATGCACAAACAACAAAAACAATTAAACAAGACATACACACTTAGTTTCTGAAGCTACTCGTGCTAAGTGCAGCTATCTCTTGACGTTTCTTTGGTCGTGGGCTACAGTGGCTCATCTTACATATCCAAGCTAACTTCTTCTTCATCGTTCGTTCTCAAACTCCCACTGTCAAGCCTTGAAAAGGGCTTTGCAAGTAGCAGGATGTAGTCCAGAGAAAGGAATGTGGTGTGCCGCAGTTTACGGCTTGACTGCGATATTTGCATCTTTCGGTTCGACACATCCCGACTTTAGCATGGCATTTTCTGGTACCGGGTTAGCCCTCCCTCTTGAATCCCTTCTCCTTAGCCAGTCTGCCATCCAGGATCACCACGTGGAGGTGGAGAAGGGTCTTGGCAGCTATGGGTCGGCGGCCCCGACACTAGCAGACAGCTTTGGGTCGATGACCGCACCAACTCATGCACAGCTCAGCATCTATCTTGATCCCCTAAGCATACTTGAGAAGGTAAACCTGGTCCTCTTTAATGTAGTGCAAACGGAAAGGCTCCATACGAAGCTCACCACTATGAAGATTACAGTGCCGATTTCCACCTCATTGGCCAGGCTGCTGTGATGAAACAGAATTTTCCAAGGAACCCAACGTGGACATGACCAGCATGTTTCCCTTGACCCAGATGTTACTCTTTGCTCCCCAAACACACACATGTGATTCTAAAGCAGAAATACCTTTAAGTATATGAGGAGCACTTGTGGCTCGGGAGATGTCATTCCCTGTCCCCTTCTTCGGACCCATCTCCATGTAGCTGGAGAATTTTTTGGTGGGTTTGCTGCCAAGGGAGTAAGTACGTGGAGGAAGGTCTGTGGTACTGTCTGACAGCATACAGGTTGCAGGATCAGGTCTAGGTACTCCGGAGGAACTAGCAGGGCTGATGGGAACATCCATTGGAAGGTAACCTTCATTACCTACAAAATAAATAGCAACTAAAAAAGATAAGAAATCAAATCTTTTAAAAAAATTTTACAACTGAAAGAATATTTGCATCTTCATTTGTTCTCCAACACCCGCTACCAAGCCCTGAAAAGGACTTTGCAAGTAGCAGGATGTAATCTGGAGAATGGAATGTGTTGTGTTGTAGTTTACAGCTTTCGGTTCGACACCTTCTGACATTTTTGGGTATCAGGTTAGCCTTCCCTCTTCAATCTCTTCTGCTTAGCCAGCCTTCCCTCTTCAATCTCTTCTGCTTAGCCAGCCTTCCCTCTTCGATCTCTTCTGCTTAGCCAGCCTTCCCTCTTCAATCTCTTCTGCTTAGCCAGCCTTCCCTCTTCAATCTCTTCTGCTTAGCCAGCCTTCCCTCTTCGATCTCTTCTGCTTAGCCAGCCTTCCCTCTTCAATCTCTTCTGCTTAGCCAGCCTTCCCTCTTCGATCTCTTCTGCTTAGCCAGCCTTCCCTCTTCGATGTCTTCTGCTTAGCCAGCCTTCCCTCTTCGATCTCTTCTGCTTAGCCAGCCTTCCCTCTTCGATCTCTTCTGCTTAGCCAGCCTTCCCTCTTCGATCTCTTCTGCTTAGCCAGCCTTCCCTCTTCGATCTCTTCTGCTTAGCCAGTCTGCCCTGTTGCAGCCTATTATCCAGGATTGCCATGTTGAGGTGGAGAAGGATCTTGGGAGTTCTAGGTCATTGGCCCTAGTGCTAGTAGTCAGCTTTGGGTTGCCGACCACTATAGCTTATGCACTGCTCAGTATCTTGATCCCATGAAGAAGAATATGAAATAATCACCTTACAATTTTGTTTCAAATGTGTTTTTTTTTAAATAATGATTTTTTTTTTAAATGTAACAAATATTTTGGTAAATTAAAACATAATCAAAACAGGTATCAATGTAAAATAATTATAAAAGCATTCACAAGTTTGAACATAATGTAATTATAAAAAAATATTCAGAACAATTATGAACATAAAATAATTATAAGAACATTCACAAAATATACAAATATATTATTAAATAATTACACAACAGGAAAGAACAGATAATTATACAAATATTCATAACAGGTATGAATATAAAATAATTATAAAAACAAACAATAGTAACCTTAACAAATGACTGTCAGGTTACAGTGTTTCTATTCGTTGCTCACTTTTCTGGCCCAAAGAATGTTTGTCCGTGACAACGATCACAAGACAATTATTTGTCTGCGCCCGAGTAACGTACAGAACAAACAACAGAAAAGAATGTAAATGAATGGGCAGCCGGAACTTGTACACTGGATCTCCAGATGACGGATGTGTCCCGCGTCAAGAAAGAAAGGAAATAAACCAGTGAGACCCACTAACAATTGTGTCGCAAGTGATGAATGACAAAATACCACCAGTCGTAACACATTGTTTTGTGAGTATCGCTTAGTCAAGTGCTGAACTTATTCCTCTCTTGTGGCAAGGTGCATTTCTCATCCGGAGGTCCGACATTCAGGCTGTCTAGTACTTCTTTTTCCCCCCATGTTGTTCATTATGTACTTTACTTGAGTGCAGATAAATACTTGTCTTGTGGTTGTTGTCACAGCAAACATTCTTTGTTTATAACTAACTCAAAGTTTCCTAATTTTCCCTTCCTTTCTGGATCCAGTAAACCAAAGGGCGGGTAATGTTACCAACACTACAAACATCAACTTACTTCCTCCTTCCCTCACAGTGGGCAAAGCAGAGGAGTGAATCGGCTCTTGATAGGTTTGATTGTGGATGGGAATCGGATGCGAGGACGATGTTGCGTGATGAACTACCATGGGCATGTACCCTGTAGTGGGCATGTCCGGGTGTGAGGTATTTATGTCCCCTGTGAGAAAGAACATAGAATGAATCAATACAATACCAAAGCACTTGTGTGTCAAGGGGCTTCAATGGGGAGCCTATCACTACAGCATTTATTCCAATGGGTCCACTTGGAGGATTTATTGGGTTGAGCAATAAAGGCTGCTTGCCACTGCAGTCACCACATACTGTACAGGCTAGATTTTTAATTTGAACTCCAACAGGAATAAATGTATGCAATATAGAGGTTTTTATTGCACATTCTCATGGTAAGACAGACATACAAACCACTTAACCAGCTGCTCTTCAAAAGGGGAGTAAAGAATAGTAATACTGTAATAAACCAGGCAACTAGTGAGGGTTGGGCATGGCGCTAGCTACCCAATCTTGCAGAAGCTGTAAGTCACAAGAAAAATACAAGGGGACATCTACACCTCATGGTACGAGAGGAGCAACTAAATCAAGGAAGCAACAATCAAGTGTACATAAGAAGGAACGAAGGCTGATAACTAGTACAGATCTTGTTTCTCTCCTATTTGGAATTGTGGAAGCTTACTGTATATAGAAGGAACATGTGGTGGAGTGGTTATGGTGCAGGTATCATAATGGTGTAATCATTAATATAGAGTGAGAGTTGCATGATATTGTGGTGTCCGGTGCATCTTAGGCCCAGCACCGCTGTCCTTAGCACCTCTTCACTGGGAAAGTTGGCTCATTCATACTCTAACTGGCTGGAGAAAATAGGAAGTCGTTTCAAAATAGTCTACTGTCCCATCCAGCTTCCTGCTAGGATTTAAACCCCAACCTTCAGCTGGATTACTGGGAAGGACAAGGTCTACCACTCGTATTGGTGAGGTAAGCTAGAAGACATTGTGAGTCTTATATTCCACATCATGCCCCATTTGGCTCTCCCGATGAAGGGAAACCGAGTCTAGAACCTAGGAAAGGCTTGCATTTTTTCCTATTAGAGATAAAAATAAAAGCCTGTACACTGTGTGGAGGCTGCAGGGTCAAGCGGCTTTTAACTCTCAGCCATAAAGCACAAACCCAGCCACTTTGTGGTGACAAGCAAGTACTCTAACCTTCATGACATCTGAACAATCTATTTCAGATAAACAACCACAACGTCCCCAGGTTGCATTTTAGCTATAAACAAAAATATGAGTGTGGAGGCTAACGTCAGGGTCAGGTGTGCAATATGTTGTCAAGATACAACCTCACGTCATGCCATGTACCTGGAAGCAGGCTGTGTTACAGTATCCTGGTCAGTGTAGAGGGGATCGACACTGTTGTGTTCCTACAGTGATGAGACAGCTAACAAGCTTTGTGATGTAGTAAAGTAAAGTAACTCATAGCATTACTGCCGTAGGGGTGTGAGGTGTTAGCGATCTCACATTTCAAAGGCTCGGCTATATGAGGGCGGTAGCATCCCCTCTCCCTCGCCGCTTTTACTTCCCGGACTGAACAGGTACCCATTTAAGGCTGGGTCGACACGGGAGCCATTGTGGCCTGAAAAAAAACATTACCGCCTCAACTGGGGAATGAACCCAGGACCACTCAATGGGAAGCCAGCGCGCTAACCACTGCGCTACGCGGCTCCACAAATATACTTTATAAAAAAAGACCAGGGGCTTTGAAAACAAAAATAACTTAAAAAATAACTATTGACTGATGCAAACCTTTATGAGATGTCACATGAGCTTCCATGCTCATGGGCAGGTAAGTTGATGACTGTGTGCTCGATGAGGTAACACTAGTTAAGCTGGACCTCTGCTTGCTCTTGTCCATGTTCATGGCCAGGTAAGCACTGATCTGGTCTGAAACGAAGAGAAGTCATTGTACAACAGGAATCATCATCATCAACATCTACCAATTGCCAATCTAGATGGTGGAGCGTAGGTCCATCACTGCATTTCCTTCAGCCTAACAAAATTTTATGGAAATATTGAATCCAATTGTTTAGTGTGATTTCAGTAACAACGGTTTTTGACATGGTGAAGCTGCTAGCCTCGTGCGCAACCTTCCATTGTTGCTTCCTGTGATACACAGGGGAAGAACGTACAACAGGCATGGACAGCCTTTACTTTTCAGTGGGTCACAAACAACTTTGTCTATTACGTTTCCCAAGACACCACTAAAAGAATACTTAATCTATGTCAGTTGTGAAGTCATAAATAACTATGTAAGAGTTAGTACACCAACACAAGTCAAGTCAAGTAATCCCTATAGACAACCAGGGCCCATTGTGCTAACTGTCCATTACCACGGTTGATGACAGAGGGTCCATGACTATGGTTGATGGCACTCATTGTCTATGACCATGGTTGATGTTGATGGCACTCACTGTCTATGACCATGGTTGATGTTGCTCACTGTCTATGACCATGGTTGATAGTGCTCCCTGTCTATGACCATGGTTGATGTTGATGACATCCACTGTCTATGACCATGGTTGATGTTGATGACATCCGCTGTCTATGACCATGGTTGATAGTGCTCACTGTCTATGACCATGGTTGATGAGATCCACAGTCTATGACCATGGTTGATAGTGCTCACTGTCTATGACCATGGTTGATGACATCCACTGTCTATGACCATGGTTGATGGCGCTCACTGTCTATGACCATGGTTGATGACATCCACTGTCTATGACCATGGTTGATAGTGCTCCCTGTCTATGACCATGGTTGATAGTGTTCCCTGTCTATGACCATGGTTGATGGCGCTCACTGTCTATGACCATGGTTGATGTTGATGACATCCACTGTCTATGACCATGGTTGATAGTGCTCACTGTCTATGACCATGGTTGATGGCGTCCACTGTCTATGACCATGGTTGATAATGCTCACTGTCTATGACCATGGTTGATGTTGATGACATCCACTGTCTATGACCATGGTTGATAGTGCTCACTGTCTATGACCATGGTTGATGTTGATGACATTCACTGTCTATGACCATGGTTGATGTTGATGACATCCACTGTCTATGACCATGGTTGATAGTGCTCACTGTCTATGACCATGGTTGATGACATCCACAGTCTATGACCATGGTTGATGACATCCACTGTCTATGACCATGGTTGATGGCGCTCACTGTCTATGACCATAGTTGATAGTGCTCACTGCCTGTGACCATGATTGATAGTGCTCACTGTCTGTGACCATGGTTGATAGTGCTCACTGTCTATGGCCATGGTTGATAGCGCTCACGGTCTATGACCAAACTGCCAAGTTTATGAAGGAAATAGACTTGATTATTTGAGAGCATAAACTGTATGGTGATGACAGAAGACAGACTGCCAAGTTTATGAAGGAAATAAATGTGATTATTTGAGAGTGGATGTCGACGGAGAAGACGAAATTTGGTAACAAACGCTACATGAACTCACCATCCAAGCAGCTTGGAGAAGGTGGTGGTGACATGTCTGATGGTACGACGTTGCAATGCTCTCTCATCATCACTTCAAGGTGGTCTCCGTTGAAACCTCTAAAATTAGAATAGCCATTCATGTGATAGTAGTGTGTGTGTGTGGCATACAGAGCGCTCAGCTCAGCAAGATACATGATAGTAGTGAGTGTAACATACAGTGATTCTTTCAGCCATGTACATGATGGTAGTGGGTCTGACATACAGAGATAGTAGTGGGTGTGTTGTTGGAAGCTACTCGTTATGTTGTTATTGTTAGAAGCTACTCGTTATGTTGTTATTGTTGGAAGCTACTCGTTATGTTGTTTTTGTTGGAAGCTACTCGTTATGTTGTTATAGTTAGAAGCTACTCGTTATGTTGTTATTGTTAGAAGCTACTCGTTATGTTGTTATTGTTGGAAGCTACTCGTTATGTTGTTTTTGTTGGAAGCTACTCGTTATGTTGTTATTGTTAGAAGCTACTTGTTATGTTGTTATTGTTAGAAGCTACTCGTTATGTTGTTATTGTTGGAAGCTACTCGTTATGTTGTTATTGTTGGAAGCTACTCGTTATGTTGTTATTGTTAGAAGCTACTCGTTATGTTGTTATTGTTGGAAGCTACTTGTTATGTTGTTATTGTTGGAAGCTACTCGTTATGTTGTTATTGTTAGAAGCTACTCGTTATGTTGTTATTGTTGGAAGCTACTCGTTATGTTGTTATTGTTGGAAGCTACTCGTTATGTTGTTATTGTTAGAAGCTACTCATTATGTTGTTATTGTTAGAAGCTACTCGTTATGTTGTTATTGTTAGAAGCTACTCGTTATGTTGCTGTTGGTGGAAGCTACTCGTTATGTTGTTATTGTTAGAAGCTACTCGTTATGTTGTTATTGTTAGAAGCTACTCGTTATGTTGCTATTGTTAGAAGCTACTCGTTATGTTGTTATTGTTGGAAGCTACTTGTTATGTTGTTATTGTTAGAAGCTACTCGTTATGTTGTTATTGTTAGAAGCTACTCGTTATGTTGTTATTGTTAGAAGCTACTCGTTATGTTGCTGTTGTTGGAAGCTACTTGTTATGTTGTTATTGTTAGAAGCTACTTGTTATGTTGCTGTTGTTGGAAGCTACTTGTTATGTTGTTATTGTTAGAAGCTACTTGTTATGTTGTTATTGTTAGAAGCTACTCGTTATGTTGTTATTGTTAGAAGCTACTCGTTATGTTGCTGTTGTTGGAAGCTACTTGTTATGTTGTTATTGTTAGAAGCTACTCATTATGTTGTTATTGTTAGAAGCTACTTGTTATGTTGTTGGTGGTGAGATGAACGAGATGATAGCAGGCAGTGACTTATAGCTTGAGCATGGGTCAGCGAACCAGAGCTGTCTAAGACTGTACCATTGCTATTGAACCACCTCTGCAAATAACTCTATTCAGGCTTACCAAAAAGCTGATTATAGTAAATCAGTGTTAGACCTATACTCCATCATCTGAAGTGGGAGGAAGAACAAGGGGAATTTATTTTCTGATGGAAAGGCAGTACACACACACACAAAAATCAAATGGAGGTGAAATGGAACAGAAGAAGATGATACTCACGATAAATAGCCAGGGCTTCCGTCATCGTGGAAACTTGTCTTGCTCGTACGGGATGTCCTTGAGTCTGACCGGAGTCTGTGTGCTCCGCCTGGGTACTCAATGGGACTGTAAAGATAGGAATAATATATATATATATATAAAACGCTACTAACTAATCAGTGGTTTTAAACACAGCTCTGGGGGACGGCGTGGCTTAGTGGTTAAGTGGCACGGCTCACAACCAGAAGGTGCTGGGTTCGATCCCCATCACAGCACCGGCCGTTACCCCGGGGAAGCAAACCCTTAGAAAATGCAGGAGGAAGCAGACCCTTACATAAAATGCATGCTGAAGTCGGATGCACTGGGCCGACAGGCGCAAAATAAAAACCACAGTGTAACGCACACACGCCTTGGGGAATAGATAAATAAGGCGAACGCAAAAAAAAAAAAAAAAAAAAAAACACAGCTCAAATAACATGACTGCGTGAAACACACATGCACTTTCAAAAATATGGTTCTTTCAACATTCTCTGCTAAAAGACGACATGTGTTGTCTGAAAATATGTTCTGAACAGATGTTCACTTGAAGCACGTGACGAAAGCATGTGTACAGATGATGATATCTACATGTTTGGTTTGAACCGGCTAGTTACCTATTCTCTGCCTAGTCAGCTGCTGCAACTCATACATGATAAAGCACCGATGACAAGGATCAGAGAGTCGAGTTGGTACAGAACTTAAACTGAAAGTTATCCATGTTGTGGATCTAAAATCATCACACAGCACTCAATCGATTGCGGATACAAATAATTCATTGAATGCACTATTTGGCACTGATTGGAATACTAATCTAATATTTGGTGTATCCCTGGTAGAAACTGTAACCCACAAGTAACAGTAACGGAGGACTATACACTCAATGCTCCTGTTGTTTTGTTTGACGCAACTTGTCTTGAGTTAACTACTGATGTTTTTTTGGTAGCAGTTTACAGTTGCTCTTCTTAGATCTTGAGGTATAACTTAAAAGTGTGGGCAAGTGCTCTCCTGGCTGTAGTGCATTGTGATGCTCCTCAGTAAGCTCATTTCTATGGGGGTTACAGTGTTGATTCCCACTTCGCTGGCCCCACTGTTGTGATACAGCCTGTTACCAGGACCACAGTCGAGGATGTCAGATGGGGTCTTGTTCAGTATGTTTCACCTGACCCTGATGTTACTCTTTGCTCCCCACAATCAATGCTAGGAGAGGAGCGGCTTAGAAGAGATGGGCACGGAGTCGGTTACCCCACTCTGTAGGAACTATTAGCCATAAGAAAAGGAAATGAAGACCTATACACCTCCTGATAGAAGAATCTACATCCCATGATAGAAGAGAAGCAACCAATTCAATTAAGAAAATGTAATGGCAGGTAAATAGTAGAAAATTCTGTTGTTGGAGATGAAGTGTTAAGGTGTGAGGTATTTAGTTCTAATCTCCTAACTCGTGTCTTTCCTCCAGTTGAGGTCCAGGTTTTATTCTGAGGTGTCTGTGTCATCACTTTCATTTCTGGTGTTTGGTGTCTAATATATAGAGCTTAACGTATACTTGCTTATATAATATCTTATGTTATATGTAATATATTCACGTTGTGTTATAGCATGTAATATATTCATGGTATGTTGTGTTATAGCATGTAATATATTCATGGTATGTTGTATTATAGCATGTAATATATTCATGGTATGTTGTGTTTTAGCATGTAATATATTCATGGTATGTTGTGTTTTAGCATGTAATATATTCATGGTATGTTGTGTTATAGCATGTAATATATTCATGGTATGTTGTGTTATAGCATGTAATATATTCATGATATGTTGTGTTATAGCATGTAATATATTCATGGTATGTTGTGTTATAGCATGTAATATATTCATGGTATGTTGTGTTATAGTATGTAATATATTCATGGTATGTTGTGTTATAGCATGTAATAAATTCATGGTATGTTGTGTTATAGCATGTAATATATTCATGGTATGTTGTGTTATAGCATGTAATATATTCATGGTATGTTGTGTTATAGCATGTAATATATTCATGGTATGTTGTGTTATAGCATGTAATATATTCATGGTATGTTGTGTTATAGCATAAAATATGTACCTACCATGTTATGTCATAGCATGTAATATGTTCATGTTATGCAATATTTCATGTTAACCTTTGCCGTGCCGTTGTCGCTTTTATGCGACTGACAATAATTTCAGCGTATCGGCAAAAGTCACATCAAAGTGACGGCAGAATATACAACTGTTTTAATCATATATAGACAACCGATATATAGAAATCGGCTGAAAATACTGCTCTTTCAACTGTAGAGAGTTCCACATCTGTCCTGTTTAGTTACACTTGGAACTGATTTCTTCTCTTTTTCACTTGGATTTAAAGATTCAACCATTGAGAATGGGGAAAGTCAGTTTTTGCAATGGATTTTTCTGAGATAGATCTATTTAGTTTGTTTATGTACATCTAATAAATATGTTTGTTATGGGAACTAACAGATATGTTGATCTTGTAAACATTGATTATAAGTCCTCTGTTGGACTTTGAAAACATTTTTCTACACGCCAGGGATGCCAAAAACGGCTGTCTAGATGCACTGTTTTTCAATAATATCACCATCTTCTTGTAACTCAGAAACTAACACACACACAACAAAAACAACACCAACAAGTTCTTTATTAATATATGTCTATACACACAATAAAATCATATCTGTAGACCAACTAGGTTACAAGCTCTCAAAGTCAACAACCATAGTAAAATGTGACGTGCTGAAAAATAGTGCAGCTGCAGGAAAAATTGTGTCTATTTTGTGTGTGGTCTTGTAAAGGTTAAGCAAATTTATATATTATGTAATGTGATGTTATGTAAGTAAAGTGAAGATCCAGATTTCTATTGGGAATATGGTGTTAGGCCTATCACAATAGGGGTGATGTGATCAACATTATGTCTGCTGCCAGTGTACTAACCACTGCGCTACCTTGGCTCCAGATATGCTGTGACGTTGTGTAATATAACATAAATATGACTTATGTTGCAGTATGTTATGCAATATGCTAATGTTACATAATATGTCATATGTGGCATTATATGTTATTCAATAAGATGTGTTATGAAATGGAATGTTCTATTATAATATGTGTTATTATGTTATATGTTAAGTAATGATATGTGATACATTATTTTAAGTAATGTGACATTTTATGTTATGTGTACTGCTATGTTATATACTGTGATATTGTATGTTATGTAATGACCCAACAACGCCAAGGGCTTCATCAGCAGGATAAAAGCTAATGGTCAGGAACTCGAAGTGGTTGCCCATTTTAAATATCTAGGATCGAGTGTCAGTGATAAAGGATCAAAATTTGAGGTGTTGGCCAGAATAGCACACACAATAGTGGCGCTTGCACGGCTTAACAAAATCTGGCAAGATAAACGGTTAGCACTAAGCACGAAAATCAGATTAAAGCATACACTGGTCCTGACCATATTCCTCTATGCTTGTGAGACATGGACAGTTAACCTTCAGCGAAGGATACAGGCCTTGGAGATGCAATGTTTCCGAAGACTTTTAAACATCACGTACAAAGACCGATTTACAAATGAGGAATTACGAGATAGAATTACAACAGCGATAGGGCCTTTTGAAGACCTCTTGGCAACTGTCAACAGAAGGAAACTCCCTTGGTACGTTCATATATCGAGATCAAATGGTCTTGCAAATACGATCCTCCACGGAAAGGCGCAAGGCAGACAACGAAGAAGCCATCCAAAATAGATGTGGGAGGACAACATAAAAGCATGAACCAATCTCCGACCAGAAGAGGCACAAGCAGAGGCCGCTGACAGAGAAGGGTGGCGTGGTGTTGTGAGGATGTCTTCATGTGTGCCCCAACAACCTCACCGGTTACGGGATGACCTGACCTGTAATGTGTCTTCTTCTTCTGTTTTCGTTCTCAATCTCCTGCTACCAAACCCTGAACAGAGCTTTGCAAGTAGCAGGATGAAGTCCAGAGAACGAAATGCGCTGTGTCGCTAGTTTACAGCTTGACTGTGATATTTGCCCCTTTCGGATCGACACATCTGTCTTCTGCAGCATGTAATGTGTTATATTATACATTACATTATATATCGTAACATGATATGTTATGCAATATAGTATGTGATTGTTTTGTCAAATTTGTTTGATGTTGTGACATGTTACATTATGTAATATGCAGAGCTGACATGACCAGACTACAACAGACCCAAAGGTCACCAATCTCTGAGCAGATGATCAACGATATGGATACTTATGGTTCCTGTATCGCTATGATTGCAAACATCCCTCATCTGTCCTCTAGACCGACTCATGCTGATGGACCCACAACAGGTTCCACATGACTAAGTCAGCAAACAGGTCACAATCTGATATGGAAGAGCTGAAAATGTAGTTGGTAGTTTCAGTGGTGGCGTAATCCAGCTTTGTGATTACTGCAGGCAGCACATGTTAGGTGTAACATGCACAGCTCAGATATGCCATGATGTCTGTGTCCAGTCAAATAACAGTCTGTTGTAAGTTTTTTTGGTGGACAAAAGGACTTTCTGTAAAGGATATTCATAATCTTTTTTTTCTTCTTCTTCGTACGCAGTCAGACAGTAACCATTATTTTTTCGAAAAAAGCGGCGGTCATCCTGAGGCTGTCGCCACTGCCATAGAGCTTGTCTTGCAGTTCCACTGGCGATGGCCACATCTGCTCTCTCTGATCCTCGTATGTCGGGCAGTTTCGCAGCAGATGCTCAGCGGTCATTTTACCAGTACCGCACGGGCATTCGTCGGTACCACCTATCTTCAATTTGTTGAACAGGTGGTACCTCAGTCTATTGTGGCCAGTGCGAAGCCTGAAGACAACGACCTGCTCTCTTCTGTTCAACTGGATATTCATAATGAAATGCTTCCTGTTTAAGGCAAAAAAGGTTCGCCAAATAAACTGGTGCATAACTTGGTCAATAAATTTTCTCAAGGATGCTAAAAAATTGCTGATGAAGCCTGACCTGTCATCCTGTTCAGATTGCAACAAAAATATATGTGTGAGGGTGAGGGGAGATCATTCCAGTTGACAGACAAGTAATGATAGACAGCGTAGCAACTGCAATAGGGTGTTTGCGTGGTTTAGCCTACAGCGTAATGCATGAACCAACATTGGTGAGAGACGTTTCGCGAATGAAGTAGAGGTTGAATGTGAAGTGCAAATATGACTTAGACAACAGACCAAAGACATTTATGTTGCAGGTTCTGGTACACTAATAAATTGATAGGGTAAGTGTCCCAATGTTGGTGGAAATTACATTGAGAAAAAAGGAACAACGCAGGCCAATAATGAAAGGCTTTGAAATTCATTGCTCATTTAGTTGCTTTTAAAGCCATTCATTACCTATTTATTGACTTGCTCTATTATGACACAGAGTCACAATGTCCTTTTCAGGACGAGTGCCAAAGAAGAAGAAAGTCAGCTCAGAATTAAAGTAACTACCTCCATCTACATTCTCATACTGGAGACTGCTGTCACGTATGAACCGCTCCGTTCGACATGAAAATCACTTTTAATATGTTATGTTAAAGATAAAGATAGTTCTTCTTCTTCTTCTTCTTCGTTCGTTCTCAATCTTCTGCTACCAAACCCTGAAAGGGCTTAAGTAGCAGAATGTAGTCCAGAGAACGGAATGTGTTGTGTCGTAGTTTACAGCTTGACTGTGATATTTGCACCTTTCGGTCCAACACATCTGACTTCAGCAAGCATTTTTTGAGTACCGGGTTAGCATTCCCTCTTTGATCCCTTCTCCTTAGCCAGTCTGCCCTGCTGTAGCCTGTTATCCAGGATCACCGCGTGGAGGTGTAGAAGGGTCTTGACAGCTCTGGTTCGCTGGCCCTGATGCTAGCAGTCAGCTATGGGTCGCTGACCACTGCAGCTCATGCGCTGCTCAGCATCTTGATCCCTAAAGATAGTACCATAACAGGCACAGAGATGATTGCGTGATCATAGGCCTGGTCTATTTAAATGTGAGGTGGTACCTGCCTTTTCTTTCCTAACAGTAAGCCAGGCATCCATTTACAGCTGGGTTGGCTGGAGCATATCGATAACATGGATAGGGCTCAGTACCTTAGCAGCGAGAAGAAAGGAATCTACCACTCTGCTACTCAGATGTTATATGTTATGTTAGCTTAATAACATGTTAGTTTATTAACAGCAGCAATGATAATACGTACTAGTTAGGACTGCCTGGTGAACTGGCATCCAGTGAACTAGCAGGGCAATATGTGACCGCTTGAGAATTACTGTCCCTCTTTGAGCGTAGATGCACTGACTGCTGATCACGGCGCAGACTGGGATCCTTCACAATAGCATTCATATAACTAGAGATAGAGAGGGAAGAGAGTGGGGGGGGGGGGGGGGGAGAATGGGAGAAAGAGAGAGAAACAATACAATTATTAAAATGTGACAATTAATAGTATTCAGGTAGCTAGATAGACATACAAGCAATCAAATTATTCAAATGTAACCATTAACAATAGCATTCAGGTAATTAGGAACTGTGTGTCAAGCTCAACAGGCTGCCCAATGTTAGACTCAAAGGAACAGTCCTAGGAACAAGAAAGAGAGGAAGATCCAGAAACAAGAAAGAGAGAAAGACCCAGAAACAAGAAAGAGAGGAATACCCAGAAACAAGAAAGAGAGGAATACCCAGGAACAAGAAAGAGAGAAAGACCCAGAAACAAGAAAGAGAGAAAGACCCAGAAACAAGAAAGAGAGAAAGACCCAGAGACAAGAAAGAGAGGAAGACCCAGAAACAAGAAAGAGAGGAATACCCAGGAACAAGAAAGAGAGGAAGACCCAGAAACAAGAAAGAGAGAAAGACCCAGAAACAAGAGAGAAAGACCCAGAAACAAGAAAGAGAGAAAGACCCAAAAACAAGAAAGAGAGAAAGACCCAGAGACAAGAAAGAGAGGAAGACCCAGAAACAAGAAAGAGAGGAATACCCAGGAACAAGAAAGAGAGGAAGACCCAGAAACAAGAAAGAGAGAAAGACCCAGAAACAAGAGAGAAAGACCCAGAAACAAGAAAGAGAGAAAGACCCAGAAACAAGAAAGAGAGAAAGACCCAGAAACAAGAAAGAGAGGAAGACCCAGGAACAAGAAAGAGAGAAAGACCCAGAAACAAGAAAGAGGAATACCCAGAAACAAGAAAGAGAGAAAGACCCAGAAACAAGAAAGAGAGAAAGACCCAGGGTCGGAGGTACAGATAGTGTTTTGAGATGGAATGTGTAAAGCTTGACAGAAATAGCAACACTGGTGATGGGCAAACACCAGTTCAAGCAGGAAATTTATAATACAGTGATGTGATGCTCAAAATGACCAGTTGGGTTATAGGAAAGAAGAACTTGGCATAGAGAAAAGGAGTCAGAACTTGGCATAGAGAAAAGGAGTCAGAACTTGGCATAGAGAAAAGGAAGAAGAACTTGGCATAGAGAAAAGAAAGAAGAACTTGGCATAGAGAAAAGGAAGAAGAACTTGGCATAGAGAAAAGGAAGAAGAACTTGGCATAGAGAAAAAGAAGAAGAGGCACAATACATTGAACTTGATCAACCACTTAACCTTCCTTATGGGTTGCCTTAACCAGGATGTCTTGAACACTTTCCAGATCATTTTTATTATGTTCTTTTGTTAACTATTTGTTCACCATTACACCCCCCCCCCCCCTCCCCATAATTCTTTCTTCAATGCCCTTCCAGGACAGATAAGCTCTTCAAACATTTTATTATGTGGGATTCAGATAATCTTGAAACCTGGCCACTTCACACTCGAGTTGACGAATCTCAACTTTGGTGGTTTAGTCATATTTGCAGAACGGAAGACAAACTGCCACAGGAACTAAGAGCGTGGGGTCCAAACCCCTAGAATTATAGACTCTGATAGACCAAGGACTAGGTTGAAATGATGCTAGTGGGAAGACAGCGGAGAAAACAGTCTGGTGTTTTCTTGGGTAAACTTTACCACACCAGGGAAGAAGAGAAGTGCCTAGGTCAGACAGGATTCATGTAACTAGTGACAGAGAGAAATATTCATTCATCATGTCAAGATTACAAGTGTAATATCTCTTCTCCCTTCCTCTCTACATATACAAATGTTTCATGTATATCTTTGTCTTCCCCCTTAGTTTAACACTCATCTCCATATACAAATGTTTCATGTATATATTTATCTTTCCCCTTACTCTAACTCTCTTCTCAATATACAAATGTCTCATGTATATCTCTGTCTTCTCCCTTACTCTAACCCTCTGCTCTATATACAAATGTTTCATCTATATCTCTGTCGTCCACCTTCCTCTAACACTCATCTCCAAATAAATGTTTCATCTATATCTCTGTCTTCCCCCTTCCTCTAACACTTATCTCCATATTCTGTTGCTGTTTCTAAGAATCAATGTCACTGTACTCCGGGTATACCCATAGGTTCTCAGTCTCTTTCAGCTCAGCAAATGGCGTAAGGTATGGATGCTGATGGTCCTTGTAGCTCACTGGTTGTACACTCTCCTGCTCCATCCTCTCATGTGCTATTCTCCGCTCGAACTACTTATCTCCATATACAAATGTTTCATGTATATCTTCCCCCTTTCCTCTGACACTCATTTACACACACAAAAATGTCCAAAGTGGACCTGATACATATCAGTCTCCTCATTGTACACACATGCCTTACTGTAAATGTCCCATGCATATCCTGTCTTCCCTTTCGCACACACACCTTACTGCAAATGTGTCACATATAAACAAGAGACATTATGTAACAGCAATTTTATTATATAGTACATTGAAGAGTATGTACAATGGAAAATCTTATTTCAGGACACAAAATGACTCTTTAGCAATTCTCCATGTAGGGATTGTGACAGTTGAGCATTATGTGCAACATAGAATACAACATGGCCACCCCACTGTCGACTTGCACTGTGGAAGAACGAGGCGTTATTCGTTTTTTGTGGTCAGAGGGTGTGAAACCTGAAATCTACAGAAGAATGAATGTTCAGTATGGAGACAGTTGTTTAAGTCAGAGAATAGTGTATGAATGGGTAAAAAGATTTCAAAATGGAAGACAAAACATGAACCGTGGCAGGGGAGACCAGTAATCGTGACAACTGACACAGTGAAACAGCAGATTGGCCAGTGGCAACAGGCGAGTCACTATTGATGAAATTGCCGTAGATTTCAAGATGTCATGGTGACCTTGGTTATAGGAAAGTGTGTAGGAGATGGGTCCCAAGTCAGCTGACAAAGAGGTAATGGAGGCGGTGCAAAATTTGTTAAAGGTCACATCAAAAGACTTTTTCCTAGAAGGCATCCACAAGATCGTGGAGAGGTGGACCAAAGTGTGTTGCCAGGCATGGAAACTATGTGAAAAAAATTCAAAAAATGTCTGGTTTCCATTCTTGTAAAATTGTTAATAAAATTGTTGTTGTTTAATGATTGTCCCTCGTAATCTGAACCTTTCCTCATCCATCCCACATACATCAAACTTTAGAAGTGTCTCATGTATACCTGTCTTCCATCCCACATTCATCAAACTTTAGAAGTGTCTATTGTATACCTGTCTTCCATCCCACATACATCAAACTTTAGAAGTGTCTCATGTATACCTGTCTTCCATCCCACATTCATCAAACTTTAGAAGTGTCTATTGTATACCTGTCTTCCATCCCACATACATCGAACTTTAGAAGTGTCTTATGTATACCTGTCTTCCATCCCACAACAAATATCTGGCTTTGAAAGTGTCTCATGTATATCTGTCTTCCATCCCACATTCATCAAACTTTAGAAGTGTCTATTGTATACCTGTCTTCCATCCCACATACATCGAACTTTAGAAGTGTCTTATGTATACCTGTCTTCCATCCCACAACAAATATCTGGCTTTGAAAGTGTCTCATGTATATCTGTCTTCCATCCCACAACAAATATCTGGCTTTGAAAGTGTCTCATGTATATCATGTCATCTTATTCTAACACATTCTTTACTGTAAAAGTGTCTCCTTCCATACACATCTTACTGTAAGTGTCCCATATATACCCTTTCCACATTCCCTTCCCACACTAGGCTTACTGTAAAAGTCTCTCTATTTTTCTCTCTCTCTCTCACATGCATACATGTCTTCCCTAATTCACTAGCCTTAATGTAAAAGTCTCTACCTCTCTCTCTCTCTCACATGCATACATGTCTTCCCTAATACACTAGCCTTAATGTAAAAGTCTCTATCTCTCTCTCTCTCTCTCTCTCGTACACATATACATGTCTTTCTTCCCACACTAGGCTTACTGTAAAAGTGTCTCATGCATATCCTTGGCTATGTTGGCATCCTCCACTGTGAACCAGAACTCTCCTGCTCCAGTGGGAGCATAGTTGCCTACTTCTAGTCTGAAAGAGCTTTCATGGTGTGCTACGGTCCGCACTGTCACCAACTAAAAGAGAAACAAACAAGGTAACGATAACACTAATCACCATTCACCTTTTGGCTCCAATGTAGAGCACAGGTCACCACTGCAGCTGGCCACTTTTAAAGGAAGCCAGTTCCCAAACATTAGCAATCATTCACCTTTTGGCTCCAATGTAGAGCACAAGTCACCAACTGCAGCTGGCCACTTTTAAAGGAAGCCAGTTCCCAAACATTAGTAATCATTCACCTTTTGGCTCCAATGTAGAGCACAAGTCACCAACCGCAGCTGGCCACTTTTAAAGGAAGCCAGTTCCCAAACATTAGCAATCATTCACCTTTTGGCTCCAATGTAGAGCACAAGTCACCAACCGCAGCTGGCCACTTTTAAAGGAAGCCAGTTCCCAAACATTAGCAATCATTCACCTTTTGGCTCCAACTTGGAGCATGGTTTTCCACTGCTGTTGGTCCCTTGACAGTAAGCCTGCTTCTGGGCTTAAGTTGTTGTTGATTAGAATGGCAAAGGTTTGTGTACATGATCAGGTCAGACTAGATTTCAGGCTCTAAGTGTGATAAGAACAGGCCCACTGGTACATGATCAGGTCAGACTAGATTTCAGGCTCTAAGTGTAATAAGGACAGGACCACTGGAACATGATCAGGTCAGACTAGATTTCAGGCTCTAAGTGTAATAAGGACAGGACCACTGGTACACTGAGATCATGCCATAACAAGTGACCTAGAGTGCAACCTACCCCAGCAGAGGGAAATGTGTGACAGAGATGAAAACATTGTCATTATTGGGAGCTACTCATGCTGATTTAACTATTGACAATGTTTCTTTGGGAGCGGATTAGTTGCTCTTTTAACATACTGAGGCATACTTCAGAATGTGTACATGGGTCTTCCTGGCTATAGTGCAATGTGAGGCCCCTGAGCAAGCTTGTCACTATGGGGATAACAGTGGCAATCCTCACCTCAGTGGCCAGATTGCTGTGACTGCTGCCTATTTCTAGGAGCACGAACAAGGACGTGAGGTGAGGTCTTGGTCAGCCTGTTTGACCTGATCCTGTTTATTCTTTGCTCCTGAGACAAGGAAAGGGCCAATGCCACACTAAGAACATGTTATAAGAAGTTATTGACAGTGATTTAGCCATTGTGGGATTTGTACAGGCCGAGATGCCTGCTGAGTGTAGATTGGTATCTAGGTATGTTAGGAAGCTCTAGAAACAATTTACTTCACTAGATACAGGAATACAAGAGTGAATGACTCATCATCATTGGGACTAGAGGACATAGGATAGAAGAAAGGAAGTAATAGAAGTACAACAATGAAGAATAAGTAGAATAATGATTATAGTTGTAGTTTTCAGTACTAGCAGTTGTTGCAGTTACAAAATCTTAGTCTAAGTTGTGACAGTTGTAGTTCAAGTTGTGACAGTTGTAGTTCAAGTTATGATAGTTGTGGTTCTTCTTCTTCTTCTTCGTACGCAGTCAGACAGTAACCATTATTTTTTCAAAAAAAGCGGCGGTCATCCTGAGGCTGTCGCCACTGCCATAGAGCTTGTCTTGCAGTTCCACTGCTGATGGCCACATCTGCTCTCTCTGATCCTCGTATGTCGGGCAGTTCTGCAGCAGATGTTCAGCGGTCATTTTACCGGTACCGCACGGGCATTCGCCGGTACCACCTATCTTTAATTTGTTGAATAGGTGGTACCTCAGTCTATTGTGGCCAGTGCGAAGTCTGAAGACAATGACCTGCTCTCTTCGGTTCAACTGGCAATAGGCATCGTTTTTGGTGTAACTAGTATGTTCGGTTTCCCATTTGGTCATGTTGATAGTTGTAGAACAACACCAAAACCCATCAATACTGTACGAAAACCTACTTGGAGGCAGGATATATTTCCAGAGGTGGTAGAAAATATACCAGGTATTGCAAACAAAAACTGCCAGACCGAAAAAGAAAGGAGAGACACTACCCTAAGCTTCATAACGAAAAGCTACCCAAGCATGGACTGGACCCATGCATACACCGACGGTTCTGTAACAAACACTACACAGAACGGAGGGGCAGGAGCATTCCTGAACCTACCAAATGGCAGAAAAATAACACTGTCATTCGCTACTGGTAAGTACACGAGCAATTTCAGAGCAGAGGCAGAGGCACTGAGGGCGGCAGTGGAAGAAATGGCAACACACAGTGAAAATGAGAGCCATATAGTCCTGCTGACAGATGCTCTCGAAGTAGTCACAGCGCTAAAAAGCCAGAAAAACACTGAGCTTAATGACTTAAGAGCAGCACTCTGCAAACTGTGCCAACAGTCCGCACCAAAAAGGGTAGTGGTACAGTGGGTTCCGTCACACTGCAACATCCAAGGCAATGAGGAGGCAGACAGACTGGCAAAAGAAGGTGCAAGGCTACCACAAATAGATACCAGTATGACGTACGAAGAGTCAAAACGGCTTATCAAAGCCAGGTACATGTCCAAATGGGAAACCGAACATACTGGTTACACCAAAAACGATGCCTATTACCAGTTGAACCGAAGAGAGCAGGTCGTTGTCTTCAGACTTCGCACTGGCCACAACAGACTGAGGTACCACCTCTTCAACAAATTGAAGATAGGGTGTACCGACGAATGCCCGTGCGGTACTGGTAAAATGACCACTGAACATCTGCTGCAGAACTGCCCGACATACGAGGATCAGAGAGAGCAGATGTGGCCATTGCCAGTGGAACTGCAAGACAAGCTCTATGGTAGTGGCGAGAGTCTCAGGATGACCGCCGCTTTTTTCGAAAAAATAATGGTTACTGTCTGACTGTGTACGCAGAAGAAGAAGAAGAAGATAGTTGTAGTTCAAGTTGTGCTAGTTCTAGTTCTTCTTCTTCTTCGTTTGTTCTCAATCTCCCACTACCAAACCCTGAAAGGGCTTAAGTAGCAGAATGTAGTCCAGAGAACGGAATGCGATGTGTCGTAGTTTACAGCTCGGCTGCGATATTTGCACCTTTCGGTCCAACACATCTGACTTCAGCAAGCATTTTTTGAGTACCGGGTTAGCATTCCCTCTTCAGTCCCTTCTCCTTAGCCAGTCTGCCCTGCTGCAGCCTGTTATCCAGGATCACCGTGTGGAGGTGTAGAAGGGTCTTGGCAGCTATGGTTCGCTGGTCCTGACGCTAGCAGTCAGCTATGGGTCGCTAACCACTGCAGCTCATGTGCTGCTCAGCATCTTGATCCCTAGGTTGTAGTTCAAGTTGTGACAGTTGTAGTTCAAGTTGTGGTAGTTGTAGTTCAAGTTGTGACAGTTGTAGTTCAAGTTGTGACAGTTGTAGTTCAAGTTGTGACAGTTGTAGTTCAAGTTGTGACAGTTGTAGTTCAAGTTGTTCTAGTTCTAGTTATAATAGTTGTAGTTTCAGTTGTAATAGTTGCAGTTTCAGTTGTAGCTTCAATTATAGTAGTTGTAGTTCTAGTTGTAGGAGTTGTTCTTGATGTAGACGTTATTGTTCTAGTTGTAGAAATTGTTCTAGTTGTAGGATTTGTTCTAGTTGTAGACGTTATTGTTCTAGTTGTAGAAATTGTTCTAGTTGTAGGAATTGTTCTAGTTGTAGGAGTTGTTGTTCTAGTTGTAGGAGTTGTTCTAGTTGTAGGAATTGTTCTAGCTGTAGTAGTTGTTGTTCTAGTTGTAGGAGGAGTTGTTCTAGTTGTAGGAGTTGTTGTTCTAGTTGTAGGAGTTGTTCTAGTTTTAGACGTTTTTGTTCTAGTTGTAGGAGTTGTTCTAGTTGTAGGAGTTATTGTTCTAGTTGTAGAAATTGTTCTATTTTTAGACGTTATTGTTCTAGTTGTAGGAATTGTTCTAGTTGTAGGAGTTGTTGTTCTAGTTGTAGGAGTTGTTCTAGTTGTAGGAGTTGTTCTAGTTGTAGGAATTGTTCTAGCTGTAGGAGTTATTGTTCTAGTTGTAGTAGTTGTTCTAGTTGTAGGAGGAGTTGTTCTAGTTGTAGGAGTTGTTCTAGTTGTAGGAGTTGTTCTAGTTGTAGGAGTTGTTCTAGTTGTAGGAATTGTTCTAGCTGTAGGAGTTATTGTTCTAGTTGTAGTAGTTGTTCTAGTTGTAGGAGGAGTTGTTCTAGTTGTAAGAGTTCTAGTTTTAGTAATTGTTGTACGAGAGCGTTTTGTAAGTTTTACCTTCAGTGCCATAACTATGACAACAGTCCTCGGAGCCATGTGTGAAAATGATCTCAAATGAAGTGACTATAGGGGCATGTAGTGGCATACACCTGGAAAGTGACGCATGCATACTGGAAGAAGTCAAATGGTAGCCTACATGAAAATGTAGTTGAAGCAATGTGCTGTGATTGAATTCCTGACGACAAAAGGTTGTGTGCCCATTGACATGCATCGACGAATGACTGTGATATACGGTGATGCCTGTGTGATTGTCAGTACCGGCAGGCGATGAGCACGAAAATTTAAAATATGTATAGGTCATATGTCAATTTTGCACATTAATTAAATTACTTCCTCAAGGCCAAACTTTTCACATCGCCCTCGCAATTGTAGTAGTTGGTGTAGCAATTGTAGTAGTTGTTGTAGCAATTGTAGTAGTTGTAGTAATTGTAGCTTTAGTTGTAGATAAATTGTAGTAAATGTTGTTCTAGCTGTAGTAGTAGTAATAATAATAGTAATTGTAGCTTTAGTTGTAGATAAATTGTAGTAAATGTTGTTCTAGCTGTAGTAGTAGTAATAATAATAGTAATTGTAGCTTTAGTTGTAGATAAATTGTAGTAAATGTTGTTCTAGCTGTAGTAGTAGTTGTAGTAGTAATAATAATAGTAATTGTATCTATAATAACAAGTCATTATAATAATAATAGTAATTGTATCTATAATAACAAGTCATTATAATAATAAAAGTAATTGTATCTATAATAACAAGTCATTATAATAATAATAGTAATTGTTTCTATAATAACAAGTCATTATAATAATAATAGTAATTGTATCTATAATAACAAGTCATTATAATAATAATAGTAATTGTATCTATAATAACAAGTCATTATAATAATAATAGTAATTGTATCTATAATAACAAGTCATTATAATAATAATAGTAATTGTATCTATAATAACAAGTCATTATAATAATAATAGTAATTGTATCTATAATAACAAGTCATTATAATAATAATAGTAATTGTATCTATAATAACAAGTCATTATAATAATAATAGTAATTGTATCTATAATAACAAGTCATTATAATAATAATAGTAATTGTATCTATAATAACAAGTCATTATAATAATAATAGTAATTGTATCTATAATAACAAGTCATTATAATAATAATAGTAATTGTATCTATAATAACAAGTCATTATAATAATAATAGTAATTGTATCTATAATAACAAGTCATTATAATAATAATAGTAATTGTATCTATAATAACAAGTCATTATAATAATAATAGTAATAATAGTAACAGTTGCATCAATATATAATAATAATAAATAATAAAAAAGAACAGAAATAAGATGATAATAAAACAGATGAAGAGAAACAAAACAATAAATAAGATAAGAAGAAACGAAGAGTAGGAGGAAGAGGAGAATCAATTTCACTAGCATACACACCTGTCCCCCTTAGTTACCTGTATAGTAAACTGAGGTATGATAGAGTTGGATTTGACCAGGCACACTGTAGTGTTATTGAGACACAATCTGTACAGGCCCTTGGAGCCCTTGCCTAGGCCTCGGGGCTGTAGATTGACCTGCCACACATGTTCTGTGGAAGATACAGAAGCGCTTTGAGCATTATCACTGAACTTAACCTCTCTGTCTCATTTGATATATATATATATATATATTCTTCTTCTTCTTTCGTTCGCTTTAAAATATTGTCTATATCTGCAATGTTGTCTCTTGTATAAACTTCACTGTCTTTTGTAGTTCACATACATGTCCATAAAGTTTCTCTTCCAGTGTTGTTTCTATGGGCCAGTGAGATTTTCTCTGTATATCATATTCGGGGCAGTTTTGTAGTATGTGCTCTGCTGTCTGGGGCGCCTGTCCGCATGTACACATGGCTGAGTTGCCAATCTTCATTTTTGTGTACATGTGGCTGCGGAGTCAGTTGTGTCCTGTTCTAAGGCGCAACACAACAGTTTGCTCTTGTCTGTTCATGTTATGGTAATCGTCTGGTGTTACTGTTGGTGGCTTTCTGATTGATTTGATCATCCTTATCTTCTGTTGGTAATATATATATATATATATACCTACATACGCACACACACAATTTGTAGATAAATGCTACTTGTCTCACGTTCATGTGTCTATCCTTGCATGAGTTATTAGCATTTTATCATTTCTCTACATTCCATGTATATACGAGTAATATAATATAATATAATTCAAGCAATACGACCAAGTAATGACAAAATATTAATGTTATTTCATAAAAAACTTGAAGGCACTGGAATATTTATGTCGTTACCATAACACCTAATGGTTGTACAAAGAATTTTGTTTACTGGCGAATACTCACATTATAACCAATTGTAAAAACAGCCAAATTCAAAATTTGCTATAATTTATTGTTTGAAAATCGTTGCTTCATTTGTATTTATTACAAGTTGTATGTATAAAAAAAATGATGTTATTTCCTGGGTGAAGTTTGGTATTAAAGCTTGAGATAACGAGATGGGCAGCTTCAAGGAGAACGAGATTGCAGATTGGGAGGAAGGGAGGTGTGTGTGTGCGAGAGATGGTTAGTTTGAATGGAATAAAGAGATCACATTTGATGAGGGTGGAGAAAGAGATTTGCAATATGGTGGAAAATAGAGATTGACAGATTGAGAAGGGAAGAAATAGAGAGATGGGTAGGGTAAGGGGAAAGTGGTGGCATGTTAGAGAGCAGAATAGGAGTGCAATGGAAGATATATATATATAAGGTGGCTCAGTGGTCTCAAGAAGGTTGCTGGTTCGAATCACAGCAAAGATCAGGATTTGTTTATGTGGAGGATATTCTGGTAAAAATTCCCCTGATCTGTGGGTAGTGAGATTTGACTACCATCTTCAGTGTTGAGCACGTTAAAAATTCCTTGGCAGTAAGAAATCGAAAAGAATAGGCTTAATAGTCACTGCCTAAATAAAACTCAAATTAAAAATCTACCCAAATTACGTGTACCTTCCTCCAGGCCTAGTAAGTCGCAGGAAGTTTAAAACACATAATACGGATAGCCGATAGCCTTTGGCTACCTGGCAACAGACATTAACATGCCTGTTTGAATACCAGGATTTCAAGTACATATACCATGAAGGCACCATAACTTCAACGGAAAGATATATCGAGCTGAAAGTATGACTGAACACTCTAATTGCAATTTGGAGACCAATCTAACTTATGTGATGTCCTTATCTTATTTCCTTTACGAGTTATTGACAAAATATTATGTTATATTATTTACCGGCAAATATAACAGTGGTCCGTTCAGTTATATTCTACTGACACCATTGGGATAGACTCGAGTGGCCAAATGGTGTTGTTGCCTGCCTGTTGATAAGGAGGGCACAGGATCAAAAATCTTGTCGAACAACTTGAAAAAATGAAATATAGTACTTGCATAATCATTTAAATGTACTATTGAATTGTGTGTATCAACCAGATTCTAGTGTGACCTACGACGAGTCCAAAAGGTTTATTAGGGACAGATACATGGCCAAATGGGAAACAGAGCATACTGGCTACACAAAAAATGGTGCCTATTATCAGTTGAACAGAAGAGAGCAGGTCGTGGTCTTCAGACTCCGCACTGGCCACAACAGACTGAAGTATCATCTATTCAATAAACTGAAAATAGGTGGCACTGACGAATGCCAATGTGGTACAGGGAAAATGACCGCTGAACATCTGCTGCAAAATTGCCCGACATACGAGGACCAGAGAAAGCACATGTGGCCATCGCCAGTGCCAACACTAGACAAGCTCTATGGCAGTGTCGACAGCTTCAGGATGGCAGCTGCTTTCTTCGAACAAATTCAAGTTGACGTCTGACAGCGTACGAAGAAGAATTGTGTGTATTAAAAAATTGGTATTTCAAGGGAAATAATTTTCAGGTGGGATGGAATAAGTAGAATTCTTGGAATGAAAACATGTTGACACAGTGAAGGGATGGGAAGTTAGAGTGTGGTAGAGATAGGCCGTATGTTGAGGATTCCATGAACAGAAGAGAAGACTAAAAACACGGTCCAGACACAAAGACAGATCATGGCAAACAATCTTGAAAGAAATGAAAAAGTCTTGGTTCCGGTTAAATCCTTAATGAACAACAATCCTGATGGACTCTAATGCTCTGCAATGGACCTCTCAATCCCCCCCCGCACATAAGTGTTGGCAAGTCTTCTACCGTTGATGGTTATGCCTAAGGATCATGGTTTCTTGGTCTACTTTTCTTTGTTAACCTGGCCGCGACACATTGAATTATTAACTAGTAACTAATTGTTTCAGTGAGTCCAATCAATACCCAGACAGATAACAGAGATAATACATGTCTGGACAATGACAGAACAGAATGCATTACTGTTTCCCACTACATCCCTGAGGGCCGATAGGTCTGTCTGCGATCTGTAATTCTGGTATTCAGGCAGGGAGATTATGTCCCTTTTTCTTTCTTTCTCGTTCACAAAGTTTACTAAGACAGAGTGTGTTACACTGTGTTTTGTGCCTAAAGGTCCAGTGCATCCGACTTCTGCGCGAATTTGTAATGGATTTACTTCATATGCTGTTTAATTAATCTGAAGACAAGCAAGTTTGAGTTGTGAGCTGTGCCATTAAACGTTTAGCCATGTAGTGCCATCAGTGTTTGTGCCTTATCCCAGAAAGCCAAAATCTGATTACAATGATTTCAGTCTGTCACCCTGCTAGAGTCCCATGTTGGATAATGGGCTTTACTCAGTGAATCTCTCCATCTGATTGGTGGGCAGGAAGTGGACACGTCCAGCGGTATGAACCCTTCCGTGCACATCTATTGTCCTATATTGTTTACCACATGCCTGAGTCCACTAGATCTCCTTCACCGCGCAGTATTTATGACGTCACAAAATAGGTTAGATGTCGAGACATCGGCGTTGTGACATCGGTCCCCCCGAGAGACTGCCATCAATGTTTTTCGTTCCATTACCATTGTGGATACCCCATACGTTCAATTGTTTGTATTGGGGGAGTCCAAAAAGGGGGACGAAGAAGACCGTTGTGGAGAAATAAGTGATGTCTGGAGTGGGGTATACTGAGTCTAGGTGTGTAAAAAGAGTGTATGTGTGTATATGTGTGTGTCTGTGAGAGTAATATGTGTGAGTGTATAGGTCTGAAGTATGTGGCTGCATGTGTGTTTGTATGTCTGTGTGTTGAGATGGAGTGACAGGTAGAGTAAACGATCTAAAATCTATCTGCTTTCTCTTCGCCGTTATCAAGACGGTCATGGTGTCCTAGTTTCTCACTGATGTCGATTTGTCTCTCCGCTCACTGCTCGCATCATAATGATTCTGTTATTTTGTGTCTCCGCTATCTTGCACCCGAGTGATGTCGACTGTCTCTCCGCTCTTCTTAACATGCTCACTGTCAGATGGATGATCAACCCGAGAGTGGGGGCGAACATAACAGGCCCACTGTCAGATGGATGATCAACCCGAGAGTGGGGGCGAACATAACAGGCCCACTGTCAGATGGATGATCAACCCGGGAGTGGGGGCGAACATAACAGGCCCACTGTCAGATGATCAAACCGGGGGGGGGGGGCGGGGACATAACAGGCCCATTGTCATATGATCAACCCGAGAGTGGGGGCGAACATAACAGGCCCACTGTCAGATGATCAAACCGGGGGGGGGGGGGGGAGGACGGGGACATAACAGGCCCATTGTCATATGATCAACCCGAGAGTGGGGGCGAACATAACAAGCCCACTGTCAGATGGATGATCAACCCGGGAGTGGAGGGGGGGGCAAGCATAACAGGCCCACTGTCAGATGATCAACCCGGGAGTGGGGGGGGGGGGCGAACATAACAGGCCCACTGTTTTCCTCCTTGCGTGTAAGAGGCGACTAAATAAGGATGTGCATATGACTGGCAACCTAATCGCGTAACAACCACTGATGTGAAACAGCACTACAAATTACTGGAACCAGGCTTATTCTACAAATTTGCTTACGGTAAGTCACATGAGGAGGTCACATGGGGGGAGTCGATTGAATGAATCTGTCCAGACTCACCAGGCCGGGATCAAGATGCTGAGCAGCACATGAGCTGCAGTGGTTAGCGACCCATAGCTGACTGCTAGCGTCAGGGCCAGCGACCCATAGCTGCCAAGACCCTTCTACACCTCCACGCGGTGATCCTGGATAACAGGCTGCAGCAGGGCAGACTGGCTAAGGAGAAGGGATCAAAGAGGGAATGCTAACCCGGTACTCAAAAAATGCTTGCTGAAGTCAGATGTGTTGGACCGAAAGGTGCAAATATCGCAGCCAAACTGTAAACTACGACACATCGCATTCCGTTCTCTGGACTACATTCTGCTACTTAAGCCCTTTCAGAGTTTGGTAGTGGGAGATTGAGAACGAACCAAGAAGAAGAAGAAGAAGACACACCAGGCAGACGTGAAGCTCGCTAGAGTGGAAACAAAGTCTAGAGTAGAACCACACAGGAAAAGAGAAAGGCGACCAAATAATAGAACTGTATGGTGTTCTCTCTGGCAAACCTTAACATCCCCAAGTAAAAGACAGCAGGTACAGCTGCCTGGTGTTCTGTCTGACAAACCTTTACACCCTCGGACAGAAGACAGCAAATAGAACAGTCTGATACCCTCTCTTGTAAACCTCTACCTCAACCCCAAATTAGCCAGATAACCGCAGGTAGACAAGTGTAATGTTCTGACTCACTACAGTAAGTCCCATTCTAATGGAATATCTTTCTGACTATTACCTACGACGTCATTGGAACAGCGTCACACCCCAATCTTACTGTGACAACTGCCTGCTAATGATGTTTCATAAGGTATTAATGTGTTATATTGTTTGGCGGATTATGGTTTCAGCTTTAGAACGGGTTCTTTGCTAGTTTACTTAGTGATATCATCAACTCTCCCCTGTCTAAGTGGGTACCGTCAAGCGCGTGAGAGAAATGCGGGGAGAGGAGATCAATGTCTGGTCAAGCAAAACATTCTGATCGGATATGCTAGTCAGGGTGAGGTTAAATATACTGACCAAGAACCACACCTCATGTCTACGCATGTCTCCCTGAAAACGGGCTGTTTTCACGGCAGCCTGGCTAACGATGTGGAGGGCTGATGTGATCCCTGCAGTAGTGAGCGACACGCGGATGAAGTCAAGCATAGCACAACCACCTTCATCCGCACGCTCAGGGTGTGAGGAAAGCAACTGCAACCCGCCACTGAACGCCCTTTCCTGGGCGCACAAAAGAGTCAACCTAGTCAGTGTCGGCATTCACAGCATGCAAGAAATACGCCTGGCATTTGAGGGCTAAAATGTATGTCAACGTGAGATCGCCGAGTTATGTGGGAAATATGTGCGGACAGAGATAAAGAGCTAGCCAGAAGATGAAGAGCCAAAAGAAGATGAGTCGATGTAAAGTAAAAGAAGATGAGTCGATGTAAAGTAAAAGAAGATGAGTCGATGTAAAGTAAAAGAAGATGAGTCGATGTAAAGTAAAAGAAGATGAGTCGATGTAAAGTCATCATCAGCAAAACCTTTCAGCGTCCTTTCGAGCACAATTTTTCAACAAATACATGCCAAGGCATCCTGTCCTGTTTTTGGTTTTCTTCTACTTCTCTTGTCTTAGAGATTCCAGAATATAAACGGTTTTGTAATGCTATCAGCTGGTTTCCTAGTTTTGTGCCATGTCAAACATCAGGGCCTTCTCTTCACGTCTTGTTCCATTGATATTTGTCTGGTTCTGTCCAACAGTTCCACATTAGTGATCCTATCCTACCATTTCAATCTCTCTATTCTGCCTGGTTCTGTCCAACAGTTCCACATTAGTGATCCTATCCTACCATTTCAATCTCTTTATTCTGTGCAAGTTGGTTCATGTTGTTTTTCTTGTTCCTTCGTGCTCCAGAACCGTACAAAAGAACTTGGATCAATAGCATGACACGACCAAAATCCTTTTTGAAAGTTTACTCCAAAAATACACTTACGAAAATGTAATGAGCCTTGAGCGTGCGCGTGTGTGTGTGAGTGAGTTAATTCCATCCAACGAAATAAGGCTTCCAGTCTTCCTAACACCTTGCCAAGTCAAACCAAGAGCTATTTTCTTAAGACAAAAAAAGCTCGTTAGTTCCTTAGCCGGTGTGAGTTTGAGAGGATGTCTGGACAAATTGTCATACTCAAGAGTGAGCTGGAAAAAACAAGGTAGAAGAGCGTAGTTGATAGCGAGCGCTAGGTGAAAGGGCACGGCAGGACGAGTAGATAGTCGGTACGGGAGGGGAGACTAGTTATAATGGGATAATCAGGATCTCATATTTAGAAAATGACACTCATTATTAGAACTGGGTTACGGGAAGTGGTAGAATCTAGGTCGCGCACAGACAGGGTGTTGTGCTGGAAGCCATGGAGGAAGGAAGCTGGTCACCCCACCCCACAAAAATGTTACGGTCCTCAACCAGTGTGAAAGTCTCCCTAACACAGAGATAGAAAAAAAAGGGGGGGGGGTGTTATTTAATTAGATAATGATGTTTTAGTTTAACCTGTTAAGTAATTATGAATATTTTTGTAACAACTTTTATTCAAAAATTAAATTTGTCTATTATTATATTTGTAGAGCACTATATAAATGATTGAAGTGAATGTGTTTGTTGCCACGACACGACACTAGCTTACAAACCGGTAGAAAGTGAGGCGACAGAAGAAGGAAGAAGAAGTATGTGCTAATATAGAAAACTATATATTTAATATTAGATGCATATTATTTGTCATGAATCTTGTGAGTGAGACAATCTTGGAAAAGGAGAAATGCCATTCTGCGATCTACAATAAGGTGAAATAGGTGCATGAGGCAATGTGAAATAGGTGCATGAGGCAATGTGAAATAGGTGCATGAGGCAATGTGAAATAGGTGCATGAGGCAAGGTGAAATAGGTGCATGAGGCAAGGTGAAATAGGTGCATGAGGCAAGGTGAAATAGGTGCATGAGGCAAGGTGAAATAGGTGCATGAGGCAATGTGAAATAGGTGCATGAGGCAAGGTGAAATAGGTGCATGAGGCAATGTGAAATAGGTGCATGAGGCAAGGTGAAATAGGTGCATGAGGCAAGGTGAAATAGGTGCATGAGGCAAGGTGAAATAGGTGCATGAGGCAAGGTGAAATAGGTGCATGAGGCAAGGTGAAATAGGTGCATGAGGCAATGTGAAATAGGTGCATGAGGCAAGGTGAAATAGGTGCATGAGGCAAGGTGAAATGGGTGCATGAGGCAAGGTGAAATAGGTGCATGAGGCAAGGTGAAATAGGTGCATGAGGCAAGGTGAAATAGGTGCATGAGGCAAGGTGAAATAGGTGCATGAGGCAAGGTGAAATAGGTGCATGAGGCAAGGTGAAATAGGTGCATGAGGCAATAACAAATGTTGAAGATCCGTGGTTTTTATTCAACCAAATCTCTAACACGTCGTCCTAGACTGTACTGTCTGCTACCTTTACCTCCTCTTTGCTGGATGGTAAAGCGAAGGCTTCTTACGACAAAGGGCACGATCTATCGGTAAATTGGTATCTGGCTTACAGTGAGATATTGAATTGGCAGTCCCTCCATAGAAAAGTTGAAGCCTATTACATTGAAGTGTAACACTTCATTCCGACAGCACCGTCTGCTATGACACTATATTTAGCCAACGGGGATGTCCACCCTGTCAATGACAGGGAAAACATGTCTCTAACACCCACAAGACGATGGCACACAACTGAGTGGCGGGAACGGCTTCGGAAGTTTTCTTCTTCGTTCATTCTTACGCCCTGAATAGAGCGTTGCAAGTAACAGAATGTAGCCCCAATGAACAATCTCCTCACTTTGCATCTGGAGATTGTGGGCCGGGATTATCCTGGAGATTGTGGGAAAGGATTATCCTGGAGATTATGGGCCAGGATTATCCTGGCGATTGTGGGCCAGGATTGTCCTGAAGATTGTGGGCCAGGATTATCCTGGAGATTGTGGGCCGGGATTTATCCTGGATAGTGCAATGCAAGACTCCTCGGTAGGTTCACCAATATGGATATTATACTGTCAATCTAGCAGTCTGCTGTCCTGCAGCCTGTCTCCAGGTTCAAGAGCAAGCGCGTGAGGTGGAGCTTGATGAGTATGTGAACATGGGTAGGGCACACATCGAGAGGAAGCAACATGGGTAGGGCACACATCGAGAGGAAGCAACATGGGTAGAGCACACATCGAGAGGAAGCAACATGGGTAGGGCACACATCGAGAGGAAGCAACATGGGTAGGGCACACATCGAGAGGAAGCAACATGGGTAGGGCACACATCGAGAGGAAGCAACATGGGTAGGGCACACCTCGAGAGGAAGCAACATGGGTAGGACACACATCGAGAGGAAGCAACATGGGTAGGGCACACATCGAGAGGAAGCAACATGGGTAGGACACACATCGAGAGGAAGCAACATGGGTAGGGCACACATCGAGAGGAAGCAACATGGGTAGGGCACACACCAAGAGGAAGCAACATGAGTAGGGCACACATCAAGAGGAAGCAACATGAGTATGGCACATATCAAGACGAAACCTCATATAACACCCAGACAAGCACTAGACTACAAAAACAAAATAAGAGTGGAGAAGTCAAAGAGCACCAGGCAAAGAACCATGCACACCAGTGTGATTTCCATGGCGACTGCGTGACAGTCAAGGATAGCTTCCCTGCCACACTGAGAATATGTAGTCAGATGCGACTAAACGACGTCCACAATTGTCGATCCTCACTCATCAATGATTGATACGCTTACATAAGATTATGGACGTCGACATCACCTGGTCTTAATTAAACAGGTACGCCTTCTCGTTCTGAGTTGAGTTAACACTGCACGTGTTTTTGGTAGCAGTGGCTCTTCTTACATCCTAGGGTGTCAATTACAAGAAAAAACGGGGGTTGTAGTACTGGTTGTAGTACGATGCTAGGCCCCTCCCTTTAGGATTACAATGTCGACCCTCACCTCGGTGGCCAGACTGCTGTAACACAGCTTGTTTTCGTGAGCACGAACGAGGTCGTGAGATGGTACTTTGATCAGCATGTTTCACCTGAACCTAATTACTCTTCGCTCCAATTATAATACTAGTGAGGGACTGAGGTCTCGAGGTAAGACGTCGAACTCTGGTGCTGCAGGTCGTGAGTTCAACTCATGGCGGAGACTGAGATTTTTTCACAAAAACTTTCTGGCATTTCCCCCGGATTTCTGGGTAGTGGAGATCAGACGCCGGTGTGTACTGTCGCGTACGTTAAAAATCCCCCCGCAGTTGGAAATTGAAAAGAGAATGTTGCCAGATATCTGTAGCCAGCGAAAGACATGTGGCCCGGGATCAAGACGCTGAGCAGCGCATGAGCTGCAGTGGTCATCGACCCATAGCTGACTGCTAGCGTCAGGGCCAGCGAAACAAGAGCTGTCAAGACCCTTCTACACCTCTATGCGGTGATCCTAGACAATAGGCTACAACAGAGCAGACTGGCTAAGCAAAGGGGATCGAAGAGTGAAGGCAACCGGTACTAAAAAATGCATGCTAAAGTCGGATGTGTCGAACCGAAAAGTGCAAATATCGCAGTCAAGCTGTAAACCACAACACAACCCATTCCATTCTCCTGACTACAATCTGCTACTTGCAAAACCCTTTTAGGGGCTTGGTATCAGGAGATTGAGAGCTAACAAAGAAGACGAAGAAGACACCTGGCCCGACAGCACCATCTCAGAATTTTGTCAGTCATCTTAGATTTCGACAGAGCCTGCTTAGATTTCGACAGCCACTACAATGTAGAAGAGTGCCGCCCTTCTTCAAGACTCACGTCGGCTAAAAGGAAGAATTTCACCAGATTATTTGTAGCAAGCAAAAGACACGTGGCCCGACAGCGTCATCTTAGAATTTTGTCAGAGCCATTTTAGGTTTAACAGCCACCGCGTAGATCGACAGTCGTCGCAGAGAATAGAGCCAAAGATGACCACCTGGTTAGACTAAAACAAATATTCCATCAGTGTAAATATAAGAAAGATTCGTCATCACATTAGGTCCTGTTCGGAGAATAGATTGATGACAATAGTTTTATGTTAGACATAGGTAGAGTTTAAAATAATATAAAGCCAGTAAGTAGGAGTGTGTAGAGATGGTTCAGAGAGAAGAGCAGAACCCCATTCCGTCTGCTACATCTGCTAAATGAGAAAACAATTCAGGAAAATAACTACATTACTTGGACACAGCTAAACATAAAATAAGCACAATACAATAGTACAACTAAACAGAAAACATACCCATTATAAGGTCATGGCTAAACAGAAAACATGTCCATTACAATTAAACAGAAAATTTACACGTTACAAGGTCATATGTGCATTTTAAAACTAATATCGCTTCTCCTCTGCTGTGAGGTGTAGAGTTGTCTATCTTGTGATGCTCTTCTGCTGCTGCGAGGTGTAGAGTTGTCTATCTTGTGATGCTCCTCTTCTGCTGTGAGGTGTAGAGTTGTCTATCTTGTGATGCTCCTCTTCTGCTGTGAGGTGTAGAGTTGTTTATCTTGTGATGCTCTTCTGCTGCTGTGAGGTGTAGAGTTGTCTATCTTGTGATGCTCCTCTTCTGCTGTGAGGTGTAGAGTTGTCTATCTTGTGATGCTCCTCTTCTGCTGTGAGGTGTAGAGTTGTCTATCTTGTGATGCTTCTCCTCTGCTGTGAGGTTAGGGTTGTCTATCTTGTGATGCTCCTCTTCTGTTGTGAGGTTAGGGTTGTCTATCTTGTGATGCTCCTCTTCTGCTGTGAGGTTAGGGTTGTCTATCTTGTGATGCTCCTCCTCTGCTGTGAGGTTAGAGTTGTCTATCTTGTGATGCTCCTCTTCTGCTGTGAGGTTAGGGTTGTCTATCTTGTGATGCTCCTCCTCTGCTGTGAGGTTAGAGTTGTCTATCTTGTGATGCTCCTCTTCTGCTGTGAGGTTAGAGTTGTCTATCTTGTGATGCTCCTCTTCTGCTGTGAGGTTAGAGTTGTCTATCTTGTGATGCTCCTCTTCTGCTGTGAAGTTAGGGTTGTCTATCTTGTGATGCTCCTCTTCTGCTGTGAAGTTAGGGTTGTCTATCTTGTGATGCTCCTCTTCTGCTGTGAAGTTAGGGTTGTCTATCTTGTGATGTAGATGGAACCATTTCTTGTTTCCGATGGTTTCTGCTGGATGGGCTAGCAGACATGACGCTCAGTCCTTCTTAGTTGTTCCTTTTATATAACGTAGCTAGTAGCCTCTTTCAGTTGTGAATGACTTAAATTATGTGCCCTTTTAGTAGTAACTTTCTGCTGAGTTTGTCTCTCCATGGTACAATCATGGACATCTTTCTTCTTCTTCGGCGGTCGTCCTAAAAAAGACGTAATAGTTTACAGCAGACTTTCATATCTACGAATTTCCGTCCGACACATCCGAAATCAGGGACGGGTGGTGGTGGTGGTGGTGTGTGTACCAAGTTTGCCTTTCCACTGCGTTCTCTATCATCTTAGACAACCTGAACTAGCGAAACCCATTTTTACTGCCGCTGCTTGGACGTGGATTAGCATCTTGGTCAGCTTTGGTTTACTGATCCCCGATGTAAGCTCTCAGCTAGGCGTTGTTGGTTGCTGCCGGTTCTTTAATTGTGCTGCATCTTCAACCCCCAGAATATGTTTCTATGGACAACAAGCTATTGAAAATGAAGCAAGTCTCCGTGTGGCTAATCGATACCTGGAAAGGGGGGGGGGGGGGGGGGAAGTGTGTGTGTTTACGCGTTACAATAGCCAATACAGTCTGGCAACAGCGATGACGCAAGAGTTGCCAGTAAAACCACGAGACCGCCATTGGACACAATGGGATCATTAATATACAATTTTCATTTTTCTTGGAACCCACGGAAAGAAAGGAACGCATAGGTCAGAGCAACTGCTGTCTTGTGGACTGAGAACTATTCAGGAGGACGGCTCGGAATATGAAGATATAGAGAGCATGCTTAGTTGCAGGTTTACATGGAAAGATGACTACTCCATGCACAATCTCTTTATTGACCACCTGTGGCATGCTTGTCATGTTACATAGTTACCGTTCGTTGATGCTCCTCAGACCCCGGTAACTATTTAAAACATTAACACGACAACTAAACAGGTCCACCGAGAGAATGTTTACGACTGAAGAATAAAGGTCGTTTGTCCTTGCAGTTGTCGTGCACGATGTACACTATATTTTTATTTCACCTCTAAGACCAAAAAAAAACACCATATCCTGCAGAGGTTTTGAACGTATGTCTTCGTGGTCAGAGGGCAGACATTTAAACACAGCTTGGTCACATAGGCATAAATTAACACCGTGCCTGACAACAAATGACACGACCTTGGCATTGCCAGTCCGGACCGTGAGCGATTTTGGGACGTTGGTAACATAACACAGCCGGACTTGAACCTCGAGGGTTCAGTGTAGGGAAACTCAATCGATCCTCCGGGCGGCAAACAAAGGTGATCGATAAGTCAAGGACATTTGCTGGATTCTGGACATCGTGTAAGTTGTAGATGTGTTTCTGGTTCCCACTCAGCTCCCCTGATTGCATTGCAGTTTTGCGTGTCTGTCTCGCAGAATAATGTTGATGCCATGATACTGTCGTCAAGTGAAACTACGTTTATCCTTATGTACATATATATGACAATCACTCTAGTACATCCAACGTCACACTGATTTTTATGACAAGATTTACTTCCCATGGGGGTACGATTTTGCTGTCTCGTGTAACCAGATACAATCGAGTACAGAAGAGTGCCAATATGCGATGAAACAACCAAACATGTTTAGTTTTAATCATTTGTCGGGCCGAATGGATCAGAGAATAACGGTAAAAGCCATCCCATAGCAGACGCTGTTGCCGGGACTGAAGTGTTAGAGATATATCTCTACTAGTCCACATATTGTTGATGAGGTAGGGTGGACATCTCTCTCTCTCTCTCTCTCGCACACACTGCCTTCCTTTCCTCAACCTACAGTCGGGTACTCGTGGACAGCTGGGACGGTGAAGGAGAGAGCTCTACCACTAGCTAATAGGAATGCTGCACATCCTCACCTTGTTCTCCGGGTGAATGAAATAGAAGAATACGACGAAGAAAAAGAGAAAGACGAAGAAAAAGAGAAAGAAGAGGAATGCTATGTACTTTCATCATTGATCTGTTGTTGAGCAAGTATGACTCGAAGCATGACACGTAAACCAGACATGGCTGCTGGCAAGAGAACGGTGGCAATGCATGTTGCGTTCGACCCATCCCATTTATTTTCAACATTTTACTTCATCCCTTAACAAACATGTAAAGATAATAAATACCAGCGGGATTATTCGCAGATTTGAGAAAGATGTTTTCCTATTGGTTTTCCCGAGCTCTCTACCGGGGTGAGCTCGCGTCAAGTCTCCGCGGACGTGGGTTGAGGCCGAGTGACGGTGCTTGAGGACGATAACAGAGATATCATTACAATGGTGACGTGGGTAAGGCTGGCGTGCAGTCAATGCGTGAGGTCAGTTTAACATGTGTTTGATGAGGCAAAGGTAGACTGTGAAAACAACATACGTCAGTGACAGGTTCTCAGACAAAGACAAATCAAACAAAATATATGTCTCAATCAAACAAAATAAATGTCTCAAACAAAGAAAGACAGGTCTCAAACAAAGACAGATTACGAATAGGTTTCATCAGGCATAAAAAGGACACAAACACCAAAGACATTATGAACATAAATTATTATCACTGAATGCATACTCAGAAAAACAGGTGCCACCCAACAATTAACAAGATGAACAGTACAACCACCCAACATTATCTAATAAATCAGCGTCGTGAACAACAAGATGGACAGTGCAACCACCTAACAACCACCTAATAAATCAGCATCGTGAACAACAAGATGAACAGTACAACCACCCAACAACCACCTAATAAATCAGCATCGTGAACAAGATGGACAGTGCAACCATCCAACAATCACCTAATAAATCAGCATCATGAACAACAAGATGGACAGTGCAACCACCCAACAACCACATAACACATCAGCATCGTGAACAACAAGATGGTGGACAGTGCAACCACCCAACAAATCAGCATCGTGAACAACAAGATGATGGACAGTGCAACCACTCAACAACCACATAATCAGTATGTAAGATAAACACCACAGCCAGCAGACAAGAACACCATCAAGACGACAACCACCTAACAGCAACTGCATCATCGGCCAGTACAGCAGCAATATCAACACCACAGCCAGACCAACTACAACAACAGCATCAATACCACAACCAGACCAACTACAACAACATCATCAACACCACAACCAGTCCAACTACAACAACACCACAACCAGACCAACTACAACAACAGCATCAACACCACATCCAGACCAACTACAGCAACAGCATCAACACCACAGCCAGACCAACTACTACAACAGCATCAACACCACATCCAGACCAACTACAGCAACAGCATCAACACCACAGCCAGACCAACTACAACAACAGCATCAACACCACAGCCAGACCAACTACTACAACAGCATCAACACCACAGCCAGACCAACTACAACAACAGCATCAACACCACAGCCAGACCACTTACAGCAACAGCATCAACACCACAGCCAGACCAACTACTACAACAGCATCAACAACCAGACCAATTACAACAGTATAAACACATCAACCACCAATCAGCATCAAAATGACAAGAGACCATCAACGACAACAACTGCACATCATGATCAATACCACAACAGTTATCCGACCACAACTCACACTAAAAATCCTTGTGCATATTCCCATCCGATATAAAAGAGTAACACCAGGATCAGATGAAACATACTGATCAAGACCCCAGTTCACGTCCGCGTTGGACTCCCTGGAAACAAGTTGTGCCCCAACTATCTGGCCAATTAGTAGAAACCGACACAACACTACCCACAGCAGTAAGCGTATTCTATAGCCTCACATAGCAATATAGACAGGTGAACGCTGGTCCACTTTCTCAATATAGGAAGAGCCCCTGTAACCTGACACGGACATGTCATCACAAGTCGAATTAACTCAGTACGAGTGGCTTCCACATCAGTAACAAATCCCCATCTGGCAGATATTCATTCCAAAACTGAAAGATCAACCCCAAAGAAGCATCCAACTCATTGTCCGGCTGTCAAGATGGTAAGACATCATCAACACAACAACAAGCTAATGGTATCACCACAACTCACCGTAATGCTCCTTGTGCATGTCCCCATCTGGCAGATACTCGTTCTGAAACTCCAAGATCATCCCTAACCAGGTATCCAGCTCCTTGTCAGACTCGGTCAGGACGGTCAAACACTCCTCGTTCGTGTGAAGAGCTATCCCACACTTCCCGTGACGACTGTCCGCCTTCTTGTTGATGTTAAAGCAGGTGTGTAGAAGGATGGAGCGTTTGGGAAGGTGTCCTGACTTGAACTTCTTCTCAGAATCATAGTACTCGAGTCGTGCTGGCCCGCTGGAGCTCGTACAGCGCAGGACAAAGTATTTCTTCTTCATCGTCTGTGGAAGTTCAATAAAACGCCTGAGAAAAGTCATCATTGTGACAGCGAGAATGATAGAATGAGAAATGCTGAGATTAGGAATGTATCATTCTGCTGCACGTCTCACATCAGCCAAAGTATAGGGGCACAACTTAAGTTGACCTGTAGGAAACATGCGACAAAGCACTTTTTGCAGTGGTGGTTTATTCAGGAATTTGTTTTGCACGATGAGGTCTACAACCGCATGCAAAACTCTCTATGGTTGCATACCTAGAGGTGCAGTGGTTCTGTTCTTTCCTCACTAGTAAGGAGCCCCTGGGTCTACCCGGGGAAGAAATAAATTAGTCAGTGTGTTTCTTTCTAACCATAATGATGTTTATTCTACTGATGTGTCTACCAGGAGAGTATGTAAGGGTGAGAAACACAGACCGCCTAATCCTACAGTAGACACGCATTGTACAGGATAAGTAGTGAGACGGCTCAGAACCCTGACTTCCTGTGTTCAGATCTTTGGCACCGCAATGTCGTACCCCAACGCTAGGAGATGTACATCCGTGCCCTAAGTCGGATGCACTGGATCATTATGCGCAAAACACAGTACAAACACTGCTGTCGGGGATGAAGTGTTAAAGGACGGATTGTGCTAGGCCACCTCTTGTTTATAAGGTGGGGTGGCCAGTGACTTTCCTCATATAAAAATAAGCGAGGCACCCATTTACAGCTGTGTCGGTTGGAGCATGCCAGTAACGGGAGCTGAACCCATAATTATGCTATGAAAAGCGAGTGGTCTACCACTATGCTAAATCAGATGCAGGGACAACGCCTAAAGCCAAAATACAAACTGAATATTTCCTGTGGTGCAGCGGCCGTTTACAAATACAGGAGAAACCCGCCTGTCCTGATCCACCCCACCCGCCCTCCACGATCTCTGTTATGTCAATCTCGACTCTATTTTGCGCATGTTGTGTGCAGCGGTGCCAGATTCCTCGCGGCTTTCTCTAGGCCAGCCTCATTATCTATCCTCTACACAGAAGAGGACCTTCTGCCTTGCGTCATGATGATTGACGATTAGCCTGTACGTTGCAGGTGAAGCATAAGACAACCACTGCAGCTATACCAATTTACAGGAAGCTCGCAGTGGCGGTTCCCATGACAACGGATTGTTGCTGCCTCGTTTTTATCTTTGGTGGCGAAAGAGCCCTTTCGTAGAGCCCTTTCGTAGAGCCCTCGCTAATCACAACAAAGTGTCTCACTCCCGCTATGGACCCGCTCCAAGTGACCAAGCTGCGAATGGATACATGGCTTAATGTTAAAGAAGGAAAGGCAGCGACGACGGCAATCTGGCCTTATACAACAAGCTGTGGAAAAGCACAATGGCCTCTCGAACACTTTCTCACCGACAGCAGTGCCTGCGATAAGACTACCTTTACTTTAAGCTCAACCAGTCTTTTTGGTTATATTAGAGCATGGGAACCGCGAGAAGTCAGTTCAAACTAGTAATGGTTTTACACGAAGAGATTGCTAACCCCATGCACAAACCTCTTTAGTTGTCTTCGACTGCATTTTTTGAACGTTACAGTGGTCCTGTTCTATTCAAACGGTGGTTACTGCATAGTTCAGTTTAGGATTCCATCGGACACGAATATGAGCGGTGCGTGAACATTTAATTGTGTGTTCCATACGTCTACCGACAATATTCGGGGTTAACAGTAATCGGGGGCAGGCGAAATGACTGATCAAGGTGGGAGAGGAGAGTAATCGGGGGTAGGTGAAATGACTGATCAAGGTGGGAGAGGAGAGTAATCGGGGGCAGGCGGAATGACTGATCAAGGTGGGAGAGAAGAGTAATGAGGGGTAGGTGAAATGACTGATCAAGGTGGGAGAGGAGAGTAATCGGGGGCAGGCGGAATGACTGATCAAGGTGGGAGAGAAGAGTAATCAAGACCCCCACCTGACATTCTCATGGAAACTAGGCTGTGTTCCACCAGTCTGACCAACGAGGTGGGGATCGACACTGTAATCCATGTAGTAGTCAGCTTACTGAGTGGCCTCGTATTGTGCAGGCCCACCTTCTCAAACCCATCGTGGGATAAGAAGAGCCAATATAACCCACTTCCAAAGTTAACTTCGCACGAGTAGCTTCAAACAAACAACAGCCATTTCCAAGAAGGATAGAGTCATCATCATGAGCGCTCCAGTCTCTGTAGATCATAAGCGTGGCGCCCTATCACTTTTGTCCAGCTCTGTCTCCCGTATTTCGTTGCAGTCTGATATGACGGTAAAGACCGATCCGCGAGTGACATTCCCTGCCACAGATCGTACAACCAGGCTGAGGAGGCTGGCTTGCCGGGGTGTCCCTGCTACAGATCGTACAACCAGGCTGAGGAGGCGGGCTTGCCGGGGTGTCGCTGCTACAGATCGTACAACCAGGCCGAGGAGGCTGGCTTGCCGGGGTGTCCCTGCTACAGATCGTACAACCAGGCTGAGGAGGCTGGCTTGCCCGGGGTGTCGCTGCTACAGATCGTACAACCATGCTGAGGTGTCCCGCGATCTCTTCAGTCTTTCTTTTTTCTCTGAAGTCAGAAGGCCTCTACGAGCTTCAGCAGCCACTATGCCCACTCCAATTAGCTCTCCACAAACTGCTCGATCCAGAGCAATCGTTTCCCAGCTTTCGGGTGGAATGTGGCATGACTTCATGTCCCTCCTGCATACGTCCTTGCGTGGGACGGCCGATTCTTCTAGCTCCAATGGCCAGTTGTCCATAAAGGATATCCTGTGGCAACCGCTCATCTTCAATGCGGTAAACATGCCCCAACCGCTGAAGGCGTAGTTGGCTCAGCGGTGAGTAGATGCTGAGAGTGTTTGATCATTGTAAAATCCCACTATGTGATACTCTCTTTTGCCACCCAATCCTCAATAAACGCCGTAGGCACCTCACGTGAAAGGTGTTAGCCGCCGCTCCTGGCTTCCAAACATGAAAGTGACAAGAACGCAGGTCTAGTAGACCCGGACGTTGGTGTAGCGAGACAGCGCAGTGTTCTCCCAGACTCTCCTCGCCATACGGGGCATGACGGTACTTGCACTGTCAAGCCTACTGTCCTCTCCACCTCGTGTTGGGAAAGAAAATGTTGGGGGTGGGGGGGGGGGAAGAAAGTAATCAACAACACATGCCGTTTCGAAGTGTTTATACACAAATGGGGTATATGTCTTAAACTATCTAACACCACTAATTAATTGCTTGCCCGATTGCTACCGGGATCCGAAACAGAAACAAAGGATAGTAACACTGTAACCAGCATAGCATGTTAGTAAGATACAACTAAGGAGAGTCGGGCTCTGGGCTTGTTACCAGATTCCGTGGAAATGTAAAGCCAGAAAAACGTCAATAGATAGGGACAAGCCTATGACGTTTTATTTCGTAGAATGTATTTCTTGTAGACCGCTGATAGCATGGGGCTAGCATGGTTTTCATTGATTGATTGAATTACTAATCGGTATTCTCATTCAGGTCAAAAGTAATTCTCTATCATAGTCCATCGACCAACCCTCTAACTTCACCCTGATCACCTTGGAGTGCATAGACCATAAACCAAGCCTCTCAAAGCTATTTTCTCCAGTTCTTTCGAGCTGTTCTGTGTTCTCATTGTACCAGCTTTTAGGTCTCTTCTCCGTGTGTTCTTTGGCCTTCATTTGCCTCTTTTTCCCTATGGGTTCCACGACAGAGATTGCCTGGTGATGTTGGGTTGGGCTTTCATTGCTGTATACAAAAGCCATTGCTGCGTACAACGGGCGTTGCTGTGTTCACAAGTCATTGCTGCGTACATAAGTCATTGCTGCATACAAAAGCCATTGCCGTGTACACCAGCCATTGATGTGTACAACTGTCGTTGCTGCGTACACAAATTATTGACACGTTGTATTGACATTATTGTTTCCAAGCCTTTGCCGGCAGATTGTTTCTACAGGATCGGACAGCTGATAACGTTTCTCGTTGTTCCACTTGTGATCTAAACTGTTAGTTTTGGGCCACCACAACAGCAAAGTAAGTCGCATATCCTTTGCAGAACGTCGCTCTCACAACTGCCAACCTATTTGGCTGTTATAAGTTTCTTGGCATGTTTGCAGTATGGGGTTGCCATTTCTTTACGTACGTAGAGAAGTGATCTTACCAAGAAAAAAAAAACCGTCTGCCAAACAGGACACGGCAGAATTCGTACGGGGTACGTTAGGATTGAGAAACGGACGTTTGACCCCTAGGAAACGCTGACTTCATCTCATGGTTCCAACTTTTAATTGTTCATTTTGCAGATATGCCCCAGCACAATCCTAAAGATTGCATCAATAATTTTAGCCGAAGTAACCAGTTTACAGATCAAGCACCTAAACGTGACTGCAAAACGTGCACCAGACTTCAAGCTACGGACAGAAAAATGGAGGACAGTAAAACACCATCTACTGGATTGGCTATCACAATAAAAGATGCAACTACTATAACCAGCCCCCTCCATCATCCTGTATGGAGACACTAAACACCAGCCCCCTGTATAGAGATACTAAACACCGGCCCCATGTATAGAGACATTAAACACCAGCCCCCTCAATCATCCTGTATAGAGACACTAAACACCGGCCCCCTCAATCATCCTGTATAGAGACACTAAACACCAGCCCCGTCAATCATCCTCTATAGAGACACTAAACACCAGCCCCCTCAATCATCCTGTATAGAGACACTAAACACCGGCCCCATGTATAGAGACACTAAACACCAGCTCACTCCACCACCCTGTATAGATACATTAAACACCAGCTACACAAGCTCCCTGTATAGAGACATTAAACAACAGCTCCCTCCACCACCCTGTATAGAGACATTAAACACCCGCCCCCTGTATAGAGACATTTAACACCAGCCCCCTGTATAGAGACACTAAACACCAGCCCCCTGTATAGAGACACTAAACACCAGCCCCCTGTATAGAGACACTAAACACCAGCCCCCTGTATAGAGACACTAAACACCAGCCCCCTGTATAGAGACACTAAACATAATCCCCCCTGTATAGAGACACTCAACATAATCCCCCCTGTATAGAGACACTAAACACCAGCCCCCTGTATAGAGACACTAAACATAATCCCCCCTGTATAGAGACACTAAACATAATCCCCCCTGTATAGAGACATTAAACACCAGCCCCCTGTATAGAGACACTAAACACCAGCCCCCTGTATAGAGACACTAAACACCAGCCCCCTGTATAGACACTAAACACCAGCCCCCTGTATAGAGACATTAAACACCAGCCCCCTGTATAGAGACACTAAACACCAGCCCCCTCAATCATCCTGTATAGAGACACTAAACACCAACCCCCTGTATAGAGACACTAAACACCAGCCCCCTGTACAGAGACACTAAACACCAGCCCCCTCAATCATCCTGTATAGAGACACTAAACACCAGCCCCCTGTATAGAGACACTAAACATAATCCCCCCTGTATAGAGACACTAAACACCAGCCCCCTGTATAGAGACACTAAACATAATCCGCCCTGTATAGAGACACTAAACATAATCCCCCCTGTATTGAGACACTAAACATAATCCCCCCTGTATAGAGACACTAAACACCAGCCCCCTGTATAGAGACACTAAACATAATCCCCCCTGTATTGAGACACTAAACATAATCCCCCCTGTATAGAGACACTAAACACCAGCCCCCTGTATAGAGACACTAAACATAATCCCCCCTGTATAGAGACACTAAACATAATCCCCCCTGTATAGAGACACTAAACACCAGCCCCCTGTATAGAGACACTAAACACCAGCCCCCTGTATAGAGACACTAAACACCAGCCCCCTGTATAGAGACACTAAACACCAGCCCCCTGTATAGAGACACTAAACACCAGCCCCCTGTATAGATACTAAACACCAGCCCCCTGTATAGAGACACAAAACACCAGCCCCATGTATAGAGACACTAAACACCAGCCCCTGTATGGAGACACTAAACACCAGCTCCCTGTATAGAGACTCTAAACACCAGCCCCTGTATGGAAACACTAAACGCCAGCCCCCTGTATGGAGACACTAAACACCAGCCCCCTCAATCATCCTCTATTGAGACACTAAACACCAGCCCCCTGTATAGAGACACTAAACACCAGCCCCCTCAATCATCCTGTATAGAGACACTAAACATAATCCCCCCTGTATAGAGACACTAAACATAATCCCCCCTGTATAGAGACACTAAACACCAGCCCCCTGTATAGAGACATTAAACACCAGCCCCCTGTATAGAGACTCTAAACACCAGCCCCATGTATAGAGACACTAAACACCAGCCCCTGTATGGAGACACTAAACACCAGCCCCCTGTATAGAGACTCTAAACACCAGCCCCTGTATGGAAACACTAAACACCAGCCCCTGTATGGAAACACTAAACGCCAGCCCCCTGTATGGAGACACTAAACACCAGCCCCCTGTATGGAGACACTAAACACCAGCCCCCTGTATGGAGACACTAAACACCAGCCCCATGTATGGGAACACTAAACATCAGCCCCTGTATGGAGACACTAAACACCAGCCCCCTCCATGGAGACACCAAACACCCCCAGAAAAGCAACCCAATTATAAGAAAGTATGTACATTCCACTACGCGGCATCGATAAAACTTATTATTCCGAAGAAAGTCTTTTCTCTTCGTCTTCTTCTTCCGTGTTTACCATTAGACATCCACTGCCATACAGTTTTTCACGCAGGGATACATTGCAGCCAGATGCCTCTTGTTTCACCCGCGAGTATTGTGCAGGTCATATAGAAGGGTCGAGCTGTTGTGGCACCAATGACACAAGTGCAGTCAGATGTGTTGTCCTTTCACAATGTCTCAGTATGTCTCTGTTATAGATACAACGGACCAATCACATGTCAGTCTGCACACCCGATTGCAAGAATAAAAAAGACCTCATCGGTGTAGAAGAGAAGCAAATAAGTCAAGTGTTCCTGTTACACCAGACTGATGACTTTCATTGAGTTCGTCTGTTTCCCTAAAGTCGTACCGTATTTTGTGTGTAACGATCCAATGCATTCAACTTCAGCGCCCATTTTGTACTGTCTTTACTTATAATCGGGGTACGAACTTGCTGTTCAGAGAAATAGAACCCGATAAATTTGGAGTGAGCCATCTGCGCTAAGCATCACCATGAACAACAACCCTGTTGCAGCCCCCGAAGACTTGATCTACCATGCAGCCGGCATTCCTCTGATGCACGCAGCAGTCACGACATCACCCATGGGATGGGCCTGGCGGCTTCATTTATGCACTCGTTCTGCAGTCTGGTCCTAGCAAAGACCCTCTCTGGAGACCAGGCTTCATATATACTCCTCCTGCATCATCCCCATCCTCATGTACAGCTCTGGACACTACTACACCTGAATCTGCAGCGTCTTGAGGCCTTCCAACTGCGTAACCAGAGGTGAATCCTCAGGATCCCCTGGCACGATCTCATTTCCAACAGTGAAGTAGTTCACCATACTCAACCTGTAGGCATTGCCTCAACGATTGATCGCCGTCGTCTCTCCCTCTTCGGTCACGCTGTCCACCTTCACCGGGAAGTCTAAGCCCACAAGATGCTCCGGCTGGAGGGGATGAGGTTGTGCTCATCCTGAAGAATTCCTCAGGGCCGACCTCGCACCACTTGGCTAAAACATATCGCCACCTCCGAAACTGAACTGCAGGCCACCTGGGATCAGGCCATGGACATTTGACGCAACGGGCCCTAGTCGTCTAAACGTACTATTGATCCACTCCCAGCACGAGAAGGTTGTGATGACAAATAACAATTTGCAACTCTTTCGGGCTCCTGTAACTGAAATGATTGTATTTAAAAGTTATGCAGTTTTTGTTCAAAGCATCCATACCTGGTTGCTGATAATTGGATTCAGGATTCTCTAGCTGTTGGGATAAACCAAATGATGTGTTGTACTTATAGTCTGCCATCTGGAGTGACAGGTCAATGATGCTGTCATAATTAAGAGATATCTAAGAAAGCTGGTCCAAGTAACAAGAGGAGACAAGGTCTACAATCAAACAATATGGCCCACTTTCTTGCAGACTTAAGTGGAGCAATCTCAACTTGTGTGGTTCGGCACAGAATGAAAGAAGATCAGAAGCTGTCAAAACAGTAATTGGAAGGGAAAAGCATCCAGACCTTTATCACAACTCAGAAGACAATCTATAAGACAGAACAAGACTACACTGAAACCTAGCTTAACAAAACTAAGCCATTCTGGGTCATAATGGTGAACCCAAGTCTCATCTACTGTCACCATTATCGGCAACATGTTTTTCGACCGACACATTTTGAGCAACTGACCACAGCACAGCAATCAACCCTGGTTTGTTTCTGTTCACATGCCAGCGGGCACACACTTTTCTCATGTTCAGTCTGTCGTGTAAAATTCTAAAAACTGTACTTTCATTCAGTTTTGCTGACCTAGATATCTCTGCAATTGCCATTTTTCTGTCCTGGTCAATGATTTTCTTCACTCTTGCAGCATTTTCATCACTGCACTCTGAGGATGGTCTTCCTGATCTTGGAAGATCAGCAACATGGGAACAGCCACACTTAAACTGTCTACATCAGTTTTTTACAGAAGCATAAGGACAGAATTCCTCAAACACTGGTTCCATCTCCCTCTCAAACACTGGTTCCATCTCCCTCTCAAACACTGGTTCCATCTCCCTCTCAAACACTGGTTCCATCTCCCTCTCAAACACTGGTTCCATCTCCCTGTGTATTTCTGTAAGTGTTTTTCCCTACAACATCAAGAATTGTATCATAGTTCTGGCCTCTGATTTCTCCATTTTCTGACAAACCGTTAGAGTAGCAGGTCCGGTGAATAAGGTGTGTTGCGCCATGCACCATACTGGGTAAACTCGTAGAGGAGGGAAATTCATATTTCCAGTACAAGTCCAGTACAAATTGAATGAGCTACATTTGTGCCAAATTTCAACTTTCTCCTCTTACTCCCTCAAAGTCAGGGTAAAGACGTATGACAAGCCCCTTGTATATGTTATTTCTATATTTCTTGTTCACAATCTGCTCTTCTTTTAGCAAGCCTATTTGCCTTCTCATTCTACAGTGTGTCATAATGGGATAGTAGCCATTTAAGTATGGTTCACTTAGTTTATTCCTCTGGCGCGAGAGTTTGTCACAGCCTGCAGCACAGATAATGTATCTGGAAAATGGATACCTGATGGCTGTCAGATTTGTTATGAATCATATTCACAGCTTGTTCAGGTACAGTTTGAACCTCAACTGTATAGTTAGAGCAGAATTTATCAGTGGGATTACTACTTGTCTCAGGGGTTTTCGGAATATGAGACAATAATACCAGCTCTTTCATTCTTGACAGTATTGATTGCAGGTATATCTGTGTAGGCATGTATTCCCTATTGTTTTGGTTTGTTTTCTTCGACCATACTCACTGTAGCAGTATTCAGATCATTATAATCATGTCTAATTGTGAGGCAACTTATTGATGAACAGTGCATTATTCTTCTTCTTCGTTCGCTCTCAATCTCCCGCTACCAAACACTGAAAGGGCTTAAGTAGCAGAATGTAGTCCAGAGAATGGAATGCGTTGTGTCATAGTTTACAGCTTGACTGCGATATTTGCACCCTTTGGTCCAACACATTCGACTTCAGCAAGCATTTTTTGAGTACCGGGTTAGCATTCCCTCTTCGATCCCTTCTCCTTAGTCAGTCTGCCCTGCTGCAGCCTGTTATCCAGGATCACCGCGTGGAGGTGTAGTAGAAGGGTCTTGGCAGCTCTGGTTCGCTGGCCCTGACGCTAGCAGTTAGCTATGGGTCGCTGACCACTGCAGCTCATGCGCTGCTCAGCATCTTGATCCCGAACAGTGCATTCAATAACTTATTCATATTCAGTCGAATAGCGCACTGCAATCGGATATCTGAACTACACAAACTATAATGGAGGGTGAAAAAAGGAACAGCTGTCTAATCCTTATTTCAGTCTCAAGGGAAAGAAGACTAACACTGGTCATACACAACATACGGGATCAAGATGTTGAGCAGTGCATGAGCTGCAGTGGTCAGCGACCCATAACTGCCAAGACCCTTCTACACCTCCACACGGTGATCCTGGATAACAGGCTGCAGTAGGGCAGACTGGCTAAGGAGAAGAGATCGAAGAGGGAATGCTAACACGGTACTCAAAAAATGCTTGCTGAAGTCAGATCTGTTGGACCGAAAGGTGCAAATATCGCAGCCAAGCTGTAAAACTACGACACAACGCATTCCGTTCTCTGGACTACATTCTGCTACTTAAGCCCTTTCAGGGTTTGGTAGAGAGAGATTGAGAACGGACGAAGAAGAAGATACACAACATACACATACTAGTTAGGGCCAGGCAAAATGTACTGGCCAAGACCCTCAACTCGACTTCTACGCAGCCCTTCCTTTAAACAGGCTGTTTTCATAACAGCCTGGCTAATGAGGTGAGGGATCAACATGATCCCCGTATTGGGAGTAACACGCAGATGAAGCCAAGCATATCACCACTGCCTGGAGGACCTCGGTCCACCTTCATCACCACGCTCGGGATGTGAGGAAAGCTATGACAACCGGCCACTTAACGTCAATTTTAGGGCGCACAAAAGAGTAATCCTACTCATTGTAGGCATTCAACAACCACGTCAATCTCAAGACATCAACTCTGTTAACAACATGTATATGATTTCTGAAAATCTGTCTTACAGAACAAGTAGGATTACATAAAGTTCTATCTTTTGGGTAGGTCCTATACAACATTTATCCCAATGGACATTATTAAAGAAAATAAGTACTTTACCCCCAAACTTTTACAAAAATAACATTTTAACACCCAATGTTATTTTGAACATTTTATTAATATAGTTTAAGATGTAATGACAGCTTTATAGTTTCTGATAAAAACAAGAGTAATACAGACTGACAAGCACTGTTGTCAATGCAAATGAACAAGAGTAATACAGACTGACAAGCACTGTTGTCAATGCAAATGAACAAGAGTAATACAGACTGACAAGCACTGTTGTCAATGCAAATGAACAAGAGTAATACAGACTGACAAGCACCGTTGTCAATGCAAATGAACAAGAGTAATACAGACTGACAAGCACTGTTGTCAATGCAAATGAACAAGAGTAATTCAGACTGACAAGCACCGTTGTCAATGCAAATGAACAAGAGTAATACAGACTGACAAGCACTGTTGTCAATGCAAATGAACAAGAGTAATACAGACTGACAAGCACCGTTGTCAATGCAAATGAACAAGAGTAATACAGACTGACAAGCACTGTTGTCAATGCAAATGAACAAGAGTAATTCAGACTGACAAGCACTGTTGTCAATGCAAATGAACAAGAGTAATTCAGACTGACAAGCACTGTTGTCAATGCAAATGAACAATGTATTTGAAAAGGAATGTCAAATTTACTGATGTATTTAAAAAAAGTTGAGCGTGTAGCGTAGTAGACAGTGAGCTTGCTTGCTAAGACTGGGATTACAACCGCACCAGGGTTCGAAATCATGGCGGACAGAAAAAAATCAGTGCGTGGGTTCGTTCCTGGTTCGACCACTCCTCCAGTCAACCAAGCTGTAAATTGGTACCTGACATATGGGTTGGGGAAGGTTAAAACAGCAAGGAAGGGAACTAACCACCCCACCTCATATAGCTGCATGAAGAAAAATAAAACACAAAATAGAACAATAGTCCGTTCTGAAAAGAGTGATGTGTCATAGTTTACAGCGACGCTGCAATATCTGTGCATATTAGCCCATCACATCCAGTTTCAGCTGACTTTTTTGGGTTTGCCTTCCCACTGTGTCCTCTATTCTGTTAGCCAGACTGCACTGGAGACGGAATAAGTTCTCAGTCAGCTCTGGTTTACTGACTTTTTTCAGCTCATTCACTGTGCTACATCTTCAGCCTCAAACCCTAACTAAATGCTCCTAATGTAACAGTTCCTTCCGTAGCAGAGAGTTTAGGACAGGGGTGATGTGGTTGCTGATAACAAATGTACCTGAATGCGTGTCAAGGTCACTTACCGTCTCAACAAAGGAGAACAGAGTTGGGGCAAAGAATGTGGACAGGTAGGAGCTGACCACTGGCCTTCCGATTTGGGTAGGGAGAGAATGATTGACAGACCGATTGGCAGCGGGGCTTGCTGCAAGAGAATGAGTGACAGGTGTGCAAAGTGTTTCGTTCCAATAAGACTGAATATAGCCATCCGCTGAGATCCATTGGTCAAGCTCTGACTTTGCTTGAGTGTATATAACTCGAGACAAAGTTTAGCTCAGGAGGCTGGATGAAGAGGAGGGATAGAGAGATGAGAGCGAGAGAGAGACTGAATTTAGATAGTACGTTTAGCTCACCAACTTAGATAAAGGAGCGATTGATAGACTGTTGCACGAATGTTAGTGATAGAACAGGATCGCTCAAGTAGGTGTGTGAGTTTTGTATTAAGTGATAATCTGAACATTGTGTTGTAAGCAGGACACAATGTGAACGAGGTATGTCCAGATCGCCCGCTTGAGGGGATTTGAGTGAGGAAGAGTATTTGATAAGGTGTGTTGAGGACGCAGTTAAGGCGAGGTGTGTGTGATGTAATTGCAAGGCAATAGAATTGGGTTTAGATAGTTGGGAATTCCATCAAGAGCTAATGCTTAAAATTTCCGCTTTAGTTAATATGCATATTAACATATATATAATAATAGAAAACTTAGTTAAGATGATATGTATTGTATTGTGTTTGTAATTTCACTACTCATTTTTCTGGTATGAGTATATAATAAATATGCCACCTGCTGTGTGATATGTCATTTACTGAGTATGGTCATGAATGATGTGGATGAGTGTGATAATGTTCTAAGTTAGAATAACGGCCAGGGCAAACAGTGTGGTCTGTTACACTAAGTTGCCCTTTATTTATATACTCCAAAGGAAACTAGAAAAGATAACAATTCAAAAACAGATCAAAAAAGCAGAACTGAAATAATAAAATAATGTTCTTACCTTCAGTTTCTTCAGATATCCGGTCATCTTGATATCAGAACCAGGGCGCTCAAATGTGTGCTGCCGGCTGCCGACACTGCTGATACTTTGTCTGTCGAACTCCATGTTCAGTGAACACTCGTTTTAATTGAACTAATAATATCCCAGAAATGTTTGTTTATCCGTGGAAAGCCTTGATTTATGTTTGTTTCTCAGTGGAAAATCTTGATTTATGTTTGTTTCTCAGTGGAAAATCTTGATTTATTAGCTAACACTGGATGTCTGGTGAAAAGTAGTTTTTAGTAACTTTTTACAGTTCCTGTAAAAGCCACATGAGACCAGTCGCATTCTACAATCAGATTTATTGTCCACATGCCTAAATGTCAATTAGTCTACAATTGATTGCCAAAGCTGACATGGGAGTAGTACTCCCAGCATTGTATTTTGGTGCTGCCACCTGCAACGGTTTAAGAAACATTCAATGAGAAAGAAGTGGCTTCTTTTTACCTAGACATTGTGTGTTTCAAAACAAAATAGGCTGAAGTGAGAAAGAGCAGAGGCCAACAGATGATAGGATGGACTCTCACAATGGAACAAGTGGATTGGTAAATGGCCTGTTGTGGTCAGGCTTCTATACTAGTTACCTTATAATGATGTACAGTTTATGTATGCTTCAGTAAAAGTTAATATCTAGGAACTGCTGGTTCCTTCACCACGAGTAGCACCCGAGTTGAAAAGAAGAGAGATACTATCATCTTTTAAGCATGTCATAAAAGGTGATTTTAAAGTCCTTAGAATCGATTCTCTAGTGAGGGTTTTACCTAATAATATCTTCTTCTTCTTCGTACGCTCTACCTAATAATATAATAAAAACCATCCATCACAAGTGATGATGACAACAGCAGGCAGACACATACTGCTCCTGACTGGTGGATCGGGAGGTGGCCGTATATAGTTCAATTCTAGCACAAAATCCCCTTTCACATATGCAAGGTCATGGTTGGACATGTCAGTGTCAGTTGTTTTATCTTTCCGCATAGCATGTTTTCTCCAAGCCTCGGAGATTGGTGTTCGTCAGCAATGGCGGTGCCTCTGATAATGGTTCTATGCCATAGCTGGCATGCCTGTGTCAGGTACTCCATGAGTTTACATCAACATTGAAGTGTGTCAAAGATATTTTTAGGGAATTTGTCTGGCATGAGCACAATATGAGTCCTACCTGATCTAGGTCTTTTGCAATAGTGTGTGGATGCTCTACATTTTGGCTACCCTTATATTCTCAACAATCCACGGAAGCAGCTTGTGTGAAAGTGGTTTATTTCTGAAGCATGCCTGCTGTACACAGTCCATGTCTCACCGAGATATAGAGGGGTCGTGAGCACTACAGTGCATTAGACTGTAAATTTCGAATCAAGGATAGACTTCTATTCTGAATGATGTCGCACAGCAGACTCCAAAAAGCTGCACTAACCTTGAATATTCCGCTGTTGACTTCAGAGTCAATGGTAGTTCCCCTGGAGGGAGTACTGTCAAGGTAAGTGAGGTTATTTACTGATTGGAGGCGCTTATTCTTGACTCTGATATATGTGTTGTGATATATGTCACTCTGGGCCGGCTGAAACATGACTACCCAGGTAGTATGTAGCTGGTGGTAGGATTATCATGCAATTCCAATTCCATATTCCTCCTGGCCGATCCCGTGCCTTAGAACTCTATATTAAAACCACTCTTCACGATATCAAGATCATCTGCACCTGCGATATTCGAACATTTCTCACACTGAGGCTAGTGCTCTGGCTAGCCTTAGTCGGCGTAGGGATCTAGTGATTAAACCTGCTGATAAGGGGGGGGGGGGGGGGGGGGGGCAGTGGTGGTTTGGCGCAAGGATTTATATATTCAGGAGGGGAGTCTTCAACTATCTGATCCTTCTTTCTATAAACCGCTCGCCGACGATTCCACTGTCCGCTTCAACAAGGAGGTCTCTACCACCATCCTTGATATGACCAAACAACATCTCCTTCCGAAGAGCGCTACGAACCTCCGTATCTTTGAAGTTGTCTGGGTAAGCCTTCTTTCTATATGCTGCCTAAGATTCATAAGCCTGATAACCCAGGTCGCCCTATTGTCTCTGCCTGTTCCTGTCCCACCAAACTGGTATCGGACTTCCTGGATAGTGTCTTCCAGCCTATGGTGGAGAATCTTCTCACATTTCTCAAGGATACCAACCACGCCTTAACCACTTTCTCTACCATTGTCCTCTCCCCTGACCAAACCTATCGTCTCTTCCTAATCGATGTCTGTTCACTGTACACCTCCATCCCCCACTCCGATGGCTTATTGGCCCTCCATTTCTTCCTTGACCGGAGGGTTAACCCATTCATCTCTACGTCCACCATCGTCCGTCTGGCAGAACTCGTCCTTACTCTCAATACCTTTGAGTTCAATGGCCAGTTCTTCGACCAGATCAGCGGTGTAGCTATGGGCACCAGAATGGGCCCCAGCTACGCATGCCTGTTCATGGGTCACCTGGAACACTTGATCTGGCTTTAATTCCAGGGCCCATTTCCTTTGATGTATTATCGATACATCGACGATGGGATTGGCATTACCGACATGTCTGAGAAGAATCTCCTAAACTTTATCGACTTTGTCAATGACTTCCATCCCTCGATCAAGTTCACGTCTGACATTTCCCTCACGTCTGGACATCACTGTCTCTATCTGCCCTGCAGGCCTCTCCACCACTGTCTACTACAAACCCACTGACGCCCACAACTACCTCCTCTACACTTCCTCCCATCCTCAATCCTGCCGCGATTCGCTTCTTTTCTCCCAACTCCTCCACCTCCGACGCCTATGTCAGGATGATGACGACTTCCTTCTCAGGGCCCACGAAATGCTTGACTTCTTCCGCAAGCGACTCTACCCTGAGACCACTCTCTCCTCCGCCCTTCAGCGGGTTCTTCTTATCTCCTGACAAGACTCTCTCACTCCCACTCACCGTCCTCCCTCCGACCATGTGAAACTTGTTCTCACTTATCACCCTCATTGCATCTCTGTCCGGGATATCCTATTCCACCATCTCCCTATTCTTCACTCTAATCCTGCCACTCGTATAGTTTTTCCCGATCCTCCCCTTGTCGCCTACAAACGGGACAGGAACCTGAGGGACTTGCTGGTCAGTAGTCGCCTACACACCAGCCCTCACAGCCTTCCAGGCACCAGGCCGTGCAAAAATACACGTGGCTGTGTTACCTGCCCTCATGTAATCCTTTCTCGCTCCATCATCTTTCCTAAAGCAGAATTCTTCATCAAAGAGGGATTCACATGCAATTCTCGTAACCTCATCTATTCCATCATCTGCCGCCAGTGTGGTATGACATTCATTGGGGAAACTGGTATGGAACTGCGGGAGCGTTTCCGCCAACACCTCAACGACATCTGCAACCGCACTGGTTCCCCAATTGCCAGCCACTTCAATGGTCCTGATCACCGGGGTACGGCTGACATTAGTGTCACTGGTCTAGTTTCGTGCTTCTCTGACGATCGTCATCGATTCGCCCTTGAAAATAGACTTATCTCGAGTATGGGCTGTCTCGAACCACATGGCATTAATATCTTCCATACTTTTTCTTAATCATTAACACTGGCCCCCATCTATTTATCTTCATTTCCCCCCCCCCATTCTTATATCAGTACTCAAATCCCGCCCCCCCCCCCCCCCCATTCCTTTATCAGTACTCACCCCCCCCCCCTCCTATATCAATCTCACGCCCTCCCGGCTTATATCACCTTCTCTTTGTTCTACCATCTGGACCACTATTTGGCCACCATTGGCTTATCCGGCACATTCCCCCACATTGTTGGCGCTCTCCTGGCCATTTTGTGTTTGACCGCTCCGATTCAGTTTCAGTCAGCATCTGACCCAACCGGTCGCTCAGACAGACTGGGTCTACTATAAGAAACAGATGAGTTGACAATTTTTTCTTATATGTTGATTTGTTAGTTCAGTATTGTTGTCCCTGATGAAGGCCCATTGGTCGTAACGTAGGTTTTGTTTGTGTTCTCGTCTCGGTGCGGTATCTGACCATACCCATTTTTATAAGTTTTTTTTCATGTTTTTTTCCCAATTCCACATTCCTACTGTTGGGAATGAAGTGTTTGAGCCAGGTATCCATATGCAGCTGGAGCCACTGGAATGTATCGATAATGGACATGAAACTATGTATCTTTGCCATCAGAACTGAGTGTTCTACCACACCTCTACTCAGTGCTCCAGTCAAATGTGTACAAACAAAAACATACATTCCAAATGCCTCTGCTAGCCAGCAACAAAGGTTCTATCAGTAGTTGCTAAAGGTATGAATACTGTTGGTTCTTATAACTCACAGGTTGTACACGCTCCCATGTTCAACCTTCACACACCTGCATCTGTGGATTACTTTTACATCGAATGGGCGGTGTCATCCACTAACATGCATCTAGCACTTCCACTATTGCATTTATTCCCATTGCTAGGGTCCACTTGGAGGATTTATACTAATTTTTAAGCTGAGAAAAAGAGGCTACTTGCTCCTGCAATTGCCATGCACTGTACAAGCTAGGTTTTATATTTTATCTGCAATAGAAAAAGCCTAGACTGTACCTTACTGAGATTTTAAGTGCATGTACTTGTGGTGAGATAACCAACACAAACCACTCGCACTAAAGTGGGCTGCTTTCTAAACCATGTATGAGCTCTTGCACTGCTATAAGTTTCAGTACAACAGGAGAGTATATCCATACAAGCACCTGGAGGTTCGATTTCTATGTGTACACAACTATTTTCTTACTGTAAAACCCCAGCATGATCAGAACAGTAGATCCACACAAGGCTAAAAAACGTTGAAGCCCTTTTAAATGCTATCGAGGCTTTCATTGCCACTATGATAACCTCAGTATGGCCAGGACAGTTGATTCACACAAGGCCCTAATTAAATTACTAATTAATTAATTATTAATGGTTTGAGGTCTCTATGTCTGCTATTCATGCCACAGCACAGCCATCTATTTTGCACCTTCTAAAGAAAGGACTCAGTCTTACAAAATATATTAAATAAATGATGCCACTGTCCAAATAGCAGAAGAGTTAATATACCTATTGAAGTTTTTTAACAACCTGTTCCTGAATCAACTTAAATCCTACATTCACATTGTACATGCATGGAAGTTACAAACATGCCATCTTCAATAACAGCATTATGCACACACAGTAGAGTCAACTATGCTTATGGTTGTCAGCATTCTCCTTGCCCTGAACCTCAACATGACCAGGACAGTAGATCCCTACCTGTCCTTGGAGGTTTGAATTGAAACCTCTACTCTACTCCCACCCAACTGCTTAAGTTTAGAGGTCTCAAGCATCTAGTGATCTAGAAATGGATAGAGTAAGAAGATATTTTCATTTTGAAGTTAGTTTAGTTAGTCTATCATATCAATAACCGCCTATTGGTTGACACTGCAATAGATGAATCAGCATTTCGCAGACTGCAGAGCTTTGAAATCAAAGAAGGTTCCAGCATGAGATGACGGAGGGGTGTGCACAACTAACGAGCGAGAGGAATAAAACAATCAGTTTTGACACCCTTCGCCATTTCATGAGATTGACTGAGCACCGTCCTATATGGGTAAGCCCGGAATGCAATCGCAGCAATCATGAATAATGAAGACGATTCTTAGGATCAGAACAGAACAATTAATCTTGGATCATTTTGTGATGTCGGATTATGATCGGACCATAGTAAAAAACACAACACAGTTGACGCACAAGACCGTGCAGACAGTACAAGACTAAGTCTTCCATAATGATACTCTACTCTCTTAACAATAACACAACAGTCTTCTTAGTCTTTCGCAGTACACAAGTTACAATAGTTTCATAATTTGATCCTGCAGAATGTATTTAGAACTTGTAATAGTTCAGCCAAACAAGCTCTAAAGCAACATAGTCCGCTTCTACTAAGCACATCTAAAAGCATTTCACTTTCTTAAACAAATAATTTTCCAAGTTTGAACACCTACTTGCAGTTCGCAAACTTGGATCAAAAAAAAAGTCCGTGGACGTAAAATTCCCAAAGTCGCCATTAAGGTGGTCACGTGGTGTCAAACTTGTTGTAAACAAGCTGCACGCATGCGTCAACTAAAGGTCAAAGGGTAAGGTTAAATCACGTGACGTAAGAGTGTCGTCTCTTTAGTTTATTTTAGGAACATCATGCCGGCAAACTAGAACCTTGTTATCTATTTTCTGTTGTTAGCGGGACGGTTTAATCTCCTCCAGTTGTTGTTAGCCTGTCGTCGTGGCATCGACCGGTTGTTGTTTGCGCGTGATTTTTCTGTTACTAAATGCTCGTGATTTTCGCATCGACTTGCCTTATTATTCATATACATCTCGACAGAAAGCAACGAAAACCACCGCTGTATCAATATGATATATCATTCGTGGGCCAATCATGAATCAAACGAGAAGTTCAGTTGAATAGATCAATGATCCTCTACGTCAGACGGCACCGCACTTGAATAAATATGTATGTCTACATGTGTTTGTGTATATGTCTATATATATTTATATATATATATATATATATATATATATATATATATATATATATATATATATATATATACAAACACACACACACACACACACTATGGAATGAGCAGCACAGCTGAGATGGACTAGCCACGTGGTACGCATGTCAGATCAACGTATACCGAAAGAACTGCTCTATGATGAGATTACTGGGGTCATGTACCAATCAGCACCAGGCACATCGTATACACAGCCAGTGGTTACAGTGAGGGAACAGATATTACAAGCGGTTGAAAATTTGTTTCTACCTCGGTAAACGCTGTCGAGGTCAGTGACTTTTGCTGATGATTTGGCTAATAGAATAGCAAAGACCAGCAAAGCGTAAGGAGTTACAATGGCCCCATGGATCAGGGAATCCCTGACAACATTGTTCGAGGTATCCAGACATAACTTTAGAACCCTGTCCGAGAGATGTAGTTAATATAATGGTCATTGTTCGACTTCTTCCGACAAAGCTCGTTTAAGAGTGTATCCAGCCAAATTGAATTTTGTCACGGTCTGGGAAATTACACGACCTTTTAGGTCGCACAGAAAGTTCAAGACGATGTATCCTTTCTTTAGCACCTCGATAGTTCAGGGAAAGTTCGGACGCCAGAACGGGAGAAAAGGTAAAGACATTGACTGAAGCAGGAAGAATATGATATATAAGTTAGGGATCAAGATGCTGAGTAGCGCACGAGCTGCAGCTGTGAGCGACCCATAGCGGACTGCTAGCGTCAGGGCCAGCGACACATAGCGGACTGCTAGCGTCAAGGAAAGCGACCCATAGCGGACTGCTAGCGTCAGGGCCAGCGACTCATAGCGGACTGCTAGCGTCAGGGCCAGCTACCCATAGCGGACTGATAGCGTCAAGGGAAAGCGATCCAGAGCTGCCAAAAATCCTTCTACACCTCCACGTGGTGATCCTGGATAACAGGCTGCAACAGGGCAGGCTGGCTAAGGAGAATGGATCGAAGAGGGAATGCTAACCCAGTACTCAAAGAATGCTTTCTGAAGTCGGGTGTGTTGAACCGAAAGCTGCAAATATCACAGTCAAACTGTAAACTACGACACAACGCCTTTCGTTCTCTTGACTACATTCTGCCACTTAAGCCCTTGTCAGGGATTGGTAGCGGGAGATTGAGAACGAACCAAGCCAAGCCATATATAAGTTAGGCGATCAGGGTATTCGATATAGACCACAGAACAGAAGACCAGCGAGTAGAGTAGCTGGAACAGAGCTAGTGTGGTAGAGTCTAGGTTTAGTTGTATAGTTTATTTAACTAAAGAGTTACAACATCTATCAACACCTCGATACAACTTCAACACAGTAACCACTATCCTGACCCTGAAACAAATCAATATCATTTATTAAAAGAAAAATCGTTGCACAGTATCAACAAAAAGTAAAGAACATATAAACTAAATAATCACCACATATATATTTAACTACCATAGGAGGTTGTAAGCAGTAGCTTTTGATGTTTCCTCCAAATATCTAATTACCCAGAATATTTTCTCTGCACTCCCCTATCTGCACACACTCAACAGTAAAAATCAACAAACTCATCCTCATGAGCAGATTACGTACTCGTACAGACGAATCTGTACGCTTGTTCATAATCAGATTACGTATTCAGGCGATCTGTGCATTCACAAATACTTAGATCACTTCACGCATTCACCTGAATCTGTACTCTCACACATAATCAGAACATGCATCGTCCACAAGGTGTCCTGCACATATAACACACATTCAGATCTCGTTCTTAGGCCATCTGTACACTTGTGTAACAATTCAGAACACGCATCGTCCACAAGGTGTCCTGTACATATAACACACATTCAGATCTCGTCCTTAGGCCATCTGTACACTTGTGTAACAATTCAGAACATGCATCGTCCACAAGGTGTCCTGCACATTTGTGACAGATTTAGTCTTACCAGACAAATCTTGTCTCCGTATTAACAGCTCTTAGTTGTTCAAGAATTACGTCGCAAACGTAATTATATATATCTTCATTAAATTAGAGGCGGACTTTCCACAGAACCTGACAACTCACGTCAGCAAATACCGCGGCAGTGTGGATTAATATAGGCGCACCCAGGAGGACGCCATTTTGAAATTAGGACCGGCGGAAAAAAGTCCGGGTGTTATAAAAACCAAGCCAAACCGGGAGCCGGGACATATTGAGAGTGATTCAGAGAGACATTCAGAGAGAGAGAGAGAGAGATTTAGAGAGGAACATTTGAGAGAAAGAGAGATTCAGAAAGAGGGACATTCGGAGAAAAAGATTCGCAGAAAGCTTAGATTAGTCATAGCTACCCGCTAAAGGAGAGAACAGGCTTCCTGTCAGATCTATATCGGCTGAGAGAAAACTTTACCATTTTACACGTGGTCGACCTGTGCCAGGTTAACATGTGGTCGACCTGCATTAGTTTAACACATGGTCAATATGCACCAGTTTAACACGCGGCTACCTTCACTAATTTTGTAGTCATCGCAGAATCATCGTAAATTTCACAGCAGTAGCCTAGTCTTGCGACATCCACCGCGCAGATCGACAGTCGTCGCTAAAAAAACAGACCCAATGACGTTTACCTGGGTTTTAAACCACGAATTAACCATCGGCGTCAATACACCATAATTCGGATTCACGTTACAGCAGGCCAAGTACGGAAAGTTGACTGATTACAATAGTTATAGGTTTAGCGGTAGTTAGAGTTTTAAGTCATAGGTAACCATTAGATAGGAGCGTGTAGTAAGTTGTGTATGATAGAAGCGTGGAAGAGTTGTAACGTGTAGAAATAAAGAATTTGTTTTTATTGTTTTGAAATAGTGTCTTTAGCTTTTTGAAATGTTAGATGAAGTGATAGATTTTAAGACTGCAAAATGAGGAGAGTCAAGATGAGGCTTTAATGAGCCGGGAGAGTAAAACTCCGTTCCGTCTGCTACACATACAACACACATTCAGATCTCATTCTTAGGCGATCTGTACACTCGTGTAACAATTCTGAACATGCATCGTCCATAAGGTGTTCTACACATTCAACACACATTCAGATCTCGTCCTTATGCGATCTGTACACTCGTGTAACATTTCAGAACATACATCGTCCTCAATGTGTCCTACACATACAACACACATTCAGATCTCTTACTATTCACATGGTGTCCATCATAATCACTTATTGAGCGCGACTGGCCAAAACTCGAGGTGTATGATGGGACAGCCACCCTGTATTTCATTCACTCTCAGCCCTCTTGCCAGTCTGCAGAGTTTTTCCTTGCAGAGTATTTTATAGTCTCAAGCAACTACATGGCTGTCCAATTTTCTTCCGTGGATTGTCTGATTTAGCCATCACTCCAACTTGGAACTACCCCCATCTAAAATGCCATTGGTTGACTATCCACGAGTCACTGTAACTCTAAATGTCGTAGTCGATCGTAGAAGAATCAGACTGTCCCCAACCCCCATCCACGTCAAGTCCGACACCTACCCCTGTACTAGGCAAAGTCTTCTACCTAAACCCCTCGTTTCCTTTGTCGACCTAGTGTTGAAACGGTGATTGACCCTGGCGTGACCTGCGTTCGTCCAGCGCATTCAGCCAATCTTTGTTTCTTAGAGTCGCCAGCCCAATCTTCCTTGTCCTAAACGGCCATGCTCCATCTGGAACTGTCATACTAGAACATCAGCTAAAGTGAGTAACTATAAAATATAGATAGAACATTACTAGGACACAAGAGACGTCACAGAAGCAGACTCTAGTCAGTGAAAGGAAAGAGCTGGACCAAGCACTTGATAGAGTGGTAAACACTGCCATCCCAAACGAGCACTTGTAAGCATTTGACTGTGTGTTGTTTCCTGGTGCATCATCGCTGAAACCTTATCACGCGTGACGTTGACTCCCAAGTTCCTGAAGTGACATTGGACTGAATCAGAAGGACACGTGTTGTTCTTAAACACGAAGCTGTCGCTCTGTCCACCCTTCATAACAAAGGTGGTGCTCTTGGCCTGACACCTACAGTATAAGAACCACTGTCGTCGACACGAAATCCCGTGACATCCGGTTTAGATAGCAACAACGGTTCAAAAACCGCTGACAGACAAAGCAGGAGAACTAGAAGATTGAATCGCTGTATTTGTCGGAGAGTTCCTGACTTGTAGGAAGAGACATGAGAATCAGAAGACACAAACGCCACATGAGCAGAGGGGAAGGGCAGAAGACCACCAGACGAGCTAGGATCAGAAGATTGACAGCAGCTAAGAACCAGTTAGCTAGATCAGAGGTGGCCAAACTACGGCCCGCCAACCAATTTTGACCGGCCCGCCAACCAGTTTTGGCCGGCCTCTTATTGTTGATTTAAAATTACCGTGTACTCCGACAACTGTGCTTAAAAAATATAACACAATAGCACGCACAACCACGAGAAAAAAAAACTGAAAAGCCCCAAAATGTACGATTAACATCTCCCCATCTCCCGCAGGCTCAACAAACACCTTGAACAAAGCCACCACCTCCCAGACAGCCAATGTGGATTCAGAACCGGAAGAGGAACAGTGGACATAATTTTTGCCGCTCGCCAAGTACAAGGGAAGTGTCGGGAACAAAATCAGGCCTTGTACACCACATTTATTGATTTGACAAAGGCATTTGATACAGTAAACAGAAGAGGGCTGTGGATGATACTGCCCGACATACGAGGACCAGAGAAAGCACATGTGGCCATCACCAGTGCCAATACTAGACAAGCTCTATGGCAGTGTCGATAACCTCAGGATGACAGCTGCTTTCTTCGAACAAATTCAAGTTGACGTATGACAGCGTACGGAGAAGAAGAAAAAGATACTGTCCAAGTTTGGTTGGACCAACAAGTTCATAACCATGGTGAAACAGCTACACGAAGGCATGTGTGCTCGTGTACTGGACAGCGGTGCAATCTCTAACACGGGTCTAGTATCAAACGGAGTAAAACAAGGATGTGTACTCGCCCTGATCTTGCTCAGCATGATGTTCGTGGCCACGATGACAGCCGCCTTCAGATCACTGGAGCTTGGAATACCCATAAAGTACCGCACAGATGGCAAGTTACTCAATCCCAGAAGAATGAAGGCCAAAACCAAAGTGGCTGGCGACATAATCAGGGAACTTGTATTTGCTGACGACTGCGCTCTAATAAGCAGCTCGGAACTGAACATGCAGGTTGGAATGGACCGGTTCTCAGCCGCATGCAAAAATGTTGGCCTGACCATAACTGTTAAAAAAACAAAGGTCATGTACCAACCCGCACCAGGCATGCCGTACACAAAACCAGAGACCACAGTCAGCAGGCAGACGCTGAATGTCGTAGACAAATTCACATATCTGGGCAGCACGCTGTCGAGATCTGTCAGCCTAGACGATGAGGTGACAAGCTGAATAGCAAAGGCCAGCACAGCCTTTGGTAGAATGCGCTCTATGTTCTGGGCACGTCGTGGCATCAGCGTCAAGACCAAACTCAAAGTCTACCGTGCAACAATCATTCCAACCCTACTATACGCTTGCGAAAGCTGGACTGTATACTCTGGACCTACAAAGAGGTTAAACCACTTCCACACAGGTTGCCTGAGGCGAATATTCCACATCCGATGGCAAGATCGTGTCACTGACATCGAGGTTCTCTCTGGGCCTAACATGCCCAGCATCCATGCACTGCTAGAAAAAGCACGACTAGGATGGGCCGGACACCTCGTTCGTATGTCAGACGAGCGGCTCCCAAAGAATCTTCTCTACGGCGAGCTGAGAGAGGGATGGCGCGAGAGATGGCGCCCAAAGAAACGGTTTAAAGACGGTCTGAAGGACTCACTGAAAAGTTGCCAGATAGACATCGACACCTGGGAATGTCTTGCGCAAAACAGATCTGACTGAAGAAGCGCAGTCAAATCGGTTGTAGCTACCGGCGAAGACGACCGTGTTGTGAAAGACCAGAGCAGACGCGAGACCCGGAAATCCCGAACAGCGGGAACACCATCATCTTCTACAAACCTCGTGTGCCCGATTTGTAGCAGATGTTTTCGTGCCCGCATTGGCCTGTTCAGCCACATGCGCACCCACACCCAAAAGGGAAATCTGTGACAAGGATATTGTCGGCGGTCCTCATCGACAACGATGGACAGCTATTATTATTCCCTCCCGCAACACCAACAACTCGTGGGTGGTATGCACATTTCAATAAGAAGGAATTGAGGTGCACATCTGACCTTGTTAATAAGTGTTAAGTATAAATGAGCCAGTGGCACTTCTGGGCTTGCAGCTGTTTTGCGCCTCTTCATGTATAAGAGTTTGCATTTGTAAAAATGTTTTCTAATGTATGGAAAAGTGGACAGAGAAAATTGCGCATTTAAACCAGAATGGGAGTTTGATTATTTGTTCATTTTCATTAAGGATAATTAACCTCAGTGCTTAGTTTGCACCCAAGTGTAAATCGTATTGAAAGAATATAATTTGAAACGTCACTATGTCAGCCTCATTGGGGAATAAAGAAACAGCCACAAACAAACAAATAAACTCCAAACCAACGTGGATTTATCATCACCATCATCGAGTGTCCTGCCAGTTGGCGATCATGGATCTCCACTTCCCATAATCACTTGTGTCGGTTATCAGTTCCGCTGTCGATCGTCTCCCATGTTATTCCTTCAAGCTGTCAATATTTTTCTCTCTGCCCCTATTCCCTGCGAATCTTCCCCCTTATCACCGAGTGTTTCAACCCGCCTTTTCTCATGCCCGAAAAAGTATGACTGCCGTTTCCTGGTTTTTGCCATAAACTGTCCTTGTGTCTGTGCCTCTTAAGTACCCAGATATTAACACAATTTTAACAAACAAAATGCTGACAAAAGAAGGAATCGTGGTTACTTTTATTAATATAACTAACAATGAACTTCTCTGGAAAATCAGAAAAAATAGACGCACCTGCGGATTGTGAGGCCCTAAACGGTTGCATATTTAGCTTGCTCCTAAATCCGGCACTGAATATCCCCTTTGTAGTTTATACTTCTATTTAGCTTGCTCCTAAATCCGGCACTGAATATCCCCTTTGTAGTTTATACTTCTATTTAGCTTGCTCCTAAATCCGGCACTGAATATCCCCTTTGCAGTTTATACTTCTATTTAGCTTGCTCCTATTCCGGAACTGAATATCCTCTTTACAGTTTATACTTCTATTTAGCTTGCTCCTAAATCCGGCACTGAATATCCCCTTTGTAGTTTATACTTCTGCTCCGTCTACTAAGGTGCTCCCATTTGGTCAACCCATAGCTGATTCAAAAACTTTACATTGGATTTGCCAGTTCATTGATCGATTTTGGAATGGCATCCACATACATATACAAAGCCCCAGCAATAAATGCCTTTTAGGTGAGAACTTTAGTTCTATCAGACTTACTTACTTTGTCACTCCCCTTATTCCATGGGGTGTTGAGGTTCAGTTCCAGCAGAACAAAATCCCAGAGCATATAGATATTTTCAAATGCGATATGGATATAGTAGGATTAAAATTAATCTGTGTTACGGAGTAATTCGTTTAAAAAAATATAATTTGAGGGATTAAAAGTGGATAAATGTCCAGGTCAAGATGGTACCATCCAAAATTGATATTTGAAATTAAAGACCAACTAGCAAAACCATTAGCTATTTAATGTTCTCAATCACTTGCAAAAGGATTGTTCCTAGAGATTGGAACGATGCAGGAGTGATCCCCTTATTCAAAAAGGGAAATAAATCAGATCCAGCAAATTATAGACTGGTGAGTTAACGAACATAGTCTGTAATTTGTTAGAATCAATAATCAAAGAAAACAATGTAATGCATCTAGACAGGTATAATCTAATAAGAAATAGTGAGCATGGGTTTACTAGAGGGAGATCGTGTTTAACAAATCTATATATTAATTTTTCGTGGAGGAGGTTACTAAAATGATAGATAAGGGGGAACCAGGGAATGTTATTTATGTAGATTTTGCAAATGCTTTTGATAGAGTATCTCATCAAAGATTATTTAACAAGTTAAAATCACATGGAATAGGTGGGGAAGTTGCCGAATGGATTGAAAGTTGGTTAACGGGAAGAAGGCAGAGGGTGGGCATAAATAAGGAGTACTCTGAGTGGTGTCAAGTAACAAGTGGAGTGCCACAGGGCTCGGTTTGGGGTCCAATATTGTTTTTGATACATATAAACAATTTGGACATTGATATAGGATCCATGATTGCAAAATTTGCGGACGACACAAAACTATGAATGAGTGTCTCATCTATAGCAGAAGTGGATATATTAAGGTCGTATTTAGATAAAATTCAAGACTGGTCTGTAAGATGGCAAATGGAGTTTAATATAGATAAATGTACAGTCATCCACATGTGTAGATAAAATATGGAATATAATTACATAATGGACGAGAACAATATTATAATGATAGATAAGGAAAGGGACCTACGGATTATAAAAGAGCATACAGGTAGAGTGAGTGAGCAAGTCCAGGTAGCAGTGAATAAGGCAAATGCAATGTTAGGTATGATAAAAATAAATATTAAACATAGAAGTAAGAAGTGATTGTCAAACTGTATAAAGGGATCAAGACGCTGAGCAGCGCATGAGCTGCAGTGGTCAGCGACCCATAGCTGACTGCTAGCGTCAGGGCATGCGAACCAGAGCTGCCAAGACCCTTCTACACCTTCACGGATAACAGGCTGCAGCAGGGCAGACTGGCTAAAGAGAAGGGATCGAAGAGGGAATGCTAACCCGATACTAAAAAAATGCTTGCTGAAGTCGGATGTGTTGGACCGAAAGGTGCAAATATCGCAGTCAAGCTGTAAACTACGACAGAACGGAATGCCCGTTCTCTGGCCTACATTCTGCTACTTAAGCCCTTTCAGGATTTGGTAGCGGGAGATTGAGAACGAACGAAGAAGAAGAAGAAGAAACTGTATAAAGCATTGGTTAGACCAAGATTGGAGTACTGTGTACAGGTGTGGAGTTCTTATCGTAGAGGTGATATAAACATAATGGAAAGGATATAAAGAAGAGCGACAAAACTGATAGTGGGATTCCATAATTACAGTTATGAGGAAAGACTTTAAAAAAACTGGCCTACAGTGACTAGAAAACAGAAGAATACGAGGTGACAATATTGGTTTATAAGATAATCACAGGAAAGGTAAAAGTAGGCTTTAACAAGTTTTTCAAAATTCAACCAACGAGAACAAGAGGGCACAGATACAAAAGAAAGGCCCAGATTGGATATTTGGAAATATATTTTTAGTCAGAGAGTGGTGAATGCTTGGAATGCATTGCCACAGGCGGTAGTGGAGGTAGGGACAGTTAGTGCATTTAAGAATACATTGGATGCGCATAGCCTTTAGAGCAAGGTAATGTAAATGAAACTGGTTGTATATAGACTCTGCAGAGTCTTATAAACCAGTATAAAAACGTTAAGTTACGATAAGAACAGGAGAAAATGCGATCTATACTTATGCTGCAGTTGCTGACAAATCTGGCATTCTTTCCGGTTCACAAACAACAACATTCAGACACATGGCACCAAAGGAACGAAAAGAAAGTTATGTAGTACATGGCTGTGACTGTTCAAGTTGTTGGTTTTTCTCAATTGTCTTTACTTTTCATAAATAGCCGTTCTTCTTTTGGATTGTAATTGCAGTTCTTGTAAAAAATATGCCAGTCTTTGAAGTTAACAGTGATACCAAAAGCAGAAAAGCGGGTAAGTCAAAGTGTAGTGAACTGAATATTCAATTATTTTGTTGGTTTTTAAAAGTGATAACTTAATTCATTTAACAGTGTAAATTTTAGTACATAGAGTGGCAGCCTAGGACCTGATTGGTTTGATCTGACCCTGCCAGAATTATTTATCCAGTTTGCATAGCTTTTGAGATCATTGAAGCCCTCTAGCTCTTTAACCTCGTCGAGCTCCTCGACAAGGTAGGCTTACATTTGCATATTCAATGGAGTGTACACTCACACTGTACAGGTCTTTTTTACTTTTGGTACACTCCTCTTCTGCCATAGTGTGTTAAGTATTTTGTTTCTTTTTTGTGTGACTTATAATTTCTACAGCATGTGGTTGTTGTCCCAAACCTACATGTCCTTGAGTTCTTCAGTCTTCAAGAATGTTCTCAGTGGTTGCAATGCAGCAAGTTGTAGTGAGTAAAAGTGACTCTAATTACATTCTCATTCTGAGACATACTGAAGAAACTGGACCTGAGCCTTCTGGCTGTGGTACAACGTAAGGCTTCTCAGCAGACTCAACAGGAAGGAGTAAATGGGCCAGTCAACAATAAATAATCGCCTGTCAGGTTAAATTGCTACAATCTTGTACTCCTCATTCAGTCCACAGTGATTCTTCTTCTTCTTCTTCTTCGTACGCAGTCAGACAGTAACCATTATTTTTTCGAAAAAAGCGGCGGTCATCCTGAGGCTGTCGACACTGCCATAGAGCTTGTCTTGTGGTTCCACTGGTGATGGCCACATCTGCTCTCTCTGATCCTCGTATGTCGGGCAGTTCTGCAGCAGATGCTCAGCGGTCATTTTCTCGGTACCACACTGGCATTCGTCGGTACCACCTATCTTCAATTTGTTGAATAGGTGGTACCTGAGTCTATTGTGGCCAGTGCGAAGTCTGAAGACAACGACCTGCTCTCTTCTGTTCAACTGGTAATAGGCATCGTTTTTTGTGTAGCCAGTATGTTCGGTTTCCCATTTGGTCATGTATCTGGCTTTGATAAGCCGTTTTGACTCTTCGTACGTCATACTAGTATCTGTTTGTGGTAGTCTTGCACCTTCTTTTGCCAGTCTGTCTGCCTCCTCGTTGCCTTGGATGTTGCAGTGTGATGGGACCCACTGTACCACTACCCTTTTTGGTGCGGACTGCTGGCATAGTTGACAGAGTGCTGCTCTTAAGTCATTAATCTCAGTGTTTTTCTGGCTTTTTAGCGCTGGGACTACGGCCAGATCATCTGTAAGCAGGACTATATGGTTTTCATTTTCTTTATGTGTCACCATTTCTTCCACTGCCGCCCTCAGTGCCTCTGCCTCCGCTCTGAAATTGCTTGTGTACTTACCAGTAGCGAATGACAGTGTTATTTTTCTGCCATTTGGTAGGTTCAGGAGTGCTCCTGCCCCTCCATTCGGTGTAGTGTTTGTTACAGAACTGTCGGTGTATGCATGGGTCCAGGCCATGCTTGGGTAGTTTTTCAATATAAAGCTTAGGGTAGTATCTCTCCTTTCTTTTTCAGTCTGGCAGTTTTTGTTACCATTACCTGGTATATTTTCTACCACCTCTGGAAATATATCCTGCCTCCAGGTAGGTTTTCGTACAGTAGTGATGGGCTTTGGTGTTGTTAGTGCGTTTATGGGATCTTCGTGCATCTTTGCTTTGGCTATTTCTGTAAAGTTTCTCCCCTTTAGTTTCCCATTTCCCAAATTGTTTAGTCTCTGGTGCATTGGGTGGTCAGTCAGTCTTCGGAGTTTCTCTGACTGCAGCTGGGCTCTGCAGTCTCTTCTATCGGTCATGGGTTGCAGCTTTGTAATCTTTTCAAGTTCTACAATTGGCGTTGACTTCATGCCTCCTGTTATAACTCTCATGGCTTGGTTTTGAAGTTTGTTAACTTTATCGAAGTTCGCCTTTGCTGCTGTTGTCCATGTCGCAATGCCATACTCGAGAACTGGTCTCACTCTTCCAGTGTACAGTTTCTTTAGTATACTTTCGTCTGCTCCCCAGCTTGTGCCAGCAAGTTTCCTCATGATTGCCATTCTTTCTCTGGCTCTCATTCGGTTTCTCTCGATCTGACTTTTCCATGTCATGCGCCGATCAAATGTGACTCCCAGATAGTTTGGGTTGTCGTTTGGCTGCAGGAATTTGCCATTTAGACTAAATTTGGGGTTTGATTGAAAGCCACAGTGATACACAAGTGACTAGTTAATATTCTCATATTTAACATTTATTACAGTTGCTGTTCGCTTTTCCAATGGTGCCTTGAACAGCAAAGACCAGAGTCGTGTAACGTTCAAATGTTATACACAGAATGAAGCTGGGTCAAAAACTACTCCAAAAACATCTTCAGCTAGACACATAGTTGTAAGTTTCATATTGACATAATTCCCCTATATTTGTAGGCACCATCTGTTAATTGTTGTAATATTAAAGATGATATGAATTGTTAAAGCAGAAATTAAGTATTATTGAACTAGTCACTCCAATTGTGACTGGCGGAGCTTAGCTCCAACACTATATTTGAATTTTTGGAATGAGCTGGCAATGGCCAATGACTCACAGCTGGTTGCTAGTGTTAAGGTCTGTGAATCAGAACTGGCAAAGCCCCTATTCCACCTACAAGTGGTGACCTTGGAAACAGCCTGCACCCCTTAGTCTGGTTGAGAGAATAGGAATTCAAGAGGAAAAATAAATCCGGTCCGAAAAGTATGCTGTGCTCAAACGAATGTGCCAGGTTGAAATGTGCAGGTATCACAGTTTCGATGTCAAATTATAACACAACGTGACAAAAAATTCCTTTTCAGGACTTATGCAGAAGAAGAAGATATTTTAATTGACACTATCAAGTTTATAATGAATCCTGAATCCATTTGTTAGTTGTGTGGATATATTTGCAATAGTTTTCATGCTGGTAAAGTTGCCAGCCCCATCTGGCCCATCACAACCTTCCAGGTTGGAAACAATAGCCACACTCGAGACCCGCTGGGACTTCGAGGTGGGTCCGCTGAGAGGCAATCAACAGTGTCTGCAGACAGTGAAGTTAATTGATCATATACGCACATCACGAGGCATTTGGATACCGTAATAGAGTCATAGTGAAACTGAGATCCTTAACCAGTGCTTGGTTGAATTTCTTCACTTTTGACATTCAGAGCAATGAGCAGAAATAACATTGCATCAGTATCGAGTGACAGCCACTGCAATACTTTGTTTTAATTAGATAGTTGGATTTTCCTGGTCCATACCAGTTCTGAGTTGAATGGTTAACAATACTAGGGAAGGTGGTCACTGTATGATCAGCCAAAACCCATTCAGCTCCCCATGGAGCACATGTTTTCAACAAATAAATGCCATCCTCCTGTTCTGAGACATGCATTCAAGCTATCTTTACTCCTGCCTTATCCCTTGAAAGTTTACCCTACCTTTGGTGAAAGTACATGGTCTTTTTTAGTCATCTCAAGACACACAGTGAACTATTGCATGGATGTATGTGTCTGTGCTGTAGTTGTAATGCATGCGTTGATGGTGGTCCCTGTTTCACAAATGGTCCCAATTGTATCACATCTAGCCTGCGAAACGCAGTGTAGGATATCACACCAAAATACATCCAATAAATTTTATATTATTTTGTTACACATTTAGTGAAAAAAAAAAGTCATTATTTGAAATTCTCGTGGTCGTTATTGGGGTGAGAAGGATGGAAGGGCAACATGGAAACAAAACTAATGATAAAACACCTGTTGAAATTGATGGATGAGTAAGACTGAACTATTAGTCTTATTTCTGAGACAAATGACATCTACAAATGGGACAGTCAGAATTGAACTACAAGAATAATACCACTTATACTACACATACCTCAGTCCATGGGGTAGTCAGACAGCTTACGGCACAATACTGCACATTCATGTGCTTCCACGCTAAAATCTCTCTCTCTCACTCTCTCTCTCTCCTTCCTTCCTTCCTTCCTTCCTTCCTTCCTTCCTCACTTCCAAGCAGTTCTCCCAGAAAACATACAGGTATACCACTATACAAAGTCTTAGGCTAGAGAAGATTAATGTCCGTTGAGGCAAAAAATATTGACCAGACTATGTTGGTCAGGGGAAACATACTGATCAGGACCCAACCTCACTTCCAAGCAGTTCTCCCTGAAAACATGCTGTTTCACGGCAGTCTGGCTAATGAGGTGGGCATAAGCACTGTGATCACCATACTTGTGAGCTTATTCCAGGAACCTCACATAGCACTATGGCCAGAATGACTCCAGTCCACCATCTCAAGTATGCCTCTGGATGTAAGGAGAGCCACTGTAACCCGCCACCAAAGAAAGTCATTAATAATTAACTGATGCTGTGGCTGTACTAAACATTACGATGGAAAGTATAATACAATTGATGGATGTTTTTTGTTGTTCTGAGAGTGGTATCCCAATCATGCTTGTATATGTCATTACACTTTTAGCAAGGAAAAAGATCACAGATGCATGTATAGTAATTTATTTTTATTTGCGTTTCTTATATTTAGACAGCCGAAGTAGATGGCATGACCTATGTAGGTAAAACCTTTGGACCAACAAATCGGTTTCCCACAGAAGATTGTGAGTAAGTACATTTTTGATTGCACTCGATTTCCGGTGACATGATTCTTTGCCAAATATAGAACTCAGCAATATTTGCTGTGGAATATCTATCGGTAGGTTGTTCAATACTAGTGTAAAATCGGTCCTACCGTATGTCTCAGAAACATAGACATGTAACTAAAGATTATGACAACCAGACTGTAGACCTTCACTGACAGATATCTTTGTTACATACTTTAACACCTCAACTGCGGAAGAAATTAGCTGCTATTGACAATGTATTGCGGAGGAATTTCCTGCCACCAAAATTATTGCATATCCAATATATTATGATTTATAATCTTTTTTCAATTGTTTTTTTAAATAATGAAATTATTGGTATTTTTTTTAATTAAAAAAAAATTTTGCAAGCGCTTTCTTTGTACGCTGATGAATAAAGTTATTTCGAAATTATAAGTGTAAATAAAAAAATTAATTATGTTAGAACAAAAAATGTTAGATAAATATTGCATTGCTTGCAAAGATACATTGTTAATGTTATGTTTCCTTGCAGTATTTCATGCATGCCTGTACTACTGATATTTTGCCATAAATGTAAACAATTCGCAACTTACTAAATCATCTGAATCACAACTTGCCTGTAATTCAACACTTTTGGAATTAATTAAATGAATATTTAAAGTATCTGATCAATTGTCCTCTGAAAGTATTTTTTATCAATTTCTGATTGAACTAATATACGTTTCACCATATTTGAAGGAATATTCACAATTACACAGAGCACTTGACCTACTTGGATGACCAACACGCAAATAATAGATGCACTATTGTGTCAGTTAGCTCGGCTATTTGTGTAGATATCAGTTAAGTTAAAATTCGGACAATTAGGACTTGAATCACTTTAAGATGACTTACACAACCAATTACTCTGGCAAAATGGGAGTAACATTTTATTGTAACTTATGGCTACTTCCGTATCTAAGGGGTTTAAACTTGATGGCCAGATATAAGAACAATTAGTCACTTCTGAGCAAAGATCTTGTCAACAACCAATACAGCTGGAGTATGGAGAGAGTAAGTAGAAATGGCTAGAACACACCATCAGAAATAAACATAACAACATAGTCAGACATGTGCTGGATTGCAGCCCACACGAAAAGACGACCACAGGGAGGTCAAAGAGTTACACATCACATTATCCTCTATGTTAGTCGTGTCATGATGTATGTGTAGAAGCCAACAATATTCTATGTGTCCTGATCTCTTGCAGTGCTGTAGCAGTGTAGACCTAAGTTTTGGTTAGTCCATCCTGCCGCTGGATAGGTGGGCTGCCTCATGGATGTGTACAGTCATAGGGCTGCCAAAACGTTGTTCTACCTGTCTATCTGTTGTAAAGCACATGTCCATCCCAGCAATGTTTGCGTGATGTCAATGCTTCCACGATGTTCTGAAACAGTTTCAACAAAGATGTTGAATTTCTTCACTTTGAATCTATTCCCTTATATAATATTTTGTACATGTCATTCTATTGCTCTCCAAGTGACTCAGAGCTTCGTAGCATCTGTTTTGCACTCGTTCCACACTTAACATCCATAAATCATTGCTGGAATGACCATGAAATTGAAAGTGTTTGTTCTCGCTGTGGTATCTTTCATCTCTTGGAGTCTTCTTCTGTGTTCATTCGAAATCTCCCACTACCAAGCCCTGAACATGGCTTTGCAAGTAGCAGGATGTAGTCCAGAGAACAGAATGCGTTGTGTCGCTAGTTTACAGCTTGACTGATATTTGCACCTTTCGGTCCGACACATCCGTCTTCTGCAGATCTCTTGGAGTATTGACTTAATAGAGTTGAATCAATATCAAGCTGCTTTTCGCCATCTATAGATTTTGTGGGTGGCATTTATCTCTTGGCCAAGGTAGATATAGTTGACATCCTTGATGGTTTTCTCTCCAAGCTTGGTGTCTTGCTTTGGGGTGTTTCTGAGGCATTGTATTTTATTTTTCTTCAGACCAGCAGCTCTGCTGACCCCATTTAGGCTGTTCAAGGAGTGTTCAGCTTTATCAACTGTAGATTGGTGAGCCACTCACCATCTGCATTTATGCGTCCGTCAAGCCAATTTAATTGTTGGATAAAGAGTACTTGTCAAAAAATGGGGAAAGAGGTGTCCCAGAGCCGTTGGAAGCTTCATGGTCAGTGCTTAGACGATGACTCAAATAATACTGGGAGGAGTCCAAAGTTATTGGCATCTCATAGACAGAGCTCAGAAGATGGAGGAACACATCCATTGCCCCTTTATAGGGGACGCCATCTTTTTCAACAGATGTGAAAGAGAATGGATACTGATGATTCCTGTAACTCGCTGTCTGTTTGCACCTCTGATTTCTGATCTGTCTGCCCTTCCATGTTCGACCTTGTGATTCATATATTGTAGTGTCATTATTTAACAAAGCAGTCTTAAATACCATAATTTATGGAGAGGAATGTGGCATGTTGTCCACTCTGTGACATGGTCACCGGCCCCAGTCCGATAGAAGGTTCATAGTCCCGGTCCAGAAAAATGTTTCCTGCCACAGTCTGGAAGACTGTTCTCCGGCCCAGTCCAGAAGGAAGTTTCCTGTTCCAGCCTGGAAGACTGTTCTCCGCCCCAGTTCAGAAGGAGGTTTCCTGTTCCAGCCGGGAAGGCTGTTATCAGTCCCAGTCCAGAAGGTTTCCTGTTCCAGCCTGGAAGACTGTTATCAGCCCCAGTCCAAAATAAGGTTCCTTATCCCAGTCTGGAAAATGAAAGGTTGTCAACACCTGATCTAACAGGGGGTTGCTGATTTTCCTCCATCCTTCCTAAATCCATAACTAATTTATTCCCACACTCTGCTCTTTTCAGTCAGAGTTACAGTTCTTTCATTGCCATGGCAATGAAAATGATTTTTGTTTAAACTGACAAGATTATTACACTAGAGTTGCTCCCTAGTTGAAAAGAATAGCACCACTGCAACTTCCCAAGTTTGTTGTTAAAGGCAGCAGCTAATGAGGGTTGTGTTTGGTGCTCACAACCTCATCATGTATAACTATTGCTCTGCCACTGCAAGTGATCAGATACAGACTTCCTAACTGTTGTGGTGGCCCTATGCCTAACATGGGGCTGAAGGCAAATAATTGTGCTTTCTTATATCGATGAACTTACTTAGTAACGCCTTCAACCCCAGGGTGCAGTAGTTTACCAGAAAAAAACATAGGGATATTCTATCCACTGTCTTCCTGTCTGCTTGCTTTCAGTCCAGCTCTCTATTGTTCATAGGTTGTTCTATGTTGTCATCCCATCAGACATGTGCCGTAACAATTCATCTGTTGAAAATCAGAAAGGTTGAAGGGATCTGCTATGCACAAAGCGGTGATATCCTTCTCTGGTTGAGTACTTGCACAGTCCATCCCTCCACACGTGTCCTGATAGCTATCTGGTTGATCAAGATCTAGCCAAAGTGGTGAGAAAGTTGAGCTGATCTTTCCTCGTGATCTGCATGGAGGCTAGAAGGTGGCAACCCCTCCATCATGCAAGGTCATACCACGCCAATCATAAAATTGATTGAAAATATATGCCAAGGACCACTATATCCCAGGATAGGAGAGGAGTGACTAAGAAGACAAGGATAGTTGAGTTGGCATTTGAATGTTTTTATATTTGAATGGTTTAAATTGCAGATTGACAAATATGTTGTTGTTTATTTGTTTTGTTTTTTTCCAACTCCTCGTACTCATTCCTCTACTCTTTGCACATTGTCTCTGGTAGCCAATTGGCAGTAGAGTTTCTTTTATCCTAGGCAGTACTTATCCTTGTAGTGCAATGCAAGGCTTTTCAGCAAGCCCAGCAGTACGGGATTAATGTTGATCCCCACCTTGATGGCCAGACTGTTTGAAGGTATATGGCATTGAGTGAAGGTCTTGTCAGTATGGTGCACCTGGTCTGAGTCTTGACAACCAAACATGAAATTTAATTGTTTCAGCTACTACTTCGGAGTTCATGATGAGAAAACAGGAAAGATTAAGGTGATCTCAGCCGCGCTGTGCCAGTTGGAACCATTGATTGAAGGTAAATCTTGGGGTAGTGGATGTTTGACCATCAGGATAAATGGCCGCTTGACCTTTCAGGAGATATGACCTTTCAGGAGATATTATTTGACCCTTGAAAGGGAAATGATTGTTTTACTGTGAGAGGGAGCAATTGTTTGAGGGGAAATGATTATCTTTACAGTGTAAGGATTGTTTGACCTCAAAGTGAAATGTTTAATCTTACAGAGTAAGGAATGTTTGACCTCAAAGTGAATTGTTTGATCTTACAGAGTAAGGAATGTTTGACCTCAAAGTGAAATGTTTAATCTTACAAAGTAAGGAATGTTTGATCTCAAAGTGAAATGTTTAATCTTACAGAGTAAGGAATGTTTGATCTCAAAGTGAAATGTTTAATCTTACAGAGTAAGGAATGTTTGATCTCAAAGTGAATTGTTTGATCTTACAGAGTAAGGAATGTTTGACCTCAAAGTGAAATGTTTAATCTTACAAAGTAAGGAATGTTTGATCTCAAAGTGCAATGTTTAATCTTACAGAGTAAGGAATGTTTGATCTCAAAGTGAATTGTTTGATCTTACAGTGTAAGGATTATTTGACTTCAAAGAAATAATTGTCTGACTTTACAGAAGAAATGATTGTTTTATTTAACCTTTCATAAGAAATTCAAAGGAAATCATGAAACATGTGTGAGTACCAGGGTAATATCAATAACTAAGACCTGAAGCATCTCAATGTTGTGCATCCAGTAAACAGACACACTTTAAATCCTTAGACTGTCTCGCTGGCATCGGGCATCTCTTTGAATCCTCAAATTGCCAGGCGGGTACCTTGGATCTCTGAATCCTTAAACTGCCTGCCTGGCATCAGAAATCATCAAATAGTCCCACTACAGCAACCAATATCAAATAGTCCCACCACAGCAACCCAACATCAAATAGTCCCACCCAACATCAAATAGTCCCACCACAGCAACCAACATCAAATAGTCCCACCACAGCAACCCAACATCAAATAGTCCCACCACAGCAACCAACATCAAATAGTCCCACCACAGCAACCAACATCAAATAATCCCACCACAGCAACCAACATCAAATAGTCCCACCACAGCAACCAACATCAAATAGTCCCACCACAGCAACCCAACATCAAATAGTCCCACCACAGCAACCAACATCAAATAGTCCCACCCAACATCAAATAGTCCCACCACAGCAACCCAACATCAAATAGTCCCACCACAGCAACCAACATCAAATAGTCCCACCACAGCAACCAACATCAAATAGTCCCACCACAGCAACCCAACATCAAATAGTCCCACCACAGCAACCAACATCAAATAGTCTCACCACAGCAACCAACATCAAATAGTCCTACCACAGCAACCCCCCATTAGGATTCACCTTGTGGTGCAGCATGATGAGTACATAGCATTGCATATTTATTATGGCAAACACCAACATTGTTCCTGGTGTTAACTCAGACATTTCCCTGGGTGATTGTTTCAAGAAGGACCCAGTAATGGTTGGATGGCTGGGGAGTATATTTGGGAAGTGGTCCTTTGCAGAATCTAGCGATTTCATGGGCGAGCCACAACCAGAGCATAGTAGCTCAGCCAAGCACATTTGGAAAGCAGACCTGGGGATGGCGAGACTCAGCAGTATGCAACCACTGTCCTGTGAACCTAAACCCAGAGTGGGCCTTTTCAGGCAGAGACAGAATGGGATATACTAGAGGATGCGTAGAACTTAAGATGCAAACATCAAATGGAACTAGAATCTTGGTATTCAATTAGGCAAATCAGTGCTGGTCAGCCCTTAAAAGGTGATGTCCAGTGTCATCCCTGGTTTTCTTTTCAGATTTACATTTGGCTATAGTAGTCAGTTTGTGGTTGGCTTCCTTCTTGCGGCTTACTGGTCCTGGGGAAGGTGCAAGCTTCTCCCTGTTGATATCAACTTATCCAGCAGTATTGGACCTGTACTCTGCCTTTCCCAGGTGCTGGTAACGCTTCTCGTTGTATGAGGTTTTGCTACAGGGTGTTTCTTCAATCACTTCTAGGAGGTATATATACTCTAGATCTCTGATTCCAAGAAAACTTCCAGTGAAAGAGGGAAAAGCTATGCTGCACCAATTTAACAATATAGAAAAGATTGTTTAACTCAATTGTGGGAATGATTGTTTAACCTCAATTTGGAATGATTGTTTAACCTCAAGAGGTACTGGTTGTTTACCCTGAAGAAGGAATGAGTGTGTAACCTCAAAGAGAAATGGTTGTTTAACCTCAAGGTGGAGGTCTGTTGTTTTTGGAGCAACTCAGTTGGTTATTTACCCTTTTAAAAATTTTCTCTAGTAGCAGATTTGAAAAAACTACCTAAATCCTAGCGCATACTGAAGAAGGTGGCCCTGTGTCCTCACTGTAGTGCAATGTAAGGCTTCTCATCAGAATCAGCACTTCTATACAGGAATCAGTGTAGATCCCTACCTAGTTGACAGAACTTCTATAATATATATCTTGTTTTTAATTGCATGGCCGTGAGGTGGGATTTTGATCAGTATGTTGCACTTGGTTCTAACTCTTGCTTTTCTGTTCACCACCATCAAGGAAAAATGTTTGTTGGCACTGGTTGAAAATGATTGTTTGACCTCTAAGAGGAATGGTTATTTGACCTCAAAGAGGAACACTTATTTGACACTGGAGGAAAATGATTGTTTCAAGGCTTTATGGGAAATGATGTTTCAGGCCCTATGGGAAATGATTGTTTAGTGCTAATGTGTAATGAATTTTTTAAAAATTTGTTTCATTTTATGTTTTGTTGCATGGTTTACCACTGACTAAAAGCTGATATTGTTTTTTCAGATACTCGGGCTGTTGAAGATGCAGATCACAGCAAGAAAACGTTCAGAGAAAAGGTCAGCACAGACTGTTGTTTATATTTAACTAGGTTTGCTGACATGATTACTCTTTTGCAGTCAATCCCAAATTGAGGAATTTGTTTTATTTGTGAAGCGTTAAGGTGTTGGTTTTGTTTGTGAAGCATATAATGTGTTGGTAATTGTTGAGGAAGCTCATAAATATCCTTTTATTTCTGTGTTGAGTCCTGGACAAGCGGGCAACGTGTGTCGCACTGTCATGCAGGTATGTGTGCAGTTGCAGCAGTTAAATTTGTGTGTAGGGTCTAAGTATGTGGTCTGTACTAAGTTGGATGATTATACTCTGTTAGATTTCTATGTGGGATCTAACTTGTTTATGTAATTGTTAAGTCTGATGTATTTGTCCTCATTTGGAAGATTATGCTGTTTCCTGTGTCACAGTTTGCTGAGTTGTAATTTGTGTTTGTCATCTCCAAATGCATTGCTCAGAGGAGACAAAAGTATGGCTTTGTTATATGCTTACTTCTTCTTAAATGCTTGGTAAAGGGCCGACAAAGTGACCATGGTGTATGATATCATCCTTACAATTTCGACAGGTGTGCTGCCATTCTTTGTACGGTGTCCTAGGTCTCTTTCCCTTGAGGTTGACATCGTGGTGATTCTGGCGATGGTATCAGGTACTCTTCCCAATGAAGGTGTGCATATCTTCTTAGTTGCTCTAAACAAGCAGCGCTGATTTGATCATGATGTTTGGCCAAAAATTCTGTGAACTTGTCTTAGACAGGTTGTAAAAAACAAGACAATTTGAATTTGTATTGGTGTCTGCACTCAGTACACTAGAGAAGAACAGAAAGTACCCAACTCTGGTATTTTCTTACCTTGATGTTTGTGCTGTACTATGAAGACTTTCAAATGTTAAGCAAAGCTCACACTGACTGTTCATTCTGGTGTGAATATCTTTGTCCGTTCCACCATCTGACGTAATTTGCTTCCAAACTATGTGTCTATCTTTGCTAGTCTTCTTCTTTTAGCATTTTTGTACATTTAATGTCATTGACTTTTGGTTGTGCATCATGGCATGGAGTATTGTTTCTAGAGTTCCCATTCAAGCACACTCAGTGGACATTTGGCCTGTGTGAATGGTACAGCAAAGGTAGTTCAGTAGCGTAACAGACACTGCTGTCAGTGATATGAAGTTTTATAAATTTAACTGACCAGGCCTTGGTTATTTTATATGAGGTAGGGTGGCCAGTTCCCTACAGCTGCATTTACTTGAGTGCATCGATAGTGGGGGTCAAACCTGATTTCTATTCTCTGAGAAGCAAGTACTCTACCACTACACTGCTCAACCCTGTCTAAATCACTGATAATTATTACGATCGTTGTTGATATCCAGGTTTCTGGCATTGTCTCCATATCCACTGGTGATTGACACCGATTTGAGCTTGAAAATATTATAATTTTCCTATGGGAGGCGTTAAAACTTGTGGTTTGAATACATTTCATATCTTAGGTTCCATTTTACATTCCTCTCTTTCACTCTCTTTTTTCTTCCACCTCACTCCTCTCTGATTTGTTTAAATGTTTATACATTCATTTTTGTATCCTTATATAAAGCGTCTCTCTCTGTATATATATGTAGTCTTTAGTAGTATTTGTTAGCGTGTATACCCATTACTACGCATATTTGTGCTTATGAATGTATATATTCATTTGTACATATTTTATAATATTTATGTTTTGTGTAATCAGATTGATCATTTTTTGTTTGGCCTACTCTATCCTAAGTGTCACACTGTGATTCACACATTGTTGGCTGCTAATGCCTGCTGCCTTACATATTGTATCCATTATCAAGTCCATTCTTATTGTTAATTTTGTGATTGGTTTGTCTTTTCTATTCTGGTGTGGTAACCGAGCCGTACCTATATAGGTTTTTAATTGACTTATCCCCTTTTTACAGTATGATGCCTTAGCAAAAGATTTTGGTTCTGGACGCAGTCAAAGGGCAGTCAATAAGAGAATTAACAACAAAATGGATGATGAGATGGTTTCCATGACAACAAAAGCTGTGGTGGAGAGCAGACATACTCAGCAGCAGGCAGCTGCATCTTCTGGTACTATGTTTCATTTGTTCTTTCTTCCTCATTCACCATCAGACATCCACCTCAGTGGCCCCTACAAAGTCATATCTGGTTGACCTTTATGAGGTACTATGTTTCATTTGTTTTTTCTTCCTCATTCACCATCAGACATCCACCTCAATAGCCCCCAACAAAGTCATATCTGGCTGACCTTTATGAGGCACTATCTTTTGTGCTTCTGGTCTGGTAAATTTGTTTGGGGTTGCTGTTCTAGTCTTTGACTGTCCCCAGTCTACCGCAAAGGCAGCATTTTCCTGCCAGATGTAAAATGTAATGTTTTACAAATGCCTTGTGTTTGCCATGACCTGAAAGGGGAACTAAAATACTAACACTGACCTGCAAGACATGTCATGGGTCAAACGTTTAAGCCTTATATGCAATATCCCTAACATCGAAGACAAAAAGTAACAAACAGAAAAGGAACAGAAAAAACACATAGTTACAAATTACATCAACCAAAAATTTATTTCCACCAGCAGCCTGGACACACGCTTATACGGATGGCTCAGCCAAATATATCATTGGAAACGGGGGAGGAGGCATCACTATAAAACTAAAAAGCAAAGTATACTCAGCAGCATTTACCACTGGGAGACGCTGCAGCAACTTCAGTGCCCTGAGACAACCAGCTAACAACCCTTATAGACCATTATGAGCAGACAGAAAAGGAAGTGGTCATTTTCACAGACGCCCTTCCAGTGTTAATGGCGCTCAAGAACCAGCACAAAAATGAACTCAGTGCTCTGGCAGACTTGCTTGAATGCCTGTCCCAGTGCTGAAAAAAAGCATAGTCCGATGGATACCAGCCCACTGCGACATTCCAGGCAACGAGGAGGCGGACAGACTCGCCAGAGAGGGAGGAATGCTGCAGCAGAGTGATACAGAAATCACATACAATGAGACAAAAGCATTCATCAGGGCAATGTACAGTGCAAAATGTAAAAAAGACCACCCTGGTCACATAGAAAACGATGCCTACCATCAACTCTCCAGGCGAGACCAGGTGATCATTCTCCGGCTACGCACAGGTCACAACAGACTTAGATGTCATCTTTACAGCAAGTTCAAGATAGGCACTACAGACCTTTGTGCCTGCGGCACAACCCCCATGAAGGTAAAACATATTTTGCAGTCCTGTCCACTGTATACAGACAAAAGAAGTGGCATTTGGCAACAGCCAGTGTCCTTCCACGAGAAGCTGTACGGAAGTGTGCAGAGTCTTGAGTCAACTGACGCCTTCGTTAGAGACATTGAAGTTGAGGTCTGAAGACAAACGAGAAAGAAGAAGAAGAAAACGTTAAGCTCCTTACAATGACAGTTGGCTTCCTTTGCAGGGAACTTGTGCCAACCAATGAATGTTTGTGGTCTTGTTATAAAAATGTTGAAACAGAAAATAAGAATATTAGTGGTTAATCAATCAACAACTTTCAGCTCCCTATGGAGCACATCTTCAACAAATACATGTCACATACCCTCAGCCATCCGATCCAGCTCTCTTTGTGTCTTCCTCTTTCTATTATGTTTGTCTCAAGCATCCGTTCTTCTTGTATAGCATGGTTTCCCTCTACTTCTCTTGCCCTAGAGATTCTGGAACAGAGACTGCCTGTGCTGTTTCAGTTGGTCTCCTTAATTAGTATTCTATCCAAATGCAAGCGTTTTCCATCTTAGAAATGGAAAATGGCACATAGAACTGACTTTTTGAGGTCATCGTCTCTCCCCACCACCCCCTCCCCAATATGTGCCCAGTTCTTTTCATTGATGAAAAACTTTGCAATTGGGTTTTGGTAGGTGGGATGACTAAAGGTAAAAGTTGCACCATATGTGATACTGCTGTTTGAGTAGGTTTTGGGAGGTGAAGTGACTAAAGATAAAAGTTGCACCAAATGTGATACTGCTGTTTGAGTAGGTTTTGGGAGGTGAAGTGACTAAAGATAAAAGTTGGGTTTTGGTAGGTGAAGTGACTAAAGATAAAAGTTGCACCATAGGTGATACTGCTGTTTGGGGAAGTTTTGGGAGGTGAAGTGGCTAAAGATAAAAGTTGGGTTTTGGGAGGTGAAGTGATTAAAGATAAAAGTTGCACCATAGGTGATACTGCTGTTGGGGTAGGTTTTGGGAGGTGAAGTGATTAAAGATGCACCATAGATGATACTGCTATTGGGGTAGGTTTTGGTGGGAGGTGTGGTGACTAAAGATAAAAGTTGGGTTTTGGGAGGTGCAGTGATTAAAGATGCACCATAGATGATTATGCTATTGGGGTAGGTTTTGGTGGGAGGTGTGGTGACTAAAGATAAAAGTTGCACCATAGGTGATACTGCTGCTGGGGCTGACATGTTTTTTTATGTTGCAATTTTTGAAGTATGGGATATCAGAAATACAGGTTGAGACAGCATATACTGTCAGTTGGGTTTGAGGTCTTAGATTTTGTACGTGGGTTGATCAATAAGAAAGTTTGCATGGTAGCAGATAGTTTCACTGGGGATGAATTGTTATTGGAGTTTCAGTTTTTATGAGGTAGAGTGATCACAGGTAAAGGCTGAACCATAGCAGATAATATTGGTTGGAGATGAAGTCCCAGAGACTTCATTGTATGAGATCCCAGCTTTTGTGATGTGGGTTGACCAAAGACACAGGTTTAATCATAAAGGATCCTGATGTTGGACATAAAGTGTCCCAAAGACATCATTGTATGAGATCCCAGCTTTTGGGATGTGGGTTGACCAAAGACAATGGTTTGATCATAGAGGATCCTTATGCTGCCCTATGTTCCAAGGGGGACCAGATGGATAAATGTTTATGATAGCCAAAGTGTTTCCGTGGTATGGGAAGGAAGCAAAGAATAGTAACATTAGCAACCTGCTAGGCATGTTAAAGGTGGCTAAGGAGAGTTGGGCATGGGGCTGGCTACCGCATCCTATAGTTATTTCAAGTCCCAGAAACTTATATAGTTGCTTTGGGATGTATATTTTGAAGACCTATGCTCCACATGCAGCTGAAGCAGCTTTGATCAATGATGATACTTGATAGGTGATCCTGCTGTTGAGGATGAAGTATAAGAGACATAATATAACCTATTTGGTAGTGATCAATGTTTTCTCTATTAAAATGTTCACAGAATCTATAAAAACGGAGACTTCGGCTGTCCCTCCACACAACAAAGATGCTGCCAGCCCTGATGAGGTCTACAAGCTAAAAGACAGTGAGTTCATTTGCTTGTTGTTGTATAGCTAGAGCTGCAGTGCTGTGTGGTCTTTCACTGCCAGTGCCAATTTGTGGAAGTTGAATGTGTTTTGTAGTTGATGGTTGGTGCTATGTCATAACAGGTTGATACTAGAATTGGCTTGGTGCGGTCTCATAACAGGTTGATACTAGAATTGGGTTGACTGTGTCATAACAGGTTGATACTAGAATTGGGTTGACTGTGTCATAACAGGTTGATACTAGAATTGGGTTGGTGCTGTCTCATAACAGGTTGATACTAGAATTGGGTTGACTGTGTCATAACAGGTTGATACTAGAATTGAGTTGGCTGTACATAACAGGTTGATACTAGAATTGGGTTGGTGCTGTCTCATAACAGGTTGATACTAGAATTGGGTTGACTGTGTCATAACAGGTTGATACTAGAATTGGGTTGGTGCTGTCTCATAACAGGTTGATACTAGAATTGGGTTGACTGTGTCATAACAGGTTGATACTAGAATTGGGTTGGTGCTGTCTCATAACAGGTTGATACTAGAATTGAGTTGGCTGTGTCATAACAGGTTGATACTAGAATTGAGTTGGTGCTGTGTCATAACAGGTTGATACTAGAATTGGGTTGGTGCTGTCTCATAACAGGTTGATACTAGAATTGGGTTGGTGCTGTTTCATAACAGGTTGATACTAGAATTGGGTTGACTGTGTCATAACAGGTTGATACTAGAATTGAGTTGGCTGTGTCATAACAGGTTGATACTATAATTGGGTTGACTGTGTCATAACAGGTTGATACTATAATTGGGTTGACTGTGTCATAACAGGTTGATACTAGAATTGGGTTGATGCTAGAATTGGGTTGGTGCTATCTCATAACAGGTTGATACTAGAATTGGGTTGATGCTAGAATTGGGTTGGTGCTGTCTCATAACAGGTTGATACTAGAATTGGGTTGGTGCTGTCTCATAACAGGTTGATACTAGAATTGGGTTGACTGTGTCATAACAGGTTGATACTAGAATTGGGTTGGTGCTGTCTCATAACAGGTTGATACTAGAATTGGGTTGGTGCTGTCTCATAACAGGTTGATACTAGAATTGGGTTGACTGTGTCATAACAGGTTGATACTAGAATTGAGTTGGCTGTGTCATAACAGGTTGATACTATAATTGGGTTGACTGTGTCATAACAGGTTGATACTATAATTGGGTTGACTGTGTCATAACAGGTTGATACTAGAATTGGGTTGATGCTAGAATTGGGTTGGTGCTGTCTCATAACAGGTTGATACTAGAATTGGGTTGGTGCTGTCTCATAACAGGTTGATACTAGAATTGGGTTGGTGCTGTCTCATAACAGGTTGATACTAGAATTGGGTTGACTGTGTCATAACAGGTTGATACTAGAATTGGGTTGGTGCTGTCTCATAACAGGTTGATACTAGAATTGGGTTGACTGTGTCATAACAGGTTGATACTAGAATTGGGTTGGTGCTGTCTCATAATAGGTTGATACTAGAATTGAGTTGGCTGTGTCATAACAGGTTGATACTATAATTGGGTTGACTGTGTCATAACAGGTTGATACTAGAATTGGGTTGGCTGTGTCATAACAGGTTGATACTAGAATTGAGTTGGCTGTGTCATAACAGGTTGATACTAGAATTGGGTTGACTGTCTCATAACAGGTTGATACTAGAATTGGGTTGATGCTAGAATTGGGTTGGTGCTATCTCATAACAGGTTGATACTAGAATTGGGTTGATGCTAGAATTGGGTTGGTGCTGTCTCATAACAGGTTGATACTAGAATTGGGTTGATGCTAGAATTGGGTTGGTGCTGTCTCATAACAGGTTGATACTAGAATTGGGTTGATGCTAGAATTGGGTTGGTGCTGTCTCATAACAGGTTGATACTAGAATTGGGTTGGTGCTGTCTCATAACAGGTTGATACTAGAATTGGGTTGGTGCTGTCTCATAACAGGTTGATACTAGAACTGGGTTGGTGCTGTCTCATAACAGGTTGATACTAGAATTGGGTTGATGCTAGAATTGGGTTGCTGCTTTCTCATAACAGGTTGATACTAGAATTGGGTTGACTGTGTCATAACAGGTTGATGCTAGAATTGGGTTGGTGCTGTGTCATAACAGGTTGATACTAGAATTGAGTTGGCTGTGTCATAACAGGTTGATACTAGAATTGGGTTGACTGTGTCATAACAGGTTGATACTAGAATTGGGTTGACTGTCTCATAACAGGTTGATACTAGAATTGGGTTGGTGTTGTCTCATAACAGGTTGATACTAGAATTGGGTTGATGCTAGAATTGGGTTGGTGCTGTCTCATAACAGGTTGATACTAGAATTGGGTTGATGCTAGAATTGGGTTGGTGCTGTCTCATAACAGGTTGATACTAGAATTGGGTTGGTGCTGTCTCATAACAGGTTGATACTAGAATTGGGTTGGTGCTGTCTCATAACAGGTTGATACTAGAACTGGGTTGGTGCTGTCTCATAACAGGTTGATACTAGAATTGGGTTGATGCTAGAATTGGGTTGCTGCTTTCTCATAACAGGTTGATACTAGAATTGGGTTGACTGTGTCATAACAGGTTGATGCTAGAATTGGGTTGGTGCTGTGTCATAACAGGTTGATACTAGAATTGAGTTGGCTGTGTCATAACAGGTTGATACTAGAATTGGGTTGACTGTGTCATAACAGGTTGATACTAGAATTGGGTTGACTGTCTCATAACAGGTTGATACTAGAATTGGGTTGGTGTTGTCTCATAACAGGTTGATACTAGAATTGGGTTGGTGCTGTCTCATAACAGGTTGATACTAGAATTGGGTTGACTGTCATAACAGGTTGATACTAGAATTGGGTTGTCTGTCTCATAACAGGTTGATGCTAGAATTGGGTTGGTGCTGTCTCATAACAAGTTGATACTAGAATTGGGTTGACTGTCATAACAGGTTGATACTAGAATTGGGTTGGCCATGTCCTAAGACGAGAACATGATGTCATCACATGAACCACCATGCTATGGATCACAAAGGGACAGCAAGAGAGAAGCAGATGTAAGACAATTTTGTAAAGAACCATAGAAACTGAAATGAAGCTCATGAACCGGGGGCTGGAAGAATGGCCATAGATGAGGTGAAATGGTGCGAGTTTGTTGTGTCTCTTAAAGATACCATGAAGAATAATGGTCACTGATCGCTTTGTCAATCATTAACAAAAGTTCTGAGACGTTAGTGCGGTGAAGATGATTGGGTTTGTTGCTGCCCTTGAAGACATGATCAAACATGATGGTCACTTATCGCTTTGTCAATTATGGAGCAATATTCTTGGAAGGTTGCAAGATGAAGTTGAGGGGGTTTGTTGTTTTTGTTCCCCATAAAAATATGATCAAGCAAGCTGGCTACTGGTCATTACTTTTAAGTATTTATGGAATTTGTAGTGTATCGTCCTAAGTTTGAGGTTTTTGCTTCGTAAGGTTTCTGTGTGAGGTTTGACTTCTTTAAGTATTTATCGAATCTGATATGTCCTATTTTGGAAGATTTTGCTCTGTTCCCTGCTTGACAGTCAATTGATATTGTCATTATTATAGATGGGCCATTTCTATATGCATATTAGCACCCGTAAATGAATGCAACTGCCTTTCCAAGTTTATCATAGCTTAAAGTGATACGGCGAAGAGATGCATAAGATATAACATTTGGCAGCAATAGCCCAGCTCATGTCCTTATGACGGGGCGGTTCTCACTAACTGGAGAAGACGTGGAGTGTGAATCTCTAGTGTCCTAGCATCAGAATGCTCTGATAGATTGGGATCAGCAACGTACTGCACCAGCCAAAAATATCTGGACAGCTACCCCCAAAATTAAATATGTCCCTAGCCCATATTGGATTTAATAAAGGGTATAATTAGCCTAATGGTAGAGCGCTAACTTTTCACGGCAAAGGTACTGAGCTAGACTCCTGTTGTCAGTGCACTCCAGTTGACCCGGCTGTAACATACTGAAACTAGTTTTCACCTCAAAGGTACTGGGCTAGACTCCCGTTGTCAGTGCACTCCAGTTGACCCGGTGGTAACATACTGAAACAGGTAAGGCATACTAATCAAGACTCCACTTCTCGTCCACGAAATGTTCCATAAAACAGAATGTGGTACAACGAGGTGGAGATCGACAATGTAATCCAATTATTGGTTAGTTTACAGAGGAGCCTTACATTGCACTACAGCCAGGAGAACCCTTCTCAAGTATGTATCTGGATGTAAGAAGAATCACTGTAATCCACCACCAAAGAAGTTTAATCAAGAGCTAACTCAGTACAAGTGGCTTACATCAACAACGAGGAAGGGAACTGGTCGCCTGACTTCATCCTTGACAGAAGTGTCATCTATGAGACTATAGCTTTCCTTATTTCAGGCCGGACCAAGCCTCCCCCAGCTTGCTACCTAATGTTGAGAGAGACTTTTGTATAACAGACATCAAACCCCATACCAATGTCTGTCATTTATGTCACTACATAAATGTTACTTAAATGTTATTAGTAGTCTATTCTAACTTCATGGGATGTGAGAAGTTGGTTGGTATCTAGGGATATTTGGGTAAGTTGAGGCCTACAGTGGCTAAGAAGGGATCAAGTCAAGAACAACAACACACACCAACAACCCTACAGACAGTCAAACAACTACTGAAGACTGCGAACAAAAATAGATGGGCTGAATAGATGGGAAATACTGGGAGAGAAATCTACAAACATACGGCTATCCCAAGGACAACATCAACCTCCTGAAAAGCACCATTTTCCAACTTGGCACTCAACATATACAACTTAATGGTCATTTGAATGGAATCCAACCAGAACATACCCCAAAGTGCCGACTGTGACCACATCCTATGAAACTGTTGAACATCATCATTTTGAATGTCCGGCGCTTGCCAGTGTTGAGAAAGAGCTTCTTCCTTTGAGGCCAGACAAATGTAACACTTTGTATGGAATTAAAAAACAGCTTACAAACACTTGCAGATACCACTATATGGCATTGGACCAAAGGGCAGGAGCCCATAGGCCGATGGATCAATAGCCTTTAGGGGTCTGTCTAGCCACTGTTTTATTATTAGCTATGAATTTATTTTATTGCAAACATTTTTTTGTGTGTGCATTCACCTTGTTTCCTATGGAGGTGAGTTGTGCTGTGTTTTTTGCACCTTACAGCCCAGTGCAGCCGACACATTTTAAAAATGGGTTTACTTCTCATAGGAGTACAACCTTGCTGAATCTGCATGTTTAGGTTGTGAGCTACACAATGACATAGTCGCCAGCCCTGGTTTGTCACAAAAATGCTGACTCCTCGGGTAGGTGAAGCTTGTAAGCCATATGTTGTAATGCATCTACTAGGTGTAGGAAATCTCTGGCTTGCAGGTAGGCTGGTGACAGCCAAGGGCTAGGTTAAGTTCTCCTGAATAATAAGATATGGGGATATGCCAGGCCAAAAAGCACACATGTCACCGTTCAACTGTCAAATGCGCTACAAACATAATTTTCACCTTTTAAAAAAGAAGTGATTAGCATTTGTTTTTCTCACACCAAGTGAAACTAAGAGCTACCACTACATCTGGCCTTTTTGCAGCACTTGCAGAGACCATACTTGGATGTTAGAGTGGTTCTATTCTTTTCAAGCCTGGTGCAACACTGATGAAAGAGTATGTAGATCCACCTATATTTTTGGTAATTAAATTAAAAATTAATGTTATGAATGTTTTGATTCCCTCCTCAAGTAATTACTCCGGAAGTTATGGAATCCATTGCCCAGAAGTCTGACGTCTTCTTCAAATGTACTCTAGAGGATGTTACAAAATGGAGAACAGAGAAACAGTAAGTGGTTATTCTTCTGCAAATATTTGGCCTGAATTGTGAACAAAATATTTCTGTACCATACTTCTCCTCTGTTAGCAATCAGACATCCACATCATCGACTCCAACAATGTCATATCTGGCTACCTGTATGAGGCCGGTTGCGTTGTGATGTGTTCTGTGCCCAGTTGTGATGTGTTCTGTGCCCAGTTGTGTTGTGTTCTGTGCCCAGTTGTGATGTGTTCTGTGCCCAGTTGTGTTGTGATGTGTTCTGTGCCCAGTTGTGTTGTGATGTGTTCTGTGCCCAGTTGTGATGTGTTCTGTGCCCAGTTGTGTTGTGATGTGTTCTGTGCCCAGTTGTGTTGTGTTCTGTGCCCAGTTGTGTTGTGATGTGTTCTGTGCCCAGTTGTGTTGTGATGTGTTCTGTGCCCAGTTGTGATGTGTTCTGTGCCCAGTTGTGTTGTGATGTGTTCTGTGCCCAGTTGTGATGTGTTCTGTGCCCAGTTGTGATGTGTTCTGTGCCCAGTTGTGATGTGTTCTGTGCCCAGTTGTGATGTGTTCTGTGCCCAGTTGTGATGTGTTCTGTGCCCAGTTGTGTTGTGATGTGTTCTGTGCCCAGTTGTGTTGTGATGTGATGTGTTCTGTGCCCAGTTGTGTTGTGATGTGTTCTGTGCCCAGTTGTGATGTGTTCTGTACCCAGTTGTGTTGTGTTGTGATGTGTTCTGTGCCCAGTTGTGTTGTGATGTACTCTGTGCCCAGTTGTGTTGTGATGCACTCTGTGCCCAGTTGTGTTGTGATGCACTCTGTGCCCAGTTGTGTTGTGATGCACTCTGTGCCCAGTTGTGTTGTGATGCACTCTGTGCCCAGTTGTGTTGTGATGTGTTCTGTGCCCAGTTGTGTTGTGATGTGTTCTGTGCCCAGTTATGTTGTGATGTGTTCTGTGCCCAGTTGTGTTGTGATGTGTTCTGTGCCCAGTTGTGTTGTGATGTGTTCTGTGCCCAGTTGTGTTGTGATGCACTCTGTGCCCAGTTGTGTTGCGATGCACTCTGTGCCCAGTTGTGTTGTGATGTGTTCTGTGCCCAGTTGTGATGTGTTCTGTGCCCAGTTGTGTTGTGTTGTGATGTGTTCTGTGCCCAGTTGTGATGTGTTCTGTGCCCAGTTGTGTTGTGTTGTGATGTGTTCTGTGCCCAGTTGTGTTGTGATGTACTCTGTGCCCAGTTGTGTTGCGATGTACTCTGTGCCCAGTTGTGTTGCGATGCACTCTGTGCCCAGTTGTGTTGCGATGCACTCTGTGCCCAGTTGTGTTGCGATGTACGCTGTGCCCAGTTGTGTTGCGATGTACGCTGTGCCCAGTTGTGTTGTGATGTGTTCTGTGCCCAGTTGTGTTGTGATGTGTTCTGTGCCCAGTTGTGTTGTGATGTGTTCTGTGCCCAGTTGTGTTGTGATGTACTCTGTGCCCAGTTGTGTTGCGATGTACTCTGTGCCCAGTGCATCCTGTACTTAGCAGGATAGCACATAAGAACTCCTCGCTAGGGGACTCGTATAACATGTGGGCGAGACAAGCGATGCTGCCTTTTCACTCATTTATGTGTTCATATCTCTATTTGATGTGTACATCCCTTCCTCTATGATTTGTTAGCTCATATTTTTGTTGTCTGTTGTCCCTGATGAAGATCTTTATGTCGTAATATAGGTTTTGTTTTCTGTCTTAGCATAGTATCTGACCATACCTATAAATGTTATTTTACACTTTATTTGAATCCATAGTACCACTGCAGCCTTGCCTTTTATACACCAATTACAAGTAACCTACTCCAAATTGTATGCTTTTGCAGAGGTGTTTTCTCTTTAACATTTTGTTGTACATTATGAGGCTGCTAGTCCCATGCACAGCATTCTTTAGTTGCTTTTGGCAACATGCATGGACTGTTAGATTGGCTCTATTCTTACCTTCCCATGTGATTTGATTCTCTCAATCTACCATATTTTCTCTATCATAATTTCTCAGTACATTTTCAGATATTACAGCTTTGTCTTGGACAAGCTTGATGCCTTGTCCCTTAGAGAAGATGCCAGGAAGCTACAGAGCCATTGTCTAATGTACCTACAGTTCCTGATGAATGTATTTCTTATGAAGGCCAAGGACCTCGGGAAAAAATGTCAGTATCAAAATGTCTAAATATGTATTTTATTCTTCATTTGTTTGTTTTGTCAATCAGAAATGAAAATCTTTTCCATCGTATGACTGAGTGTTAGTTGAATTGTTCACAGTTGTACTTCTTCTACTTTGCTTTCAGGATCTTTGTCATGCTATATCTGCAGGCCAGTCGCCGTGATGAAGTCTTTAGTCTTCACCAGGTCGGAGCGGCTGCCCCACAGCTTTTGTCTCAGCTCCGCACCCTCTGGACAGGTCTGGTATCTCATTTCCCTATAGAGTAGGCATTCCTGTAGAATATGCTCAGGATTTTGTACCCTCATTCCACATTGACATTCATCAGTGTGTGAGATCTTCAGTCGGTATAGATGTTCTAGTAGTCTGCAGTGTCCAGTTCTCAGGCGAAATAAGTTAGTTTGTTGATTTCTTTTGAGTTGGTGAATTGGGTCTGGTGTACTGCTTATGTTTCTGTCTTCTCCCCATTGGTGTATATACTTATTTCTTATGATGTTCTTGATCTCTCTGTATGGTACTCGTTGATTAAATTGTGCCTTCTTGCTGCTATCTTTAGCTACAATTGTTGTACATTTAGTGGCTTAAAAATTTTGACTGGGTGGATTAGCCTGCTCAGTCTCCAATCTTCCTTAGTCATCTCTTACAACATGCCTGGCAGGCTACAGTGTTGCTGTTCTTGGCGAGAAGTTTATTCGTAAGGTAGTGCCACTGCTCAACTTCTATGTGCACTGTATTTAGCCAGAGTATCTTCTTTTTTTAAACTTCCTTGCTCCATGTGCAGTATAGGGACACCACTACAGTCCACTCTCTAGCAGGAAGCCGGAATCAGCACTTGCGATGTCTGTTTTGATAGCCATGTTTTTACATGTTGAGGTTGTTAGTCCCATCAGCACTCATCTTCAGCTACCTGTGTGGAAACTTACTGCTTTCCTATTCTTTTTACTCAGGGGAGCCCAAAATACAGTACAATTTTGTCCTCCAAAAATGTCCTTCTGAAAACTGTATTGCAGTTTAACATTTTCACGTAGAAAAGTTCAGATTCCTGGAACTGTTTTAGCTGCCTCAATCTGGAACCATTGAGGTCTGTCTAATAATAAACTCAAAGTTAAAATGAATTGAGAGAGTGATTGTTTTGCACCCTCCAGAGCCACTGAACGGGTGGGGTCCAGCAGCAGTAAATATGTTGACAGCAGCTGGCAAACCGTACACGACCAAAACCCTATTTCACCATCAAGTGGTGAGACTGGAAATAGGCTGCAACCATGCAGTATGGCTAAGAGAATATTGATTGAAGAGGGAAGGCAAACCTACTCCCACAAATGCTGTGTTGAAACCAGATGGCCAAAAAGTGCAGATATCGCAGCCTCGCTGTAAAGTATGACACAACATCACATTAGTCCTTTTTTAGATGAACACCAGAAAGATAGACTGAAATGGGAATTTATTTCTAACAACATGGATGGGAGACAAGGACAACATACTGTGGGAGGCCAGTTTGATTCCAGTACCACAACTGGAGATGAGCTTGGAGAAGACCAAGAAAATAACCTACTACTCACGTGTCAAGGTATTTTTGCAACCATTTATTTGTCATGTTGTAAGCTATTTCTGTCAAGTTCATTTTACTTTTGCAGATGTTTCTTTGGTAGCTGGTTACAGTGGCTCTTCTCAAATTCATAGGCATACGGAATAGTGATCACAGTGTCAATCCCCACAGCAATAGCCAGGCTCATGTAAGACAGCCTGATTTAGGAGAATGGTGAGCACTCAAGTTGGGCTCTTGATCAGTATGTTTCACCTGGCCCTGATGTGATGCTTGATCAGTATGTTTCACCTGACATGATGTGATGCTTGATCAGTATGTTTCACCTGACATGATGTGATGCTTGATCAGTATGTTTCACCTGACATGATGCTGGGTCTTTATCATTATATTTCACTTGGCCCTGATGTAATGCAAGGTCTTGATCGGTATGTTTCACCTGGCCCTGACATGATGCTGGGCCTTGATCATTATGTTTCACCTGGCCCTGACGTGATGCTTGATCAGTATGTTTCACCTGGCCCTGACTTGAGGTTGCCTCTTGTTCAGCTTATTCATAAATGAAATACCACCAATAGTGAAAGCTGCTCTGCATTACCCCAAAGGGACTATTTCTGCTAGTGGACTGAGGCAAATGGTAGTGAATATTAACAAATGGAGCAAGATTTTTGTAAAAGCCTAAACAGAAGGGATAAATAGCTTGTTTTTGTCTATTTCAGTTCCTCTGCCCACAGATTGGCCTGTGCCAATGAAGAACCACATTCTACAAACATTCACTCTAGAAATTTCCCAGGCAGGAAAGCGATATCAGAGGTAATTGTGGGGTTTTTATGTGGGCCAGATGTCAGGATCGGGTGCCTGTGAAACAGCCTTCTCCTTCTTTATTGTTTACACCGAAACAGCTTATCGTTTCCATTTTTGAACCATATAAATCACAGAGCCACTCTGTCCTTAAAGGAAGCCTGGCACTGAGCACTTTGTATGCTCTCGCATAATGAGGCATTCTTCTTTATGTGGTGATTCCTGGGCATGTTGATGTTGCTGACCTGACATTGCCAAGTTGAAGAATGTATAAATGTTTTGTAGTTGATAGCTGTATACTAAACGGTGGTTGTTGGGGAAACCAGAAATTTATTTTTCTCTTGTATTACATTCTTTTAATTTCTGTTATTTAATTTAACATGAGCTGCTAACCTGTTTGCATTTTCTCAATCATTGCCTATTTAGGGAATGTGTTTTTGTTTTATATTTGATGAATGCTGAATTCCTCTTCCTTCTTTGTCTTTCACTATCAAATAGCTACATCTATTTCCCTCATAAACTGCACTGTCTGTCTCAAGCTTCTTTCATCGCCATACAGTTTATCCCACAATTGGGTTGTCACTCTGCTCCTCTCTGGAGCTGGCAGAACTGGAGAACATGTTCTACTGCTTGTTTTCTGTACACGGGCACCTGTCTGCGTGATCATTAAACAAAATTTGTTGAGTAAATAATTAGTCGGACTGGTTAATGATATTTGATGAACTTGACCATAGCTTTTAAATTCTGTTATAAATTGTGTACACACAAGCAGCATGTGTTGCAGTCCTATACTCACCATCAGACATCCTTGTCAATGGTCCTAACAAATTCATTGATGTGATTTGTCTTTATGGAGCTGGTTGTGTTGCACTGTGTGCAGGGCCCTGAGAATCCATCTTAGTCGTGCACTTTTAGGGACTATCTTCTCTAATTGTCTTCTGTGGGCGGGTTTAATTGGGCCAGTTTGATTCCAGTGCTGCGTCTAATTTGTTTAACAAATACAAGTGCAAACAAGGAAGATGTTAATGAAAACAAAATTCTCCTTCCCTCTTCTCGTTATGGAGCTTAGGGCCAGATCTATTGAAGGCTACTCACTGAAACCCTGCACCAGAGCACTTTGTATGCTCTTGTGGAACTGGTTTCTGTAGCCATTGGTGAGCTTGTTTGATCAATGCGCAACCCTCTTTGATTGATTTGCTGTTACGCTTCGCAACAGCTGGCTCCATCATTACAGGAAGCCTGTATCCAATCGTTTAAAGTGACGGTTTCAATAGCATTGGCTTTACACTATGATGTTACTAGCCCCCATGTACAACCCTTAGTGGGCCAGTTCTAGCCTCCTATGGGAGTCACAAAATCCACACAAGGGAAGACAAGTGTACTCATCATCAATTGTTGCGTCGAGCACATGATGTTAGTTAGCCATCAATTCCTTCCACCATTGTTTGCTTCTTTTCAACATTTCAGCAGATACTTGATGTTTTCTCCCATCCATTTTGTCAAACCATCCCAGATCTTTATTCTCGGCCTTCTCTTGCCCTCAATCTGTCCCGATATTCAAGACTTTCCATGTCTTCCTGTCTGAGTGTGTGGCTAATGACAACTTAACTTAACTTAACGTCTTTATACTGGTTTAGAAGACCCTGTAGAGTCTGTATACAACCAGTTACATTTACATCACCTTGCTCTAAAAGCTAAGCGCATCCAGTTTATTCTTAAATGCATTAACTGTCCCTTCCTCCACTACCTCCCCTGGCAATGCATTCCAAGCAGACACCACTCTCTGACTAAAAAAATATTTCCTAATATCTAACCTGGACCTCTCTTTAGTCAGCTTGTAGCTATGCCCTCGTGTTCTTGTGGGTGGCTGTATTTTTAAAAAACTTGTTATAGTCTAATTTATCGATTCCTCTGATCATCTTATAAACCTGTAGTAAGTCACCACGAATTCTTCTCTCTTCGAGACACTGTAGGCCAGTTTTTCTGAGTCGTTCCTCATAACTGTAATTCTGGAATCCCACTATCATCTTTGTTGCTCTTTTTTGTATTCTTTCTAACATGTTTATGTCCCCTCTATGATAAGGACTCCACACCTGTACACAGTACTCCAATCTAGGTCTAACTAAAGTTTTATACAGTTTGACGATCACTTCCTTGCTACTATGTTTAATATTTCTTTTTATCATACCTAACATTGCATTTGCCTTTTTCACTGCTACCTTTACTTGCTCACTCACCTTTCCTGTATGATCTATTATAACCCCTAGGTCCCTTTCCTTATCTATCTTTCTAATATTGTTTTCTCCCATTCTGTAATTATGTTCCATATTGGATTTACCCATGTGGATGACTGTACATTTATCTACAGTAAACTCCATTTGCCAGATTACAGACCATTCTTGAATTTTATCTAAATCCGACATCAATATATCCACTTCCACTTTAGATGAGACACTACTGCATAGTTTTGTGTCATCAGCAAATTTTGCAATCATGGATCCCATATCAATGTCCAAATCATTTTTATATATCAAGAACAAAATTGGTCCCAAAACCGAGCCCTGTGGCACACCACTTTTCACTTCACACCACTCAGAGTACTCCTTATTTATGCCCACCCTCTGCCTTCTTCCCGTTAACCAATTTTCAATCCATTTGGCAACTTCCCCATCTATTCCATGTAATTTTAACTTTCGAAATAATCTTTGATGAGGTACTCTATCAAAGGCCTTTGAAAAGTCTAGATAAATAGCATCCACTGGCTCCCCTTTATCTATGATTTTAGTAACCTCCTCCATGAATTCTAATAGATTTGTTAAGCATGATCTCCCTCTAGTAAACCCATGCTGACTATTTCTAATTAGATTAAATTTGTCTAAATACATTACAATGTTTTCTTTGATTATTGACTAACAATTTACAGACTATGCTCGTTAAACTAACTAGTCTATAATTTCCTGGATCTGATTTTTTGCCTTTTCTGAATAAGGGGATCACTCCTGCATCTTTCCAATCCCGTGGAACAATCCCTTTTGTCAGTGATTGAGAACATAATATAGCCAATGGTTTTGCTAGTTGGTCTCAAATTTCACACAGCAATTTTGGATGAATACCATCTTGACCTGGACATTTATTCACTTTCAACCCCTCCAATTTTTAAAAAAACCATTTCCTCTGTAATACAGATTGATCTTAATCCCGCTGTATCCATGTATCTTTGAAAAATATCTATAGGCTCTGCGATCTCGGAGCAGTCCTCCTTTGTGAAGACTGTGCCAAAGTACTGATTGAGCAGATTAGCTGCCTCCCTGTTCTCACTTATTATTTTCCCTGTACTGTCTATGAGAGGGCCTACTTTGTCTTTCGTTCTTTGTTTATTTCTAACATAAGAGAAGAAGCTTTTACTGTCAGTCTTGATCTTCTGAGCAAGTTTTTTTTCAAAGTCTATTTTTGCTGTTTTATTCGCTTTCTGAGATATGTTCTGCTTGTCCAAATATTTTACATATGTTTCTTTTGATTTACCTGCCTCTATATATTTTTTCTATGCTTTATTTTTTGCTCTTCTACATTTCACTACAAATCTAGTTATCCACTTTTTACACTTGGGGTTTACCTCCCTACATGGAACACATTCCTCTTTTAGCGTTTCTAGAACTGTTTTAAAACTTTCCCACTCCTGTTCAACATCTGTTCCTACAACAATATCTTTCCAGATTATGTGGTTCGCTGCCTCTTTCATCCTCTTAACATCTGCCTTAGAGTAGTCGTATGTTCGCGTGTTTATGTTTACTTCTTTCCCTGCAATAAGATCCCAACGGATGATTTGATGGTCACTTGAGCCAAACAGTTCCCCAACGGTAACGTTTTCAATCATATTTTCCTCTGTGGTAAAAACTAGGTCGAGTATGTTTTTACCTCTGTTGGATGCTTCTACATGTTGAATTAAAAAATTGTCAGTTATGCACTTAACAAAAGGTTTTGACTCTACAAGTGCTTCTGCCATATCCCATTTTATTTCTGGATAGTTGAAATCTCCCATTAATAATAATTTCCCTTCACTTGCCTTTGCAATGCTACTAATCAGCTCCTCATCTTCCTCTTTTTGACTTGATGGACATCTATAGCACACTCCAATCACTGTTTTTTCACCTGCACTTTCTATTTCTCCCCATACACTTTCATTTTTGTTACCACATGATAAATAATCTTTGATCGTTATATTAACAGAATTTATACAGTATAATAAAACGCCACCTCCCTTAGCCTTGTCTCCAACTATCCTATCTTTCCTTAACTGCTGTCACCTTTTTAAAATTTAATTAGTACTGATCTCTTGATATTGTTTTCTTGTCATATATTTTCATGGTATGTCCGAGTATGCCTAGCATTCTTTTCAGCAACCACATTTATGTGGCTGTCAGTCATTTATTTGTTTGTCTGTTCATTGTCCAGGATTTGCATCCATACAGTAATATTGGATCTGCAAGACTCTCAAAAGATAATTTTTCAACCTTTAAATTGATTTCCTTTTTCTCTCTGCCCCCATCCCAGATGTGTGCCTGGCAGATTACGAGATCTCCTCCTGTCGCACATCCTGGTGTTATGTTTGAAGCTGAGCCAGTTTGACCTAGTCCTGACTCCATTGATGGTTGATCTGAACCTGTCTCACAAACGGTGAGTTTGATCTGTTTTGCACATGTATTCTCTTACTCAAATCTGCGCTTCAAGACTTGGAAAACAGAAGCGTCTCCCGATGTTAATAACATTTACAAATAAATTGATCAACGTCTACCTTTTATGGGACAGACTGGATGCTCCAGTGGATACCTGGTCATATCGGGAGTCCCAGGAAATTAGAAGGCTGATGAGCTGGTCAGAAGCTGAGAAACACAATCTAGTGTCAGACATGCAGGCAGATCCTGAGAAAGAACTATAGACAGGAATGACTAAATCATTGGTCTACATCCCAGACAGGCTGAATACATTTCAGACACCAAGAACCAGGTTTCCAGAACCCAGCCATGAAATTGAAAAGAAGAGATCAGAGTTTGATCTTAAAGCTGAGAACAGGCCATGCCTCTGTCAACAACCATCTGAATATCAGGGGTTGAAACCCTGGCGCCTTATGGTTTCATGGTAAGTGTGTCGACCGAGGTTCCTGAGCACGCTTCTGCTTTGGGATGAGGGCCGCAATGATTAAAGACATCACTCAGCATGTGAGCGATGTGTTTTGATATGTTGCTAACCAGACAGGGCCCAATCTTATCTTTCACAGACAATGTGTTAGTCAATTATTGGTCCATGTGTAATTTCCTAGCCACCAAAACTGACACTGTCAGCAAACGAGCCGTGTGCACTGGACCATGGAAATAGGACACATGGTAGCCTAAATACTATTTTGAAATGTGGTTGACTAACGTGAATCTCAGTCAAATCTGTAGCCTGGCGACAACCATAAAGGACTAAAATTCAGAGCAAAGTTAGAGCCGTGGCTTGTCTAAAGGGATTATGTCATCATCATCCTATACATAAAACTTTATAGTCTAGATGCTGATGATGTGAATGTTGTAGTTGCTGATGATGAGGATGTTGTTGGTGGTGATGTGGATGTTGTGGATGTTTTGCTGGTGATTTGGATGTTTTGTTGTTGATGTGGATGTTGTTGGTGATGTGAACGTTGTTGTTTGACATGATGAATTTGTTAGCTGCATGTGTAACTCATTATTTGCCATTACATACTATGACATTAACCTGAGTAGTAGCCGACTTGCAAAAAATAGCACCACTGCAACCATCCAAGCTTATTGTAAAAGGCAACTAAACAGGGCTGGGCATGAGGCTAGCAACCTTATCATGTAAACCAATTGCCTTTTAAACCACCACTACAAACAATAATATATATAAGCAGTGTCTGATCCAATTACACATTTGGGAACCCAAAGATCCACTCAGGGTTCCCCTTAATCTGACCAAGGAAGCTAATCTATCCCTGATTCATGTTGTCTCTTCCTACCATCCAGGATCACCACACATGCCACAATCCTTGGATGCACCATCAAGAAGGTCAAAGGGCCTGACGGCCAGGATATCCATAAGGCTGTCCTGAATGTACCTCTCAAGTTTCCAGAACTCAAAGCGCGGAGAGCTAAGAATGCAATATTTTGATGTGTGCATGATGTCATCTGTGTATGCCTGGGTGTTTGGTATGTCAAGGTAGTTCCACTGCTGTCCGGGATGAAGAAATGTTCGAGACCTAATTGTACTAGGCCATGGCTTGTTATTGGGTGAAGTGGCCAGTTCCCTTCACAGCCTTTCAGTCTCTAACAGTGAACCAGGTAGGCTTACAGCTGGCTGACTAGAACATCTGGATCACAGGGATAGAGTGCTATACCACTCTGTTACACAGGTACTTGTTTTGAATGTAGACTTATATTGACCATATTTGCTTCTTTGTCTTCTTCTATCAGCTCCTTTGTCTTTGAATTGCTTCTTTGTTCTTCTTGAATGGGCTTCTTTACCTTTTTTCAATCATCTTGAAAATGAATTATCCTTCTTATTGCTCTTACATGTTAGCCATCAGACAGAAACATCAATGGCTCCAATGAAGTCATGTCTATGCCTTGCCTTTATGAAACATGAACAAGGATGTGAGGTTGAGGTCTTGATCAGCATCT